>CAKXYN010000134.1:3000000-3600000 GCA_935064755.1 Tragelaphus eurycerus | reverse complement strand
AAAGAGAAAGCAAGAAAGAGGCAGGTTCAAATCTCAAAGTATAACTTGTAGCATAGAAAACAAGAATGGATAAGAATTCCATTTATTGGTTCCTGAACCCATAGGCTGAAGAGCTGTCTCTGCCCCTAAGAATCGGGGCATTCTGTATTTGATGTCAGAATCCCGGACAATCCAAGACATCAGAGTGAGTTCCCCTAACGTCAAGATTGTTCCTCTAGCTCTCTGGTAAGAAAATGTACAGTAACCAAGATAAGAGACCCGCTCACCCTTGTTGTGTGAATTCAACTACTCAAGGCCCATCCTGTTCATATTGACTGCTCCTGTGAATCACTGCAACCCAGATCTAAGAATCACCCAAGCCCCAGAGAGCTAAATGCAACCTTACAAAATCTGGAGATGTAGGAGGGAGAATTCACTGGTGCTCAGAAACTCCATTAGCCCAGACTGAAAAGAAATAATCTGTAAATAGAGTAATACTTCTGGTTCCTAATTCTAGGTCTTATTGTTTTGCTGAGTGTCTCAGGACACAGATCTAAACTTTCTGGCCTTTATTATTTTGCCCATCTCATGTAAGAAAACTAAGGTAAAATAAATTTTGCAACTGAACCAAAATAATGCTTTTTAAGGTAATAAACAATAACATAAATAATAATGTATTTGATAGGTACAGTCAAAGAGGCCACCAAAAGTGGAATTAATATGCTACATTCTTCATATATGATCAAAGTGCTTTCTAAACACCAATCAGGGCATCTTATATCACAAAAACCTATGACAAGAAATAAATAAATTTAAGCTTTTTTTTCTGCCATCCCAATTACAGCTCGGTCAACTCCCAAACATGTTCTAGCAAATTCTGGAGGAGTTTTCTCTCTTTTTGAGGGTTCTCTCTCACTTCACCCTGCTTAACAAAAGACCACACACACACTTAAAAAGTAGATGGAGGCAGGCAAGCTTCAGGACACATGCTACATGGGGGGAACTGACTGTGGCAAAGAGAGGGCTCCACACCCCTCCGACAAGTCCACAATAGGCTGGCTAGACACAAACGCCCGAAATAAGGAAGTCCATCGAGAAAATGAACAGTTGGTGAGATCAAGGCTTCTGGCCTAAAGGGCTTGCAGCTGGTCTGGCCATTCATCAAAAACTCTGAATTTAAATAGAAGACACGTTCTGCCTGTGACATGTAATAAAACAACTGGAGCGGCAAAGGATCTCGATTTTGGTTTCCCTTCCACGCTACACGGCTGCTGCCAATGGAACAGCAAGCCTGCCTGTGCTGCTCCTGTCACGTCTGGGGTAGTTCCCATTCACACTGGTCAGTGTTTGGGATTTTCCACACATTGCAGGGTCATCATCCATCTACACTAACCAGGAAATCCAGATAAAAGCTCCAGCTTGGAGTCTGGAGAGAAACTGTCAATCTGAAAGTCTGTGAACTCTCTGAGCCAGAGGAGACTAGATGTAGTCAAGACTATGAAATCATATGTCAGAGGTTTTAGATTGACCCTAACAAGTTTTGACTCTGGGTAATTCACCTCCTCTCTCGAGACTTTTATTCTCACATCAGTAAGAGAGAAGTATACCTAATGGTCTTTCAGATCTCTTTCAATCTTAACATCCTCTGACTTTATATCTGAAAATTGATACTAATAAGGCCAAAGCTGTGGGCCTCCACCCAATAGGAGCCAGTTGGGATGATGCTAAACTGAAACTCCCTTCCATATAGACGGAGCCAATCTGACCATGTCCTCCCCACACCAGCCATCAGAGAGATATGCACCACCGGCCCAAGAGCCCTCTCTACCGAGAAAATTCACTGTGTGATTCAGCAACAGGCTGATTCACTCATTCAACCAAAAAACATTCACCGAGCACTGTCTAGGTATTAGGACTACAGCCGTGAACAAAACAAGCAAAATCCCTTCCCTTATAGAGCTCATATTCTAGTGAGGGGAAAGAGGAATCAGACACTAATTAAACAGGAAGTACAAGGTGAGGGTACATTTAATAGAGAGTGGTCAGCAAAATCTGTTTATGAACAGAGATCTAAGGCACTGAGCCATGCAGATCCCAGGGGAAGAATGTTCCAGGCAAAGGGAAAAGCAGAGCCTTAACACAGGACTAGGTCCAGGATGGCCGACATGTTAAAGCAGACACCATGAACCCAACATTGAAGAGGAGTCAGAGGCGGAGAAGAGTAGAAGGCAAGGTCAAGTAGAGAGTCAGAGCCCAATCGTGTATGGAATGGAAAAAGCACGGGTGGTTTTGAACCAAGGAGTAACATGATCTAAACTTCCTTTTCAAAAGATTGCTCTAGCTGTTGCGTTGACAGCAGACTGAAGAAGCAAGAGTGGCAAGCAGGAGGCAGGGAGACCAGTTAGGAGGTTGCTGAGACAGTCCAGGTGAGAGGTGATAGCAGCTGAGCCCAGGGTAGCAACAAGTGGGGGCAGAGGGAAGGCTGGAGGAGAGAGGATGACATATTACGAAGTGCTCAGGATACTGGGGGCCAGGACTTTGAGACATCTTGGAACTACTGTAGAATCTAATGACGCTAAATGACACTACATTCCAACATCTACTGTGAGATCTTGAGACTTAGGGGTTTATTCATCTCTGTCATTCAGTGTCCCACATGGTACCCAACATAGAATGAGTATACAGAAAATGCTGAAGGAATAATGTGAACTATGAAACTCTAGTACTTTGGCCACCTCATGCGAAGAGTTGACTCATTGGAAAAGACTCTGATGCTGGGAGGGATTGGGGGCAAGAGGAGAAGGGGACGACAGAAGATGAGATGGCTGGATGGCATCACTGACTTGATGGATGTGAGTCTCAGTGAACTCCGGGAGTTGGTGATGGACAGGGAGGCCTGGCGTGCTGCAATTCATGGGGTCGCAAAGAGTCGGACACGACTGAGCGACTGATCTTATCTGATCTGAAATATATTATGAGGCCAGAAGAACGGCACTTGGATAGGTCATCAGGAAACAAAAAGCATTTGGCATTAGACATATTTTACTAACTGATCCACTAACTAATGGATCCTTTCCCCTGGTTGAACCTATCTCTTTTTGTAAAAAGTTCCCCTTTATAACTTTGCAGTGCTAAGTAGGGAAGCTGACTGAAAACTTCATATAATGTAGCTGAGAATCTGAACAACATGGCTATTTTCCTAAGTGGCCCATATGTAATCACACCCCCTTAGCACCTCCCGTCTAAAATATAGGGAGAAATGTTTCATGAGTAATCTCATGAATACTGAGTCATGAGGGTAACTAGAAATGTATGATTATGAATAACAACATTATGACAAGATAGAAGAAATCAGTTCAGTTCAGTCCCGTCGTTCAGTCATGTCCAACTCTTTGCAACCCCATAAACTGCAACACGCCAGGCCTCCCTGTCCATCACCAACTCCCAGAACTTACACAAACTGATGTCCATCGAGTCAGTGATGTCATCCAACCATCTCATCCTCTCTCGTCCCCTTTGCCTCCCGCCTTCAATCTTTCCCAGCATTAGGGTTTTTTCACATGAGTCAATTCTTTGCATCAGGTAGCCAAAGTATTGGAGTTTCAGCTTCAGCATAGTCCTTCCAAAGAATATTCAGGACTGATTTCCTTTAGGAGGAACTAGATGGATCTCCTTGCAGTCTAAGGGACTCTCCAGAGTATTCTCCAACACCACAGTTGAAAAGCATCAATTCTTCTGCACTCAGCTTTCTTTATAGTCCAACTCTCACACCCATACACGACTACTGGAAAAAATCATAGCTTTGACTGGACAGACCTTTGCTGGCAAAGTAATGTTTCTGCTTTTTCATATGCTGTCTAGGTTGGTCATAGCTTTTCTTCCAAGGAACCAGTGTCTTAATTTCATGGCTGCAATCACCATCTGCATTGATTTTGGAGCCCCCCAAAATAAAGTCTCTCACTGTTTCCATTGCTTCCCCATCTATTTGCCATGAAGTGATGGGACCAGATGCCATGATCTTTGTTTTCTGAATGTTGAGTTTTAAGCCAACTTTTCCCGTCTCCTCTTTCACTTTCATCAAGAGGCTCTTTAGTTCTTCTTCACTTTCTGCCTTAAGAGTGGTGTCATCTGCGTACCTGAGGTTATCGATATTTCTCCTGGAATCTCTTGATTCCAGCTTGTGATTCATCCAGCCCAGCATTTCTCTTGACGTACTCTGCATATAAGTTAAATAAGCAGGGTGACAATATATAGCTTTGATGTATTTCTTTCCTGATTTGGAACCAGTCTGTAGTTTCATGTCCAGTTCTAACTGTTGCTTCTTGACCTGAATACAGATTTCTTAGGAAGCAGGTTAGGTGGTCTGGTATTCCCATCTCTTGAAGAATTTTCCACAGTTTGTTGTGATCCACACAGTCAAAGGCTTTGGCATAGTCAATAATGGAGAAGTAGATGTTTTTCTGGTATTCCCTTGCTTTCTCGATGATCCAATGGATGTTGGCAATTTGATCTCTGGTTCATCTGCCTTTTCTAAATCCAGCTTGAACATCTGGAAGTTCATGGTTCATATACAGTTGAAGCCTGGCTTTGAGAATTTTGAGCACTACTTTGCTAGCATGTGAGATGCGTGCAATTGTGTGGTAATTTGAACATTCTTTGGCATTGCCTTTCTTTGAAACTGGAATGAAAACTGACCTTTTCCAGTCCTGTGGCCACTGCTGAATTTTCCAAATTTGCTGGCATATTGAGTACATCACTTTAATAGCATCATCTTTTAGGATCTGAAATAGCTCAACTGGAATTCCTTCACCTCCACTAGCTTTGTTCATAGTGATGCTTCATAAGGCTCACTTGACTTTGCATTCCAGGATGTATGGCTCTAGGTGCATGATCACACCAAACTAGTTATCTGGGTCATGAAGATCTTTTTTGTATAGTTCTTCTGTGTATTCCTGCCACCTCTTCTTAGTATCTTCTACTTCTGTTGCTGCTGCTGCTGCTAAGTCACTTCAGTCGTGTCCAACTCTGTGTGACCACATAGACGGCAGCCCACCAGGCTCCCCCACCCCTGGGATCCTCCAGGCAAGAACACTGGAGTGGGTTGCCATTTCCTTCTCCAGTGAATGAAAGTGAAAAGTGAAAGTGAAGTCGCTCAGTCGTGTCCGACTCTAGCAACCCCATGGACTGCAGCCTACCAGGCTCCTCCATCCATGGGATTCTCTAAGCAAGAGTACTGGAGTGGGGTGCCATTGCCTTCTCCTCTAGGTCCATATTATTTCTGACCTTTATTGCACCCATCTTTGCATGAAATGTTCCCTCCTGCTGCTGCTGCTAAGTCGCTTCAGTCATGTCCAACTCTGTGCGACCCCACAGATGGCAGCCCACCAGGCTTCCCCGTCCCTGGGATTCTCCAGGCAAGAACACTGGAGTGGGTTGCCATTTCCTTCTCCAATGTAATAAAGTGAAAAGTGAAAGTGAAGTCACTCAGTCGTGTCCAACTCTAGCGACCCCATGGACTGCAGCCTAGCTACCTCTAATTTTCTTGAAGAGATCTCTAGTCTTTTCCATTCTATTGTTTTCCTCTATTTATTTGCAGTGATCAATGCTTTCTTATCTCTCCTTGCTATTCTTTGGAACTCTGTATTCAAATGGGTATATCTTCCCTTTTCTCCTTTGCCTTTAGCATCTCTTCTTTTCTCAGTTATTTGTAGCGTCTCTTCTTTTCTCAGCTATTTGTAAGGCCTCTTAAGACAACTATTTTGCCTTTTTGCATTTCTTTTTCTTGGGGATGGTCTTGATCACTGCCTCCTGTACAATATCACAAACCTCCGCTCATAGTTCTTCAGGCACTCTGTCTATCAGATCTAACCCCTTGAATCTATTTGTCACTTTCACTGTATAATAGTAAGGGGTTTGATTTAGGTCATACCTGAATGGTCTTTGAAAAGACCCTGATGCTAGGAAAGATTGAAGGCAGGAGGAGAAGGGGATGGCAGAGGATGAGATGGTTGGATGGCATCACCAACTGAATGGACATAAGTTTGAGTAAACTCCGGGAGTTGGTGATGGATAGAGAGGCCTGGCATGCTGCTGTCCATGGGGTCACAAAGAGTCATACACGACCAAGCAACTGAACTGAACTGAACTCAACTGAATGGTCTGGTGGTTTTCCCTACTTTCTTCAATTTAAGTCTGAATTTGGCAATAAGGAGTTCCTGATCTGAGCCACAGTCAGCTCCCAGTCTTGTTTTTGCTGACTGTATAGAGCTTCTCCTTCTTTGGCTGCAAAGACTATAAACAATCTGATTTCAGTATTGAGTGATGTTCATGTGTAGCGTCTTCTCTTGTGTTGTTGGAAGAGCATGTTTGTTATGACCAGGGCATTCTCTTGACAAAACCCTGTCAGCCTTTGACCTGCTTTGTTTTGTGCTCCAGGACCAGATTTGCCTGTTACTCCAAGTATCTCTTGACTTCCCACTTTTGCATTCCAGTCCTCTATAATGAAAAAAGGACATCTTTTTTGGGTGTTAGTTTAGAAGGTCTTATAGGTCTTAATGGAGAAGGCAATGGCACCCCACTCCAGTACTCTTGCCTGGAAAATCCCATGGATGGAGGAGCCTGGTAGCCTGCAGTCCACGGGGTTGCTAAGAGTCGGACATGACTGAGCGACTTCATTTTCACTTTTCACTTTCATTCATTGGAGAAGGAAATGGCAATCCACTCCAGTGTTCTAGCCTGGAGAATCCCGGGGCGGGGGGCGGGGGGTTGGGGGCTGGTGGGCTGCCGTCTATGGGGTCGCACAGAGTTGGACACGACTCAAGCGTCTTAGCAGCAGCAGCAGCATAGGTCTTAATAGAACCATTCAACTTCAGCTTCTTCAGCATTACTGGTCAGGGCATAGACTTGGATTATTGTGATATTGAATGGTTTGCCTTGGAAATGAACAGAGATCATTCTGTTATTGAGCTTGCACCTAAGTACTATATTTTGGACTCTTTTTGTTGACTATGATGGCTACTCCATTTCTTCTAAGAGCTTCCTGCCCACAGTAATAGGTATAATGGTCATCTGAGTTAAATTCACCCATTCCAGTCCATTTTAGTTTGCTGATTCCTAAAATGTCAATGTTCACTCTTGCCATCTCCTGTTTGACCACTTCCAATTTGCCTTGATTCATGGACCTAACATTCCAGGTTCCTATGCAATATTGCTTTTTATAGCATTGGACTTTATTTCCATCACCAGTCACATCCATAACTGGGTGTTGTTTTTGCTTTGGCTCCATCTCTTCATTCTTTCTGGGGTTTTCTCCACTGATCTCCAGTAGTATAATGGGCACCTACCAAACTGGGGAGTTCATCTTTCAGTATCCTATCTTTTTGCCTTTTCATACTGTTCGTGGGGTTCTTAAGGCAAGAATACTAAAGTGGTTTGCCATTCCTTTCTCCAGTGGACCACATTTTGTCAGAACTCTCCACCATGACCCGTCCATATTGGGTGGCCCCACACGGCATGGCTTAGTTTCACTGAGTTAGACAAGGCTGTGGTCCATGTGGTCAGATTGGTTAGTTTTCTGTGATTGTGGTTTTCATTCTGTCTACCCTTTGATGGCAACAGACTGGTTCCAAATAGGAAAAGAAGTACATCAGGGCTGCATATTGTCACCATGTTTATTTAACTTATATGCAGAATACATCATGAGAAATGCTGGACTGGAAGAAACACAAGTTGGAATCAAGATTGCTGGGAGAAATATCAATAATCTCAGATATGCAGATGACACCACTCTTATGGCAGAAAGTGAAGAGGGGCTAAAAAGCCTCTTGATGAGAGTGAAAGTGGAGAGTGAAAAGGTTGGCTTAAAGCTCAACATTCAGAAAACGAAGATCATGGCATCTGGTCCCATCACTACATGGGAAATAGATGGAGAAACAGTGGAAATAGTGTCAGAATTTATTTTTCCGGGCTCCAAAATCACTGCAGATGGTGACTGCAGCCATGAAATTAAAAGACGCTTACTTCTTGGAAGGAAAGTTATGACCAACCTAGATAGCACATTCAAAAGCAGAGACATTACTTTGCCAACAAAGGTTCGCCTAGTCAAGGCTATGGTCTTTCCTGTGGTCATGTATGGATGTGAGAGCTGGACTGTGAAGAAGGCTGAGCGCCGAAGAATTGATGCTTTTGAACTGTGGTGCTGGAGAAGACTCTTGAGAGTCCGTTGGACTGCAAGAAGATCCAACCAGTCCATTCTGAAGGAGATCAGCCCTGGGATTTCTTTGGAAGGAATGATGCTAAAGCTGAAACTCCAGTATTTTGGCCACCTCATGCGAAGAGTTGACTCATTGGAGAAGACTCTGATGCTGGGAGGGATTGAGGGCAGGAGGAGAAGGGGACGACAGAGGATGAGATGGCTGGATGGCATCACTGACTTGATGGGTGTGAGTCTGAGTGACCTCCTGGAGCTGGTGATGGACTGGGAGGCCTGGCGTGCTGCAGTTCATGGAGTCGCAAAGAGTCGGACACGACTGAGCGACTGATCTGATCTGATCTGATCTGACCCTTTGATGGCAATAGCAACCCACTGCAGTACTTTTTGCCTGGAGAATCCTGTGGATGGAGGAACCTGGTAGTCTGCAATCCATGGGGTCGCAAAGAGTCGGACTAAGCGACTAAACTTTCAACTTTCACCTTTCACCCTCTGATGGAGAAGGATAAGAGGCTTATGGAAGCTTCTTGATGGGAGAGACTGACTGAGGGGGGAACTGGGCCTTGTTCTGATGGGTGGGGCCATGCTCAGTAAATCTTCAATTTTCTGTTGAAAACACACAGGGCTGTGTTCTCTCCCTGTTATTTGACCTGAGGCCAAACTATGGTGGAGGTAATGAGGATAATGGCGACGTCCTTCAGAAGGCCCCATGCAGGCACTGCTGCACTCAGTGCCCCCACCTGCAGCAGGCCACCGCTGACCCACGCCTCCGCCAGAGACCTCTGGACACTCATGGGCAAGAAATGACACAAGCCAAATCTGTACTAGTCCTTACAGGAAGCAGCCATCCTTGAATGTGCTTGATGCCCTTCCTCTGAGAAGCTGAGGACAGAAATTTCTAGACCTCTCCCCACCCCAGGTAGCACTGCTGAAAAAGACAATTCCCAACTAGAGAAACTTCTCTGTCAAGGTTACCCTTGAGAGTCCCAAGGTTCTTAACCCACAGAAACTGACAGTGTGAAAAATACAGGAGCAGAAAATTCAGCATCAGGAGAAATAACAATAAAGGTGTGTTTTTATAAACCACATTCTCTCAGCAGTTTTTTTTGGTGAAGACATTGATCATCTTGAAGGGCTAAATTAAAATCCATCAGTAATCAGGAAGTAAGCGTGAGAAACATCTTATTTACCAAATGAGAAAAAGGAGGAAGAAAGATAAGACAAGTAAAGTGGTGGAGACCAAATTACACTGTAAGGGAAGCTGCAACATTTCGGAGACCAAGTCCTAGAAGGATTCGTCAGCTCAGCCAAAAATCATCTGCTGTGACCTTGGACTAATTATTTAACTTCTGTGCCTCTGTCTCCCATCTGTGCCTGAATCTCCCACCCACTATAAGGAGAGCAAATGATTTCAGACTCTCCTGTTTTGACAGGGATGTTATAAAGCTGAGATCTTACCTCTGGAAGCTCCAGGGTTCCTGGAGAAAGACACTCTACAGACAGAGCAATGTCTTTAGTAAGATAATTAAGGGCTTGGGCTGCTCTTAGAAACACCCCCATATTATGAAGGATCTCAGCATCATGGCTCCGGAGTTGGAAAACCAACACACTGCATAAATGCCAAAGTCAGGGTCAGGGTCAGCCTCTCACATATGTAATAACTACATTCAGGTGTTTAATGAACATTTAGTGATACTTTTAAATCACCGGGATCTTCCTGACATGACCACATGGTTATCTATCTCTCAGAAGAGATGGTGTGCAAGGTATGAGATCAAGAACCATCATCAGGAACCCCTGGGCAAGTTCTGACCCTCAATTTTCACCTCTGTATTATGGGGCTAAAAATAAAGAGGTAAAAAATCAAGATATGAAATGCTGCTGGCAGAGCCCTGGACTCATAGAAGGAGCAAAATAAATGCCAAAGCCCTCCTCCCTCGTGGTGCTCTGCTCAATAAATAACAAGTGCTGCTAATCCTTTAATCACAGATCTAGAAAGAAAAATAAGAGAGAGAGAAACAGGAAAGGGTTCACCCATAAATATCTTATCTGCATTTATTCTCCTATGGCCCCTCAACTGGAGCAAACAGATTCAACTTTAATCAGGACCATAATGTGGGATGTCCCAGGTAAGCTAGACTCCTAAACTCCAGACAATTAGGAGGAGACTGGTTTTTCATGGACTGCCCCCTACCTGGCCTACTCAACAACAGAAGCAGACCCAGTCCTTTGTTCCAGCGTCCCAAAGAAATCCATTACCAGGCACACGTGGCTCCAGTGGGATGTTGGGTCAGAGGCTTTCTATTCCGGCGATTGTGGTCTAAGAATAGAATTCCCAAGCACGAGGCAAATGGATTCACAAGGATTGTGTTCATCCACTATTCAAGTCACCATCTGAGGACTATTTAAAGCACAAGGCCAGTGAGCCACACTCTGAATGGGAGACGGAGAAGGGGAAATGAGCAGGGCATGTTTTTAATACAGTTCTTCAACTTATAGAACCCCAACTTGGGACCCATGAGTCATCCTCACCAGTTCAGATATCTCACTTGGCTCCCTGTCAACCACTGAGTAGGAAATGTCAAGGTCGTTTTACAAATGGAAAAGTGGGAAGCATGGAGGGACAGACATGTGCATTGCTAAGTCCTTGCTAGTAACAGACACAGCTGAAGCTGATATGTGCTTCCATATGCCAGGCCCTTCCTGGCTGTCCACCTTCACTTGCTCTAATCTCACAACCTCCCCACAAGGTAGGCAGTTATTTTAATAGCTCACATTTTATAGTGAGACTACTGAGGTTCTAGGAGATCAAATGATGTGCTCAAAGTGATGCAGCTTATACATGGCATAGCCAGGATCCCAAGCCAGGTCTGTTTGGAGTTTTGTTTGTTTCTAGTTACACCATACTGCCTCTCTTGGTTTCTCTCTGCTATCTCATGAACCCAAGGAACCTATCATCCAAAACCAAACTAATGTTTAGACACTAGATTTCATGCCTTATTCCCGATGTCATCAATTTGATGAGCAAAGAGAATTAGACAGTACAAGGCCAATAGCAGCATCTTGAAGGACAGAAACCAACCAGACTATAATTTCAACTAGCTAGACAAAACAGAGAAATTCCACATCAGAGGAACTTCTACCAGGAAACAACAGAAGATCTCCAGCCTCTGAAAAAACTTCATCTCATCATTTCTCCTATCCAGACACCCTTTCACTTCAGCTGGCTTTACATACTGCGATCCACATGGAGTTTATGAAACCAAAAACAAGTTCTTTGGGATGGCATCAATGTGAATATTTTATTTTATTTTGTGAAGCCATTTCCCTACCCAGCCTTCCTGGTACATAGCTCATGTCAGACTTCACGTTTCTCAGAACACACCCAAAGTGACAACCTTGGGCCTGACCACGTTCAACAAAACTGATGCAGTGGTTGGATCAGAGGTAAGATCAATTCTCTAGCCTCGTGTTTCTATAGCTCTTAAAGTTACCTTCATTGGGATTTTTGGTGTCACATAAATCATCAACATCAGCTAGGGGGAAGAAAGCATGCAAAAAAATTCAATAACAGACGTAAGTCAGAAAAGGTAAACGAGACACAATCCAACCAAGTGGGGCACGTTCTCATGATCCCTTGGAAATGGCTTTACCTGAAGGCTTTACCTGAAGTTTACTCATCAAACTCAGCATCAAGATGGTGAGGTCTTGGATTCACAAGGACTCTTGGCAGTAACCTTCACATTTTTTCAAGCCAGGTCTGCAAGGTCTGGTGCTGATGTAGTCACCAACTTCCATGGAGAAGCTGATAATTCTGTTTTGTCCCCTCTTCTTCCCCATCATACAAGTATGCATCCTCAGTCGTTCAGTTGTGTCCAACTCTTTGTGACCCCACGGACTGCAGCCTGCCAGGCTCCTCTGTCCAAGGGATTCTCCACTCAAGGATACTGGAGTGGGTAGCCATGCGCTCCTCTAGGGGATCCTCCCGACCCAGGGATCGAACACAGGTCTCCCTCATTGCAGGAAGATTCTTTACCCAAAACAGTATACCCATACTTAACTTCCTCAGACCTGCGTCTCCTGTGTCTCCTGCATTGGCCAGTGGGTTCTTCATCACTGAGACACTTGGGAAGCCCCTTCCTCCCCATCAGATGATGCTAATTGGCACTTGTCTTAACTAAGGAGGCTAATTTGTAGCAGTGATATAGCGTGACAACTGGCAAATATGGGGACCTCACATAGTCTAAGCACAGAGATACCACAAACAGGAACATGCTGAGAACCAGCTGTTAAGTCTATAACTGGTGTTTTCCCTATATTCATTTTGCACAATCTTAATCAGAGCAGAAAAGAGGTAAAAGTTGATTCTGAGGTTCCCATGTACCACTCTAAAAGAAGAAAAATTTTTCTAAGAGGGGTGACCTGGCTATAACAACTCTGGGGGTGGCTGAATGGACTAGGGTTCTGAGTAAGAAAGAAAGAAAGAAAGAAAGAAAGAAAGGAAATGATATTTTTTTTTTTCATTTAGAGAATGAGGAAGTAAAATAGTTTCTATACACGCCCTACCCTTTTCAGAGAGTCTATAAATTGTAATGCCACAATTTCAGGCCCTCCTTGAAGAACGCCCATCTAATATTGGATTCTACCTAAAGACATACTCTTGTAAATGTTGGTATGGAGCTGTTGTCAGTGTTAGACAATAAGCAAAGATATCCCTGGTGGTGCAATGGCTAAAGTCTCTGTACTCCCAATGCAGGGGGTCCAGGTTCAATCCCTGGTCAGGGAACTAGATCACACAAGCTGCAATTAAGAGTTTGCATGCTGCAACTAAAGATCTCACATACAAAGAAAATCAAAGATCCCGGCTGCCACAATCAAGACCCGGTGCAGCCAATACATAAATATGTTTAAAAAATAGACAACAAGCATACAGGGAGGGGACTGAATACATTTACATCATCTCCCCACGCCCAGTCTAAGTATGTTCATAATAAAGATCAGTAATGTTAATGACAGTGACAATACAGATCCTGGCTAACACTGCTGCTGCTGCTGAGTCGCTTCAGTCGTGTCCGACTCTGTGTGACCTCATAGATGGCAGCCCACCAGGCTCCCCCGTCCCTGGGATCCTCCAGGCAAGAACACTGGAGTGGGTTGCCATTTCCTTCGCCAATGCATGAAAGTGAAAAGTGAAAGTGAAGTCACTCAGTCGTGTCCGACTCTCAGCGACCCCATGGACTGCAGCCTACCAGGCTCCTCTGTCCGTGGGATTTTCCAGGCAAGAGTACTGGAGTGGGGTGCCATTGCCTTCTCCTGGCTAACACTATCACTATCCTAATCCAGGAAAATGCTACCTGGAAACATTCTCCCTATCAATCACATCCTCAGACTGGGAAGCTGGGTGACAGGTCCAGCCTCCAGACCCTGATAGAGTCAAATCAACTGGCAGTCACTGGGCAACTAAAAAGTAGCTGGCATCCACCGTGGCTATAATATACACCAGGCATTTCTAGTCCTGGTCTTACAAGGGAAAATCAGGTTCAATCCCAATGTGAGAGACTAAACAGTGAACCAAAGAACACAAGTTTCTGAAGAAGGTTGAATCCAGACAGCCAAGGTACCCCTCTCTGTCTCAGAGGCTAAACCACTCGAGAGAGAGAAGGAGCTCCACCACGCAAATGCGGATGGTTCCTGGGGAAGAAGCAGGACAGGTTGGAAGCCTATTTCCCAAGCCTTTCTCTACTTTCTCTCCAGACGCCTTAGCAGAGAAAGCCATCCCCCCTCCATCTCAGTGTGAGACACACAAGTGTAAAATTTTCTCCCAAAAGAGGAAGGTGTGGAAGACACTAGCAGTTACATGAGTTTCTCTGTGACTCAGAGCCCCTGGCTCTAGCTTGGGGCAGCCAGAGTCCACATTCAGAAACATCTTGTCTCCTGTTCTCTAGGGTAGAGTCCCAGCTAAGAATAGCGCCCCATTCATGCTGCTGTGTACACATCCTTTTCACTTGCTGTTTTCTCTTATATATGCATGAAACCCTGTTCTTGTATGCTCTCCAAGGTAAACAAAAATATTTTTAAATGGGCACAGAGCAGTGGTTTCATTCCCTGTCCAGTCTACAAAAAGGCACTGCGCTGAGCAATTCCACTCCAGAGCTGAGTGTCACAGGAACAGCTCGGGCACAGGCTCCCTCTCTGAAGCTCCAAATAGAGACCCACACTCAGAGACGGGAAGCTGGTGGCAGTGTTCAGGAGGCACTATGTCTGCCCACAACCTCATTTCTATGCATGTCTTAAGCGTTAAGAAGACCAGATCAGATCAGATCAGTCGCTCAGTGGTGTCCGACTCTTTGCGACCCCATGAACTGCAGCACACCAGGCCTCCCTGTCCATCACCAACTCCCGGAGGTCACCCAGACTCACATCCATTGAGTCAGAGATGCCATCCAGCCATCTCATCCTCTGTCGTCCCCTTCTCCTCCTGCCCCCAATTCCTCCCAGCATCAGAGTCTTCTCCAATGAGTCAACTCTTCGCATGAGGTGGCCAAAATACTGGAGTTTCAGCTTTAGCATCATTCCTTCCAAAGAAATCCCAGGGCTGATCTCCTTCAGAATGGACTGGGTGGATCTCCTTGCAGTCCAAGGGACTCTCAAGCTCAGCCTTCTTCACAGTCCAGCTCTCACATCCATACATGACCATAGGAAAGACCATAGCCTTGCTAAGGTGAACCTTTGTTGGCAAAGTAATGTCTCTGCTTTTGAATATGCTATCTAGGTTGGTCATAACTTTCCTTCCAAGGAGTAAGTGTCTTTTAATTCCATGGCTGCAGTCACCATCTGCAGTGATTTTGGAGCCTAGAAAAAGAAAGTCTGACACTGTTTCCACTGTTTCCCCATCTATTTCCCATGTAGTGATGGGACCAGATGCCATGATCTTCGTTTTCTGAATGTTGAGCTTTAAGCCAACCTTTTCACTCTCCACTTTCACTTTCATCAAGAGGCTTTTTAGTTCCTCTTCACTTTCTGCCATAAGGGTGGTGTCATCTGCATATCTGAGGTTATTGATATTTCTCCCGGCAATCTTGATTCCAACTTGTGTTTCTTCCAGTCCAGCGTTTCTCATGATGTACTCTGCATATAAGTTAAATAAACATGGTGACAATATGCAGCCTTGACGTACTCCTTTTCCTATTTGGAACCAGTCTGTTGTTCCATGATCAGTTCTAACTGTTGCTTCCTGACCTGCATACAGATTTCTCAAGAGGCAGATCAGGTGGTCTGGTATTCCCATCTCTTTCAGAATTTTCCACAGTTTATTGTGATCTACACAGTCAAAGGCTTTGGCATAGTCAATAAAGCAGAAATAGATGTTTTTCTGGAACTCTCTTGCTTTTTCCATGATCCAGCGGATGTTGGCAATTTGATCTCTTGTTCCTCTGCCTTTTCTAAAACCAGCTTGAACATCAGGAAGTTCACGGTTCACATATTGCTAAAGCCTGGCTTGGAGAATTTTGAGCATTACTTTACTAGCGTGTGAGATGAGTGCAATTGTGTGGTAGTTTGAGCATTCTTTGGCATTGCCTTTCTTTGGGATTGGGATGAAAACTGACCTTTTCCAATCTTGTGGCCACTGCTGAGTTTTCCAAATTTGCTGGCATATTGAGTGCAGCACTTTCACAGCATCATCTTTCAGGATTTGGAATAGCTCCACTGGAATTCCATCACCTCCACTAGCTTTGTTTGTAGTGATGCTTTCTAAGGCCCACTTGACTTCACATTCCAGGATGTCTGGCTCTACGTCAGTGATCATATCATCATGATTATCTGGGTCGTGAAGCTCTTTTGTACAGTTCTTCTGTGTATTCTTGCCACCTCTTCTTAATATCTTCTGCTTCTGTTAGGTCCATACCATTTCTGTCCTTTATCGAGCCCATCTTTGCATGAAATGTTCCTTTGGTGTCTCTGATTTTCTTGAAGAGATCCCTAGTCTTTCCCATTCTGTTGTTTTCCTCTATTTCTTTGCATTGATCGCTGAAGAAGGCTTTCTTATCTCTTCTTGCTATTCTTTGTAACTCTGCATTCAGATGTTTATATCTTTCCTTTTCTCCTTTGCTTTTCGCTTCTCTTCTTTTCACAGCTATTTGTAAGGCCTCCCCAGACAGCCATTTTGCTTTTTTGCATTTCTTTTCCATGGGGATGGTCATGATCCCTGTCTCCTGCACAATGTCACGAACCTCATTCCATAGTTCATCAGGCACTCTATCTATCAGATCTAGGCCCTTAAATCTATTTCTCACTTCCACTGTATAATCATAAGGGATTTGATTTAGGTCATACCTGAATGGTCTAGTGGTTTTCCCTACTTTCTTCAATTTCAGTCTGAATTTGGCAATAAGGAGCTCATGGTCCGAGCCACAGTTAGCTCCTGGTCTTGCTTTTGCTGATTGTATAGAGCTTCTCCATCTTTGGCTGCAAAGAATATAATCAATCTGATTTCGGTGTTGACCATCTGGTGATGTCCATGTATAGAGTTTTCTCTTGTGTTGTTGGAAGAGGGTATTTGCTATGACCAGTGCATTTTCTTGGCAGAACTCTGTTAGTCTTTGCCCTGCTTCATTCCGTATTCCAAGGCCAAATTTGCCTGTTACTCCAGGTGTTTCTTGTCTTCCTACTTTTGCATTCCAGTCCCCTATAATGAAAAGGACATCTTTTTGGGCTGTTAGTTCTAAAAGGTCTTGTAGGTCTTCATAGAACCGTTCAACTTCAGCTTCTTCAGCATTACTGATTGGGGCATAGACTTGGATTACTGTGACATTGAATGGTTTGCCTTGGAAACGAACAGAGATCATTCTGTCGTTTTTGAGATTGCATCCAAGTACTTCATTTCGGACTCTTTTGTTGACCATGATGGCCACTCCATTTCTTCTGAGGGATTCCTGCCCGCAGTAGTAGATATAATGGTCCTCTGAGTTAAATTCACCCATTCCAGTCCATTTTAGTTCGCTAATTCCTAGAATGTCAACATTCACTCTGGCCATCTCTTGTTTGACCACTTTCAATTTGCCTTGATTCATGGACCTGACATTCCAGGTTCCTATGCAATACTGCTCTTTACAGCATCGGACTTTGCTTCTATCACCAGACACATCCACAGCTTGGTATTCTTTTTGCTTTGGCTCCATCCCTTCATTCTTTCTGGAGTTACTTCTCCACTGATCTCCAGTAGCATATTGGGCCCCTACTGACCTGGGGGAGTTTCTCTTTCAGTATCCTATCATTTTGCCTTTTCATACTGTTCATGGGGTTCTCAAGGCAAGAATACTGAAGTGGTTTGCCATTCCCGTCTCCAGCGGACCACACCCTGTCAGATCTCTCCACCATGACCCGCCCATCCTGGGTTGCCCCACGGACATGGCTTAATTTCATTGAGTTAGACAAGGCTGTGGTCCTGGTGTGACTAGATTGACTAGCTTTCTGTGAGTATGGTTTCAGTGTATTTGCCCTCTGATGCCCTCTTGCACCAGAAGGCCATAAAACTGGCCTCTTTGAATTGGGTTGAGCCATGTGAAATTACCTACAAAATGATGATTTCATATCATTTAACCTAACAGAATCCTAAAAGGCAAATTGGACATTGCAATAAGCAAGAATGCAAAACTCATTGTTTCCCAGATGGCTCTACCCAAGACTGTACCCTAACCCTAACCCTAACCCTATTAGTCTTCTGGAACTATAGCATTTTGTAGGTACATTAAACGCCATGGGGCCCCTTGTTAAGCAGACTTGCCATTGGTAACAGACATCATCTCACTCATCTTTTCCATATCTGAACCATATCCACATTCATATGGATAGCCATTCCTGGTCCTCAAGAACTCAGAGAAATAAGCAAGTAAACGGGAAAACAGAACGCAGGCTAGAACCTGCTATTCTACAGAAAAGCACTAAATCAGAGCTCTAAGTGCAGCTCAGCTGCAACCTCTCTCACACTGGTTCTGTCTGGTTGTTTGTATGTGGGCTTCACAATCAGACCCTGCACTCGAGGAGGGAAGCGTGTTCTGTCTGGGAAGCCCTGGCATCCATCACAGTTCTTACACATAGTTAGTGCTCAACAACGTCTGTCAAATGACTGAATGACTCGTAGGGGCTGAGTGGCCTCTCTGTAAAATGAGGTGAGTTAGTGTTTCTGTTGAGAACTTCAAGGCTCTTATATCTTAGACCAGACTAATTATAGCCCTAGAAGGGTAAGAGCAGACTCCTGATTATAGAACTAGAAAGAAAAGCAGAAGAAAAACGAAGAGGGGTCACTATACTTTGTAATCAAATAAGTCTAAAATTATGAATTAAAAAGCCCGCCTCTAGCTGAGAGTATGGCAGCATCACTTTCTCTCTCAATGATATCTTTTAATTTCAACTGGTTTTCCTTACTTTATAAGTTTAAGACCATCAACAACAAAGGAAGTGAACAGTGTTTTGTGAACAAAAGCAAAGGGACAAACCCAAACCACTTTCTATTTGTCTTTCGGGAAGGAGTAGTCACTGGTGAGGGGGAGGGGAGTATTATTCGTTCTAGGGGCTAGAATACCTTTCATGAGTTCAGAAAAAGAAAAAGAAATCTAATTCATATTGTATACCAAAATAGGTAATTAAATGTTGAACTAAAAGATCAAGATGAGGGAAGACATTAGACTGACTGTCAGGTGGTCAGAGCTAAAGGAAGCAAAACACACACACACGCACACACACACAATGTTTGTAAAACTCCTCCCAGACTTAAAAAAGGCACTTGGGTCACCATTTAAACCTACAGAGCAATTATGTCTAAAAGAAACAGCAGGCAGCAAACCAGCCTCAAAAAATTTCATCTTTCAAGCTTGAGTATTTTGGTGTAGGCTCAAGAAGTCTTTCTCTGTCTTCAAATAATCAAAGCTTTGGAAAAAGGACAGAGCAGAGCTCTTCCCAATATGGAATCTTTTATCTATACATTTTACTTCTAAAGAGGAGAGACTGGTCTGAGCACTACACTGCTTTGGAAGTAAAGGAAGTCTTTACCCTAATGAATTGATCTCATCAATTTAACTGCACATTTGATCCCAAGCCCCTTTGTGGGCCTGATGACCCCAGAGAGGCCCTTAAGTGAAGCTGTCCCCAGGGTGGTGCAGTCCATCACGGCCACCAGCAGACAGGAAAGGGCCACTAGGGAGACTCTAATTTTATTATGTAAATCACAGGAAGCCACACTCAGCTCCTCTCCTCGGAGCAGCCTCCTTATTTCTACCCAATGGCCATCAGCCCAGGAGGAGAAAGAAGTCCGTCAGCATAAACGAAAACGACAGGGCTGGCTGCTCCCATCTGACAGCAGGCGTCCCCCACAAGCATCCAGCTGAACACTCACAGTTAGGTTTCTCTTTTCTCTCTCACACCCATTTTAGATCATTTTTTTCCAAGGAATGTAAGAGGCAACGTAAATGGCAAAGAGGGTTGAGGTCAAGTTCAGAAGGCCTGTGGGAAAAGCATAGACTTTGAGTCAGACTTTGGAATCCTAGATCTCGGTTCCTAGGATTTATATGACCTTGGGGATATTACTTAATTTCTGTGAGCCTCAGCTTCCTCTCTGTAAAATGGGGAGAATGATCCCCAGCTTGCAAGGCCCTTGTAAGGATTCTGTTTAGGAGAGCTTTTAAGGCCAGTGGTTTTGTGAGGACTATATGACTTCATTCTGTCTCAGGAAAGCAGAAACTGGATATGAAACTGAAGAAAAGTGATATACAGATATGACTGAGGCGTGAACACGTTCTGCTTACATGCACAACCAGGATGCCGGCGTTTCAGGGAACCAGCTCTGCGGGTTTAAGGCCAAGCTTCAGAACACTTCCACGATGACAGGCGCAACACATTTCCACAAACAGGACCCACATTATGCAACATTCTCTCCCTACTCTAAAACTCCTGAGTTGGCCAAGTTTATCCAGTTCAGAATAAAACCCAAGGACTCCTAAGACCAGTCATCAATGTCTTTCTTGCCAAGGAACATAAAACAATCCAAGAAGGATCTGGAGAACTCATTCTAACATGAAATCAACCTTGCTAATAAATAAAATCACTCTACTCAATCAAAATCTATACTCTTGTCAAGACAACTGTCAAAAATTGTAATTGCTGCAGACAAGTAGGGAAAAAAATGGCCACACAGCAGCATAAAGGCTTTTTGGCCAAAAAGTACATCAAGAATCCTTTCAAGTTCCAGACCAAGGTGCCTTTATATTAAGTAAAAAAAAAAAAAAAAAGTGAAGTCACTCAGTCATGTCCAACTCTTTGCGACCCCGTGGACTGCAGCCCACAAGGCTCCTCTGTCCATGGGATTCTCCAGGCAAGAATACTGGAGTAGGTTGCCATTTCCTTCTCCAGGGGATCTTCCCAACTCAGGGATCAAACCCAGGTCTCCCGCATTGCAGGCAGATGCTTTAACCTCTGAGCCACCAGGGAAGCCCATATTAAATTAAAGGTAACCACAAACTCAGCTACAGCTTTTCCTTTGGGAGCGGGGACTAGAGAAGGTGGTCTCTAAATGCTGTCTCCTTCCAGCCTGCAAAAAAGGGACAAGTATGACATTCAGATGTAGCCTTGACAAGAAATTCTGTTTGCCAGCTCATGGGCATTTGGTTTCTTTGTTGTTCCTGTCGCTGTTCTTGCACTCCTGACCAACAGCACTTTTAAAGATTCACTTCTGTCTGTGAGTGAATTTGTGAAGACAAGCTTTGTGTTACCTGCGTGTATGCTCAGTCACTTCAGTCGTGTCTGACACTGTGCAATCCTATGGACTATAACCTGCCAGGATCCTCTGTCCAGGGGATTCTGCAGGCAAGAACACCGGAGTAGGTTGCCATGCCCTCCTCCAGGGGATCTTCCTGACCCAGGGATCGAACCTGTTTCTCCTGCAATACTGGCAGATTCTTTTAACCACTGAGCCTCCAGGGAAGCTCTTGTATTACCTGCTGGGTCCCAAAAGTGCAGACAGACCAAGGAGCCTACCTTTCTCTTAAATTCAGCTCAGAACCAATCTCATGCCAACAGCTACGAAAATTATTTCCATGGTCACCTTTCCAAAATGGAGCCCTGCCACCCTCTACCTAGCTCCCAGCCCAGGCTTCCAGGACCCACACTGATGTTTGTGTTGGTGATTGCAAGCAGCCTGTTCATACACATCCGGACCAGCAAAGCAGGCGTTCAGATGGGCCCTCCAACCAGCGAAAGGCCTGGAGGGAAGTGACAGGCAGGACCCAGTGTTCCGCGGTAGCTTGCTCTCACTGCTACCTTGGCCTCTCCTTACGATCTGCCAGGAGCTGTTCAAACACTCTGAGCAACGTGCAGTCACAAGGATGCTTTTCACTCTCCTGAGTCCACAGAGTACCTACCCTGGTTCCCAGAAAGCCAAAAGCAAGTGCAGCTTCTCCCTCTAGGCCTTCTCTTTAGATTCAAAGACTCCTTTTACCCCACCTAGAGAGACCAAACCCCAAAACAAGAAGCAGCACTCTGAAATACACTATACTCATCATTCAATTGTTCCATGATGAGGCCTTCCAAAGGTTCCACATCTGTAAGAATAAATAACACAACATGCTTTGTTGTGTCTCCTTTCTAGGTTGTGATAATTAACTGAGATAATATACATTTAGCACAGTGCCTGCCACATAGTAAACACTCAGTAAATACTAATTATTATTGATATTATTTTTATTATTCTAAGAATGAAGTACAGCTTTATTAAGAAAGACCATCCTAAAGGATATGCCATTCTAACCCAAGGGCAAACCCATGATAAATTTCAGTCTCTCGTTCAAACAGAAGGAACAAGTACAACAAAAAAATCCAAACAATAGATATTCTGAAGGTTCTTATTGGGATTTTGAGTACATTGTATGCACTGATGTACACATAGATCCATTTATTTAGAAAGAGCTGTCTGGCACCAACTATGTGGACAGTTCAGTTGAGTAACTCAGTCGTGTGTGACTCTTAGGGACCCCATGAACTGCAGCACACCAGGCCTCCCTGTCCATCACCAACTCCCAGAGTTTACCCAAACTCACGTCCATTGAGTTGGAGATGCCATCCAACCATCTCATCCTCTGTTGCCCCCTTCTCCTCCTGCCCTCAATCTTTCCTGGCATCTGGGTCTTTTCAAATGAGTCAGTTCTTTGCAACAGGTGGCCAAAATATTGGAGTATCAGTTTCAACATCAGTCCTTCCAATGAATAAACAAGACTTATTTCCTTTAGGATGGACTGGTTGGACCTCCTTGCAGTCCAACAGTCTTCTCCAACACTACGGTTCCAAAGGATCAATTCTTTGGTGCTCAGCTTTCTTTATAGTCCAACTCTGACATCCATACATAACTACTGGAAAAACCATAGCCTTAACTAGACGGACCTTTGCCAGCAAAGTAATGTCTCTGCTTTTTAATATGCTGTCTAGGTTGGTCATAGCTTTTCTTCCAAGGAACAAGCATCATTTAATTTCATGGCTGCAGCACTATCTGCAGTGATTTTGGAGCCCAAGAAGGGTAAATTTTTTTATTGATTCTATGTGTGTGTGTATGTGTACATACACATGCATATTTAGTATAGTACCATGCTGCTGCTGCTCCTGCTAAGTCGCTTCAGTCGTGTCCGACTCTGTGCGACCCCATAGACAGAAGCCCACCAGGCTCCCCCGTCCCTGGGATTTTCCAGGCAAGAACACTGGAGTGGGTTGCCATTTCCTTCTCCAATGCATGAAAGTGAAAAGTGAAAGTGAAGTCGCTCAGTCGTGTCCGACTCTCAGCGACCCCATGGACTGGAGCCTACCAGGATCCTCCGTCCATGGGATTTTCCAGGCAAAAGTACTGGGGTGGGGTGCCACTGCCTTCCCCGAGTATAGTACCATACCCATAGTCAAAGCCCAAAACCTTCGACTGTGTGGATCACAACAAACTGGAAAATTCTGAAAGAGATGGCAATACCAGACCATGTGACCTGCCTCTTGAGAAATCTGTATGCAGGTCAGGAAGCAACAGTTAGAACCGGATATGGAACAACAGACTGGTTCCAAATAGGAAAAGAAGTACTTCAAGGCTGTATATTGTCACGCTGCTTATTTAACTTACATGCAGAGTACTCATGAGAAACGCTAGGCTGGATGAAGCACAAGCTGGGACCAAGATTGCCGAGAGAAATATCAATAACCTCAGATATGCAGATGACACCACCCTTATGGCAGAAAGTGAAGAACTAAAGAACGTCTTGATGAAAGTGAAAGAGGAGAGTTAAAAAGTTGGCTTAAAGCTCAGCAATCAGAAAACTGAGATCATGGCTTCTGGTCCCACTTCATGGCAGATAGATGGGGAAACAGTGGAAAGAGTGGCAGACTTTATTTTGGGGGGCTCCAAAATCACTGCAGATGGTGATTCCAGCCATGAAATTAAAAGACACTTACTCCTTGGAAGAAAAGTTATGACCAACCTAGACAGCATATTAAAAAGCAGAGACATTACTTTGCCAACAAAAGTCCATCTAGTCAAAGCTATGGTTTTTCCAGTAGTCATGTATGGATTTTAGAGTTTGACTATAAAGAAAGCTGAAAGCCAAAGAATTGATGCTTTGGAACTGTGGTGTTGGAGAAGATTCTTGAGAGTCCCTTGGACCGAAAGGAGATCAAACCAGTCAATCCTAAAGGAAATCAGTCCTGAATATTTATTGGAAGGACTGATGCTGAAGCTGAAACTCCAATACTTTGGCCACCTGATGTGAAGAACTGACTCATTGGAAAAGATCCTGATATTGAGAAGGATTGAAGGCAGGAGGAGAAGGGGATGACAGAGGATGAGATGGTTGGATGGCATCACCAACTCAATGGACATGAATCTGAGCAAGCTCCAGGAGTTGGTGATGGACAGGAAAGCCTGGCAAGCTGCAGACCAAGGGGTCGCAAAGAGTTGGACATGACTGAGCAACTGAACTGAACTTCAGGCACTGTATTAGGCAACTTGAGATACACTGATAAATAAGACATGGGCCTTGTTCTCCCTAAACTTATAGTCTAATAGAGGAATTACAATTATAGATGCTAAGGTAAAATTTCATATATTTCAAGCACTGGATGCAAAAAGGAGAAATGTATACAGATGATGCTCTCTTAATTAACTTGCCAGCTTATGCAACATACTTCAATTCCTCTCTACACTTACACTAGCTGGGTTGTTAGTAGTGGCCTTTTTCTTTAGTATCTGCTCCGTTCTGTCCCATCAGCCAGGCTGGATGCTTCCTTAGGGTCCGTAGTCTGTTCACAATCAGATCAGATCAGATCAGTCGCTCAGTCGTGTCCGACTCTTTGTGACCCCATGAATCTCAGCACGCCAGGCCTCCCTGTCCATCACCAGCTCCCAGAGTTCACTGTTCATAATAGGTACACTTATTATTTTAATTAAGTATTATATAAAGTGACTAAACATGGGGAAAAAAAGGTCTTTCCATGAAAAATGAATGCTTTGCAAAGACTTAATGAAGGCAGACTGCTAAAAGAAACTGCTGATGAATTAGGTATTGGCAAGACAACAGTAAAAAACTGTTTTGGTGGGACTAAAAAATCTAGAAACGTTATGCATTTTATAACATCGCACATTTATCTCAAGTGTATTAAAGAACTCATTTTACTTAAAGAAACAATTTGGAAATCACAGATGATGTGTTAAAGATGCAGTTTATGAAAAAAAAGTCAGCAGAACTCTACTCAGAAGACCCTCACTAAGAAAAAGCCCTGGTCCACATCAAAAGATTTGTGAATGTATGTGTTGCTGCTGCTGCTAAGTCACTTCAGTCGTGTCCGACTCTGTGCGACCCCATAGACGGAAGCTCAACAGGCTCCCCTGTCCTTGGGATTCTCCAGGCAAGAACACCAGAGTGGGTTGCCATTTCCTTCTCCAATGCATGAAAGTGAAGTCGCTCAGTCGTGTCCGACTCTTAGCGACCCCATGGACTGGAGCCTACCAGGATCCTCCGTCCATGGGTGTGTATTTATTTACAAATTTAAATAAGATGCTTAGGGATTGTGTCTTTTTTCCTAAGAATCCCTGCTGTAACCGACCTCTGGGGCTGGCTGACCAACTAATGGTCCAATTACCACAGGTAAGAACGTGTCCCCACTATCCTTGCCTGTCTCTCTTAGGCTGATAGCAAAATGGGTTTATATCCCCTTGGTCCAAACTAACCGGGTAGCAGAGAAGGCTGGCCTGGGGTTTTATAAAATAGACCCATTATATGTCTCCCAAACAAAATGCAGGTGGAATTTTAGCCATACTTCCAGAGACGGAGATGCTAACCTTTGTAAGCTTGAGCTGCACTCTGACTACTCATAGCCTGAAGCATGGGCCAAGAGATGAAGTATGCCCCAGAGGCCAGGCCAGCCTTGGTCACAGCTCTGGACACAGCTTGTTCATTGATTCAAGTATCTCACATTCCAGCCTGGCATGTGATGTCATCTCTGCAAGGAGAAATGTCTCAGATGATGTTTTATTGAGAAAAGTCCTAAGTATCAAGGAGGAGCGAGATCCATTCCCAGAACCCCTTGATAGTCAGTCTAATACACTTCTGTTAATTTGCATAGAATGCTGGATTTCTGTCCCACATAACGAGATACCAGGCACTGAATCTGAACCAACATCATTAACTTCCCACCAGCGCTTAATGCCATCAAGATGCGATCTGTCAAGGGAGGCAGCACGGCGCCTCATGTCAAGAGAAGTCTGGGGGAACAGAAAACCGAGGGAAAAGGGAGGCTTCAGCAGAGTTTCAGCATCCTGACAATATTTTTAAAAGACTTATTTAACATACAGAGGATCTCACTGATGGAGGAAAGAAAAGTATCAACCCTTTTTTTTTTCCTTTAAAGACAAAGGAATGGTTCAAGAGGAGGGAAAAGAACTGGGAAAGCCTTTGTATATTGAGAGCTGAGTTTATTTTTATTTTCTTTGCCAACAGAGGCAAGGTAATTCTATAAGCATCATTTAACTTTCTCACTAGAAACAAAATAGAGTAAGGCAGTTAATGCCTAGTATTCTACATCTCCCATTCCCATTCCAGAATCACTGCTTTCCCCCAGAAAATTAAATTGATTCTCACACAATGGCACCCAAATGTGTGCTTTCAAAGGCACTTCCCAAAACTAATGGGATCATCAATGAGAGGATGAGTAGCTATTTCCCATTTCAATTTGGAGTCAGAAAATCTGTGGGTCTCTAATTTCCTTCATTAGGGGTGGGCCCTGATGACCTCAAGGATCCCTCTCCTTCCGAAGGAATAAAAGGAAATGAGTTTCAATGACAGCTGTTAAATTTTAGGTCAGGTATCAGCAAGAAATTCTTAATCTGAGGGCTGTCAATCAATGGAACAGGTTTCAAAATAGGTTGTGGAATCTTCTTCCCTGGAGACAGATAAAAATAGGCTAGGCCGCCGCCATCTGTCTTGGTAGGGTGCAGCCCTTCCAAGAGGCGAGTGAACAAACCTTGCTTCCCTCCGAAGGAGCCTACAAAGAGGTGATTGGGTTGTTGAGGGAGAATGGAGAGAGGGTGCAGTCCGTCTGGGCCTAGTTGTAAAGCTGTGGGTCAGGTAGCTGAGAATCCCTATGGAAAGGGAAGATTTAAACTGAAAAGAGGAAGACATGAGGGGAAAACAACAGGAAATAACTGCACAGCTCTGAGCTCTTTGGGGAGAGCTGAACCAATCTGCTTCTCAGCTACAGCAGCTCCATTTGGTCCTGGGGACAGTGAGCTCAGCCGCAGATCCTTGGGGAGGGTATTATTCCCTCCCTAGCTCCCAAACGAGTGTATACATGAAGCCTAAGAGAAGATGGGAACTGTCAAATAAATCCAACATCTCCCAGGTGACCAGCAGCACCCACAGAGCATTTCCAAAAAATTTTCCTTTAAAAGGCACTCTTTTCTTTGCTTGGCCACCTGAAATCTTACCCACTTTCTGCATTTCCTTCATTGCTATGGAAAGCTCTCTTGGGGCATGAAAAGGAATGAAACCTTCACGGACCTTTAGAAACCTAACTCCAGTGGGAAATGCAAGAAACAGCATCACTGCGGCCTGGAACCTCTGCAGAACTGGAGTTGTCCCTCTCTCTGCAGACGTGAGCCAACCTTTGACCCCATCTCTGTGCAACCACATCAAAAACACACACTTGGGGCTCTCAACTAAGTCTTTGTTCTGACACTGTCTTCCCACAGCACACTGGAGTCAGCCACGTGGCGTTGTCACAGGGGCCTTTGGGTACCCCACTTTGCTGGTAGACACAACACAGGAAGCCCACTGTTTTCTCAGCCCATATAGTACAAGAGGCCCCTGCAGGAGAGCAGTGAGGTCAACGAGCCAACACCAGGGACTCACCGAGCTGAGGTCCTCAGCAAACTAGAGACGGAGGTGAGGGATGGTCACCAGCTGTTGAGAGCTAGACAGATAAGGGCATGCAAGGTAAAACCAGTGCCCGAGGCTCAATTCTTTAAAGAAGAATTTTTTCTGGTGGGGGTTGCCAGCTAAGGAGAAACCTGAAGCTCAAGCATGTAGCCTAGTGACTTTTTCCCCTTTCAGCAAAGCCAGAGAAATCTGCAAAGATAACTAGGAGAAAATCAATACTGCAGAGCCCCAGATTTAAGAGGAGCCTTTGCAGAGGAGAAATCTGAGTCTGTTCTGTCCTTCCTGCTGTCCTAGTCAGATGAGATGGTGCTTTTACCCTCACAGAAGATAACTAGACTTACCGAGAAGAACGAGGAGACAATGGATAGAAAAGCGCCCTATAAACCCACGCATCCCAAAACAAATGAAAGAATAAGACTGTCATCGTTGCTAACACACACGGGCTGTCCCCCAAATGGGCGGTGAAACGTCACCTCAGAAAAGCGAGACTGCCTTCTGAGTCACCTCTGCAGACGCTCTAGGGGTTCTTCAAGGTAGGACATCACCTTCTATCTTGTTGGTCTGGGGGCAATGCCAGCTATGGAAAGGGGCGGGCACCCTTCCTTCCTTTGCTGGACGCCACACATCAGCCTGGCCAGACATCTGAACCCTCTGGAATGTGCCAGACACTCTGGTCAAAATCCAGGACTTAGGACCCGCATTTCTGCAAGTGTCTCTCCTCAGAACCCAGCTCAGGGGCAAAGGGAGAGTTCTTTCCCAGACCCGCCCTACAGAACTATGAAAACTCAGGGCTTGCTCATTTTTCAGAGCTGGGATTGTCAACACGTTGGGGATTCATTCATGAGACATGGGATTTGGATTGCTGGAGGCCTTGGGGAACCGCAGCTAAGCAGCAGCGAGCTGGTTCCCATGGAGGAGACGGAGCAGGCAATGCAGGAGTCGGGCGTCCTCCAGAGGCAGTCTCCTCCACCACCCAGCACCTCCAGTTCTCCCCGGCAGGCTACAGGGAAACCAGTACAGATGGGTGAGTGGCGTCCTGTTCTGCAAGCTCTACTAAGAACGAGAACCCACTTGAACTTTCTGTAGACTGGAGCTGGAAAAAGAAGGGAAGGAGGCAACAACAATGGAGTAACCAATCCACCAGCTTCCCATTCACTCATAACTCAACACGATAAGGCTGGCAGGCTGCCAGCCTGTATTCTCTGCAGCAGGATAAAGCTGAAAAGGCTATGAAATCAGAGCGTGGGACAGTGGAGAGAGCACTGGATTAGACATCAAAAGATCTTAGAGGGGGGATTAGTTAATGCAAACGAGCCAGAGGGAATCTGGGGGGATACAGAAATCCTCAATATGTTGAGCATGATTATGGTTACACAAGTGTATACACTTGTCAAAACCCACCAAACTCTAGGTTTCAAGCAGGTGAATTTTCTAGTATATAAATCACACCTTAATAAAATCTTTTTATTTTTAATCTGCATTCTAAAATTCTGAAAGTGAAAGTGAAAGCTGCTCAATCACGTCCAACTCTTTGCGACCCCAGGGACTGTAGCCTGCCAGGGTCCTCTGTCCATGGAATTTTCTAAACCAGAATACTGGTGTGGGTAGCTCTTCTCTTCTCCAGGGGATCTTCCCAACCCAGGGATTGAACCCAAGTCTCCCAAATTGCAGGTGGATTCTTTACTGTCTGAGCCACCAGGGAAGCCCAAAAATACTGAAGTGGGTAGCCTATCCCTTCTACAGGTAATCTGCCTGACCCAGGAATTGAACTGGGGTCTCTTGCATTGGAGGTGGATTCTTTACCAGCTGAGCTACCAGAAATTCTAATTCACCCTTATTAATTGTGGGACCTTGGACAAGACACTTACCTACCTAATGCTTCTTTCCCCATGTATTAAATGGTTTTAATAATTTCTGCCCTGCTTACCTTACAGAATTTTAAGGTCACATGACATCATATATGTGACTCAGTTTCAAAAAGCACAAAATGCTCAGCTGTTATGAGGTAACTACAATCATGTTTGTTCCCTGACTCTTGGGATCTCCTTATGACATATTTCCTGATGATCTGCAGGTGTGGAGGGAAATTCTGTTCTATTTAATAGCTGATGGCTTCAAAAATCTTCCCTCTGGAAAACTCTGACCTGAGTACTCTTCCCATTTGCCCACCTCTTCACCATGTAAAGGTCAGTTACTGCAAGAGTGGGGGCCCTCCTGGTTCCCACAGTTAAGCGCCCAACATGGAGCACAGCCACCCAGCCAGAACACAGACACCAGGGCAGATACCATTCTGGAAGCACGTACCCTTCTCTTCCTGGGGAAACTAGAGGGCTGGCACCTCACACGTGCCCACAGGGCACTCTTTCAGGCAGGGGAAAAGGAAAGAAAATGCAGGATCTTCTCACAGAAGGACAAAAGGGGAAAAACTTGGAAGCCTGGGAGGTTAGGTACAAACCCATTCAGCTAAAATTAGCTAAAAGAGACTAAGATCATCAAATCCAACTCCGTCATTATCAAAATTAGAAAATTAATTCTTTCAGAAGGCAAGAGTTCAAGGCTAAGCAAAACTGGTAAGTAGGCTCAGTCACAGGTACTCCAACCTCCTGGCTCTGGCTGTATGTACATGGGCACTTTTCCCTGAGATGCTCTGCTTCCCTAATTTGGCATCTAGCAGACCTGGACCCTAATCAAAACCTCTTACAGGAAACAAACACAATCTCACTTTCAAGTACAAATAAATAACACTTTCAAGTAAGGGAAGGAAAGAGACCATAAACCTGTTTTTGTGGCAGGTAAAGCCAAGAGTGGAAGAGACACCTTCAGCCCACTCCCTGCCACAGCGGACCTTGACAACAGCCCCCAGTCACACCTAGTAGCCAGTTTTCTTCCCACCCTCAGGCAAATGGAGAACTAAAGCTTGAAACCGGTCCAGATAAGTTCAAGTGGCTTTACAAAGAAGTTCAAGTAGGCCTGCAGAGATGTGGGTCTTATCTGCAAACCCGCCACACCATCTTGCAGAGCTTGGGCTGTAAGTAGCAACACTGCCCCACAGAAAGGTGTATTATCATCCATCCTGCTTTAATGGGACTCAGAGATCCGCGTACAGTCCTGCCGCTCATCCTTGCAAATGCTCCTTTTTAATCCATCTTGAGAATAGCATTCCTTCTGGGATAAAGAAGATGTGGTGTATCTATCTATACAATGGAATATTACTCAGCCATAAAAAAGAATAAGATAATGCCATCTGCAACAACATGGATGAACCTAGAGATTATTATACTAAGTAAAGTGAGTTAGAAAGAGAAAGACAAATACATATGATTATTGCTTATATGTGAAATCTAAAAAATAGTGCAAATGAACTTATTTACAAAACAGAAACAGACTCACAGACATAGAAAACATGGAGCCATACCTGTTTTCCACCCAGCAAGTAGCATGAGCTTAAAAACAGATAAATAAATCAGACATGCCATTCCCCTGCAGATGCCCTCTATGGCCTCCCATTGCACCCCTGGGAATCAATGCAGAGTCCTCTCTCGGCCAGCAACGTGGTCTGACTCTGCGTGCCTTGTCTGCCTACTCCATAGCCCTCTCCCACCTGCTCTCTACCTCTGGCTGCACAGACCCCGCCTCTGTTCCTCAAACATACACAGCTCTGTGGACCTTCAGACCTTGGCAGCCTTGCTCCCTCACCCCCAGATCTGCCCTTACAAGTTCAGCTTGGAAGTCATATCCAAGAGGCCTTCCTTGACCACACATGGGTTAAGTAAGCTCCATCCACACCAGTCCCTGCCAGCCACTCATGACCCTGTTACCTGATTTCTTTTATTTTTGGGGGGGAGTGGGTGGGGAGAGCACACCATAGAGCTTGCAAGACCTGTTCCCCGACTAGGGATTGAACCTGGGACACAGCACTGAGAACCTGAAATTCTAGAACTAGTGGTTAGAACCTAACCACTAGACCACCAGGAACCCGGATACCACCTGATTTTTATTTCCTTCAGAACACCTGACCACCTTTCATTACGCTACTAATACATCCATTTATCTCCTTACTGTATATTTCTCCCACTAATATTACAGCTCCATGAAAGCAGAGAGTTACTCCATCTCATGGTATCTCCATTTCTAGCACCAGACCAGAGCCCAGTGCATAGTGGACATGCATCAATGCATGTTGAGTGCATGAATGAATGAATGAACATTTTAAACAAATCAAACTGAAGTCTTTTAAATACAGGGTAAGGCCCTCTGGTGGGTCCCAGAGAGACAGTGTCCTAGCTCACTCCAGTACTCACAAGAAATGCCAACGCTGGTACACACTTCACCAACAGGGAAACACATTTATAAGATGCCGAGGTAAAATCAAGAGCCTCCATCAGGCATTTCCATAATGAATCATCGGCGTTCACAGGCTGAGTTACCTCTAATACCAACTCTAGCATCGATCTGAAGGAAACCTATTCATTTAAACTGACAAAAACATGCTGTCGTTTTCATTTCCATTACAAAGCGCGCCAATGTAGCAGAAACACTTTGATTGATTGGACATCTTTCTCTCAATCCAAGTGGCAATTGATCAGCTTGCTGCTGCTGCTAAGTCGCTTCAGTCATGTCTGACTCTGTGCGACCCATAGACAGCAGCCCACTAGGCTCCTCTGTCCCTGGGATTCTCCAGGCAAGAACACTGGAGTGGGTTGCCATTTCCTTCTCCAACGCAGGAAAGTGAAAAGTCAAAGTGAAGTCGCTCAGTCCTGTCTGACTCTTAGCGACCCCATGGACTGCAGCCCACCAAGCCCTCCGTCCATGGGATTTTCCAGGCAAGAGTGCTGGAGTGGGGTGCCATTGCCTTCTCCAATTGATCAGCTTACCAAGGGACAAATAAATTCAACAACTCAGGACAAAAGCAGAAGTCTTTCCTCTCTTTTTCTTTCTTTCTTTCCTTATGAGGCATAAGTAAGATACTACATTTAAGATATAGAAAAATTACTAATATGTAACTTAGGAGACATTAAACTGTGACACCGTCATCCATTTTGTTTGAAATAAGGTAAGATATATATACATGTATGGTATGAATGTGTATATATATATATAGATACACATATATATGTATCTATATATATATAGATATATTATCTGTGCAACTAGAAGAACTAGAACAAGTAACTAGAAGAACTCCTACTGTAATCGCCTGTAGAATACATAGACACCATAGTTCAGTGAGTGATGTACCGCCTCATCTCTATCAACACCTAATTCCTGCTCCTACAGAGAATAAATGCGATGACAGGATTAAAAGTACTTTGAGTCTCTGAAAGAAAGAAGCCATTGAAATTCTGAAATTACAAAAAAAAAAAATAACCCAAATACGGTCTCTGAGGGAGGGAAAAAAAAAAGACACTGCATAAAAAGAAAGGCAAGGTGTTAATTGCTGAAGAGTCCTTCAGGTTGAAGAGAGCCATCCTCCACTACCACTCTGTCTTCCTTTTCAAGGATCCCCAGGGATCAGTTCTACCACCACAATCAGGCTGTTTATTCAGCCGCTTTTTGACAGCCAAGATGCTAGGAGTCGCTAGGCGTTCAGGTGCAATCCAGCCAAGCAGGCCCGCACAGGTTTCCACCACACCCAGTTTTCAGCTTGGGAGAAAACGAAAATGACCAAAAGAGTTTTAATGAGTTGTTAATGATTTAAGCATTCATCAAGATATTCTTGCAAGATAAGACAAAGAAGATCTTCAATAGTAGTGAATGCCATTATACAACTTTGGCACAAATTTAGGAAGCTTTGAAAATAGAACTAAGACTGCAAGATCCTACGGTCCAGCCTTCTGCCCCCACTCAGAAGCAGCCCCCATTATATCCTACCTTATACCCTTCTTTAAAAAAATATCCTGTTCTCTTCTTTAAAAGTCCTTGAACAGAGTATTCAATATCTTTTCTTTGTAGTTTCATTCTATTGCTTCACAAGTACCTGGCTTCTATCTAGTGTCAACCCTACCTCTCGACGGCTCACATCTGGACTTCAGCAGCTGCTTGAGTTACAGCCCAGTCCAACTGTTGTTGTTTAGTTGTGTCTGAGTCTGCGACTCCACGGACTGTAGCCCGCCAGGCTCCTCTGTCCATGGGATTTCCCAGGCAAGAATACTGGAGTGGGTTGCCATTTCCTTCTCCAGGGGATCTTCCTGACCCAAGGGATCGAATCCGAGTCTCCTGCATTAGCAAGTGGATGCTTTACCGCTGAGCCAGCTGGGAAGCCCTAGTCCAACTGTACCATAGACTAAATCTGAGGAAGCCAAGACTAAACTTGAGTTGTTTCTATAGACAAAAGTACAGTGGTTGACATTTAAGATTACCTAATTGAAGGAAGACTGATTTTAAGCAGTTTAATAAACTGCTTTTGAACTGTGGTATTGCAGAAGACTTTGGGTTCCTTGGACTGTAAGGAGATCAAACCAGTCAATCTTAAAGGAAATCAATCCTGAATACTCATTCAAAGGACTGATGCTGAAGCTGAAGTTCCCATACTTTGGCCACCTGATGCAAAGGGTCTTAGAAAAGATCCTGGTGCTCAGAAAGATTGAAGGCAGGAGGAGAAGGGATGACAGAGGGCAAGATGGTTGGATGGCATCATCGACTCAATAGACATGAGTTTGAGCAAGCTCTGGTAATGTTGAAGGACAGGGAAGCCTGGCGTGCTGCAGTCCATGGGGTCGCAAAGAGTCAGACACTACTGAGCGACTGAACAACAACAAAAATAAACTCCATGCTCACAGGTTCCCACACTTGATGTATTTTTCAGAAACACCTCCAACAAGATAAGAGGTTGGGAAATGGTTCCCTTGGCTAGTTAAAAAAGAATATCATCTTAAAAAAGGAAAAGAAAAAAAAATCACCCTGAGGAGCCTGCAGACATACACCATTGTTTTAGACAGCATTTTTGCAAGTAGATTTGATTTTCTTTTCCAAATGTATCCAACTTTGGAGGTTTCAAGACCAAAATAGAGGAAGGTCTATTTTGCCTAAGAGGAAGATTCTTTAATTCCCCATTCCCGGCTCCAAAATAAATTAGTCAGTTTTACATTAAGTCAAAACACTGAGATTGCTGTTAAATAAGAATGATTCTAGGTCATAAGTAAGATTGCATTTCAAACTATCAACAATAGTATATATTAAATGTCCAGCACTGTGCAAAACATCAAGGGCAGGTACAAAAGAAATATAAAATAGAGCTTCTGGTCACCCATACCTAACAATGCAGATATATCCCTTAGTTAATTTACCAATAGAGTATGCTGCATAATAAGATTCTCTGTAAATTTGTATTTGAAGTTCAAACACATTTCCCCATAAAAGACATGCGTTAGTATTTCAGTTCTCAGGCTGGTAAGAAACTGACTTAGCCCACGATGTAAATGAAATATCCAGTATGTGCAAATGAAACATGATATAGAAAAGCCAGTGTAAGAATAGAAATACTGACACGTATATGGCGCTTTGTTAGCTACAAAGGGTTTTTCATAAACAGAAACTTCACCATGACTCTGTGTATCAACAGTTGAGGAGATGGAGGCATAGACAGCCTAGAAACTTCTTCGAAGTCACAGAGCTACTGAGTGGCAATAGGGCGCTTCACTGGCGCAAAACTGAGTAAGAAGCAGGTTGTGGAGGGCTTTGCTTTCTTTGTTGTTTAAGACTAATGCCTGAGAAAGAAAAAAATTTCATTTGAGAAAGATGAGGACGTAAACGGGAACTTTCAAGGATGCCACGAGAGGCTCAGGGGCACTTTAAGAAGCTTCCAACATTGACAACACTGGTGTTTTATTGCTTTCATCTCACTGTGAACCGTGTGAAGGGGTTTTTCTCCTTTCAGGTTCATTACTAGTCCATTCATTATGATTAAGATATGCTGGAGGAGGGTGTTTAGTTTGGGTTTTAACTCATGAAGCATACACCAACACCAAGAAAGATTTGGAAAGATCTTTGAGAATGCATAAGCACTGGAAAAGAGAAAGGAAGGAAGACGTGTGATGAAGACAACCTTATGCATGAGAAAGACTGAGGCAGAAGGAAGGCAAAGGGGATGAGGGCTGAGGGAAGCCATTATTCTATCAAAAGACCACAGGCTGGCGCAGAGCCTGCGCTCACCTCTGCACCATCCAGCCTGGCAGCTTGGCTAGAGGCCGATGAAGGAAGAGGCAGCAGCTGCCACAAGCCAGCTTTGCATAAATCTCGGTTCCTGCTCCGCAATGAGGGTCTCCAGTTCGAGACATCTATGAAATTGTCAGATGACAACACAAATAATCACACATCTTTCACAAAAATCCCTTTAACTGAATAAAAGTGTGAAGAGTTTCATTCATTCATTCATCCAATAAACATTTACTGTGTGCCAAAGCATCACACCGGATGCCAGAGAAGCAAACATAAACAGACAGTCCCTGCCTTCAAGGAGCTCACAGTTTAGTATGTGAGAAAAGGACGTGAATAAATGAATGCAAAGTAATACAGCTGGTATTTGAACATGGACTGCAGCATCAGCATATTCGCTTTAAGCGTAGATGGAGAACAATAGGTTCCCTGATACGATTTACTCGGCAGACTTGCTGGTTACCATTTACCCATCGGTACAGAGGCACGCACCCCTGGAGAAGGTAATGGCACCCCACTCCAGTACTCTTGCCTGGAAAATCCCATGGATGGAGGAGCCTGGTGGGCTGCAGTCCATGGGGTCGCTAAGAGTCGGACACGACTGAGCGACTTCACTTTCACTTTTTCGCTTTCATGCATTGGAGAAGGAAATGGCAACCCACTCCAGTTTTCTTGCCTGGAGAATCCCAGGGGCAGGAGAGCCTGGTGGACTGACGTCTATGGGGTCACGCAGAGTCGGACACGACTGAAGTGACTTAGCAGCAGCAGCAGCACAGAGGCACGCACTGATATTTAGGCCAAATCTACATTATTAGTCACATACTTGCCTGCTAAGTCACTTTCTTGATGCCTACCCTGCCCAAGTTGCTGTTTTGTTCCTAAAGGGGAAGAATGGGTGTGCCCGTAAGTCTCGCCCAAATTGTGCAAGAGCAAACCTAGACTTGGGGCACTGCAAAAGAGGCTCGCCATCGCATGGCATGCCATTTCAAGCGTGGCCCCGAAGGTGACTCACCTTAACAGACATCCGGAGTCAAGCCCCATAAAAACAAACTCCAGGAGACTGTCCACCAGTTTCTGCCACAGCAAACAAAGTCTTAACGCATACTTGTTTGCACCATGTAATTTCCAAAGCAGGTGCACAAACATTATATTATTTAATCAACAGAGCAATCCCTAGGTATGATTATTACACGATCACCTTATATTTGAAGAAACTGAGGTCAGGAGAGGTTACAGATTTACTCAGGGCCATGGAGTTAATGCAGGAACCCGCATGCCAGTGGAGGAGATGCAAGAGACTCAGCTTCAATCCCTGGGTCAAGAAGATCCCCTGGTGTAGGAAATGGCAAACACACAAGTATTCTTGCCTGGGAAATTCCATGGACAGAACAGTTTGGAGGGCTACGGTCCATGGGGTCATAAAGGGTCGGACACGACTGAGCAAGCACACCTGTAGTTAATGCAAGGGTCAAACTGGAACTGGAGTGCAAGCCTTCTAATCTCCATTTGGGTAGTTTTTCCCCTACCAAACTGTTTAAAATCCAGTTGCTTAAAATTCCCAAGCCAGCTGTAGGTAATTCTGGTTACTCAGAAAGGAAAAAAGAGGAGGATAATAATTCCTACAGTCTCCTTGGATCCAGCACATTGATGAGAAGCAATCATGGGCCATTCTGCTCAAAACAGAAATAACACTAAAAATTCAAAGCCTTTGGAGGTGATGTTGGCATCCACTTAGGGCAACTGCCAATATCACAAATATATTTTCCCATAAACAGTTTAGCCTGATCTCTCTCAACAAATTCCACATCACAATCTCTAATCAAGCCCTCTATCTCATCATTCCAGAGTTACTCAAATTAAGAAGATCAGCCACTTCTGCTTCCACACCTTGAAACAGCACGGGCACCACCCAGCCATGTAGTGCTGAACTCGGCCTCTCCCACACTCCCTGGGATGCTTTTAAAATAACTTGTTCCTTTGCCAGCTCTTCATCAACAATGGGAGTTCAGGCTGTGGAGGGTGGTGGCAGGGTTTGACTTGATTTTTCTTTAACTCACAGGCTGACCCTCAGATGGGGCCTCTAACCAAATCTCGGGGCAGGAGAGAGGCTTATCAGGGAGCAGGGGGGCTCAGAGCTCCAGTTTTTCCTTTCCTTGTTTAGCTGTATTCATTCCCTACCAGGAGTGGGTAAAGAAAATGCTATTAATTCCTGAACACAAACAGTAAGTCCCCTTCAAGGGAGAGCATTGCTCAAACTGAAATGCAAAGAAGCTGCAAATGAGGTCACGTATTTGGCAAGTACACAAGGTGTCATCTATGTCACGGCTTCTCTGCAACATTCCCAATTTAGAAGAAAGGAAAATGACAGATTTAATGAAAGTGGGGTGGAGGCAGTGGGGAAGGGATGGCACTGCCACTTGCCTGATGCAATGCCTGCTTGAATGGAACTGTCACCTCCAACTCAGGATGTCTAGAATAATGCTCCCTCTCTTGGCAAGCACAGTGACCCTGACTTCCCCTTGTCTATTCCTGCCACTGCCACCATCATCCTCTCTGCCTACCAAGCTGGAAGCCCCAGGCACTCCTGACTCTCACCTTGGCCCTGGCTCCCACATCCAGCTCTGCAGCCTATTCTCCTACCTGAGTAGTATCTCCAGTTATAATGTACACAAACATGGTACTGACGGGAAAAGAACAAGCAGGCTTGAGAGTCTAACAGACCTGGGCCTCAGTAACCACCCACCCCAGACACTGGTCACCTCAGATCACCTGTCTGAGCATGGCTTGCTAATGCAGTAAATGGACATTAAGAATAGGTCACATTTAACAACTGTGGTGTTGGAAAAGGTTCTTGAGAGTCCCTTGGACTGCAAGGAGATCCAACCAGTTCATCCTAAAGGAGATCAGCCCTGGGTGTTCATTGAAGGACTGATGCTGAAGCTGAAACTCCAACACTTTGGCCACCTGATACGAAGAGCTGACTCATTTGAAAAGACCCTGATGTTGCGAAAGATTGAGGGCAGGAGGAGAAGGGGACGACAGAGGATGAGATGGCTGGATGGCATCACCGACTCTATGCACATGAGTTTGGGTAGACTCTGGGAGTTGGTGATGGACAGGGAGGCCTGGCGTGCTGCGGTTCATGGGGTTGCAAAGAGTCGGACACGACTGAGTGACTGAACTGAACTGACATTTAACAACATACTCAGAGCACCAACCTCTGGGCTGGGCAGACTAGTAGCGTGCAGCGTGTGGGCTAGAACGGGTCTCCCTTTCCAGCCTAGAGCAACTAAAGAGTCTCTCTGAAGCAGGCCTGCATGGCCCTGTCCTTCAACCCGGACAGCCTCTATTGTTTTGACCGCTCCAGCACACAGTAGACTCTGGCTAATCTTCAAGATCATCAAAGTCCATGTAGCCCCACCTCACTCTCCTCTGATCCAGCCAGAATCTACTCACTCACTCACTCAGCAAACATTTCTGGGTGCCCACCACATGCCAACACGCTGCTGGGTGCTGGGAATGTGGAAATGAAAGGCTGCCCACCCTCGAGCAGCTCACAAGTGCCTTTCTGGTAGGGAGTGCGTGTCTCGGGAAGGGGCCTGGGGCGGGGTGAGGCTGGATAGAACCATCATTGTATTTTGGTGTAGAAAGTGAAGCGGAGGGGTGGGTGTGGGGGGCGAGCACGGCGGGGCTGTGGGAACACACTCCGGGAGGCGCACACACAGCCTCTGTTCTCGCCTCCTACTCCCCAGTGAGCCAGATCCTACTCCGAGAGTCAAGGTCCTATTCATTCTGGCCCACACCTCTTGCGTCTCTGAATTCCTCAAGTTCTTATCAATACTACTCATTTTCAGTCATCCACTGGCTGAGGTCATTTCTCGTATTGCTGTTGGCTAAATTATTTTTTAAACTACTTTTTGCATACGCTGGCTGTTTTTCGCCACTGCTTTAAGCAACTGCAGAGGATACCCGCTAGATTCTAGATAGCTCTAAATCTCTTGTGGAACCAATACACTAATTATGGGTAACACAGGTGATATATTCAGGGTTACTGACAATCACAAAATCCTATATTTATTTGGCAAATACATTCTCCCCTCACTGCTAGGTCCTGTCTTCTGCATGGCTTACCCTTGGAATTCAACCTCAAATGAGAGAGGAGACCTCCAGCTATCTCTGAAACACTTTCCAACAAGAATTTGCTAAAACTATAGTTTTAAAACCTTCAAAAAAAGTTTTTAAATGTAAGAAGCTCTTCAAATAAAGTCTGAGGTGGACACTCAACATAGCAACCCTAAAAGCAGAGCTGACGGTTGGAGACATGATGAGAGCCTGCAGCTACCTACTCAGAGGGCAGGCATCCAGCTCTGCTCTAACAGCCCCTGTCGCAAGTCCCAGGATTAAACACCACTAAGCACGATGGCAAGCTCATTTTGCCCACAAATATGTGTAAACTCAATACACGGCCAAATGTGACGTTACAGGTTAATGGAGGAAAAGATGACTCCTTCCAATAAGCAGAACCAGAACAAATGGTTAGCCACATAGACCAGAAAAGAAAGTTAGATCCCAACCTCACACCACTCACAAAAAGAAATTCTGCATTTATGCAAGTCAGATTTGTGAGAGGTTAAACTTAAAAAACATTTAAAAGAACACAAAGGAGAATATCCTTATGATTTCAGGATAGGAAAGGTTATGTGTATATACATTCTAAAATAAGCCCAAATGATAAAGGATACGCTAGACAGATTTGAATATATTAAAATTTTAAATTTCTTATACATCAAAGAATCCAATAAAAATTGAAAAGATAAGCCAACTCTGGGTAAAGGTATTTGCAAGCCATATCACCAACAGAAGATAAGTAACCAGAATATATAAGAAACACTCACGTGTCAATAACAAGTAAAAGCAAGACCACCTAAAAAAGCTGTTTCTAGACTTTAATTTAAGAACTACTCTGGGTATGTTTCCAGCTCAATTCTCCTAGAAAACACGGTGAGGTGGTAACTTGTCCCACTTAGAAATATTTATATTTTATTAGAGTTTATAGTGTCTGTTACCATATATTATCTCAGTTTATCTACACAACTCTAGGATGGAAGCAGAACATATATTATGCTACTTTATTAATGAGGAAATTAAGACTCAAGAAGTTATCAGTTTTAGGAATATATATCACTTCCTAAATGAAGTCGCTCAGTCATGTCCAACTCTTTGCAACCCTATGGACTGTAGCCCATCAGGCTCCTCTGTTCATGCGGTTCTCCAGGCAAGAATACTGGAGTGGGTTGCCATTTCCTTCTCTAGGCGATCTTCCCAATCCAGGGATTGAACCCTGGTCTCCTGCATTGTAGGCAGATGCTTTACCGTCTGAGCCACCAGGGAAGTCACTTGCTAGTGAATAGCAAAATCTAGATTCTTCACCGTCTAATCTATAAACTTTTCATTAAAAAATTTGCTTACACTTTTTAAAAAACATATTTTCACACAAACATCTGTACATGAATGTCCACAGCCACTTTATTCATAACAGGAAAAAACTGGAAACTACCCAGCTGTCCCTTGGTGGGTAAATGCACAACAAACTGTGGCACATCCATACAGTGGAAGGCTAGGCAGCAATAAAGAGGAATCGACTGATGATACACTCAGCAACCGAGGTGGACCACCAGAAACTTAAAGTGAAAGTGAAGTCGCTCAGTCGTTTCCGACTCTTTGCGACCCCGTGGACTGTAGCCCACCAGGCTCCTCTGTTCATGGGATTCTCCAGGCAAGAATACTGGAGTGGGTTGCCATTTCCTTCCCCAGGGGATCTTATGCTGAGTGAAAACAAAAGCCAGCCTATAAGGCTGTATACTATATGATTTCATTTATGTAATAATCTGGAAATGATAAGATCGTACCACAGGGAACAGACTAGTAGTGTTTCCAGGAGTTAAGGAATAAGGACTAAGGGAGGTGGGATGACATGAAGGGGGAGACAGGACTGTAACAGGTCAGCTTGAGGTGATGAACATTAGTGATGACCTGTTCAGCACTGTGACTATATCAATGCCAGTGTCCTGACTGTGACACTCTACTGTCATTTTGCACAGTGTTAACCATCAAGGGAAATTAAATTAAAGGTATATGTGATCTCAACGTTATTTCTGATGATTGCATGTGAATGTATAATTATCTCAAAATAAAGTATTTTATTTAAAGTATTTTAAATAAAGCCCAGAAAACAAAAAGCAAAAAGGCCTGAAATCACTCTGCCCTGCTATATGGTAGCAGTTAAAGGTTAAATAAGATAAAGCGTGGAAAGGCATTTCTCAGAATGCCAAGTGCTCTATTAACACCAGGAGATAATCACAATCCATTCCCTCCCCCGGCCCCCACCAGCCTTATCAATTTACTCATTGTCAGACTATGCTCTCCCTTCTGGGCCTTCTATATCCCTCCACTGTAGTCCTACCACATATTTGTATGATCTGTCCATGCCTTTTAATAGGCTGAAGCTGCTTGAAAGTTAAAACCTTGTTATTTACCTCTATATGCCCACAATGGCTGTCTGGGGAGGCCTTACAAATAGCTGTGAAAAGAAGAGAAGCGAAAAACAAAGGAGAAAAGGAAAGATATAAACATCTAAATGCAGAGTTCCAAAGAAGAGCAAGAAGAGATAAGAAAGCCTTCTTCAGTGATCAATGCAAAGAAATAGAGGAAAACAACAGAATGGGAAAGACTAGGGATCTCTTCAAGAAAATCAGAGATACCAAAGGAACATTTCATGCAAAGATGGGCACGATAAAGGACAGAGATGGTGTGGACCTAACAGAAGCAGAAGATATTAAGAAGAGGTGGCAAGAATACACAGAAGAACTGTACAAAAAAGAGCTTCAAGACCTAGATAATCATGATGATGTGATCACTGACCTAGAGCCAGACATCTTGGAATGTGAAGTCAAATGGGCCTTAGAAAGCATCACTACGAGCAAAGCTAGTGGAGGTGATGGAATTCCAGTGGAGCTATTCCAAGTCCTGAATGATGATGCTGTGAAAGTGCTACACTCAATATGCCAGCAAATTTGGAAAACTCAGCAGTGGCCACAGGATTGGAAAAGGTCAGTTTTCATCCCAATCCCAAAGAAAGGCAATGCCAAGGAGTGCTCAAACTACCGCACAATTGCACTCATCTCACACGCTAGTAAAGTAATGCTCAAAATTCTCCAAGCCAGGCTTCAGCAATATGTGAACCGTGAACTTCCTGATGTGCAAGCTGGTTTTAGAAAAGGCAGAGGAACCAGAGATCAAATTGCCAACATCCGCTGGATCATGGAAAAAGCAAGAGAGTTCCAGAAAAACATCTATTTCTGCTTTATTGACTATGCCAAAGCCTTTGACTGTGTGGATCACAATAAACTATGGAAAATTCTGAAAGAGATGGGAATACCAGACCACCTGATCTGCCTCTTGAGAAATCTGTATGCAGGTCAGGAAGCAACAGTTAGAACTGGTCATGGAACAACAGACTGGTTCCAAATAGGAAAAGGAGTACGTCAAGGCTGCATATTGTCACCATGTTTATTTAACTTATATGCAGAGTACATCATGAGAAATGCTGGACTGGAAGAAACACAAGTTGGAATCAAGATTGCCGGGAGAAATATCAATAACCTCAGATATGCAGATGACACAACTCTTATGGCAGAAAGTGAAGAGGGGCTAAAAAGCCTCTTGATGAAAGTGAAAGTGGAGAGTGAAAAGGTTGGCTTAAAGCTCAACATTCAGAAAACGAAGATCATGGCATCTGGTCCCATCACTGCATGGGAAATAGATGGAGAAACAGTGGAAACAGTGTCAGACTTTGTTTTTCTGGGCTCCAAAATCACTGCAGATGGTGACTGCAGCCATGAAATTAAAAGACGCTTGCTCCTTGGAAGGAAAGTTATGACCAACCTAGATAGCATATTCAAAAGCAGAGACATTACTTTACCAACAAAGGTTCGCCTAGTCAAGGCTATGGTCTTTCCTGTGGTCATGTATGGATGTGAGAGCTGGACTGTGAAGAAGGCTGAGCACCGAAGAATTGATGCTTTTGAACTGTGGTGTTGGAGAAGACTCTTCAGAGTCCCTTGGACTGCAAGAAGATCCAACCAGTCCATTCTGAAGGAGATCAATCCTAGAATTTCTTTAGAAGGAATGATGCTAAAGCTGAAACTCCAGTATTTTGGCCACCTCATGCGAAAAGTTGACTCATTGGAGAAGACTCTGATGCTGGGAGGGATTGAGGGCAGGAGGAGAAGGGGACGACAGAGGATGAGATGGCTGGATGGCATCACTGACTCGATGGATGCGAGTCTGAGTGAACTCCGGGAGCTGGTGATGGACAGGGAGGCCTGGCGTGCTGCGGTTCATGGGGTCGCAAAGAGTCGGACACGACTGAGCGACTGATCTGATCTGATCTGATCTGATATGCCCACAACCTAGCATATACAAAGCACACAGTAGGTGCTCAATAAATGGATGCCAGATTGAAATTAGCTCATAATTTCCTTGTTCAATACAAGGTGAACCCAAACTGGTGGCACTGAGGAGGGGAAGGGACTGGCTCACACCTTGGCAGCCGTGAGCCAACACCATGAAAGTTTCGTCAGTCACCTCCTCCTTCCCCCAAGTGAAGCAGAGGGCTGTCCACAGGGTGTGGCGGCGGAAGCAAAAGCATGAGTTCAGTTCATTGTCTCCTTTTTTTTAATCTTGTTTCAAGTTCTGCAAATGAAGGAATTAACCGTTTGTAGTTTGGGTCACTGGAACAAGATGGAAAGGTAGGCTCCGGAGTACTCTTCTGGAAAAGATTTTAAAGGTTAGCTGACAGATCTTTTCCTGACATGATTAGATTGAAGAATTGCCCAGGGCCAGAAGAATGTACTAAATGATCTGTCAGGATCTCTCAGAGACCTCACACTCTCTGCCTAGGCAAACAGGTGTGGCTGGTGGGGTGGGGAGGGGGTTCCCATGCCCTGAAAACAATGCTAGCTCCTTACTCCTCCTCCAAATAGTTTCAAGCATTAAAAAAAGGAAAGAACACAAGCGAGTGCTCTGTTGCTCCTAATGTTATCGGATAATTTTTCAAATTCTTACTCAATTACATATCACAGTCTTATCTTCAGTCTCCACGGGCCAAACAGCCCTGCTTTCACATCATGCCCACTGAGCCTGCAGAATACAAGTACCCCTCCCAAGTAATTCTAGCTCTCATGAACGTGAGATCGTTTTACATTGAGTTTTGTTAAGAGAGAGTGTTTGTGTGTGTGTGTGTGTGTGTGTGTGTGCATGCACATGCACTGTCTCCTGTGAGGAGCAAGAAGACTTGAGGCAACTGAAGGTTAAAAACTTGGGAGGTTTGTTTCCGCCTGGATAATGATTAACCTTTTGCTGGTGAATCCAGAAGAGCCAGCATTTCTGGACCAGCAGTCCTGCTCCCTGGCCCAAGTGGGAGAAAGCACATGGGCACGCATGCACCATCAGAAAGAACTAACTGATCGACCCACGTCAGACTGGCAGTGGGGCACTACAGCCATTTTAAAGGCTAGGTTTAAAGACTAGGCGTTTTAAAATTGTGTTGTCACTGGTCTTAAAATATCCAGATCAAGAACCTCTTTAATCAATGCAGCAGATATCATCTACCCAAAATGCTTCAATGTTTGTTTAAAACTGCTGACCTCAAAAAGCTGAGATAACTTACATCACCGCAAATCACCAAATAAATAAGATCAAGAGACACAGCACAACTGACTCCAAGGACGTCTAAAACACAAGGCTGATTAATGTCATTTGCAGATGAAACCTTACACTCATATGTGAAATCTAATTTTTTTTAATTATATAAACGAACTTACTGACAAAACAGCAACAGACTCCCAGATTTCGAAAGTCAACTTACCAACAGAGAAACATGGCAGGAAGGGATAAGTTAGGAATTGGGGATTAACCTATACATGCAACAGATAATTAACAAGGACCTACTGTAGCACAGGGTACTCTACTCAACATTCTGTAATAATCTATACGAGAAAAGACTGAAAAAGAATGAATATGTATATGTATACCTGAATCACTCTGCTGTTCACATGAAACTAACACATTATAAATCAACTATACTCCAATCAAATTTTTTAAAAAAGATGAAACCATAAACCAGAAGTAGGAGAAATAAGGAGGAAGAACTACGATATCTGTTCTCTGGTTTCTAGCCTTCTCTCAGGACAACTATCAATGCAAAACCTCTGTGTGTCAACTCATTTGAAGATAACCACTTTGGATCATATGTCCTAAAAATGACGAAGCAAGGAACCAGTAATCTATCTTTCTACTTTATAGCTGAGAATCCCAAAGGTGGAAAGGCTCATCCAACACGATGCAGCTCCATGGCCCCACAGCCCTCCCTCCCTGTGAATGATATTTTTTTAAATGCCATAATGATAAAAATATGAGCTGTCATCATTATTAATAGTACTCATTTTAAATCAACAGACTGTTACTTAGCCTATTCATTAGGTCGGGAGAAAACAAACAATCGTGGAAACACCTCCATTCTGTGTCACAGCGTACCTCACCACACTTCTCAAAGGAACCCCTTTATTGACAAGGGCCTACCAAATGGAGAGGAACAGAAGATGCAAGAGGCCATCCTGTATCTTGGCAAAGCCTGAAGTCACTTACCCAAAGCCCAGATGTTCGCATCAAGTCTACTCAGTTCCACATCCACACCACCTCCCCTAGTTTGCCCCAGCCCAGATGTCAGGAATTAAAAACCTCTCACTTCCTTATTTCTTTAATTTTAATTAGAGACAATCACCCAACTTCCTTTTTCTTTTAAATTCAAGCTTTGCACACAACATAAGTGACTATAATACCAAGAGTTATACAAGTTCCATCTCTGGCCCACCAACGTTGATGAGGAAAACTATTATCAGGAGAGGATTTTCTCAGTTTGTAAGTTTCTGAGCTTACTGGAATCCCTAGGTTTACTATATTTATCCTGATTAAAGCATTTATTGTCCCTAGTAACCCAATCACAAGCCCACCTCTGGGCCCATCAAGTCACTATCGAAGTGTTAGTCACTCAGTCGTGTCTGACTCTCTGTGGCCCCATGGAGTGTAGCCCGCCAGGATCCTCTGTCCGTGGGATTCTCCAGGCAAGAATACTGGAGTGGGTTGCCATTTCCTTCTCCAGGGGATCTTCCCCACCCAGGGATCGAACCCAGGTCTCCTGCATTGCAGATGGATCCTTTGCCATCTTAGTCACCAGGGAAGCCCTTCAAGTCACTACCCCTCCCCTCAATTTCACACCTGGGTGAGCCACCACAGGGGTCTACGCTGGGTGTATGCAGTAGCCACAGAGACATGGCCCGGAGACTGGGGAGAGTGTCATTCAGAGAATACAACGGGTTTTGTACTTACACATGTGCCTGCTTAGTAGGGGCAAAATTGTCATCTTCAATATCTTAAATAAGCAAAAATAATGAACCATGAAAGCTGGGGAGGACCTTAGAAATTTTCTGATTTTATTTTCTTAGATGAGAAATCAAATAGGTGTATACTAGGCAGAGACTTAGACCACTGCATTTAGGACTCTTTTTTTGCATTAAGATACTAGGAAATGAGAACAATCAACTAAATGTCTACAGCATTTCACAGTTTCAAAGGCATTTCAAATGAATTCTGTCACTGGCGCCACGCAACAATGTTTAGGCGGCTTGGTTCCCCACTCAGCCTTTGTCACTGACTAGCTACGTGCTTTGGAGTGAGTTGTTTAGCCTTCCCGTGTCTCATCTGTCAATTGGGGATAATAATAGTAGCTACCTCATAGGGCTGCTGGGAGATTCATGAGTTAAGAGTGTACCTAAAGCACTTAAAGGGCTTACCCGGGGGCTCAGTGGTGAAGAATCCGCCTGCCACTGGAGGCGATGAGGATTTGATCCCTGGGTCGGGAAGAACCCCTGGAGAAGGAAATGGCAACCCACTCTAGTATTCTTGCCTGGAGAATCCCATGGACAGAGGAGCCTGGCGGGTTACAGTCCATGGGGTCACTAAAGAGTTGGACAGGAGTTAGCAACTAAACAGCAAAAGCACTTAAGACACAATTGCCAGTCATCTTCAACAACACCATCAGTCATCAGCTGGGCCAAGAATTGTTATCCTGATTTTACAGATGAGGAAACTAGGAAGTTTGAGAGCTGAAGTGAGTGACCCCCAAAATCACAGCAGTAAATGGCAAAGCCAATCGAGAACCAAGGCTTTCTGACTCCAAATCCAGCACTGTTTCCCAGGGAACCATGCAGTCCTGTAGTTCAATTTGTCATAAAAAGATACTGCTCCAAAATAGGTACCTCGGTCAAGATGCTTCCCCGAAGAGCAGCTTACTCTGACAAGAACTGGTTCAACTATCCTCAGCCCCCGCCCCAAATAAACAAATAAACACAAGAAAAACACTAGTAGGGAAAGGAGCAGATCTCCAAGGGGGTTCGACATTTGGAGAAACTGTTGTCCGTGCTTCAGAAACAGGATGTATTTCTCAAAGCTCTTGGCACATCCCCGGCTCTGAGGCAGCTCACGCTGCTGGCCCCCTTTGTTTTCTGGGCTGTGTCTTCCTGTGGAGCCCATGGCTGGTGAGGTCACCTTCTCCAGGGAGAGCACTCAGACCCTATCCGTCACACTTGATTCGAAAGGCAGAGTCTGGGCTCAGGCAGCAAAGACATGGTCCCAACTTTCGCAGTGCCTTTCGGGTCACCTGCCTGTTGATTAGTACATTTTTAGAAGAAAGGTCAAAAAAAAAAAAAAAAAGGCTTTGCCTTCTCCCTAACAGATGGCATCCTAAAATACCCGCAGAAATGGAGAAGGCGCACATCCCAGCTGCTTCTCCTTCCTCACGAATATATATTTCAAGTTCACAACCCTTCATTCACAATGTATAAATAAAGTCAAGGGTACTTAATACCAAGTGACTTGCAAAACCAGAGGGGAGAGTTTTTCTGTTTGTCCCTTTGGACCTTTCTTCCCCTTTTACCATTGATCACGCAGCTGCTTCCAAGGAGGCAGCAGCTCTCCAAACCCATGCATCAAAGAAGTATCCCAGTAGTTTCTCTTCAGGTCAAGTCTGTTTTAACTCCTTGTCAAAACACACCGAAACTTTCTCAAATTTAGACTTGGAATATTGGTTTTGAATGATGAATAAATCCTGGAGAAATGAAGAAAGTGTTTTGCTTCAATTACAGAAAATCTTACTTTTGTTTTCATCTCTTTGGAATTTCAGAGTTAATATTTTCCTAGATTTTTAAGGAAACAGAAATGATTAAAGAACTCAAGTATAGCTCTAGGGCCATGATTCTAAAGGGAGAAAGCGGGAAGTAAATAAGGAAAACTCACCTCACTGGGGAGCCTCCATAGCACAATATAGTTTGTACCTGTCCCTAATGATATTATTCACAATGCTTGAGCTACTTTGAATTTCAAATAATATTAAGACAGGAGAAGGTTTGTTATTGGAGTTGGGAGAGAAATGCAGAAGCAAGGCATCCTGGCATTGCCACATCCAACCTCAACTCAGAAAAGGGTTACGTTCAATTTATAAGCATTTATTCATTTCCATGCCTAGAAACAAGGAAACAAATAAAAGACAATTCTGTCCACAAGGCACTCAGCTAGTTGTAAATAATGAGGTGTAAATGAAGGGATTACAATGTAATATGATGAGTGCAATATAAAAAGAAGCGCAAAGAAACTGCTGAGGAGATGCTGAGGGTGAGTTGATCAGCCCTGTGCAGAAACACTAAGGAATCCTGCTTGGAATCCTGCCCACGGTTACTATGTAGAGAGTAGGGATAAGCAGGGAAGACTTCTTGGAGGTGGTGACATCTGAGCTGGGTTTTAAAGGATAAGTTTTCCAGGTTCAAGGAAAAGGACCCATTCCAAAAGAAGACACAGCATGGATAAAGCATGAAGCATGAAATAACATAATGCAGTATGGAAATGTAGAGGCAGTTTAGCCTTCTAGTAGTATAAAATGTGAGCAAGGAAAGTGGGCAGTGATGGATGAAAACAGTCTTTCATGCTATGACCTCAACAGAACAATTAGTTTGTTTTCTTAAAAAGTCACTTTGGTGGTATTATGCAAGATTTATTGTTAAGATCAAGTTAAGAAACTATTTTTTTTTAATATTACCTATAATTTTGAACTGTGGTGTTGGAGAAGACTCTTGAGAGTCCCTTGGACTGCAAGGAGATCCAACCAGTCCATTCTAAAGGAGATCAGCTCTGGGATTTCTTTGGAAGGAATGATGCTAAAGCTGAAACTGCACTACTTTGGCCACCTCATGCGAAGAGTTGACTCATTGGAGAAGACTCTGATGCTGGGAGGGATTGGGGGCAGGAGGAGAAGGGGACGACAGAGGATGAGATGGCTGGATGGCATCACTGACTCGATGGATGTGAGTCTGAGTGACCTCCGGGAGTTGGTGATGGACAGGGAGGCCTGGCGTGCTGCGATTCATGGGGTCGCAAAGAGTCGGACATGACGGAGCGACTGATCTGATCTGATCTGATCTGATAGTAGTCCAGGTCATTCATTTATGCATTCATAATTACAGCCAGTATATATATATATATATATACACACACACTAAGAGCCACCATTTAGGCTACAACTCTATTCTATCTGATTCTCTCTTGCTTTCTTTCTCTACCCACCCCCATCCCCACCACGTACACAAGCTGGCACGTTCCTCCACTCTCTTCTTCAGGGATGGATTCTCCCACCATCTTCTAAATAAAATAGAGCTGTAACACTGATTTGTCTAAGAGCTATGACATGGTTTGTTCAAGACCCGAGAGCTGTGATGCACCGAGGGCTTTAATGTCCATCGCTCCAAAATCATTGTTGTGACAAGACAAGAACATTGAACCATACACTAGCCTGACATCTCTGGTGCCCTGACTCAGATTTAACCTGGCTGAAACAACCTCTGCACAGCCCCTGCAAGGAGGAAGCCAAGCACAGCAGGAGCCCATCTCAGCGTGTAACGCAAAGAAAACCCAGTGCAAGGGAACTGACAAGAGGCCTATCATGCTGGAGACCAGGACAGCGGAAAAGCAACTCAACAGAAAGCTCACACAGCTCTGACCTCCAGTTAAGCAGTCAAGGTACCAGCACATGACTCCTGGAATCACTGCTCACAAGTCAAGCCGTGGAAGAGAACAGAAGAGGACACTCAATACACCTGAGAGCCCCTGGGAGATAGCAGATACCTATTCAGGACTACAAATGAGTGCCATTCTAAGCAACACCCCCAAAATCTGGTTTCTGGGGATAAGATTTCTCAGGATAGTTCTAAAGAGCCAACACAGCTTGGCAGGGGTTGTACTCCAAAACAGACAGGAGATAGATCTTCTGATCCCTGAACAAGGAGGGACTTGAGCCATCCTGGCGATGTGAATTTAAAATTGGCTAATGCCCCTACTAGCCCTTGTTATGCCATATTGATGCTGCTTATGATTGCTCCATGCATTATCAATTGTCTAACCTGTTTTGTCTTTGACCAGGTCAACAAGTTACAACATGCGGTCCCAGTTCAACAAAGATACAAAACTACAGCCTACCATGGAAAATACCACTCACCCTTAGATCAGATCAGATCAGATCAGTCGCTCAGTCGTGTCTGACTCTTTGCGACCCCATGAATCGCAGCACGCCAGGCCTCCCTGTCCATCACCAACTCCCAGAGGTCATTCAGACTCACATCCATCGAGTCAGTGATGCCATCCAGCCATCTCATTCTCTGTCGTCCCCTTCTCCTCCCGCCCCCAATCCCTCCCAGCATCAGAGTCTTCTCCAATGAGTCAACTCTTTGCATGAGGTGGCCAAAATACTGGAGTTTCAGCTTTAGCATCATTCCTTCCAAAGAAATCCCAGGGCTGATCTCCTTCAGAATGGACTGGTTGGATTTCCTTGCAGTCCAAGGGACTTTGAAGAGTCTTCTCCAACAACACCACAGTTCGATGGACACCGCTATAAGGGCTCTGAGGCCTGAGACTAGCAAGAGGGGGAGGCCCAGTACCCCTCACCGTCCCAGTTCAGCAGGAAGTAGCCAGAAAGACCTCGATGCCCCTATTTCCAAAGAATTGGGCCTCCCATCTCTTGAGGGGGGAATGTTAGGTAGTTAGAATAGGGAAACGGAGTCCAAAATGGCAGTGGCTAAAAGACAAGGATAGAGAAGGCAATGGCACCCCACCCCAGTACTCTTGCCTGGAAAATCGGAGGAGCCTGGTAGGCTGCAGTCCATGGGGTTGCTAAGAGTCGGGCACGACTGAGCGACTTCACGTTTTTTTTTTTTTTTTGCCATACACGGAGCTAGGAATTTTACACACATTCAGAATAAACCAGCAAGGTAGGTCTTATTATCTCCATGTCACAGAAGAGGAGTCTTGAAAGAGAAGTTAAGTGAACAAGGATGTCGGGAAAGGCAGGGATGCTGAGATGATTCCTGTTAAGGGCTACTTTCAAAGCCTATGCTCTTTGCATTGTACTCCCAAACCTCAAAACATTCCCACCAGAAGCCTAGGAGAGGACAGAAGACTGAAAGACAAATGTTGAAAACCTTAGGCAGTATAAACCATAGTCCTATGTGAGTGAGTGAATTAGAGAGAGGGGTCATTTCTCATCAGTGTGACCAAAGAAGGTATTCCAGAAAAGCCAGGCTTTATTAGAAGGGTGAGGTTTCAGTAGGTGGAGATGTGGGGCTTGGCAGGGATAAAGAAGTATTCTGAGAACAGCACTCAGAACTTGACTTGGGAGAACTTCACTGGTGGTCCCGTGGCTAAGACTCCATACTTGCAATGCAGGGGGCCCCGGGGCCAGCCCTGATCAGGAGACAAGATCCAGCACGCTGCAGCAGAGACTGAAGATCCCACATACTCCAAGTAAGACCCAGTGCAGTCAAATAGATAAATTAAATAAATCAATATTTTTTAAAAAGAAGAAGAAAAACGACTCCAGTGATGGCCAAGGCTCTAATTCCCGTTCCATCATTCACCAGCTACAAACCCTAGGTGAGTCACTAAATATTCTACCTCATTTTCTTCATCAGCAAAAGAGGATAATAACAATATATTCCTCCTACAGTTGGTGTACACTCCAGTATTGTTGTCTGAGAAATCCCATGGAAAAGAGGATCCTGGCAGGCTACAATTTATGGGGTTGCATGACTTAGCGACTAAACCACTAAACCACCACAGTTGGTATAAGAATTAAGTACATCAAATCCCAAACAAACAGCAAAATATTAGTTAATAATATATGCATCTGAAGAATGGCAAATAGTCCAGACAGGCCTCTGCTGCTGCTGCTGCTGCTGCTGCTGCTGTGTTGCTTCAGTTGTGTCTGACTCTGTGCGACACCACAGACGGCAGCCAACCAGGCTTCCCGTCCCTGGGATTCCCCAGGCAAGAACACTGGAGTGGGTTGCCATTTCCTTCTCCAATGCATGAAAGTGAAAAGTGAAAGTGAAGTCACTCAGTCGTGTCAGACTCTAGTGACCCCATGGACTACAGCCTACCAGGCTCCTCCGTCCATGGGATTTTCTAGGCAAAAGTACTGGAGTGGGGTGCCATTGCCTTCTCCGGACAGGCCTCTAATTCACTTTAAATAAAATGAAAAAGTATGGTTGAAATGATAGGTTGCAGCCATATTGAGGACCAAGTAATGTTCACCTTGGAAAGTTAGTCTCTATTCAACGGACAATAGGGAATCAGTCATTAGGGGAAAGAAGCCATATTCAGACAATTCTGAGCAGATGTCCCCAGGGGGCTCCCGGCCCCTCCCCTTGGCATCTGGCTTATCTGTGACCCCTCAGAAGAGGCCCAGGGCCCAGGGAACTAGTTAAGCAAGGACTATAGGAAAAGAGATACTGTCTCGCTTCAACCTGTAACATATCCAAGATTTTTTTTCTTTCTTTCCTTATCCTGCGTCCTCCCTCCCAAACACACAGTAATGGCTACAACATAATTAACTCCACTTCCCTGTGAGACTGTTTTTATTTACTAAGGTTAAATAAAATTTCCAGGCACCAATCTAGGTGGCTTGGATCATCATTTATTCATTACCTTTTAAAACTTGGTAATATTCAGTTTTTACTTATTAATTTTTAGCCTAATGTCCTTTCTATAATATGGTATTACACTATTCATTTATTAACACAATATGATGAAGACATTTTCAAGTGGTTTCATTCATTTATCTTGATTATAATAGTTTCATAGGGAAATAGCATGCCAAAGTTTATCAAATGTAGACCTTAAACATGTGTGGTTTATAATATATCAATTAAACCTCAATAAAGTTGTTAAAAATATAATGAAAATTTAGTCACTTATATAATTATTAAAAGGTATAAAATTTTTATTAATATACAATGCTTATATTATGAACATAAATATATATTCATAATATGGAACTATGAATATGTATTCATATTCATAGTTCATATTCATATTCAATACATATGGAATATGTAGTTTTTAATGTTAACTCTAAAAATTTAATTGAGACAAGTGATTAGTATGTAGAAATGTATATGCAGCCTGTAAAACTTCAGTGCAGATAAGATTTTTCAAAAATAAGAATATATCTATGTTCATAGCAGCATTATTTGCAATAACCAAAAGGTAGAAGCAATCCAAGTGTCCATGGATGGATGATTGGATTTAAAAATGTATATTATACATATAATTTTAAAATGTGGATTATATAAAAAGGAAGGAAATTCTGACACAAGGATGAACATGTGTCTACAACATGGATGAACCTTTAATACATTATGCTAAGTGAAATAAGCCAGTCATAAAAGGATACATACTATATATTCCACTTACACAGGTACCTAGAGTCATCAAATAGAGATGGGGGTGGGGGGAGGTGGATGGTTATTGTTTAATAGGTCCAGAGTTTCAACTCTGCATTGAAGAGTTTTGTGGATAGATGGTGGTGATGGCTACACAACAATGTGAACGTAATTAATGCCACTGAACTGTATACCTAAGAATCATTAAGATGGTAAATTTTATGATATGTGCATTTCACCACAATTAGAGAGAGAGAGAAGAGAGTTCCTATACATTACTGTAAAATCAGTAAAGGCGTTATTTTGTAATTTTCAGAAACATTTTAAGTGCTCTCATTATTTATTTTTAAATCAAACAACTTTGAGGTAACTTTCCCAGATTCCCCAAAAGGCCAGTTCTGTAGCTCACACCAGTTAAAACTATTCACTTGAATTTTATTGCTAGTAGAAATCAAAATATCAACTTCTTTTTCCACACAACATGACATTATATTTTCCTAACAAAGACCTCAGAGGTCTAAGGTCTAAGGTAATCATGACTCTCGTGAAGAAAACCTCTCTTCTGGAAGGAGTCCTCTACAGGTGCCACTGGCAGCCCGTGTTTATATCCAGTGAACAGTTATGACTCAGGGGCTGGGTACCTGCTGATTTTAAAAGGGTGTGGAACCTACATCGCAGGGTCAAGTCAGACTCTGCAAATTTCATAACAGAGCAATGATCAGGGCTTGTCCAGGCTTTCAACCTGTGTGGTACATAACTGCCAGATAGGGTTCTCCAAAGGATACTTCTGTTCCCATTCCTCAAGAGAGTGCTTGAAACTGGAAAAGTTAAGGACTCCTCACGAACCCCATTTCTAACCACTGCTGCTCTGCACAGCACACAGCTGGCCCAGCTCCCTGCCCACCACCTTCCTCTAGGGCCTTTTAACTTGCAGATACAGAGTACAGGACTAGGCTTTCTGCAAGAGCTGCGTTTTCTTCCAGGAGCTCACCTTACCACAGAGTCCTATCCTCCCTGAGCAGGGGAAGAGGTGCCTTCCATCATCTCTCAGGAAGATGATGGCATCTGCTTGGGGATTCCAACGAGATGTTTTACTGCAGCTTTTCACAAACTGATTATATTTAAAGCTCCCTTGAGGGATGGGGGCTGGGAGGAAAGAAGCTTCTGAAAAGACCTTTGTTGGCAGGAGTGAAGAACCGCTCACACCTCCCCAGAGAAAAAGCTTGTTTAAATACCAGCAATCCAAATTCCCAAGTGTGTGTGCACACACAATATGTCTAGAGTTTTAAATTTCATCTGCTCTGAAAGGGTCCTGAAAGGGTTAAACTGTTCCAGGCAAAGGCCTGAGGCTTTTCTATCAAAATGCTCCAGATGGAAATTACAAAATTTCACTTCTCAGCTCTGTGGTGCACACACACTGTTCTTCTAAGACATTAAAAAAAAAAAAAGACAAGACCCCTAATGTTCTCAAGAAAGAGAATTTGATGGCTCAGCACACAGTGCCACTCTGTTTCAGATGATTCCTCCTGGAATATCTGCATTAACTGTTGATCTCAAGCTTTCTGGGGGATGTAAAAACTCAAGGTATGGAGAGGGTATAGGAAAGGAGCCTTGAACAAGGTCAGGACAATAGCTGGGAGGGTCTGCCATGAGGTGAGCTCATCCAAATACCAGCCAGATTATCACCTCTCGTGAAGGTTATGCCCTGCACCTTACCACCTTTCGCTGCTCCAATCCCCAAAGAAGCTGACAGACTAGAGGCCAAAAGGCCTCGGGTTATAACCATGAATCTGTCAAGAATTTCCAGAGATTAATGTACACGAAGCGCTTTGTAAATTGAGCCATGTACAAGTACTAAGAATATTACTGCTTTCGAGTTAGAGATTGAAAGGCATGAACTTTCAAAGGAATCTGAACACCCACAAAGCAGAAACAATGATGGTTTTTAAGAAGGCAGCTCCAAGGCAGGCTGACTAAGGAGGCACGCCCCTCATAAAACCACACTGGGGTAGGGTTGGGGCTTCAGTCTCAGAAGTCCTTCAGGGCACATGCAAGCAGGTGGTTTAAAGGGAGCCCAAACCACAGACAGGCAGGGTTCCCCAAAGTCCATGAAGGGTCCTCTTGATTTAAACCATTCTGACTGAAAAGCAAGACTCAGGACTCTGGCCAGAGGTACACAGAACAACAGAGACCAACAGTTAGACAGTTTACCTGTTCACTTTTCAGAATGAGAAACAGTTCTCATTAAGAGATTGAACCAAGATATTTTTCATTACTACTGGAGGAACTTAAACTAGAACCCAGGTTTTATTCCTGGACTCCATTCTTACCATTACAACTGGCACTTTGGGAGTGAAAAGGCAATGCGGACTGAATGTTCATCCCAATTGAGGGAGGGAGGGAAGTCGTGCTCAGTCGTGTCCGACTCTGTGAGACCCCATAGACGGCAGCCCACCAGGCTCGCCCATCCCTGGGATTCTCCAGGCAAGAACACTGGAGTGGGTTGCCATTTCCTTCTCCAATGCAGTAAAGTGAAAAGTGAAAGTGAAGTCGCTCAGTCGTGTCTGACTCTGTGTGACCCCACTGACTGCAGCCTACCAGGCTCCTCCGTCCATGGGATTTTCCAGGCAAGAGTACTGGAGTGGGGTGCCATCACCTTCATCCCAATTAAGCAGACCTTACTGTTTCCGGTGGCTAAGGTGGTAAAGAATTTGCCTGTAACGTAGGAGACCCAGGTTCAATTCCTGGGTCGGGAAGATCCCCTGGAGAAGAGAAGGGCAACCCACTCCAGTATTCTTGTCCAGGAAATCTCACGGACAGAGGAGCCTGGCGGGTTACAGTCCGTGGGGTCCCAAAGAGTTGGCTATGACTGAGCAACTAACACTTTCACTTGACTATTACTGAGCATTTACAACTGCCAGATACTGTGTTAAATGATTTTGATACACTATCTCACTGAATTCTCACAACCACCTAGGAAACATGTATTATGCTGCCTGTTTTTCAAGTCAGTATTCTGAGGCTCGGACAAGTCGGGTAACGTGGCCAAGGGGCGAGGCAAGCGAGTGGCAGCATTGAGATTTAAACCTGGATCCCTTTGACTCAAAAACTTGCGCTCTTAACCATCAGACCAAAAAACTAATTTTCTTTTTTATCCTGGCATCTGTAAGAGAAGTGAGACTGGCCACACTATGAGTCCCACACAACCCATAAAAAGCCGAAACATCATAAATCTGACCAAGGGCTTCCAGTTAGCAGGGGAGCTGAGCCAACCCAAAACCCAGGTCCTTTGTCTCCAAGTTCTACGGAGAACACAGATCTCCAAGATCTTTCACAGGGAACACAGACTCTAGTTTGAAAGCTTCAAGAGGGAGAGCACTTCGTCTTGTTCACAGCTACGTTACCAGTGCCCAGAACCCATTCAAGACACTCAATAACTAGTTGATGACTAAAGAAGTGGAGTCCTGCTGCTGTGGTTTGCCTGTGTGACCTTGGAAGGACTTCTTTATCCTCTCTGGGCCTTGGTTTCTTCATGCAGTAAATAGAGAATGAAGATTCACCTCCAGGTTTTAAGTGAAGATTAAGTGAGACAGTTCTTATAAAGCACTTGGGACAGGTTGGAACACAATGACCACACAAAATATAATCTATTATTATCACTATTTCTACTATTATCCATTAATACATTTTGGCTTTTTAATTGACCCTACTCTGATATGATCAATGATACACTGACCCTACTCTGGTCAAATGATGTTTCATAGTAAATATGAATAGAATAGAACAGATAATTGGGAGTCAATAACCCGCTTCTAGTTCCAGATCTACTACCCTAGCTGTGTGACCTTGGACAGGCCTCTTAATTTCTCTCCACTTGCCTCAGCTATAAATGAGGGACTAAACCATTCATATCAGTCTCATAAGCATTCATCAGGCACATTCTCTGAGTAAGACATCATGCTCAGCCACCTATAAAATTCTGTGATGCCAAATAGTGTCAATGAAAAAATATCAGTGCAAAGCAAAGCAGTCCCCTGCCTGTGGCAAGGCTGAAGAGAAACCCCAAATAGTCAACTGCATTACATCATCTTAAAGAGCAATGTTTGTAAATATACAAAGTGTTCAATTTTGAGAAACTTGTGAGAAATCCTTCACCAATAGAAAATCGGCAGATACAATTCAACACCTATCGGTCCTGAACCTTCCAAAAAATAAATGTGTGAAATCACTTTGCACCTGAGTCAAATGGCATGCTTCTGGAGAGAAATCTGGGAAAGTCAAAGTTATTAACACTCCTCCCTATGGCAACAGTTAAGAACAGAAGGTATTAAAAAAAAAAAAAAAAAAAAATGACATATCTGGTTAAAACTGGGATTCCAACAGCAAACTGCAGTACATCTGGACAGGACACTGAGGCCAGTAGCCTATTGTTTACAGAAATAGGCTGGGATTATGAACAGTGACAAGAGGCCAAGACCTCAATTATACCTCACAGCCACACCTCTCCCAGTCCCAGCTCAACTGAAGCTATCCATCAGTCAGCTCCCCCAGTTCTTTGCAGCCCAGTGGATAGAAGGTCCTTCAGGGTACCTCCAGCATGGACCAAGATGATGACATTAAAAAGATCCCACAGGCACAACGTGGACCTCAAACTACCAAGAGATAAAGCAGCTGCCCATTTCAAACTCTTGCCCTACTCACACCCCCAGCAATCCTAAGAGGAGAGGCATGGCCCTTCCCAAGTCCTCTAGGATAGGAAAAGGTCTCCTTGCATTGGTGCAGGGAAAGGAGGAGGGGCCCCTCCCTCTGCACTCTGAAACAAAGGAAAACCCAGAGCTCCAACCATGTGGTGTACATTCAAGGCCACCCACCTCTCCCACTCCCCAGCTGAGGTCTCAATGGGCTAGAGCCACAGGGCTCTTTCTAGTGACTGGGCAGGAAGGGACAGTGCCTTATACAACCATACCCTGGGGCTCTTTAACAGGCAGGAACCCCTTCTATAGGTATTGTTGGTTAAAAAAGGCGATCTGGGAAGGGGTTTTGATTCATGCACAAAGTCAGGCAGTGGAAAAGACGTGCCGACAGGTCCCTTGCTTTCTCTGGGTCCACATTTCGCTTTACCCCTCATAATTTGCCGAGAGGTATGAGGGCCTTTAAACGTGCGTGTTCTGGAGCAGAAGACAACAGCACAGAAGGGTTAAACAATTATGTCTTCCCATTCTCCAGAATCAGCACCACCCAGCAACATCCCAACTCCATTCAGGTTTAGGTGAAGGTGGAGACTGGGCGTGAGTGACCTTATTCTTTCTGTTCTCGGATCTCAGACAGAATGCAGGCAACCAGAGACCAGGCAGGTGCAAGGTGCACCCAAGGTGGCTACAGACTTTCTGTGCCCGATGGCATAGCAAATACCATGTTTGGATATAGTGCATCAAAAAAATAAAAAATAAAAAACAGTCTCTCCCAGGGCTCTCCAAATGGTACACCTTCTCAAGGTTGCCGTTCTCTGCCTGGACGCCTCTTCAACCTCTGAAATAAATTCCTAAACACCTGTCAGATTTCAGCTGTCCTTCAAGGAAACCTGACCCAGACACCCAGAGGCTAATTGCCGCCTTTTCTCTCCAAGAGCCTCCTGCCCCTCCCCCCATCCTATTTAGCCTGGGGAAAAAGACTACCAAAATAATGACCAGCCCTACAGACAACTGTAAAGTCCACTCTGAAAATGCCTTGCAGAGCCTATGGCCCCTGCCATGGACAATCCCTCGGAGGCGCAGACCCACCTACGAAACCACTTCTAGGGTCAGCCTGCCCCCACCTGCTCCACCCAAAGAAATGAACACCCTGCAAATCAGGGAAATGTATGTCTCCATGGTCTACAGAGAAGATGCATTATGCTATTTTTCAAAGCCCTTACCTTTGACCTGAGTATCGTACTCTGCTATGATCTCCTTATCCTTTTTGAATTTGGCTGGAGACGTCATGTTTTCCTTCTTTCTTCCAAATTCGAATTGTGAATTGATAGATCCACGGGAAAAATCCAACCGCCGAAATCAATACCTCCAAGACTGTTTCTCCGGAGGGCAGAAGGGGCCCCCGCGGTGGTCTCCAGCGCTCCGGGGAGCGCGGGCTGCGGGCTGGGCAGGCGGCTACGGCGGGCACATGCAGGCGGTGGGCGCTGGGGCCGGGCGCGGCGGCAGCTGGTTCCTGTGCTAGAGCCCGAGCCGCAGCCTCAGCATTAGCCGGGAGAACTGCAGCGCCCGGAGGCTGGCCTGGGGTCTGACATCAACGACACAGGCGGGGAGTGGAAGTCCTTCCGCACAACATGGTGTGAGGGTGCGGGGGTGTGGACTAGCCCAGCTGGGTCCCCGGGAGAGAGTGGGTGCGTATCGGGGTGCCGGGGGAGGGGCTGGGCGTGTTTCGCGGGGTTTTGTTGCACAGGCTCGAAGATGCTGCAAATCAAATCCCAAACGGGAGTCGCAGCAGCGCAGACTGGATCGGAAGTCGTTTGCTTCGGTTCACTTGCCTGTAAATGCAGGAAAAAAGGGGAGGGGGCTATCAGCCCCAGTGCAGATCCTAATCGCTGCGGGGGTGGGGTAAGGGACGCCGCTCCCAGCCTGGCCTGGGCCCATTCATCTCAGCCAAACGCCGCCCGGCAAGCAGAGCCCTGCGCAGCGAGGTGGGGAGGAAGGAAGCTCCCTCCGGATTTTGTTTTAAGGCTGAAAGAAAACACTTTGGAGCAACGGCCTTCGCGGGCCTGGGGTGGGGACTGCGGCGGGAACGCGGGGTTCCGGGCGGGGACTGCGTTGGGCAGCGGCAGCCGGAGGGAACCCTCCCAGCCCTGCCTCCGACGCGGCCCCCGATCCCGGGAGGGGGCAACTGCCAGGACTTCAAAGGGGATCAAAGCCGGGAAGGGACAAGTTACCCGGGCACAACTTTTCTTCCCCTCCGCCCCTCCTGCCAGTTGTTTTGTTTTGGTTACTAGCTTCTCTTGGCAGCAAAATGTGGGTTGGGGGGGGGGGAGTTTCGGGGGGGGGGAGTGATCTGCAGGAAAAAAAAAAAAAAGGCTGCTCGGTGTGGGACACATCCAGGAAAACAATGTGGTCGGCAGAAGCAGGAAACGGGTTAGAGGCGAGGGTCGGAGTCGGGAAAACCGGGAAGGCAGGGCGGGGGCGGGGGGTGCGGAAAGCAGCCACCGCCTCTCCCAAGTCGGGGACCAGAGCGACTCTAAATGCCACCCCCAATTGATCATCCAAGCTCAGAGATCCCAGACACCGCACCCAATCCCAGGCTGGGGGGTGGGGGCGGGGGGAGGTCTTTGAGGTTCGCGGCCCCGACTCCTGGCACCAGGAGGTCCCCGAGGAGATTCCGCTCGGACCCAGGCCCAGGAGGCGGGAGAGACGAGGACGCGAGTGCAGAGCCGCGCGTCTCGCTCCTGGACGCGCCGCGGCGGCGACCCTCCCTCTTTGGCCGCCCCTTTCCCCTTCCGCGCCGGGAGTCTCCCACTTCCCGCGCCTGGAGAAAGGGCCGCAGCGAGGGAGGAGCAGGGAGCCGGAGAGGCGGCGTGGTGCTTCAGACCGGCAGGAAGCAGGGGGAGGAGGGGGTGTGAGAGGTGGGGTCCGAAGACTGCACGAGAACGGGGGATGAGTGGAGCTTCTGCACATGCTTGATAGGCGGGGAGCGGGCAGGGGAAGGGTTACCTTGGGGGTGAGGGGGGAGTTAAGAGACTATCGTGGGCCGCAGTGGTACGAGCGGCGCTACGGTGTTAGCAACTCTGGGGACGCAGAGGCAGGTCCCAGAAGGCGAGTGCGTGAAGAGGGGCCCGCTCCGGGTGGGCCGGGGGACTGAGGCCGGAGAAGAGCCCCAGAAACAGCGCGGAACACCCGTCTTTCTGGGTCCAGGGCTGTGACTGGGCTCTCCGCCAGGGCTTGGAGACAGAGGCAGAGGGCAGTCGTTGGTCACGGATGATGCCAACGACGGCTGCCCAAAGGTGCACCGAGACTGCCCGTGTGCAGGGGTTTTGGAGGAGGGGGCTGGGAGCTCGCGCCTCGGCGCGAGCCAAGGCAGTGTCCCGGGCAGGACGTTGAAGGGCGGAGACGCAGCCCTAAAGAAGCACTGTGGGCTGCACCGGGAGACGGGGAGTGGGTCCAGAGGGAGGGGGGCTAAGGGGTTCCGGGCGGCAGCGCGAGGGCGATGCCGAGAGCCGCATCCGCGCCCTCTCCTTCCCGCCTCTGCCGCCCGGTCTGTCCAGTCCGGGCTCCAGTCCCGCGGCGGGCGAGAAGAAAAGGGAGAGGGACGGAGCCTTTACCTGGCTCTGACGCGACGGGTCCTGCGCCCCCGGCTCCGCTTCCCACTAGGAGCTCTCCTCCCCTCTCGTCCCCGCCACCCTCTTCTACGCAGATCAGTCCCCTTAGTCCCCCGAGGAGCCTCTGCCAACTCCACAGGACCCCGCCGGGAAGCAGGGCCCACCCTCCTGCCAATCAGCGCCCGCTTTCTATCGACCGATGGGGCCCACAGCCAATAGGAACAGCTGATCCCGAGAGGCCAAGAATGAGGAGGAGGAGCTGGCCAAACCCTGGAGGTGTGACTAGCACCGTCGAGGCGTGGTCACAGAGTTAAACTCCTCCCCGGGCGGCCGAGCCCCACAGTAGAATGGAAGGGCGGGATTAAGAGAGAACCAACAGCCAAACACACACTTCTGAGGGGAGGCGCGGCCGATTGGATCGGGAAAAGAGAGGCGGGGCGTTGCGGAGAATTCTAGCCAATGCAGAGTAGAGCGCGGCGGAGCCTGTGGAATGTTTGCCAATGAGAAGGGTGGTGGGCGTGCCTTGTTCGCTCACACGGGCATCCTCGCGAGCGGACCAATGAGATCAGAGGCGGGGCCAAGCTCTGCCAACCAGCGAGCCGAGTTTTATCTAGGCACGGTTACTGGGGCGGGGCGTCGGCGTTCCTGGCCACTGAGATCGCCTCAGAGGCCGGCTCCCAAGCCTTCCAATGCGGGACGTGGGCGAACTCTAGTTCTTCCAATCGGTGCACTGCGCCGGCCGATTCAAACTGACAGCGGGTTGGAAAGCCCGAGAGCGGAAGAGCGAGCAAAAAGCGACGTGTGCGGTGGCAGAGACCCCGCAACGCCGACCGAGCCTGCAAAGAGACCTCTGCCCCGCCCTGCCGACAGCCCCCCGCGCTCTGGAGCGGCCGCTCGGGAAAGACTTGAGGGATCGGCGGGAGCCGCGAGGGAAAGCTGAGGGGAGGGAGACGCAGGAGGAACGACGCGAGAGCCCGCACGCTGAAGCCTGGGCCCTGTGCCAGGAAAGAAGTGAAGCCGGGGTCTCGCGAACTGGCAGAGAGGAGGAGGGTGGCGGGAGGGTTAAGGGATACCCACACTCGCCTGTGGGAAAAACTGGGGGGTGGGGGGGGGTGGGTCTGAATCCTGAGGAGAGGAGAAAGATTTCCACAGAGGAGGGGAAGGGAACCTTAGCCCCGTATCCGAGAGAGAGGGGAATCGGAGCGCTCCGAGCAAGGGGGCTTAAGTAGGAACCTGTAGATAAAAGCCAGACGATCCTTCAAATAGGACAGGAAAACTGTAGAGAAGTTCCCCGAGGCACCTTGCAGTTGGCCTGCTCCCCACTGCAAACTCCTTTCCCTTCCCCCCGAAAGTTAAAGAGAAGGGCAAGATTGTTGCCTCTCTGTTCCTACTCAATAAATATTACTTTTACCCTCGAACGGGAAAACAGAAAAGAACTCATATCCTTCTCAATTTTCGGGCTTAGAAAAGCTCGAGGCCTCACAATTTGCTTTTTAGCCTGGAGAAATCAAACTAGGGAAGATATTGCTCCAAAATCCCACACCTCATCCTTCTGAGACGCCATGTCTACCAGCAGCTGTAGTTTCAAGGACCGGCGCGTGTCCATCCTGTGTTGCAAATTCTGTAAACAAGTGCTCAGCTCTAGGGGAATGAAGGCTGTTTTGCTGGCTGACACTGAAATAGACCTTTTCTCTACAGACATCCCTCCTACCAAGTAAGTCATGCTAGTGGCGGGCAACGGTAGCCTTTAACTAAATGGGAAAAGTGTATGGCTTGAACCTCTCGGAGTCAACAAGGAGGTTATCATTTTGGTGTTCCAGCCACTCCCAACAGTCTGATGATCCCCTTGGAGTTTAACTAAGGGGGCAGACTGTCTGGACAAAGTCTGTGGTTTAGCCAGAGTGGTCAGTCCTGATGTAATGTTTCTAGTTCAATTATAGTCATGTGATCCCTTAAGTTGAATCCCTGGCCCTACCCAACCAACCTCTCACTGGATCAAGTCCATGACATGAGAGGCTAGGTAATTTAACCAAGATTCTCTCTACTGCTGGGGAAGAGAGATCATTTAAGTTTTTTGTTTTTGTTCATAAGCTTTTACTCCAAAAAACATTTCTTTGGGGGGCAATGGGCATGCTGACTCAGATCCGTTGTCCACCTAATTCAATACTCTTTCTTTGTAATCTCCCTCACTCTGAATGAGCAAGACATACAGATCTTTATGGGATGAAATAGAGACAGCCCTAAAATAATCTGTGTCTCCCATGAGGCCTACTTTAGATATTATGCATTTGTTTGCATACTTAAATCCTTTTACATTCTGTTTTCAGTCACTACCCACTTTTGGGTGTAGAATCTTTAAGAATTTGCTTCCTGTTTAGAAAAATAGCCACTTTATTTGATTTAAATATACTTTTTTCTAACTCAAAAAGGTACTTTCTATAGTCAACATGTATGTGCCTATACATGGTTTTCAAGATTTTACTATTTTTTGAAACTTTGTCACAAAAGCAAAAGAGAAATTATCCAAAATATACATGGACAGCTCTTCTTTAGACACAGAGCCCGATGAAGCACACCAATAAACAGAATACTTTAAAATGAATTTCATGATGATGATAGAAACTTTTTAAAAAATTAAATATACTCAAAGCTGTGAACATTCCTCCCTTGAAATCTTATCTGCATTGGTTTGAGTGTAGTCATGCATAATGGCAAAGCCAAAGGCCCTCATTTAGTACAGAGATAAATGGATTATTATAACTACCTCTGTCTGTGTGTGTATGTGTTGCCAAAAGAAAAAGCACTAGACAATAAATCTGGACACTACATTGCAAAGTTTCAGTGATTTTTTGCTTTTTCTTTTCAGTAACACATACAGAAACAACAGTTTTAAATATTAACCCATTCGTCTTTGCACTAGCTATGGTAAGTGTAGAATAGTTATAAGGAGGGCACACATATGTGAACTGTTAATATGACCAAGTCATTTCTCTTTACTACTGTTCCATGTAGGGCTTACAATGGTGTTAGATTAACGTACTAAGATGTGTGTGAACCAATGAATGCATAAGATTTTTTGTATGGAAGGTTGGTCATATTTATAGTGAGCTCACAAATATTTATTTACTCTTGCAACATATACTATAGTTCTCTTACAATTTCTCTTAGTGTCCCTTTCAGCTCCCGTCTATAAAATCCATGCTAAATCACAACCAAAAGTACATATTGTGGCAAAGGTATGGAAAAATTGGAACCCTAGTGCACTGTTGGTAGGAATGTGAAATGATGCCACTACTAGGGAAAATAACATGGAAATTCCTCAAAAAATTGAAAATAGATTTACCATATGATCCAACAGTACCACTTCTGAGTATATATCCAAAAGAATTTAGTGCAAGATCTAGAAGAAATATCTGCACACTCAAGTTCTTATTGTTCACAATAATCAAGAGGTTGAAGCAGCCCAAATGTACAGCAATGAATGAATAAACAAAATGTGGTATATGTATATAATGAAATATTATCCATCCTTTAAAAAGGAAGGATATCCTGCCTCTTACATGTTACATGGATAGACCTTGAAGATGTTATGCTAAGAAAAATAAGTCAATCACAAAAAGACAAATACTGTATTATTCCACTTATCTGTGGTATCTAAAGTAGTCATATTCATAGAAACAGAAAGTAGAATGGTGGTGGCCAGGTTCGGGGGAAGAGGGAAATGAGGAATTGTTATTTAATTGGTATAGACTTTCAGTTTTGCAAGATGAAAAAAGCTTGTAGATTTGTTGCACAAAAAAATGTGAATACACTTAACACTTATGAACTATCCACTTAAAAATGGTTAAAATAGCAAATTTTACTTTATGTGTCTTTCACAACATTCTTTTAAAAGTACATTTGACTATCTCTAAACTTTTCCATCTAGTGCAGTGGACTTCATTGGAAGATGCTATTTCACTGAAATCTGCAAATGTAAACTGAAGGACATCGCATGTTTAAAATGGTAATGTGTGGCAGTATTCCAAATAGCACTGGGTCTGGGAGATGAATGTTGACACTGAAGTACAGAGAAAGGTTCAGTGGGCTGCATCAAGCAGTGGTTATCACCCATGCAGTGAACAGTTGAAAAACCATTCTTTTAAAAGAGTCTTAATTCACTTTACATTTGTATATGACTTTACAATTTTTTGAAGTGCATTAACAAATACCTGTTTTAACTTTCAGAAAATGGCAGTGTAGTTTGGGGGTGTGGGGGAAACACTTAGATTTACAGTAATAAAAGTCAGATTTGGGCCTTGGCCCTATCCTTATTACTTTGAGTAAATGTCTTAAACCTCTGAACCTCTGTTTCCTTATTTAATTTTTATTTCAAGAAGGTATCTTGAGATAAAAATTAAAATATTTTTGTATTTACCTATAGTGTTGCTGTGAATATCAAGTGAATTATGAATGTTAAAAGGCTTAGTAAACTATAAATTACAACTCAGACGAAAGCTATTACTATAATTTTTTGAGAGGCAAACAGACTTGAGAATTATTAATTCCATGGGATTCAATCCTAGGGAAAAAACAGTTGAGATTTTCTCATTTAAATAGGATTTGGATTATAAATTTTGATCATTTGAATTAGCAAACTCTTTGTGTGGTCATGACTAATTTCATTCATTCATTTAAACTGTCTATTGAGGTCCTACCACATGCTCATCATTGTTCTAGAGGCTGAAATTTAGCAATAAAAAAGACAAAATCAAAGGCCTTTGAATATTTTATTCTGGTAGGAAGGCAATCAGTCAATCAATAAGATATTTAAATAAATAAGATCTTAAATAGGGTGGGAAGTACTCCAAAGGAAATAATAATAATAAATAATAGAGAATAATAAAGGTTGAGAGAGTGGGTAAGAGTTATTTTAGATAACATGGTCAGGGAAAGTAACATTGGAACTGAATCCTAAAAACTGAGCTAAGATGGAGCCAAAGGAAGAATGTTCTAGGCAGAGGGAACAGCCAAGGCAAGAAGAACATACCAACTAATTGAAAAGACAGTGGCCAGTGTGGCTGAGACATTGTGAACATTAGGTGAGAGAGTTTGGGTAGATTAGAGATGCACTCAGAGTCCAGATAGTCTAGAGCAACACCATCAAATAGAAGTGTGCAAGCCACATATGTAATTTTAAAATTTTGAGTAACTTCTTTTTATTCTTTATAAAAACAAATGAAATTTATTTTTAAAACATTTTATTGTTTTTAATTTATGTTTGGCTGCACTGGGCCTTCATTGCTGCCACGGGCTTTCTTTAGCTACGGCGAGAGGGCCTACTCTCTAGTTGTGGTGTGCGGGCTTCTCATTGTGGTAGCGTCTCTGGCTATGGACCACAGGCTCTGAGGCACACAGACTTTAGTAGTTTTAGCACTCAGGCTCAGCATTTGGGGCTCGTGAGCTCTAGAGCACAGGCTAGGAGTTGCAGCTTGTGAGCTCTAGAGCATGGCCTAGTAGTTGCAGCACACAGCTTAGTTGCCCCACAGCATGTGGAATCTTCTAGATCAGGGATCAAACCCATGTCCCCTGCATTAGCAGGTGGATTCTTAACCACTAGACTACCAAGGAAGTCCTGAAATTAATTTTATTGGATATTTTACTTAACCTAAATATCCAAAGTATTATCATTTCAATATGTAACTAGCGTAAACAATTATTAATGAAATATTTTTACATTCTTATTTTTTGTTCTTAGTCTTTGAAATCAAGTTTATTTTTTATACTTCCAGCACATTTCAATTCAGGCTAGCCAATTCAAGTGCTCAGTAGTCACATTTTGGATAGCACAGATCTACACTTTGGTTTGGAGAAGGAATAGGCTACCCACTCCAGTATTCTTGGGATTCCCTTGTGGCTCAGCTGGTGAAGAATCCGCCTGCAATGCAGGAGACCTGGGTTTGATCCCTGGATTGGGAAGATCCCCTGGGGGAGGGAAAGGTTACCCACTCCAGTATTCTGGTCTGGAGAATTCCATGGACTGTATAGTCCATGGGGTCCCAAAGAGTCGGCACAACTAGGCGATTTTCACTTTCACTTTCAAACTTTGGTAGGAAAGGTCTTTGGGTTTTCATTTTTGGCCAATGGAAAGCCATTGAAGGAGTTTTAATAAGGGAGCAAAATGGTCTGAGGTGTACCTACAAGAATGTTAGCTCCATGAACACAAGGGCTTTATTCCTAGCACCTAGAAAAGTACCTGACACATAGTAGGTGCTCTGTAAATATTGGCGGTATGAGTGGATGAATGAATGAATATGGGTGGTAATTAAAGCTGTAGAATTTATTTTTGTAATATAGCCTTACAAATAACTGTCAGTCTAATGCAAGAACAACTTTTCCTTTCATTCGTTTGCCTTTCCAGAAGATTATGTTTAGAATATGTTTTAGGTTGACTGGTACCTTTTACAGTAGTTTTTAGAGGGTGTCACAAAAATGACTGACTCACAGTTCATAGGGTGGGAACAAACTATAATAGGAATTTTTACAACTCAAGGTATAAGCAGTTCATGTTGTCATTTAAAAAACAAAACAGTGCTGGCTAAATTGTTCCCTGTATATTCAGTCTATATAAAGAGATCAGATAGGGAAGAAAAACCTATGGAAGAGTGAGCTATTTTCTAATAAGAAGGATAACCCTGGAGACAGTAAAAACTTTTGCAACTTTCTCTAGGAGCTGTGGATTTGCTTCATTTCTGAATTCCTTCAAAAACACTGAGACTAAAATTAGAGCAGCCAGCTTGTGTTCAGTTTTCATGGGCTCATGCTGTCTTCCTACTCCTCCATCTGTTGAAACAGTTTTTAGGTGCTGGCATGGAGCTGGAACATATAAGAACCCAATTTACCATAGTCCTGGGGAGTGCAGAAACCTTTTATCCACACATCAGGGTTTATTTAATGTATTTTGTCTGTACAGCCCATCAATTTTGGACTAATCACAAGCTTATGGCAACTAGAAACTAACTTCTGAAGGGACGATGCATAAAACAATACTAACAAAAAAATTGAGAATACATTACTATTATTTCAATAAAAACTCTTTTCCCACTTAACAGTAAAACTCTAACTATTGTCAGAGTAACTCCCATCCCAAAAATCCCAACAAATGAGGTTGTTAGGAGGAAATGAGTTCTTTATATTGTCTGTCTATTTACATTAGCACATTAAAAGGTTTGCATGGTCGGATATTACCTTGTATCTAATAATATTTACTTTCCTTTTTAGTGGGAACATTGTAGGTTATCACGTGATTGTTCCATGTTGTTCTTGCCTTCTTTCTTGCAACAACGGACACTTCTGGATGTTTCACAGCCAGGCAGTTTATGGTATTAACAGACTAGACTCTACTGGTAAGAAACAATTAATTTAATTCCTGTAACATTTGTCTATCAATATTGGAGTGAACCTCTCCATAGAAGGCAATGGCACCCCACTCCAGTACTCTTGCCTGGAAAATCCCATGGTTGGAGGAGCCTGGTGGGCCGCAGTCCATGGGGTTGCTAAGAGTCGGACACGACTGAGCGACTTCACTTTGACTTTTCACTTTCATGCATTGGAGAAGGAAATGGCAACCCACTCCAGTGTTCTTGCCTGGAGAATCCCAGGGACAGGGGAGCCTGGTGGGCTGCCGTCTGTGGGGTCGCACAGAGTTGGACATGACTGAAGCGGCTTAGCAGCAGCAGCAGCAGCTCCATAGATCATTTCAGGATCCCATCTGAGACTTTCTCACCTGGGTTGTATCTACTAGAATAGAACTTTTAAAATTTTATCCCAAACATTTACTTATAGAAACAAATAAGAGCCAGAACTCATTGAATTTCTGTTTTCAACATCATATTTCAGTTCAGTTCAGTTCAGTCACTCAGTCGAGTCGGACTCTTTGTGACCCCTTGAACTGCAGCACGCCAGGCCTCCCTGTCCATCACCAACTCCCGGAGTGTACCCAAACCCATGTCCATCAAGTCAGTGATTCCATCCAACCATCTCATCCTCTGTCATCCCCTTCTTCTCCTGCTCTCAATCTTTCCAAGCATCAGGGTCTTTTCCAATGAGTCAGCTCTTCGCATCAGGTGGCTGAAGTATTGGAGTCTCAGTTTCACCATCAGTCCTTCCAATGAACACCCAGGACTGAGCTCTTTTAGGATGGACTGGTTGGATCTCTTTGCAGTCCAAGGGACTCTCAAGAGTCTTCTCCAACACCACAGTTCAAAAGCATCAATTCTTCGGTGCTTAGCTTTCTTTATAGTCCAACTCTCACATCCATACATGACCACTGGAAAAACCATAGCCTTGACTGGACAGACCTTTGTCGACAAAGTAATGTCTCTGCTTTTCAATATGCTATCTAGGTTGGTCATAACTTTTCTTCCAAGGAGTAAGCGTCTTTTAATTTCATGGCTGCAGTCACCATCTGCAGTGATTTTGGAGCCCAGAAAAATAAAGTCAGCCACTGTTTTCACTGTTTCCCCATCTATTTCCCATGAAGTGATGGGACCAGATGCCATGATCTTAGTTTTCTGAATGTTGAGCTTTAAGCCAACTTTTTCACTCTCCTCTTTCACTTTCATTAAGAGGCTTTTTAGTTCTTTTTCACTTTCTGCCATAAGGGTGGTATCATCTGCATATCTAAGGTTATTGATATTTCTCCCAGCAATCTTGATCCCAGCTTGTGCTTCCTCCAGCCCAGCATTTCTCATGATGTACTCTGCATATAAGTTAAAGAAGCAGGGTGACAATACACAGCCTTGACGTACTCCTTTTCCTACTTGGAATCAGTCTGTTGTTCCATGTCCAGTTCTAACTGTTGCTTCCTGACCTGCACACAAATTTCTCAAGAGGCAGGTCAGGTGGTCTGGTATTCCCATCTCTTTCAGAATTTTCCACAGTTTATTGTGATCCACACAGTCAAAGGCTTTGGCATAGTCAATAAAGCAAAAATAGATGTTTTTCTGGAACTGTCTTGCTTTTTCAATGATCTATCGGATGTTGGCAATTTGATCTCTGGGTCTTCTGCCTTTTCTAAAACCAGCTTGAACATCTGGAAGTTCACGGTTCACATATTGCTAAAGCCTGGCTTGGAGAATTTTGAGCATTACTTTACTAGCGTGTGAGATGAGTGCAATTGTGCTGTAGTTTGAGCATTTTTTGGCATTGCCTTTCTTTGCATTTCTGTTTTCAACATCATATTTAAGAACCTCAAACTTGGCTGGATTTCTTGGTCTTTTAAAATTAATATTTTAATTGCTCTAAATTGCTGCTTTGATATGTAATACGGCTCCAGAAAATTTTGGAATAGTTTAGATTTGTCAGCCAATTGTATGTATGTGTGTGTGTGTTTAAGAAAAGGGAAGAGGCTAGGTTCACTGGGAGCTGGGGGGAAAGATAACTAGGTGAACTGTGTTTGGTGATGTTGCTTCAGGATAAAAACAGACATTTTGACATCTATATTAATAAATTATGATGAAAGTTTAGTCAAAGAAAATATTTAATACCAATATGTTGAACTGATTATTTAGTAGAAAATATACAACAAATTCTTAAAGTATATCTACATAATACATTTTATATTGTCTGCAACTTGTCAGTTTTGCTATAGGACACATGTTCTCAGTGTCTAATATCTGCTTAACACACCAAGGTGACTTTTAGTGAGACTTTTTTTAGTGGGAACTAAAGTTTATAGAACTTTAGTTTACAGAAAAAGTTTAAATAATTTGACAATCTTAAGTTGGCACTAACATTCTCAGGTTTTTAAATGTATGTTTTAGTTTTCTTCAGAACTTAAAATATATATATATTTTTTTTTAAGTATGATTTGCCTTCACAGACTACGAGATCTTGAGTTGTTAGCTGGGTTGTTAGGATCTTTAAACCTTTCAATTATACTTGGGTTTTTATAGACTCTTTTCAAAAAAAAAAAAAAAAAAAATCACCTGATGTTCATTCGTGACTCTCAACCCATCCTTTGGAGGCCTTAATTTAAGGCTCTAGAATGTTAAGAAGGCCATTTTTGAGCAAAGACTTCTCTGAACTCCCCTAAGTGAGATATAGGCTCCTAATTTAGGCCTCCAGTTTTACATTTGTGTTGCTCATGGAACATATTAAAGGAAGTTTCTGCTTTGATACTGTTTTTCCTGCTTCATAGAATTCAAAACATGGGGTGGAGGTTTTTCAGTTTTGATTTACTTTTTAATATTGGTCAATTTTTCAAAGAGAAAAGCCCAGCATTTTTCCATTTGCATTGAATCTAATCCATGAGAAACAGATGTATCACAGGATTTCCTTCCTCCTTCTTAACAGAGAAAGGAAGGTGCTGCTTCTGTCAGATCCAGTCTCTCAGTTTATTTTTTCTCCTTTGAACCAATTGTGCCGAGCCACTCATGTCTGATTTGAAGGAAGATTTTTCTAGATGCTTCATATAAAACAGAATTGCTCATGGCATTGCAACTGTCCTTGAATCACCTGAATCAGCAACATCAAAGGAATATGTATACAAGCTTTATAAAATTCTAGAATGTTTAGACTGAAAGGGCCCCAGGAAGTCTATGTTCTAGGTTAGCCTTCACATGTAGACCTGATTTCCTGAGACTCTCTTGAGGGGGCTTGGGAGACCTCAATTCAGATTCCCTGGAATTGGCAAATGCCCTCAAACATAGGTTGTGTTCAGCTCTCCATTTACTTTTATGCATTCTAATTGTCCCTTAGATTTCAGCCTAGAGATTCCTTACTATCCTGTCTTCTGTTCAAAAGCAAAACATCATTCATTCTTGGGGGAAAAGAAGTGCTTTTATTGTAAATGATTACATACAAAAATTATATAAAATAATATGATAGACATCATTATGCATCAAGTAGATGCTAATTTCTTGCCTGGTTAAGTTCCAGTATCTCAACCAAGAGAGATAGTTAATTGTTTTCACTGGTTAACAATGTAGCAGTGCACATCTTTGTGCATGTCTCCTTGGGCACCTGTGGAAAATGGACAGTTAGAGAAAAGGATGAGTGATTGGCTAAATTTAAGATTGTATTTTTTTTAAATTCATATAACAGAATATCCAACAGACATAAAAAGAAATGAGCTAAATAAGCTAAATCTACACATATGGACATAGGGAGATCTCAAAAACATAATATTGAAAGAAAAAAGCAAATTAGAAGAGATACATATAATACTATCCTGTAAAAATTTAGAATCACAAAATAATAATGTATATTGCTTATGGTTATATGCATTTGTAGTAAAAGTAGTAAACACATCCATTATACTGTTAGTGGTGGAAACTGGATTGAAACCAAATCTCCAAACCCTGCCTCATTCCATTCCACCATGTGGCCACTATCTCAAGTCAGTGTCAAAGTGTTACTCACTAAGTCGTGTCTAACTCTGTCACCTCATGAACTGTATAGCCCACTAGGACTCTGTCCGTGGGCTTTCCTAGGCAAGAATACTGAAGTGGGTTGCCATTCCCTTCTCCAGGGTATTTTCCCACCCCAGGGATCAAACCTGGGTCTCCTGCTTTGCAGGCGTATTCTCTACCACCTGAGCCACCAGGGAAGCCTGCTGTGTAGTGTGGATATCCAAAGTTGCTGAGTCCTCCCTGTGTCCATACTGACAACTGGACAGTTGAGATTTGCTTTCTTATTGGCTCTCCAAGATGTCAGTTAATAATAGTATTTTTTTCAACTTAGTGCTTTAAAGTTATAATACAATGTGTGTGTGTGTGTGTGTGTGTGTGTGTGTGTGTGTGTGTGTGTGTGTGTGTGTTTAGTCGCTTGATCGTGTCTGACTCTTTTCGACCCCATGAACTATATAGCTCACCGGGCTCCTCTGTCCTTGCAATTCTCCAGGTAAGAATACTGGAGTGGGTGGCCATTCCCTTCTCCAGGGGATCTTCCCAACCTAGGGTTTGAACCCAAGTCTCAAGCATTACAGGTGGATTCTTTACCATCTAAGCCACCAGGGAAGCCTAGTTCATATTATAACTGGCTCCAAAACTCTACTTTTTTTAACCAGAAGAAAGGCACCAGCAGCTCCATCATTGTTGAGGAGATGGGGAAGCTTATTCAAGTCTTTCCATGTATCCTCCAAAGAGACATTTAATCTAAAAAGATCTTGTGAGATTTCCATTCTTAAAAATCATTAAAATAGATTTGAAAATTATCAGTGTAGAGTGATGATGACATAATGTAGCTGGAGGCAAGGTTTGAGTAAATCAACTTCTGAGATCTTTTTGAATTCCAAGATTCTAGAATTCAAGCCCTTAATTAAAAGGATTTAAAGAATGGTTATGTTCTAGATGTTAGATAGTTTTAATATCTAGGTATCAATAATGTTATTTGCAGTTCATTTTTTATTAGCTTTTCTCTTAACTGCTAACACTATGATTTCATATAATAATGTTAACATAAAAGGTTTTATATATCTTGTTCTGAGTTGTGACAGTAGTCAGCACAAAATAATTTTGTGACCTTTTGTTTTCAGGTGTAAATTTCCTACTTTGGGGCAACTTGCCAGAGGTAGAAGAGAATACAGATGAAGACGTGTTAGATATCTCAGCGGAGGAGTGTATTAGATGACTACAATTATGACATATTCAATATTTAATATTATAACTTTATTTTATAAAAAATATATTAATGGGCCAATTTAAAAATTGTTAGGATTTGTCAATGATTTCTTTTTTCGGAAGACAAAAATGGAGCATTTGTTGATTTATTTATTTGTTGTCTCAAATTAATTACCTGAGTTTATTGAACCAATGTAGTTCTTTTCTTCTACATCTGCTTCTACTTCTGCCCTTTGTCTCTCCACCCCTCTTCCCAGTATAGATGTATTCTTAAATTCAGGTAGAAGAATCTTTTACATGTTGTTCCGCTATCTTCCAATCTGAGCAAGTTTTTCTTACAGTTAGATGTCAGATGCCATTAATTTTACATTCCTGAATAAGGGAAGGGACATTAAATACCCACGTGTTTACCACCATGCTTATATCCATGCATAGTCCATGCATATAAGCATGTATATATATTTGAAGCACAGCTGGGAAGTAAAGCTTAGCAGAGAATTTTTAAAAATAAAAATTTGGTTTCCATGGGTACTGGTTATCACATGTTATATTGGCGATAACTGTGTTAATATGGAGCAAGACTGTGAATCAGCAAATAATATAAAACTCTAAAATGTATGGAGAAATCCTCTTGATTCCTCAGCATGATGCTGGATAAATGAATTTGTCAGAAAATTTTCAATATGTACTGTTCACTAATATTATTTATTTACATTCTTATAAAATCATATGGATATTTTATTGTGAAAGCCTTTTAACTTCCATCTTTAAGTTATCCCATTCTCTAGAGCTTTCTCTGTAAATAGAAAATTTTAGATTAGTTGTCTCAATCCTAACACTTAAATAGAAAAAAAAATTAAAGAAGTGGTTTGCTGAAGCCATTGTACATTATAAAGGTTTTTTTAAATTTTGTTTTGTTTAACTGTATTCAGAGGCACACAAGAATAGGAAAATGGGATAGTGTTGGTATCTTGTTTTGTGAACTGCTAAAATCAGTCTGTCGCCTTAACTTATATTTCAACCAAAGACATTTTGTCAGTAGTGATACCAAAACAGACCAAGTTATGATTTTGTAAATAAAGTTTTGTTCTAAAAATGTCCAGCCTTGTTTTAATTTTTCAATTTTATCCATGTTTCTTACATAAAAATATAGAGAAAACTATTTCTTACTGTAGCCTAAAAACATAAAGGATATAATATGAGGTAACATTTATTGCATGCTGACCATGTAAGTGCTTTACACATTTAGTTCACTTACCATTATTATTTCTTTTCTACTGATAAGACAGGTGAGACATAGAGAAGTTAAGAAGCTTGTCTAAGGTCACATAACCAGCCAGAGGTGAGGCCAGATTCAAACTCAGACAGCAGACTGACTCCAGAGCTCCTGTTCTTAATCTTTATGCTGCTCCCTCTGAGCACCTTCAGACGTGAATCAGCTATGATTTGATTTAGCTGGGATACATGCTGGGTAACATCTACCTTGCTCTGTGCCCTAGGTGAGGGCCTAGTGACTGATCAAGGCTGAAAAATCTCACTGGGTCTTAGGGTAAAACCAACCTGTGGGCATTGCATAATCATTTGCTATATAAAGAGAAAAGATGCTTCAAGAAATGCTGTTACTAGCACTGGAAAACTTTTCCAAAATTCTTTGACCCTGACCATCAGCATTAACAGAAGTTCACCAAAAGAACCAAAGAGATGAGTGTGGAACAATTTGGTGGGTTTTTTTTTTTTCGTTTAACCAAACCTCTCTTAAAGACTTTCAGGAACAAGATAGCATAATGGATAAGATAAAAAAGTAAACTGATACTACGTTATATACTGCTGCTGCTACTGCTAAGTTGCTTCAGTCGTGTCCGACTCTGTGCGATCCCATATACGGCAGCCCAGTAGGCTCCTCCGTCCCTGGGATTCTCCAGGCAAGAATACTGGAGTGGGTTGCCATTTCCTTCTCCAATGCATGAAAGTGAAAAGTGAAAGTGAAGTCGCTCCATTGTCTCCGACTCTTAGCGACCCCATGGACTGGAGCCTACCAGGCTCCTCTGTCCATGGGATTTTCCAGGCAAGAGTACTGGGGTGGGGTGCCATTGCCTTCCCCGACGTTATATACTACTTTAGTTAATTTGTTTAATTAGAGAAGAAAAGTTTAATGCTAGAGCTGAAAAATGTGGCAAGTTTAGAATTCAACAGAGCTCATCTGGTTTCCCTTCTGCTCGTGCCTTCAAAGGCTATGGTTGACTGAGAGGCTGTTTGAAAAACAAAGCAAGGCAGAGTTTCACTGATTGAAGCAAAACCCAAATGCACTTCCACTCCAGCTGGAGAGTATTTCAAATTACTCAGCTACCTTTTGGCTAACTGGGTTATGGGAGGGCCAGTTCTAAGCCAAAAGTGAATTAATAATATTTTATATAGAGAAATACATTCATGACACTTTTTAAAAATAAGAGTGAATTACATGCTCTCTGCTAAGACTAAAAAGCTAAATCTTATATGTGGATTTCGCATACTTTCCGGACCTAACATAATTCCCAGGCCTAGAAAATTTGTTTACGCTTTGGTCCTCTTCTATTAATAATATTTGAATCAATTCAACAAACCTGTATTATACTCATACGGTGTGCCAAGAATTGCACAATGACAGGCTCACCTATACCCCTGTGGAGTATTCAGTAAGTTTGAGAAAGGGTAGAACCTTATGAATCTATTTAATGAATGGGACGCTTAAATTTCAATGACTCCATAAACAAAAGAATAATCATTCTGAATAGTAGGAGAGAATAGAAGTTAAGAAACCTACAGTGAAAAAACCACTTGAGCCAGGCTTTGAAGCCCATTAGGGGCTTGCCAGCTAGGATGAGAGTTCTGGGCAGAGAGCAGTGTAAATCAATGGGCTGGTTTATTTGGTAAACTATAAGTGGTTCCCTATGCCTTCCAAGAATTGTCAGTTCAGCTCAGTTCAGTCGTTCAGTCGTGTCTGACTCTTTGCGGCCCCATAAACTGCAGCCAGGCTTCCCTGTCCATCACCAACTCCTGGGGTTTACTCAAACTCATGTCCATAGAGTCGGTGATGCCATCCAACCATCTCATCCTCTATCATCCCCTTCTCCCTCTACCTTCAATCTTGCCCAGCATCAGGGTCTTTTCCAATATGTCACTTCTTTGCATCCGGTGGCCAAAGTATTGGAGCTTCAGCATCAGTCCTTCCAATGAATATTCAGGACTGATTTTCTTTAGGATGGACTGGTTTGATCTCCTTGCAGTCCAAGGGTCTCTTGAGAGTCTTCTCCAACACCATAGTTCAGAAGCATCAGTTCTTCGGCGCTCAGCTTTCTTTATGGTCCAACTCTCACATCCATACATGACTACTGGAAAAACCACCTTCCTGGGTCAGGAAGATCCCCTGGAGAAGAGTATGGCAATCCACTCTAGTATTCTTGCCTGGAGAATTCCATGGACAGAGGAGCCTAGCAGGCTACAGTCCATAGGGTAACACAGAGTCAGTCCCTAGTATCCTTTTTTTTGATGCACTTAACAACTTGACCATGGAAATTATATTTGTTGCCTTAGAATGTTTAAGAACATATATAAATCTTTAAGCCCTGAATTTCCTCTCTTTCTTGAAACATCTGGTCTGCAGTGGAACACTGCCTTTCTTCCCTCTTCCATCTTGTCATCCTTGGAAGCTTCACTACCCTATGCTCTCCTGTCTTGTCATTCTTGAAGTTCAAGGAAGGGGCAGTGAGTCATCAGCTCACCCATGACTTTTTGTTGGTGTTGTTGTTCCTTTATCTTTTTTCTCAAGTCAGTTTCTCAAACTCAGAACCAGGTTCTGGTGATGCATCTTGGGTGGGGCCTAATCTTAAAGCCATAATGTTTTGAGTAATCCCTAACTCTAGAAACCAGGTCTTTAAATACTGCTAATCTAAGAAGTCTACCTTACAAAAAACTGCTCATTTGACCTCTGAGTCACATGTGGCTGATAAAGAATAGCCTATATTACTTTTCTTTGGTGAAGGGGAAGTGATCATAATACATAAATCATGATATACAAAACAACTATTATTTACAACAAAAATGGAGAGTGGGAAAACTTAGGAGAGCACATCGATCAAACACTCTTGCTTCAGCAAGGAATTGCTCCATGAAGGCTTTCTCTATTCTAACATTCATGCTTATAAAAGGAAATAGTTTCTTTTTCTGCCTTTTTTTTTTTTTAAACTTTAAAAGCAGCCTAAACCATAGTTTCTTTCTTGCCTGGTATTGAGTGTATGCCAAATCTACCCTAAACTGCACAGATGGAAAAAATTAGTCTATGTCTGTGGTACCTCTGGGGTTGAATATTTTTAGTACTTAAATCTTAGCTAAAGATTCTTTCTTCCAAGATTCTCTCATAGAATCATTTGATTATCATCCAGTGGACAAACTTACTGAGATAAAAATTAATAATATCTGTGTTGTATATCCCTTTATATTTTATTGTGAGCATTCACACACAGTTTAATTTAATCCTTAGGATAATTGGGAGTTATATTTTAGGAATCAGGAAAGAAAACCTTGGTCTCAACACCCGGAGAGTTAGAAAAATTTAAACTAGAATCTTGATCTGCTCATCTTAGTTTTGGATTCTTTCCTACCTCCCTAACCTGCCTTAAACCCGAGGTCTATTTTTCCATCACTAGCTATGAAACTTAGGACAAATACTCATTCACTTTTAGCCTCGAAACCTAGCTGCTTTCATTAGTTAGTCCATCCAACAAATATTTATTGAATACCTACCGTGGGCAAAATAGAAACAGAATCCAGAATGAAATCAGGCAAAATCTCTGCTCTCATGTGGAGCTAACATTTTGTTGAGGAAGAAGAGGAAACTGAATTAACATTTATTAAGGATTGCCGGGAGAAATATCAATAACCTCAGATATGCAGATGACAGCACCCTTATGGCAGAAAGTGAAGAGGAACTAAAAAGCCTCTTGATGAAGGTGAAAGAGGAGAGTGAAAAAGTTGGCTTAAAACTCAACATTCAGAAAACGAAGATCATGGCATCTGGTCCCATCACTTCATGGGAAATAGATGGGCAAACAGTGGAAACAGTGTCAGACTTTATTTTTCTGGGCTCCAAAATCACTTCAGACGGTGACTGAAGCCATGAAATTAAAAGACACTTACTCCTTGGAAGAAAACTTATGACCAACCTAGATAGCATGTCTCAAAAGTAATGTCTCAAAAGCAGAGACATTACTTTGCCAACAAAGGTCCGTCTAGTCAAGGCTATGGTTTTTCCTGTGGTCATGTATGAATGTGAGAGATGGACTGTGAAGAAGGCTGAGCGCCGAAGAATTGATGCTTTTGAACTGTGGTGTTGGAGAAGACTCTTGAGAGTCCCTTGGACTGCAAGGAGAGCCAACCAGTCCATTCTGAAGGAGATCAGCCCTGGGATTTCTTTGGAAGGAATGATGCTAAAGTTGAAGCTCCAGTACTTTGGCCACCTCATGTGAAGAGTTGACTCATTGGAAAAGACTCTGGTGCTGGGAGGGATTGGGGGCAGGAGGAGAAGGGGACGACAGAGGATGAGATGGCTGGATGGCATCACTGACTCAATGGACGTGAGTCTGAGCGGACTCCGGGAGTTGGTGATGGACAGGGAGGCCTGGTGTGCTGCGATTCATGGGGTTGCAAAGAGTCGGACACGACTGAGCAACTGAACTGAACTGAAGGATTTACTGTACACCAAGCACCGTTCTAAAGGTTTTACACATAGCAACCCTAAGACGTAAAGGATCTTCACCACACAGTTCAGGAAACTGAGGTGTGAAGACATTGAAGAACCTGCCCAATATCACTCAGATAGTAAATGATACCACTCTGAGATTTGGAAAAAGCCAGAATAGGTTAGCTGAATGACTATGGCTCCCTTTTGTTTTTTAATGTGGTTGTCTTCCATCTGAGTAAAGTCAAGCTTTCTACCAGGAATCTTCTTTCCCTTGATAGGTTTTTAATTTAAGTTAGATGGGAGACTTGGTATGCCTGTAAATGATAAGAATGCTAATCTTACACATTAGAGAGAAAGAAAAAAAAAAAACAAACCTGGGGAGAACTGTTAATTTCCAGCATTTCTAATCTGGAAACAAAGTCTTTTCATTAATCCAGATTTTCATCTTACAAGCAACAAAATATCACTAGAGAGTAAATACTTGGTCTCTAAACTTTTTTATGTCTCAAATATTTCATAATAGAAAAGTGAATTAAATGACCACCTTTTGCAAATTGTTCTGGTCTCACTGTTTTTCACATGCTTGCATTTAAAATCTTTTTATATGAAATTTCAGAAGCAGTCTTGTCTCAGATGAGCACTATTGGATCTTCATAGCAAAATTAAGTATTTATTATGAGAGGAGCAAAAACAGGTATCAGATCCATAGTCAAAATTTGCCTTTTGAGACTTGTAGAAGAGTGGATTAACAAATATGTAAAGATTAATTGAATCTGCCAAGTATGGGTACCTTTGAAGTTTGCCCACCAGAATGCATATCTACACCTCCATTCACACAACCTACTCCATTTGGAAAGGGGCCCATGGTAAGAGTAGGCATATGGGAATGATTCACTTGGGGAAAACTGTACCCAGAATATCAAAACAGTTTGCTTTCTATCTCTTATCCTTGCCATAATTTTTCTACCCAAAGGAACCACCTGCTATTATGGCTGTGACACCTGAAAAGCTTTCTGGAGATTGCTCATGTGGGGGTGGATTTCCAGGCTGTTCTGTGGTATTTTAAAAAATGTTTTTTGGAGAAAAATATTCTCAGAGACTGGAACATTGCCTTGTCTTATCAAAATTGCTCTGTAGTCTTGTTCATAAATACGTTAAAACATTGAACTACAGATGGGATTCAGTAGAAGACATACTGAGCTAATTTCCTCTGCATGATGTTACCCAGAGAAATCAAGCTGTCGGTATCCTGAAGAACAAGCCCTCAAAGAGAGATGGTGGCCAAGGCCATGGGAAGCAGGAAAGATGGAAGAGCTTGCCCTTCCAAAACTTCTTTCCTTCCTCTCAAATTCATCTTTTTAATGAAAATTTATTACATAAGAAATCGAATGTGTTTGACTCAAGATAATTGCATAGTGATAGTCAAATTGGCAAGTACGAGAAAGAAAAAAATCTTGAAATATAAATCTTTCTTGGGACTTCTTTGGCGGTCCAGTGGTTAAGACTTCTTCCAGTACCTGGGGTGTGGGTTTAATCCCTGGTTGGTACCTGAGATCCCATATGTTCCATGGCCAAAAAACCAAAACATGAAACAGAAACAATATTGTAACAAATTAAATAAAGACTTTAAAATGGTCCACAAAAAAATCTTAAAAAGAAAATAAGTCTTTCTTTATACTCCAGCATATGTTCATGAAAAGGAATGACAGAAACAGGGCTTTAGATGTACAGAATGTCATACTCTAGGCTAACTAGGGACAATCATTTCTAAATGATGTCTCTCCTTTATCAAATTTTAGTTCAACTATTTAACAAATATTTATGGCCTTCCCTTAAGTGCAGGTATTATATTACGTGTTATAATAGGAAACAAAGCATTTTTAAAAATTCTTCCTTTTGTGCTTTTCAGCAGTACATAGGCTAAAAAGCTAAAAATTACATTTTGCAGACTCTCCTGCCTCTAGAAATTCAAATATAATGTACTTTTTGCTGCTGCTGCTAAGTCACTTCCGTCGTATCCAACTCTGTGTGACCCCATAGATGGCAGCCCACTAGGTTCCTCTGTCACTGGGATTCTCTAGGCAAAAATACTGGAGTGGGTTGCCATTTCCTTCTCCAATGCATGAAAGTGAAAAGTCAAAGTGAAGTCGCTCAGTCGTGTCCAACTCTTAGCGACCCCATGGACTACAGCCTACCAGGCTCCTCCATCCATGGGATTTTCCAGGTAAGAGTACTGGAGTAGGGTGCCATTTGCACAAGTCTTGAATTCAGAACTAACTCAAGTGGGGAAAAGGCAATGACAGCACATTAATTATTCATTTTGCTAATGTAAAATGACTGTGATTTAACTCTGCAGCCAGCAGATCTTGTAGCAACGTCTCGATGCCCAGATCATGGCTAAGGTGGTGTGTTTCTGGAATTAGAAAGTGGTTGATGACTTCCTGACTCTTAGATTATGGCAGAAGTAGCATTTCCCCTGGCAGGCCAGTTCTGCAATATTATTCTGGGAGTTGTTCCTAGAGGCCTAGCCTAGAGCATACCCCTACAGCCCCTCCAAGGTTTTGCAAGTCTTACTTCACTGGCAATTCAGTTATTTTTGCTGTGTAATGAATGCCCCCCAAATATAAGTTGGTTGGCCATTTCTACTATTTCACTTGAGCTCAAGTGGTTGTATGTAGCTGTCAGCTCTGCTAGGCTGGAAGGTCCTAGATGGCCTCCTTTATATGTCTGGGATTTTGGTAGGGATGCTGAAAAGTCTAAGCCCTCTCGCTTTGTGTGCATTTCCATCTTTCAGTTATTTAGCTTAAGCTGCTTTATGTGAAAGCTGCCTTCCAAGACGGTATAAATGGAAGCTGCAGAAAACTCTTATGGTTAGGTGTGCGAGTCATACGACATCACTGCTGCCTCATTCTATTGATCAAAGGTAATCAGAGGGCTAGCCCCGATTTAAGGGAAAGGAAATATAGACTCCATTTCCTTTTGGGAGTTATGACAAAGTTGCATTGCAAAAAGGTACATAGGATGGGAAGGATTTCTGTAGAGTGAATCTACCACAATTACGTTAAATCCCTTTCTGCTTCAGGTAACTAGACTGGCTTCTATTATCTGCAACTGGACTCTGATTGAGACAGGAAACTGATACAGCAGAGAGACCAAAAGGAGGCTGCTGTAGTCACCCATGGAATAGAGGAAGATCTGGGGCATATTTAAAAGAGCTCACAGGATTGGAAATGAGTATGAGAGAAGGTGAGGAAGATTGAAGGGCAGAATCAAGAATTTGTGATCTCAGTTACTGAGATGAGAAAGAACAAATTCAGAGAGAAAATTAGAGTTTGGTTTTTAATATGACTATTAGACACCAATCAGGCAGTTAGATATTGGATTCTGGTGTTTGAGGGAAGAGGTGTGGGCCATAGATACAAATCTGAGAGGTATTTGCCTATAAAAACTTTTAAAGGCATGAGGCGTGATGCAGTTGAGGGAGTAGTAAGCGTAGACAGAGAAGAGATCAAGCCTTGGAACAGCGATGTTGAGACAAAGGGAAGGTGAGTAAAATCCATTTTTAGTGTGTATCGGAGTCCCTGGAGACGCTTGTTAACAATGTAGACTCCAGGGCCTACTGCCGTTGATTCTGATTCAGAACACGTAAGGAGGTCAGGCAGTCGATGTTGCTAACAAGTTTTTTTAGGTCATTCTGAAGCACATAATTTGTGAGTACCCTTTGAAAAACACCATCGATATAGACTATTTGAAATAGACTACCATCGATCTAAGAAACCATTTTATAGGTCCTTAAAATTAAAAAATACTTCTTTCTCCCTCCCCACTTTCTCTTAAGGATCCTACAGGAAAGACTTGTGAGACTCTGAGAGGGAAAGTTGGGCTTTCTCTTTTTTTCTAGTTGTCTTTTACAGGGTGGTTGAAAGTGAACTGAATTCCTGCTAGGAAAAGGGGAGAGGATAGGCCTAAAAACAGTGTATGCCCTTCAAGAGAAGCATATTCTCCTTTAAGTGTTTAATTCGATGCCCAATGATAACCCTTGACGAAGCAAAACCAAAAGCAAAGTCAATATTTATTAGTCCCTAATCTATGGTCTTTCCTGTGGTCATGTATGGATGTGAGAGCTGGACTGTGAAGAAGGCTGAGCGCCGAAGAATTGATGCTTTTGAACTGTGGTGTTGGAGAAGACTCTTGAGAGTCCCTTGGACTGCAAGAAGATCCAATCAGTCCATTCTGAAGGAGATCAATCCTGGAATTTCTTTGGAAGGAATGATGCTAAAGCTGAAACTCCAGTATTTTGGCCACCTCATGCGAAGAGTTGACTCATTGGAGAAGACTCTGATGCTGGGAGGGATTGAGGGCAGGAGGAGAAGGGGACGACAGAGGATGAGATGGCTGGATGGCATCACTGACTCGATGGATGAGAGTCTGAGTGACCTCCGGGAGCTGGTGACGGACAGGGAGGCCTGGCGTGCTGCGGTTCATGGGGTCGCAAAGAGTCGGACACGACTGAGCGACTGATCTGATCTGATCTGATCTGAATTATAAGTAGCAAACACTCCTCTGTATCTTGGGGAGAGATGAGCAGTCATATTCTTCCTCGTGTTTCATTGAAGGCTTAGAGAAGATTAAATGAAAAGCAAATGCTTAGCAGCCGGTTACAGCTTTTACTCTTCTGTCTGTCAAAATTAATGCTAATCAGGCCTCTGTAAAGGGAAAATGGCCATCACTGTTTATACTATCATTGATACAGGACTGAATTCTTACTGACAGTGAACCTGTGTTTCTCAAATATAAAAATGTGTGAATGAATTTCCATTTGGACCTCATCCGGGACTGTAAATCAAATGTTGTTGCTGGTGAATTTAAATGGACATATTCTCCCTTTCGCAGTTCAGTGGTTATAAGAGGCCCTGAAGCTCCAGGAGCCATGTGCTAGGATAATGATTGCATTGATTAAATGCCAATTACTTCTGGACACTTTTCAAAGGCTTCTGCTGTGGAGCTGAAACTGGGCTCTCTGTCTCATATTAGATCAGATCTTCATAATCCTAGGTGATAGCTGGTTTGGGATCTCTGGCAATTACCTGTGTCATGTACTCTAATAAACAGCATACTATTATAACAAGTCTCTACACCCTCCATGAAGCATTACTCAGACTCTGTCCCCCCAGCCCCCACCCCCTCACATGAAACTGAGCCTCTGACCCATAGATGATTAAGTCACTCTGGTGAATCATCCTCAGTGGTATGGGGGCAGCCCTCCAGCCAGAGCTAGACCTTTACCACAACCAAGTACCACCTGTCTGGAGGGATGATGGATCCTATCAGCCCAGCCGGAGGTCAAATTACCTGTCTCTCTGTTCCACGTGGGTATCAATCTTCTGGCTGGCATCTAGCCAACAGTTATTTCTCCTGTTTAGCACGTCCTTCCATTAGCAAATACTTAAAAAGGGTCCCTGATGGACAGAGAAGCCCGGAGTGCTGCAGTCCGTAGGGTCGCGAAGAGTCGGACCCAACTGAGCGACTGAACTGAACGGAGAAAGGGTCTATGTTTGCATATTGTCCTTAAGGAAATTCTTCCCCAAAAGTTTTGGACTTAATCACCGTCAAAGGCTGATTTTGCTACCATCTTTGAAATATCCAGCAGACTATGAAGGAAATGGAAGGAGTGAAGGCTGAGCTAAGACTGTGGCTAAATCATCAGCCTGCTGTGTGACTTTAGATATCTTTTTCAAAACAAGGGGATTGAGCAATTTGTTAGAATTCTAAGATCCTTTCCAACTCTGGCATGCTATGGGTTAATTTCATTTCTTTAAAGCAAAATTATTTTTATTTAGCATTTACTTTTTAAAATTCTAAACTAAGTTGACTAGTCAGTTTTAATATTTTAATGCTTTCTTGATCACAGATTATTATATGCTGTCCTGCCTATCTCACAGGTCTATGTTAAAATTTAAATGACATCATGACTGAAAAGACATTTTTTAAACCATTAGAGATAATACGACATGAGTTAGTATTACATTATGTGTTATTACATGTTATTATTCTACGGATTAATTTTGTTTTTTTCAGAGAGATTCTTATTCATTTGCCAGAGGCAATTGTGCTTGTTTGCTCGGGCTGCTATGACAAAGTACCGCAATTGAGTGGCTTAAACAACATACATTTATTATCTCATAGTTCTGAAGGCTAGAAGTAGGAAATCAAGATTTGGGGAGGGTTGGTTGCTGCTGAGGGCTGTGAGAAGGGTTTGTTTCAAGCCTCTCCCCTTGGCTTGTCTTCATCTTCATGGTGTTCTTCCTTGATGTATGTCGGTCTCCGCATTTTCTCTTTTTATAAGGACACCGATCATAGTGGGTTAGGGCCCACACTAACGGCCTCATTTTAACTTTATCACTCTTTGAAGGCCCCTTCTCCAAATAAGGTTATATTCTGAGATAGTGGGGGTTAGGACTTTAACATATAAATATTTGGGGAACACAATTCAATTCATAACAACAATTAAATATCAACCATTGGAAGAGATAAAGAATAACTATTTGATTGATTTTAAGGCTGATGACCAACACGGGCAAAATCAGCTAGCAAATAAGTATGGATTGTTGAGTTTATTTTTTATACTCTAATTGTGTAAACCTACACCAATACTAATCTTTATCTCCACATGTGGATTTTGCTTAAGAATCTACTCTGAATCCCTTTGTACCTGAGATTCTTAGCTTTGCTGTACTTTAGAATGTTTTCATCTGTTTTTATGATTGAATGAGACACTTCTTGAAAAAGTTTTATGACTATTTAACAAATTATTTCTCAAAGAAGCCTCCTGGGAGTTAACAAGTAGGCAAGCCATTATTCAATTAAATGACTCTGTTGAGGTTTGACTGAGTTTGGCTCTCAGAGGATATAATTCTGAGTGGAATATGCTTTTCCGTGCCTATATGTGACTCCTGATCATATAATGCATGTAATGCTATTTCTATACAAAGAAGAGAAAAAAGGGATGTATTAGATCCTGCTGACTCATTCCTATACATTTAGTGGAAATAAAGGAAAAGAGCTCACTTGATATGAACCAGAACAGAATGGGGTGGAACAAAGTGTTGTTTTCAGAGCCTCTCCAGCAAGAAAATCCACTAGGTGGAGCAAAGGACCAGAAATTAGCTGACCAGGAGCACTCATAGGCATGTTTGCGGCTATTTGTTTTCCTCTACAAATCTCAGACAGAGGCTGAGGGAAATGTGAGTTTCTGAAACTTCTTCTAGTCAAATGCTCCTTGCTCATTAAAATGGATAGTAGTCCAAAGAGGAAAGAAACTCAGCTCTGCTGAGCTGGATGTGATTACTGAACACACAGGAGGCACACCCATCTTGGACTCTTCCCCCATGGCTTGGCTCGCTTTACACATTTCCTTTCTGCTTTCATTGGTGGCAGATGGAATTTGGGGCAGACCTCTTACCCAGGCTCCTGTAGTCCAAAGATTCTGCGCTTAGATCATATATCTTCTTCCTGCCTGCGATAACCCTCCTAAAGTTTTGGTATCAAACTGGTTTCTATTTAAATATCTTCTCTTTGATTCCAGGCCTTTGGATTAACACTTCCTTCCTTAGATTCCAATCTTATCTTTTTTTCTGTGTTTATGGTTTGTTGGTTAGCTGAGCAGGGGCCAGGAAGTTGACTGATATTTATCTGAGAATGTTTAAGGTGTAAATGGAGACTGTCCTCAGCTTGCCATCAGAGTTTTGTCCCTTTTGGAAAGCAATGTCTTTGCATTCAAATCACAGGGGTTAAATGTGTCTCAGTCCACATCTACTATCAATGGAAAACATGTTTGTTTTTTTTTTTTTAATATTATAATCATCATTCCAGAACTACACAGGTCCAAACACTTGCAGGGGAAATGAAGAAGGATGTAAATTGCAAATCCAAAATTACTCTGTTTTCCGTGTCTATGACTCTGTGGCAGGAGAGTTTATTGAAATATGAGTTTCTCTGTCTTCTTCTTGTACTTTCTCTTCTCCTTTGATCTAAGCAAGTTAGAAAGGTCCTCAGTAATTACTCACCTTAGAGATTTTTTGCAGAATGAACTTCCTGTACTGAGATAAAACCTGAGTTCACTGAAGAGAGTATTCAGCATGCCTTTGAAGGTAGCAGGAGAAAGGAAGGAGAAAATCTCCCAAGAACGCTCAGAAGCCCAAAATGTAGAGGTGAGAGTGGGTAAGACTACAAGCTGTGGCTGGAGAGTCTTGCGCTGGGTCAGCGGACATCTCTGAGATGACCAGGGTTGGTTGACAACTGGCAGGGTCTCTACCATGCAAGAAAGGCCCCAGGACCTTGCACAATCCTTGCACAATTATTGGAGCCCCAATAATGACTAAGACTATATTTTCTGCCAAGAAAGCTAGATGGGGACTTGGAATCAGATCTAAGTTGATTCAAAGAAAACCCAAACATACTTGCACCTCTGAGTTTGTTTCCTAAACGTTATACTGGCTACACTATAATGAAGAGTTCATCATGGAGGTCTGAAATCACATAGGAGCTATGACCAACCTAGCAGCTTATTAAAAAGCAGAGATATTACTTTGCCAACAAAGATCTGTCTAGTCAAAGCTTTCATTTTTCCAGTAGTCATGTATGGATGTGAGAGTTGGACTATAAAGAAAGCTGAGTGCCAAAGAATTGATGCTTTTGAACTGTGGTGTTGAGGAAGACTCTTGAGAGTCCCTAGGACTGCAAGGACATCCGACCAGTCCATCCTAAAGGAAATCAGTCCTGAATATTCATTGGAAGGACTGATGCTGAAGCTGAAACTCCAATACTTGGGCCACCTGATGGGAAGAATTGACTCATTTGAAAAGATTCTGATGCTGGGAAAGATTGAAAGCAGGAGGGGAAGGGGACAACAGATCATGAGGTGATTGGATGGCATCACTGACTCGTCGGACATGAGTTTGAGCGAGCTCTGGAAGTTGGTGATGGACACAGAAGCAAGCGTGCTGCAGTCCATGGGGTCGCAAAGAGTCGGACATGACCGAGTGACTGAAATGAAGTATAACTTAGCAGCTAAGACTCTGGTCTTACAGCAAAGGTGTCCAGGCTCAAATCTCAGCTCTGTCACCAACTAGGTGTGAATTCTTGGGCAAGTTATTCAGTCTCTCTCTACCACAATTTTTCCCCTCTGTGAAATGGAGATAATAATAGTACCCATGCTAAAAGGTCCTTGTTGAATTAAATTTAAAAGTATGTGCAAAGGGTTTAGAAAATCAGTGCCTGACATACAGCAAAATTCAATACATGAAAGTTATTATTCCTATAGAATTTTTGCGTCATTATTGTGAATGTTGAAATTTTAATTAGTTTTTGAAGTATACATACAAATGGTACACAAATCTAAATGTTAAAAAAAGTATACAATGAAAGATAAGGGTATAAAAGAAAGGCTGGTTTCTAGTTTCTCTCCCCAGATGCCACCTGTGTCACTCATTTCTGAATATTAAACAAATGGGATTACCTACATATGCTTCTGTACCTTTTCTCCCTATAGCAGTACATCATGAAGATAATTCTTTAGTGGTATCTTATTATATGGATGTTCAGTTCAGTTCAGTCGCTCAGTTGTGTCCGACTCTTTGCAACCCCATGAATCGCAGCACACCAGGCCTCCCTATCCATCACCAACTCCCAGAGTTTAATCAAACTCACGTCCATTGAGTCGGTGATGTCATCCAGCCATCTCATCCTCTGTTGTCCCCTTCTCCTCCTGCCCCCAATCCCTCCCAGCATCAGAGTCTTTTCCAATGAGTCAACTCTTCACATGAGGTGGCCAAAGTATTGGAGTTTCAGCATTAGCATCAGTCCTTCCAGTGAACACCCAGGACTGATCTACCTTAAAATGGACTGGTTGGATCTCCTTGTAGTCCAAGGGACTCTCAAGAGTCTTCTCCAACACCACAGTTCAAAAGCATCAATTCTTTGGTGCTCAGCCTTCTTCACAATCCAAGTCTCACATCTAGCTTATCAAATTATTTATCCAGTCTTCTTCATGGGCCTCTAAGTTTCTTTCTTTTCTGTTACAAATAATTCTGTAATAATTATCTTTATACTTACATCTTTGAGCACATGTCTGGAAGATTGTTGTTGTCATTTAATCGTTAAATCATGTCTGACTCTTTTGTGACCCCATGGACTGTAGCCCACCAGACTCCTCTGTCCATGGGATTTCCCAGGCAACTGGAGTAGGTTGCCATTCCCTTCTCCCTTCCCTTATCCATTCACATTAGGGATCAATTCACATCTCCTGCATTGGCAGGCAGACTATCATTGAGCCACCAGGGAAGCCCATGTCTGGAAGATCTGTGGAATAAATTCCTGGAAGTAGAATTACTGTATCCAAGTAATTACTAATTCTTGTTGCACTACAAAATTTGATAGATACTGTAAATTGTCTTTCACTAGGCAGATTAAACTCTTAATACTTTTACATGTAAATGCAAACAGAGGAAGTTATTTTAAAATTTAGCCAATCTGCTAAGCATCCTCTTGTAATTTTTATTTGTATTTATCTTAAGAGTGAGACTGAGCTTACTTTTTAATATTTCAAAAATCTCATTTTTTTCCATTGTGACAAATGATCTAAGATGGACTTTTGGAAGTGCACATGATACATTTTCTGGTTTTATGAAGATCCTTCTAGTCTCATCACTAGGAAAAAATATTTCTGCCATCACAAGCTGTCTGGCAGCTCCATTATAGGATTTAGTCTGAATTCTTTGTGGTTGTACCTCAATTCCACTGTATCGCAGCTAACAGGAAAGACTCTTATTTCCTTTAACATACTTGGTAGTGGAAGGCGCCCAGGGATCAAAGGACGGAAGTAATAAGATGCTTCCTTAGATGCATTTCCAGAGGCTGTCACCTGCTCAGAGAATTGGAGGATCCAAGAGCAAAAGAACTTGAAAGAATCTTTTACATCTAAGACACCCCAGTGAAAGCATTCAGAGGTGAGGGAAGAAGAAAAATAAAATCTTACAAAATGTCTGAAAAATTTTAAAATTATTCTCTTGTGCTGTTACACTCTCTACTGCTTTTCTGTGCAAGTATCTGGTGAAATGAGAATGAATCAATCATGTGTCAGCCATTTATCAAAAGAACCTCGGGGAGACCATGAGCTCTGTTGTCTTGGCTGTTATCTGGAAAGGAAGAGGCCCCAGGAGAGCTGCACAGTCAGAGCTCACAATAAGCCCAGGAAGAAAGAAAAAAATCAGCTGAAGGAGCTGCTCTGTCTGACACATACTATTTCTTTTCCAGGAAGGAAACACTGCTAACTAGAAGTCAAATCCAAATTTAGGATTTAATTAATCTCTCACTTGAAAAGCACAATTGAGATAATCAGTGTCCACTCTAAGTCACCCTAAGTATTAGCACACTTACGTGTGTAAATTACCCAGGTGAATTGCTATTCCAACCATAAAATGGGCAGAACCACACAGTTCAGGGATCATCTAATTCACCATTTTATAGATACAGGCATCTAAGATAAGAGTCATCAAGTGACTTGTCCATGGCTACGCTGTGGAGAGTGGGTATCATTGCTAAAATGCGAAAGGAGGCTGCCCACCACAGTTTAGTACAGGGCTCTTGCCATCAGTAAAACCAAGCACATGTGTATTCAAGGTTCTTATTTCAAACATGTATTTAACAAACAAATCTGTATTAGTCTGCCCAGGCTACTATAACAAAATAATAGGTATTAGGTTGTGGAACAACAGACATTTCTTTGTCACAGTTCTGGAGACTCGAAGTCCAAACTCCAGGTGCTGGTGGATTTGGTTCCTGGGGAGGGTGCTCTTTTTGGCTTGCAGATGGCCACCATCTTGCTGTGTCCTTACGTGGCAGAGAGCGAGCTCTGGTCTCTTCCTCTTCTCATGACAGCACTGATCCCTTCATGAAAGACCCACTTCCATGACCTCATCTAGTCCTAATTACCTCCCAAAGGCTCTGCCTCCAAATGTCATTGCACCGGGGGTTAGGGCTTCAACATAGGACTTGGGGAAGAGGAAGGGAGGGGTTGGCGGGACACACTCCAGTCCATAGTGACATATAGGTACGTGCTGTTGTTGCTTGCCTCTTCCCGCCAGGACGTAGGCTCCGTGAAGGCAGGACTCATTCCATTTTTTTGACATTAGTATTCCCAACATAAAACAGTGTCACATATTAAGCCACAACTCTATTCAATAAACACTTGTTTATTTGTAACAGATTTATTGAGTGCTTACTACATGTCAAGCACAGTTCTAAGTATACTACATCAACACACAGAATCCTTATATAACCTTATAAAATGGATCCTATTACTCCCTCAATTGATATGTGAGGAAACAAGTACCAGGAGAATAAGTAGTTACCCTGGTTTCACAAGCTTGGAAACAAGGCAGTCTGGCTCCTTAGCCCATTTTCTCATCCGTTACACTATCACCAGAGGATAATTTCCCCCAGAGCTACTGGGATGACTATGGAGTTGAACGGGGAAGGCAATGGCACCCCACCCCAGTACTCTTGCCTGGAAAATCCCATGGATGGAGGACCCTGGTTGGCCGCAGTCCATGGGGTCGCTGGGAGTCAGACATGACTGAGCGACTTCACTTTTACTTTTCACTTTCCTGCATTGGAGAAGGAAATGGCAACCCACTCCAGTATTCTTGCCTGGAGAATCCCAGGGACGGGGGAGCCTGGTGGGCTGCCGTCTATGGGGTCGCACAGAGTCGGACACGACTGAAGCGATGGAGCAGCAGCATGGAGTTGAAAATATGCATGGATTTTAAGAACAATATTGATTAAGGTGTTAACATTTTATCGTAATATTCTATAGTTTCTAGAAGTGCTTCTGATAATAACACCTCAAATTCTCTAATACAAGCTCTGTTGTTCTGGAGCGGGCAGAGTTGCCATTGCAGTGTTGCCGTCCAGGCTTATATTATAGACATGTGTTATCTACTGATCTTGTGCTTTAGGTAGTCAGGGACAGGGGTTCCCTTCTACTCAGATTCTTCGATTAATTTTCCATTCTCAGGGAATTGCCATCGCTGCAAAAAGTGATAATGAGGTTGTTTATGGAAAATGAACTGAGGGGCGTGATTGGGGCTCAGGAGAGGAGACCTCTCTCCTAGAGCCGTGAGAGCAACAGGGGAGCAGACACAGCCTAGATGTAAGATAGCGTCTTCTTGCTGAGAAGGCTGGACATTCTAGGCAAATAACATAAGTTCCATGTTTATTACAAGCTAGGTATTTTCATATTTTGTGCTAAGTCATTCCTACTCAGCCTCCAGATGTGGATATAAAAAGGAACGAATGCCTCGAAGCTAGTAAGAGAAGGATCTAGGATTTGAAAGCAGGCCTGTGTGACTTCAGAGATTTGCTGTGTCTGCTGCTCTATTCTGTCTTCTCTGCAGGGAGAGCTCCACCCTCTAAAATAGCGAGCTGGCCACCCAACATCCAGTCACTCTTTAAGGTAAGTATTTGTAGTCCTTAGGAACTGAAAGTGTTTTGCCCAAGCAGGAAGCATATTGTACCATCATTACACCAGCATCTAAATGAAAAGCAAAATTCCCCAGTGAACCAGAGTCATGTTTCTAACCAACCTCCAATTCTTTTCTGTGGCAGCTGCAGTCTCTTCTTTTCTCTGCCTGCATCTGTCTCTGTTTCTCTCCTTGAATAGTTACTTGAGATTTATTTTCACTTGAAATATATTAGTGATCAAAGTATACTTTCCCTTTTCTCTCTTTTTAAAACAGCTTTGAGATAACTTTACATATCATAAAGTTCACTCATTTAAAGTACACAATTCACTAGATTTTAGTGTATTTCTAGATCTATGCAACTGTCACCAGAATCTAATTTTAGAACATTTTCATCACCCTTAAAAGAAACCTTGTATTCTTTAGAAGCCACTCCACAATCACCACCTCCCCAGCCTTAGACAACCACTAATCTATTTTCTGTCTCCTGATTTGCCTATTCTGTACATTTCCTATAAATGGTATCATACATTCGTGACTGCCTTCTTTCACTTAGCATGATGTTTTGGAGGTTCATCTGTGTTACAGCACATAGCAGTACTGTATTTCTTTTTATTACATGCAATATTTCTTAAAAAAAAAAAAAACCCCAAAGCAACCCTTTTTCATGCATAAATTTGTTCTGAATTTAGATTGACCTCTTCAGGGAGCCCAACCCTGAAGAGAGCCTGTTTCCTGGAGAACCAACAAGGACACCATCAGGACAGGAATCCTATTCAAGGAGAGACAGATTCCAGGTTCATTTCCAGGCCATGGTCCACAGAAATCTCAGAATTCCTTGGAAGGACAAGGATGGGAGCAAAGGATGACATTTGGGTCTTTAGTAGCCCAGGCTGATGACACTGGCTTCTCATTCTGCTTGTTTTTGTTCTCCTGGTGAGTTTAGATTTTTATTATGTATTTATTTATTTTAAAAATTAAAATGTGCTAAGCATAGTTTTGGAGAAGGCAATGGCACCCCACTCCAGTACTCTTGCCTGGAAAATCCCATGGATGGAGGAGCCTGGTAGGCTATATAGTCCATGGGGTCGCTAAGAGTCGTACACAACTGAGCGACTTCCCTTTCACTTTTCACTTTCATGCATTGGAGAAGGCAATGGCAACCGCTCCAGTGTTCTTGCCTGGAGAATCCCAGGGACGGGGGAGCCTGGTGGGCTTCCATCTATGGGGTCGCACAGAGTCAGACACGACTGAAGCAACTTAGCAGTAGCAGCAGCAAACATAGTTTATTTTTAAAGTAATTTAAAATAAAGTGTAAACATGCATTAAAGAGATTGTGGCAATTTAGGTAAGAGTTTAGATTTTTAGATGGAAGGTCGGACACGACTGAAGCAACTTAGCAGTAGCAGCAGCAAACATAGTTTATTTGTAAAGTAATTTAAAATAAAGTGTAAACATGCATTAAAGAGATTGTGGCAATTTAGGTAAGAGTTTAGATTTTTAGATGGAAGGTTTTTACTAAAAGCTGCTTCTCTCCTTTGAAAACCATCTGAAGCTCCAGAAGCTTCTTGCTATGAAAAAGCTTGATTCTGCTGCCACCTGCTGTCTTTAAAGCCAGAAACAACTATGGAAACGTTTTTTTTCATCCGAATTTGCTGAGCTTGTTATATATTTAGGCTTCTTTTTTTTTTTTTTTTTTTACAGGATTTTTATTTTCTAAAAATTTACTTATTTTTTAATTGAGGGATAATCGCTTTACAGAATTTTGTTGTTTTCTGTCAGACTTCAACATGAATCAGCCATAGGCATACACACATCCCCTCCCTCTTAAACCTCCCTCCCATCTCCCTCCCATCCCACCCCTCTAGGGTGATACAGAGCCCCTGTTTGAGTTTCCTGAGCCATACAGCAAATTCCTGTTGGTTATCTATTTTACATATGGTCATGTAAGTTTCCATGTTACTCTCTCCATACACCTCACTCTCTCCCACCTCCCCTCCCCACCTGCAATGTCTATGTCTGTTTCTCCATTGCTGCCCTGCAAATAAATTCATTGGTACCATCTTTCTAGATTCCATCTATATTTGTTAGTATACGATAATTATCTTTCTTTTTCTGACTTATTTCACTCTATATAAAAGGCTCTAGGTTCATCCATCTCATTAGAACGGACTCAAATGCATTCTTATTATGGCTGAGTAATCATTGCAGATGGTGACTGCAGCCATGAAATTAAAAGACGCTTACTCCTTGCAAGGAAAGTTATGACCAACCTAGATAGCATATTCAAAAGCAGAGACATTACTTTGCCAACAAAGGTCCGTCTAGACAAGGCTATGGTTTTTCCTGTGGTCATGTATGGATGTGAGAGTTGGATTGTGAAGAAGGCTGAGCGCCAAAGAACTGATGCTTTTGAACTGTGGTGTTGGAGAAGACTCTTGAGAGTCCCTTGGACTGCAAGGAGATCCAACCAGTCCATTCTGAAGGAGATCAGCCCTGGGATTTCTTTGGAAGGAATGATGCCAAAGCTGAAACTCCAGTACTTTGGCCACCTCATGCGAAGAGTTGACTCATTGGAAAAGACTCTGATGCTGGGAGGGATCGGGGGCAGGAGGAGAAGGGGATGACAGAGGATGAGATGGCTGGGTGGCATCATTGACTCGATGGACGTGAGTCTGAGTGATCTCCGGGAGTTGGTGATGGACAGGGAGGCCTGGCGTGCTGCAATTCATGGGGTCGCAAAGAGTCGGACGTGACTGAGCAACTGAACTGAACTGAATATTGTATTGCGTATATGTACCACATATGTACCATATGGGCTTCCCTGGTGGCTCAGAGGTTAAAGCGTCTACCTGCAAGGCGGGAGACCCGGGTTCAATCCCTGGGTCAGGAAGACCCCTGGAGACAGAAATGGCAACCCACTCCAGTATTCTTGCCTGGAGAATCCCATGGATGGAGGAGCCTGGTAGGTTATAGTCCACAGGGTTGCAAAGAGTCTGACACGACTGAGTGACTTCACTTTCATATGTACCAAAACTTCTTTATCCATCATCTGTCAGTGGACATCTAGGTTGCTTCCGTGTTCTAGCTATTGTAAATAGTGCTACAGTGAACAATGGGATACATGTGTCTTTTTCAATTTTGGTTTCCTCAGGGTAAGGAGTGAGATTGCTGGGTTATATGGTGGTTTTATTCCTAGTTTTATACGAAATCTCCATAGCATCTTCCAGAGTGGCTGTATCAATTTACATTCCCACCAACAGTGCAAGAGAGTTCTCTTTTCTCCACACCCTCTTCAGCATTTAATGTTTGTGGACTTTTTGATGTTGGCCATTCTGAGTGGTATGAGGTGATATCCCATTGCAGTTTTGATTTGCATTTCTCTAGTAATGAGTGATGCTGAGCATCTTTTCATGTGTTTATTAGCCATCTGTATGTCTTCTTTGGAGGAATGTCTGTTTAGGTCTTTCCCCCACTTTTTGATTGAGTTGTTTGCTTTTCTGGTATTGAGTTGTATGAGCTGCTTGTATATTTTGAAATTAATCCTCTGCCAGTTGTTTCCTTTGCTATTATTTTCTCCCGTTTTGAGGGTTGTCTTTTCACCTTGTTTATAGTTTCCTTTGCTGTGAAAAAGCTTTTTAAGTTTAATCAGGTCCCACTTGTTTGTTTTTGTTTTTATTTCTATTACTCTAGTAAGTGGGTCATAGAGGATCTTGCTTTGATTTATGTCATCAAGTGTTCTATGTTTCCTTCTAAGAGATTTATAGTTTCTGATCTTACATTTAGGCCTTTAATCCATTTTGAGTTTATCTTTGTGTATGGTGTTAGAAAGTGTTCTAATTTCATTCTTTTACATGTAGCTGTTGAGTTTTCCCAGCACCATTTATTGAAGAGGCTTTTTGTCCCATTGTATATTCTTGCCTCTTTGTCAAAAATAAGGTACCCATAGGTGCATGGGTTTATTTCTGGGCTCTCTATCTTGTTCCATTGGTCTACATTTCTGTTTTTGTGCCAGTACCATACTGTCTTGATGACTGTAGCTTTGTAGTATAAGCTGAAGGCAGGAAGGTTGATTCCTCCAACTCCATTCTTCTTTCTCAAGACTGCTTTGGCTATTCGGGATCTTTTGTGTTTTCATATGAAATATGAAATTTTTGGTTCTAGTTCTGTAAAAAATGCCTTTGATAGTTTGATAGGGATTACACTGAATCTGTAGATTGCATTTGGTAATATAGTAATTTTCACAATAATTATTCCTCCCACAAAGAACATGGAATATCTCTCCATCTATTTATGTTGTCTTTGATTTCTTTCATCAGTGTCTTATAATTTTCTGTATGCAATTCTCTGATCTTCTTAGGTAGGTTTATTCCTAGATATTAATTCTTCTTGTTGCAATGGTGAATGGAATTGATTCCATACTTTCTCTTTCTGATTTTTTATTGTTAGTGTATAGGAATGCAAGTGATTTCTTTGTATCGATTTTATATCCTGCAACTTTGCTAAATTCACTTATTAGTTCTAGTAATTTTCTAATAGTATCTTTAGGGTTTTCTATGTATAGTATCATGTCATCTGCAAAGAGTGAGAGCTTTACTTCTTCTTTTCCAATCTGGATTCCTTTTATTTCTTTTTCTTTTCTGATTGCCATAGCTAGGACTTCCAAAAATATGTTGAATAATAGTGGTGAGAGTGGACACCCTTGTCTTGTTCCTGATCTTAGAGGGAATGCTTTCAGTTTTTCACCATTGAGAATGGTGTTTGCTGTGGGCTTATCATATACAGTCTTTAGTATATTGAGGTAGACTCCTTCTATGCCCATTTTTTGAAGAGTTTAATCATAAATGGGTGCCAAATTTTGTCAAAGGCTTTTTCAGCATCTATGGAGATTATCATGTGGTTTTTATCTTTCAATTTGTTAATATGGTGTATCACATTGATTGATTTGCATATATTGAAGAATCCTTGCATCCCTGGAATAAACTCAACTTGATCATGGCGTGTGAGCTTTTTGATGTGCTGCTGAATTCTGTTTGCTAGAATTTTGTTGAGGAATTTTGCATCTGTGTTCATCAGTGATATTGGCCTGTAATTTTCTTTTCTGTGTCTTGTCTTGGTCTGGTTTTGACATCAGAGTGATGGTGGCCTCGTAAAATGGGTTTGGAAGTGCTCCTTCCTCTGTAATTTTTTGAGAGTTTTAGGAGGATAGGCATTGCTGCTGCTGCTGCTGCTAAGTCGCTTCAGTCGTGTCCAGCTCTATGCGACCCCATAGATGGCACCCCACCAGGCTCCCCCATCCCTGGGATTCTCCAGGCAAGAACACTAGAGTGGGTTGCATTAGCTCTTCTCTAAATGTTTGATAGAATTCTCCTGTGAAGCTATCTGGTCCTGGGCTTTTATTTTTGGGGAGATTTTTGAGTTTCGATTTCAATGGTTGTAATTAGGTTGTTCTTAATTTCTGTTTATTCCTGGTTCAGTCTTGGAAGATTGAACTTTTCTAAGACTCTGTCCATTTCTTCCAGGTTATCCATTTTATTGCCATATAGTTGCTCATAATAGTATCTTGTAATCCTTTGTATTCTGCATTGTCTGTTGTAACCTCTCCTTTTTCGTTTCTAATTTTGTTGATTTGATTCTTCTCTCTTTTTTTCTTGATGAGTCAGTCTAAAGGCTTGTCTATTTTGTTTATCATCTCATAGAACCAGCTTTTAGTTTTATTAATCTTTACTACTGTTCCTTTCATTTCTTTTGTGTTTATTTCTGCTCTAATCTTTATGATTTCTTTCCTTCTGCTAATTTTGGGGGTTTTGTTCTTCTTTTTCCAGTTGTTTTAGGTGTAAAGTTAGGTTGTCTATTCTGTTTTTCTTGTTTCTTGAGGAAGGATTGTATTGCTATAAACTTCCCTCTTAGAACTGCTTTTGCTGCATCCCATAAGCTTTGAGTTGTATTTTCATTGTCATTTGTTTCTAGGAATTTTGTGATTTCCCTTTTGGTTTCTTCAGTTACCTGTTCATTATTTAGAAAAGTAATGTTTAATCTCTATGCTTTTGTGTTTTCTACAGTTTTTTTTTTTTTCTCTTGTAATTGATATCTAGTCTCATAGTGTTACAGTCAGAAAAGATCCTTGGCATGATTTCAATTTTGTTAAATTTACTGAGATTTGATTTGTGACCCAAGATGTGGTCTATCCTGGAGAATGTTCTGTGTGTAATTGAGAAGGTGTATTCATCTGCAATTTGGATGGAATGTGCTGAAGATATCAATGAGATCCATCTGATCTAATGTGCCATCTAAGACTTGTGTTTCCTTATTAATTTTCTGTTTTGTGATCTGTCCATTGGTATAAATGGGGTTTAAAGTCTCCTACTATTATTGTGTTCCTGTCAATTTCTCCTTCTGTTATGTTATGTCTGTTAGTGTTTGTTTTATGTACTGAGGTGCTCCTATGTTGCATGCATGGATATTTACAATTGTCATGTCTTCCTCTTGGATTGATTCCTTGATCTTGACATAGTGTCCTTCCTTATCTCTTGTAATATTCTTTAAGGTCTATTTTGTCTGATATGAGGATCGCTACTCCAGCTTTCTTTGCATTTCCATTTGCATGAAATATATTTTTCCATCCTCTCACTTTCAGTCTATATGTGTTTTTAGGGTATGAGATGGGTTCCTTGTAGACAGCATGTATAAGGGTCCTGTTTTTGTATCTATTCAGCTAGCCTGTGTCTTTTAGTTGGAGCATTTAATCCATATACATTTAAAGTAGTTATTGGTATATATATATATATGCCCTTTATTTTAAATTGTTTGGGGTTTGTTTTTGTAGATCATTTTCTTGTCTTGTATTTCTTGACTATGTCAGTCCCTTTAACATTTGTTGTAAAACTGGTTTGGTGGTACTAAATTCTCTTAACTTTTGCTTGTCTGTAAAGCTTTTGATTTCTCCATCAGTTTTGAACGAGATTCTTGCTGGGTAGAGTAATCTTGGTTGAAGATTTTTCCCTTTCAGTACTTCACATATATCCTGCCACTCCCTTCTGGCCTGCAGAATTTCTGATGAAAGATCGGTGGTTAAACATATGGGGTTTCCCTTGTATGTTATTTGTTGCTTTTCCCTTGCTGCTTTTATTATTCTTTCTTTGTATTTAATCTTTGTTAGTTTGATTAGTATCTGTCTTGGCGTGTTTTTCCTTGAGTTTATCCTATATGGGACTCTTGACACTTCTTGGACTGATTGACTATTTCCTTTTCCATGTTGGGGATATTTTCAACTATAATCTCTTCAAAATTTTCTCATAGCCTTTATTTTTCTCTTCTTTTCTGGGACCCCTATCATTTGAGTGCATTTAATATTTCCCAGAGGTCTCTGAGACTATCTTTAGTTCTTTTCATTCTTTTTACTTTATTCTTCTCTTCAGCAGTTATTTCCACCATTGTATCTTCCAGCTAGCTCAATGATCCATTCTTCTGCTTCAGATATCCTGCTATTTAGCCTCTTCTTTATGTCTCAGTTTTTATGTTCTCCACCTAATAGTTCTGTTCTCTTGAAAATGCATCATAAGAGTGATACACTGAAGTTTTGTCGATAGAAAAGTAACACGTAAACTTTTTGCCAGATAAATCAGACCTCAGGTATGGCAGCATGGACAGCGGCCATGGATCCTCCCCAAATAGCTTGTCAACAGAACATGAGCACACGTGAGCGACTTTCAGTCAGCTTCAGAAATGACAGGGAGATGAGATAGTCTAAGACTCTGCAGTTGTGTGGCTCGAGGCCAGGCGGGCAACTTGATCTAGCACTGAGGTTAATGTGGCCTCACTGGTGCCCCTGGGCGTGGGAGGCCCTGCAACATTTGGCTTACATGCACATGGGGACACTGAAGCCCAGAGAGTTCAAGGAACTTGCCCAAAGGCATCAGCAAATAAGTGGTAAATAAGCCAAATGTCCTACACCTCTGCAAACTTTCAAATTTGGCTTCTGAAAGGGATCCTGTTAAGTGAAAGCTGAAGAAGTGACTTCTTGAATTGTTTTAGGAAGCATGACCTGGGAAAGAGACAGCATTGACAGATTCTGTGTTTGAGATCAGCTTCCCACAGCAGGGCATGCAAAGTCCCAGGAGGCCAATTAGGGGAAAGTACCCAGACCAAGATTTTTACCAGCTGTTCTGTGAAAAAGGCCTGTGCTGCATACTAACCATGCAGACTAGGTCCTATCTCTGCACGTCCCAGAGGCATGCCATCTACCTGGACTTTCCTCTTGGCTTCATTTGGGCCCAGAGGTGACAAAGACCCAAATATTGCCTGCCCCAGGCTCATCTCAGAAATCTCATACATCGTTTGTTCAATCGGTCAACAAGTAATTGCTGCTGCTAAGTCACTTCAGTCGTGTCTGACTCTGTGCGACCCCATAAATGGCAGCCCACCAGGCTCCCCCATCCCTGGGATTCTCCAGGCAGGAACGCTGGAGTGGGTTGCCATTTCCTTCTCCAGTGCATGCAAGTGAAAAGTGAAAGTGAAGTTGCTAAGCCGTGTCCAGCTCTTAGCGACCCTATGGACCGCAGCCTACCAGGCTCTGAGTACTGGGGTGGGGTGCCATTGCCTTCTCCGAACAAATAATTACTCAGTTCCAATTTTTAGTCCCGGACAGTCCTAGGCTTGAGATGGATAAACAGAGAAAACCTACTGGCTCTGCCTCCAGAAGCTCTCAGTCCAATAGGGAAGCAGATGGGCAGATGTGTAATCACAGCATGATCTGATAAGTGCCATGAATAGGGAATCTTGGGGTTAGGGGACCCAGGGGAAGGGCAGGTAACACAAATTGGGGAGAGGTTTTTATGGACATTTTCCTGAAAAAGGTGACAAGCTCTAACTTGAAGGATAGAGAAGATGTCATGCCAAAGAGGAGCATCAGCATGTTTCAGCTGAGTCTCAGCTCAACAGGATGGGGCAGTCCCCAGTCCCTGTGTACTGGTTGGAGCTGCAGAGGATGAGATTTGAAAGGCATGCAGGACCTTTTATGCCATCTTCAGGCCTGGTTCCTCCCAAAAGCAGAGCCTGGAGAAGGACTGGTGTTCAAAAAGTCCACCTTGTGATGAAATTCCCAAGGAACTGGAGTGAGAAACCTAGAAGGTGAAACAAGGAAGGAGGGAGAACTAACCCAAGGGCATGTGTGGAGCTGATGGCCCCTGAGAGCCTTGATCCCACGAAAGATCAGAGTTGTCTGCCTGAGAGATGAAGGGGAGGATGTTTGTGCACCAGCTCCTGGCCCTCACTGGACAAGAGTTGCTGTCTCAGGGGGTAATAATTCCTCCATGACTCCCCCTCACATGCACAGTGTAGTTGGGCAGGTTCCCACAGAGGTTCACACAACATTTGTGGAGAAGGCCCAGGACAGAAGAAGGGAAGGGACAGCTGAGGAGGGCTGGGATCAGGTCACATTTGCACACAGCTAGTCGCTGCAGCAATGGCTGGAGTAAAAAAGCAGGTCAAGAGGGTGTGAGAAGTGTGTGAAGGGGGTTAGCTTGGCAACTTGGAGTTTTTCCTGACATACTTAGAATTCCACTTTTTTTTTTTTTTTTTGAGTTTACCCTGGCAGCAGTATGGAGAATAGTTTAGAAAGGATTTAGATGAGAACTGGGGTCTGTAGATGAGCTTCACAGGCTTGTAATCACACATGAAAATGGTGTGTGTATTGCATCCATGTGATTGTGTTAGCCGAGAGTGTTTTCATGGAATCCTCAAAGGAGTCCGAGGCCTGAGTGGAGGAGGGCGACCATTAAAGCATGGCTGGGATCTCTTCTGGCCTGGGAGTCCAATCAAGTGCAAAATTTCAGAGGAACAATTATTTGATGCCTTCCAATCTCCCCAACTGGAGATGGCAATGGCAAGCCACTCCAGTACTCTTGCCTAGAAAATCCCATGGATGGAGGAGCCTGGTAGGCTGCAGTCCATGGGGTTGCTAAGAGTCGGATGCAACTGAGCGACTTCACTTTCACTTTTCACTTTCACACGATGGAGAAGGAAATGGCAACCCACTCCAGTGTTCTTGCCTGGAGAATCCCAGGGACGGCAGACCCTGGTGGGCTGCTGTCTATGGGGTCGCACAGAGTCGGACACGACTGAATCGACTTAGCAGTAGCAGTAGCAGCAGCAGCAATCTCCCCAACTACGTCACTAGAAGGGGAAGAAGGACAGATATCCCTTGCACGTCTTGGAGTTGTGGATGGGCTCTGAATGCAGCAAGCTTAGGGTGTAATGGGGACACAAGGGACCATGTCCCACCACATGGCAGATGGCCCCACTGGGTACATGACCTAGTAAGTGAAGCTAGTGATTCTCTCTCAGCCTCCCTAGGCACGATTCACGTCACAGGCACTGGCTGCCCTGGGTTGGGGACTTTTTGAGGAGAGGTGATAGATAAGGTGGGCTCCTTCATCACTCCAAACAGGTGTCTATTCAAAAGCAGGAGCCTTCACTTCTGACTTGTACAGGCTGCTAAGGGATTAGGTCCTGAGTTTAGCATTTAATCTATTCCCTCATCTCCATTTTATAGGTTGGTTAAAAGCAAAAGCTGCTGTCATTTTTTAAACTAAAGTGTCACTGGTTACAACCAGAACACCATATGCATTAAGTAAAGATAAGGTTCTGACTGTTTTGTTTCTAAATGAGATAAAAGGTTTCAGGCTGCTATTTGTAAGTGCTTTTCAGCAAACTGTGGGTATAGAGAGTCTTCATTCCCAGTAAATGAAAAGCCAAAAAAGAATAGACTGTTACAGGGTCCACCTGAACCCATTTGCCCTTGACCCTGCATCACAGACATCTAGGATCCTAGTTCCACTCTGCGGGTGTTCTAGAGGCAGTATGGATTTCTTGCTCTGAAGAGTCCTCTGATTTCTTGGTTTGGGTCAGTTTTATGTTTTGTTTTGGAAAACTGGAAGGCAGTCACTTAAAATGGCCCTGACCTATAGTCATTGATCAGTTCAAGCATGTAGTATGATTTCCACAGCAAGCAGGCTCAGACGAGGCAGCGGGCGGCTGCCCACCTGAACCGGCAGCAGGGCAAGCCTGTGTAGCCGTTTTCAGTCCAGTTGTGATTGTATCGGAAGCTGACTCAGGAAGCCACAGGAAGTTGAGATTCAAGTACTTCCCAGAGAAGAGTAAAGCAATGTTTCCTAAGCTAATGTCTCATGATGCCTGACATCATGTTGTCACAAGGGCTTCCATCCTTAAAGTGGGATTAGCATCTACTTCACTTTTTAAAATTCTGTGAAAGTGGCTCAACGTCAGAAAACAGGCAAGTCAGGACTTCCCTGGTGGTTCAGTGGTTAAGAATCTGCCTACCAAATGCGGGGGACATGGGTTCAGTCCTTGGTCCACGGGTCACATGGACTTCACATGCCACGGGTCAACTAAGTCCATGCACCACGACTCCTGAAGTCCATGCTCGAGAGCCCATGTTCCATAACAGGAGAAGCCACCACAGTGAGAGGCCCGTGCACTGCAACAAAAAGCAGCCCCTGCTCGCTGCCAGTAGAGAAAGCCCATGCACAGCAGCAAAGGCCAAATGCAGCCAAAAATAAATTAGTAAATTAAAAAAATTTGTAAACAATTCAAAAATGGGGACCTAAATAAGCATTTCTCCAAAGAAGACATACAGATGGCAAACAGGCACATGAAAATATGCTTAACATCACTAATTATTAGAGAAATGCAAATCAAAACTGCACTGAGGTATAACTTCGTACTGGTTAAGATGGCCATCATCAGAAAGTCTACTAATGATAAATGTATAGAGAAAAGGGAACCCTCATACACTATTGGTGGGAATTTAAATTGCTGTATGTACTATTCTCTGCTATGGAGAATAGTATGAAAGTTCCTTATGAAAATAAAAACAGAGCTACCATATAATCCAGCAATCCAACGCCTCAGCATATATCCAGAAAAGATGAGAATTCTAATATGAAAAGATACATGAATCCCAATGGTCATAGTACTCTTTACAACAGCCAAGCCATGGAAGCAACCTAAATTTCCATCAACATATGAAAGAACATGTGACACATATGTACAATAGAATATTACTCAGCCATAAAAAAGAATGAACTAACGCCATTTGCAGCAATATGCATTCTTGCCTGGAGAATCCCAGAGATGGGGAAGCCTGGTGGACTGCTGTCTATGGGGTCACACAGAGTTGGACACGACTGAGGCAACTTAGCAGCAGCAGCAGCAGCAGAGATTATCAGTAAGCCAAAGAAAGACAAGATATGATAAAACTTATATGTGGAATCTAAAAAATGATGCATATGAACTTATTTAAAAATATAGCATAGGGAACTATATTTAATATATTATAATACCTATAATGGAAAAGAATCTAAAAAAAATATATATATGTATATATATAATTGAATCACTTTTTTGTACACCTGAAATTAATACAACATTGTAAATCAACTGTACTTCAATAAAAAGTTTTTTTTGAAAAGGAATTCTATTAAAGTAAATCCATTTCTCAGAAGCAAAATGAAAGAATAACACATCAAACCTTGAAGTTCAATGTCTACTTTAGAGAAGTTCAATGTCCACTTTAGAACGCAAACCCCAGACCAACACACAGACATGTCTTTTAAAGACTTGTTTGTTAACTAATCTTTCCTTTTCATTCAATTAATGTAAAGTAAATCAAGAAGCCTGCATTGTTTGTTAATGGGGAAAAGCAGGATATTGTCTGTGTTATAAAGAAGATTATAGTGAAGTGAACATTATAATTGGAGAAGACTCTGATGCTGGGAGGGATTGGGGGCAGGAGGAGAAGGGGACGACAGAGGATGAGATGGCTGGATGGCATCACTGACTCGATGGATGTGAGTCTGAGTGACCTCCGGGAGTTGGTGATGGACAGGGAGGCCTGGCGTGCTGCGATTCATGGGGTTGCAAAGAGTCAGACACGACTGAGTGACTGATCTGATCTGATCTGATCTGAACATTATAATGCAATCCTTGATCACAAGCTGATTTAAACAAAATATTTGTATTTAAAAATCATGTCATTACTGCCTAACTTTGTGTAGTAGCACTTCTCACTCCTTTTAGCCCTCTAGATGCTTTGAACACTCACTACATTTGGCAGCTCTTCCATCTAGTGAGACTGCCTTTTGAAAACGGCCACATTTTCCCAGCTTCCCTTGAAGCTGGAGGGCTAGGCTATGGCCTAGGCTCCTCCCGTCGGTGTCCTTACACATGTGGATGTGTATGACACAGTGTGGATGACACTGTCAGAAAGATGAGGCTGTGGGAGAATTCATTCAGATGGTGGCAGAGAGACATCCAGCTTCTAGACCAAGTAGAGACAGGGGCTTGGCACAGCGTTCCCACCCAGCTTTCAGCCTGTCCAGTGACAGGGACAGCTGGCTTGGTGCTGGCTACCCTGATTCTAAACTTGGTTTTCTGCTGGTCTCTTCTTGAAGTTATGCAAATGTCCTAGTAATATCCTTTAAATAATGATCTTTAAAGATTTTAATTTATGTACTTCCAAAATAAATGTTAAAAGCAGAGACGTTACTTTGCTGACCAAGGTCCATCTAGTCAAAACTATGGTTTTTCCAGTAGTCATGTATGGATGTGAGAGTTGGACTATAAAGAAGGCTGAGCACCAGAGAACTGATTCTTTTGAACTGCGGTGTTGGAGAAGACTCTTGAGAGTCCCTTGGACTGCAAGGTGATCAAACCAGTCAATCCTAAAGGAAATCAATCCTGAATATTCATTGGAAAAACTGATGCTGATGCTGATGCTGAAGCTCCAATACTTTGGCCACCTGATGAGAAGAACTGACTCATTTGAAAAGACCCTGATGCTGGGAAAGATTGAAGGTAGGAGGAGAAGGGGATGACAGAGGATGAGATAGTTGGATGGCATCACTGATTCAATGGACATGAGTGTGAGCAAGCTCTGGGGGATGGTGAAGGCCAGGGAAGCCTGGCGTGCTGCCCTCCATGGGGTTGCAAAGTGTTGGACACAACTGAACAACAGCAACAAAATTAATTTAATGAAGTCAGTTTTCTAAAGTGTTCAGGTCATTACATACTAATTGCATTTTAAGAACATTTTGTTCTATGTAAGTAAATGTTCCATGCAGATTAATCTACCTTGTGGGAATAAATAGCAAAAGGAAAAGAAGGGACTGAGCTACTAGTAAGTGTGATGCTTACAAAAGACATAGTAATCATGATTTTAAGTGCATTATTTACAGTTGGGTTCACACTATATCTCCATTAAGTTAATATAAATCTAGTAAGTACATAATACAAATGACTAACTGAAATAGTGGTTAATGAGGAACAGCAGGAGATTACACCCCAGTAAAAACTAAATGTAAGTTTATGATATCAATAATCTTTTGGCCAAAATGAATGAAATGTTTCTTCTACAAGTTTGAATGAATGTTTAAGGAAATATGGAAGGGCCTCTACTTACTTTCAATATATTTTCCTAACGAAGGTCTAATGTTGATCTGTGGGAAGTAAACATTGGATTTCTCATCTTTTCTTTGAAATAATGCACAATTCTCAACTGATATGTGGATAAATGCAAGTGAAATTTGGTAGTACACTGCTATTCTCCAACATCAATTTTATGAATCTTGATATCTTAATGCTAAACTGCATAAGAAGACAGAAGAAGGAAAGGAAGGAAGAGAAGAAGAAGGGATGGAGGAAAGAAGAGAGGGGGAAAGGAGGGTGGGTGAATAAGGCACAGTCTTGCTTTGCCAAAAGTTTGTTGCCTAGATGAAATGGCTCTGCTAAGCTCAATATTTTGATCCTTTCTACTTTGATCTCACAGAACTCTTTTACAATAATAATACTTTCTTTGACAGTAACCAGGAGATGCAAGATATAAGATCATCGAACAAAATTTGTTGCCACTCCCAGCACTTCACTCCACAATACACATGAATTTAGGACATCCCAACACACGTTATTTCTATACTATCAGTCCATTTCAGTTGCTCAGTTGTGTCTAACTCTGCATGGACTGCAGCACGCCAGGCTTCCCTTTCCATCACCAGCTCCCGGAGCCTACTCAAACTCATGTCTATTGCGTCAGTGATGCCATCCAACCATCTCATCCTCTGTTGTCCCCTTCTCCTCCTACTTTCAATCTTGCCCAGCATCAGGGTTTTTTCCAATGAGTCAGCTCTTTGCTTCAGGTGGCCAAAGTATTGGAGTTTCAGCTTCAGCATCAGTCCTTCCAATGAATATTCAGGACTGATTTCCTTTAGGATTGACTGGTTGGATCTCCTTGCAGTCCAAGGGACTCTCGAGTCTTTTCAAACACCACAGTTCAAAAGCATCAATTCTTTGGTGCTTGACTTTCTTTATAGTTCAACAATCACGTCCATACATGACTACTGAAAAAACAATAGCTTTGACTAGACAGACCTTTGTGGGCAAAGTAATGTCTCTGCTTTTTAATATGCTGTCTGGGTTGGTCATAGCTTTTCTTCCAAGGAGCAAGTGTCTTTTAATTTCATGGCTGCAGTCACCATCTGCAGTGATTTTGGAACCTAAGAAAATAAAGTCTGTCACTGTTTCCACGGTTTCCCCATCTATTCATCATGAAGTGATGGGAACGGTTGCCATGATCTTAGTTTTTTGAATGTTGAGTTTTAAGCCAGGTTTTTCACTTTCCTCTTTCACTTTCATCAAGAGCCTCTTTAGTTCTTAATTTTCTGCCATATGGGTGGTGTCACCTGTGTATCTGAGGTTATTGATATTTCTCCTGGCAATCTTGATTCAAGTCTGTGCTTCACGCCTGGCATTTCTCATGATGTACTCTGCATATAAGTTAAATAAGCAGGTTGACAATATACATTAGCCTTGACGTACTCTTTTCCCAATTTGGAACCAGTCTATTGTTCCATGTCCAGTTCTAACTGTTGCTTCTTGACTTGCATACAGATTTCTCAGGAGGCAGGTAAGGTGGTCTGGTATTCCCCCTCTTTAAGAATTTTCCGCAGACTGTTGTGACCCACACAGTCTATAATTTGCATTTATCAGAAATATGGATAAAATAGAAAAAGAAACACAAGCCCGATGTAGGTTTACATTATCTTGCCTAAAGAAAGCTTCCCTAACTACAAAATATTGAATTGCCCATCACTACCCTGGAGGCTATTTCACCCCAGGACAAGGCACTACAGTTAAGTTCAGTAAGAGTGTTCACCATTCATTTTTTCATTCATTCATTTTTAGTAAAATGGAGGATAGCAATTCTGAAGGAGGAAGTAGAAAAGTGAGCCACTATGACACCTTGACTTCAGACATGCTACAAGGCAGATTAATTTTAAGAAAGAGTACTTTTAGAATTTAGGAAATGAGAAGTTGATTCTCTTAAAAATGTAAGACATGGAACCTATTCTTCAAGGTTGGAAACATAAAATCCACATGTGGAATCTCAATCTCCAAGCATAGAACCTGACACTCCTATGTGAAATATGGACTTTCAAGCATTGATTTAGGTTTTTTTAGGTCTAGTATTACCTCTCCAAGCATATAATCTGATTTAGGTCCAATTTTACCTTTCCAAGCATATAATCTGATCCTCTACATGATAATCCACTAAACAGGCAAGGGACTTAGATCTCCCAGCATAGAACTTTGTTCTCTAAGCATGAAAACCTATAAAGCAGGTATAAAATATGTCCCGTAAAAGTCCTGCCCATCTGCCACCACCCTCTTCAGACACAGAACATCCTGTCATGGATAAAAATGAGCTGGTACAGAAGGCCAAATTGGTCGAGCAGGCCGAGTGATATGATGACGTGGCAGCCTGCATGAAGTCTGCAACTGAGCCAGGAGCCGAATTAGCTGATGAGGAGAGGAGTCTTCTCTCAGTTGCTTGTAAAAATGTTGTAGGAGCCCATAGGTCATCTTGGAGGGTCCTCTCAAGTATTTAGCAAAAGACGGAAGGTGCTGAGAAAAAAACAGAAGATGACTCGAGAATACAGAGAGAAAATAGAAACCAAGCTAGGACATATCTGCAATGACGTACCGTCAGTTTTGGAAAAGTTCTATTTTAAAATTAATCTATTTTAATTGGAGGATTATTACTTTACAATATTGTGATGGTTTTGCTATATATCACCATGAATGGGCCACAGGCACACATCTGTCCCCACCATCCTGAACTCCCCTCCCGTCTCCCTCCCCACCCTGTCCCTCTGGTTTGTCCAGAGCACTGACTTTGTGTGCCCTGCCTCATGCAAGAACTTGCATGGGTGATCTATTTTACATTTGTTTCAATGCTTTTCTCTCAAATTATCCCATCCTTGCCTTCTCCCACGGAAGCCAAGAGTCTGTTCTTTACATCTGTGTCTCCTTTGCTGCCCTGCCTGTAGGATCATCGGTATCATCTTTCTAAATTCCATATACATATATATGAGTAGTTGCTGCTGCTGCTAAGTCGCCTCAGTCATGTCCGACTCTGTGCAACTCCATAGATGCCAGCCTATTAGGCTCCCCCGTCCCTGGGATTCTCCAGGCAAGAACACTGGAGTGGGTTGCCATTTCCTTCTCCAATGCATGAAAGTGAAAAGTGAAAGTGAAGTCACTCAGTCATGCCCAACTCTTAGCGACCCCATGGACTGCAGCCCACCAGGCTCCTCCATCCATGGGATTTTCCAGGCAAGAGTACTGGAGTGGGGTGCCATTGCCTTCTCTGATATATATGCATTAATATACAGTATTTATCTTTCTCTTTCTGACTTACTTCACTCTGTAATAGGCTCCAGGTTCATTCACCTCATTATAACTGACTCAAATGTGCTTTCTACAGCTGAGTAATAGATCTCTTCAAGAAAATTAGAGATACTAAGGGAACATTTCATGCAAAGATGGGCACAATAAAGGACAGAAATGGTATGGACCTAACAGAAGCAGAAGATATTAAGAAGAGATGGCAAGAATACACAGAAGAACTGTACAAAAAAGATATTCATGACCCAGATAATCATGATGTTGTGATCACTGACCGAGAGCCAGACATCCTGGAATGTGAAGTCAAGTGGGCCTTAGAAAGCATCACTACGAACAAAGCTAGTGGAGGTGATGGAATTCCAGTGGAGCTATTCCAAATCCTGAAAGATGATGCTGTGAAAGTGCTGGCACTCAATATACCAGCAAATTTGGAAAACTCAGCAGTGGCCACAGGACTGGAAAAGGTCAGTTTTTATTCCAATCCCAAAGAAAGGCAATGCCAAAGAATGCTCAAGCTATTGCACAATTGCCCTCATCTCACACGCTAGTAAAGTAATGCTCAAAATTCTCCAAGCCAGGCTTCAGCAATATGTGAACCGTGAACTTCCTGATGTGCAAGCTGGTTTTAGAAAAGGCAGAGGAACCAGAGATCAAACTGCCAATATCCGTTGGATCATAGAAAAAGCAAGAGAGTTCCAGATAAACATCTATTTCTGCTTTATTGACTATGCCAAAGCCTTTGACTGTGTGGATCACAAGAAACTGGAAAATTCTGAAAGAGATGGGAATACCAGACCACCTGATCTGCCTCTTGAGAAATCTGTATGCAGGTCAGGAAGCAACAGTTAGAACTGGTCATGGAACAACAGACTGGTTCCAAATAGGAAAAGGAGTACGTCAAGGCTGTATATTGTCACCCTGCTTATTTAACTTATATGCAGGGTACATCATGAGAAACCCTGGGCTGGAAGAAACACAAGCTGAAATCAAGACTGTGGGGAGAAATATCAATAACCTCAGATACACAGGTGACACCACCCATATGGCAGAAAGTGAAGAGGAACTCAAAAGCCTCTTGATGAAAGTGAAAGTGGAGAGTGAAAAGGTTGGCTTAAAGCTCAACATTCAGAAAACTAAGATCATGGCATCTGGCCCCATCACTTCATGGGAAATAGATGGGGAAACTGTCAGACTTTATTTTTCTGGGCTCCAAAATCATTGCAGATGGTGACTGCAGCCATGAAATTAAAAGACGCTTACTTCTTGGAAGGAAAGTTATGACCAACCTAGATAGCATATTCAAAAGCAGAGACATTTATTTGCCAACAAAGGTCCGTCTAGTCAAGGCTATGGTCTTTCCTGTGGTCATGTATGGATGTGAGAGTTGGACTGTGAAGAAGGCTGAGCACCAAAGAATTGATGCTTTTGAACTGTGGTGTTGGAGAAGACTCTTGAGAGTCCCTTGGACTACAAGGAGATCCAACCAGTCCATTCTGAAGGAGATTAGCCCTGGGATTTCTTTGGAAGGAATAATGCTAAAGCTGGAACTCCAGTACTTTGGCCACCTCATGTGAAGCATTGACTCATTGGAAAAGACTCTGATGCTGGGAGGGATTGGGGGCAAGAGAAGAAGGGGAAGACAGAGGATGAGATGGCTGGATGGCATCACTGACTCGATGGGCATGAGTTTGAGTGAAGTCTGAGAGTTGGTGATGGACAGGGAGGCCTGGCATGCTGCGATTCATGGGGTCACGGAGAGTCGGACACGACTGAGCGACTGAACTGAACTGAATCTTCCATTGTGTATATGTGCTACAGCTTTCTTATCCATTCATCTGTGAATGGACATCTAGGTTGCTTCCATGTCCTAGCTGTTGTATATAGTGCTGCAGTGAACACTGGGGTTCATGTGTCTCTTTCAGTTCTGGTTTCCCTGGGGTGTACGCCCAGCAGTGTGATTGTTGGGTTGTATGGCATTTCTGTTCCCAGTTTTTAAAGAAATCTCTACACTGTTCTCCATAGCAGCTGGACCAGTTTGCATTCCCACCAACAGTGTAAGAGGAGTCCCTTTTCTCCACACCTTCTCTAGCATTTCTTATTTATAGATTTTTTTTTGATGATGGCCATTCTGACCAATGTGGGATGATAACCACATTGTGGTTTTGATTTGCATTTCTCTAATGAGTGATGTTGAGCATCTTTTCATGTGTTTATTAGCATCTGTATGTTCTCTTTGAATAAATGTCTGTTTAGGTCTTTTGCCCACGTTTTGACTGTTGTTTTTCTGGTATTGAGCTGCGTGAGCTGCTTGTATATTTTGGAGATTAATTCTTTGTCAGTTGTTTTGTTTGCTATTATTTTCTCCCATTGTAAGGACTGTTTTTTCACCTTGCTTATAGTTTCCTTCATTGTGCAAAAGCTCTTAAATTTAGTGAAGTTGCTCAGTCGTGTCTGACTCTTTGTGACCCCATGGACTGTAGCCTACCAGGCTCCTGCATCCTTGGGATTTTCCAGGCAAGAGTACTGGAGTGGGTTGCCATTTAATTAGGTCCCATTTGTTAATTTTTGTTTTTATTGGAAGAGTTCTTGATCCCCAATGCTTCACAAGCAGAGAGCAAAGTCTTCTGTTTGCAAATGAAACAAGACTACTACCGTTCCTTGGTTGAGGTTGCTGCGGGCGATGACAAGAAAGGGATTGTGGATCAGTCACAGCAAGCATACGGAGAAGCTTTTGAAATAAGCAAAAAGAAAATGCAACCAACACATCCTATCAGATTGGGTCTGCCTTAACTTTTCTGTTTTGTATGATGAGATTTTCAACTTCCTGAGAAAGTCTGCTTTCTTGCAAAGACAGCATTTGGTGAAGCCATTGCTGAACTTGACGCATTAAGTGAAGATGGCACGCTAATAGTGCAGATACTGGGAGACAACTTGACATGGAGGACTTCGGATACCCAAGGAGACAAGCTGAAGCAGGAGAAGGAGGGGAAAAATAACCGGACTTCTAACGTTGCCTGCCCCATTCTGAAATTTACACAGTGGACCATTTGTCATCCGTGCTGTCCCACAAACAGTTTTTTGTTTATGATTTATGACAGGTTCATGCTACTTCTATATGAATTTCCCATGTGATTTTTAGGTTTAATATTAAGGGAATAGAGCCAGTTAACATTTAGGGAGTTATCTGTTTTCGTCTTGAAGTGGTCAATATGGGGATGTGGAATTTTTATACAAGTTATAACTATTTGGCCCTTTTGGTACATTGTGGCTTCACAAGGGCCAGTGTTAAAACTGCTTCCATGTCTAAGCAAAGAAAACTGCCTATTTATTGGTTTGTCCTGGTGGAGAATAAAAGGGCTAGTTGGTTCCAGTTGCAGGTATAGTTGCAGGTACTTTTAGGTTTGGAGCGCTCACAAGGCTGTAGCAGAAGTGAATATCCCATGGATACTGCACGTTAAACTATGTGTTATGAGTGGAATGCTCAGTTTCAGCGTGCACACCGTTGACTCCAGCTACAGAAGTGCTCCTTTGGTTGTGACCCAGTTTACTCTGGATAAGGGCAGGAACGGTTCATGTTCCATTATTTGTAGTTACCTGCTATTTGCTTTCATTATTTTTGCTACACTTTATTTGCATTTAAATATATTAGCAACCTAAGAACAAATGTACAAGCAAAGATGCAGTAAAAGTAAATTGCTTGATATCCGTTACTTCGTGGATATCAAGTGCAGCAGTAAAACAACAACAACAAAAAAACCATGTATTTAACTATCTTTTTAAGATTTTTTTTTGCTTTTGTGGGTTCGTTTTTTTTTTTTTTTTTTTTTTACTTGCCTAACATGCATATGCTATAAAAATAGTTAACAGGGAAATAACTTGAGATGATGGCCAGCTTTTTTAACGTCTTGTGAGATTTTCATGAATAATCCAAGCATAATTATTAAGAACATGTGTATTAAGTTCATGTAAGTGGAATCAAAGTTTTATGAATGGAAAAAAATATGTCCCTTCAAACATGGAACATGGCTTTCCAACTATGGGATTAAGCTCTCCAAACATGGAATATCTCTCCGGGTGTGAATCCTGCTTCTCCAGGCATAAAATCCAGTGTATGTGGGTCCCGATATCCAAGCATGGAAGCTGGTCCTCCATGCGTGGAATATCACTTTCCAGGATGGATCCTGGCCCTGCAAACATGGATCCTGGTGCTCCACATAGGACTCTATCCCTAAAACGTACAGAAGTGGAATAGCACACAATAGGTGGAATCTCAATCTTCCAGTACGAACGTGGCTTTATCAGTGTGGAACCTGGCACTCCAGACATTAAGTCCAGTGTCTCAGGCATAGAAGTTGGCTGCCTAAGACATGGAAGCTGGTCACCCAGGCATGGCATGGAAGTTGGCATTCTAAGTACAGAATCACAATATCCCAAAATGGAACCTGATGTTCCATGGAAGGAATCTCAATCTCTAAACATGGAATAGTCCCCAAAGCATGGAACATAATAGTCAGTGTATGAAGTCTCGAATTGCAAGTATTAATTTATGTGTGATGGTGGTTTAGTCATTAAGTCATTGTCTGACTCTTGTGATCCCATGGACTGTAGCCTGCCAGGCTCCTCTGTTTGTGGGATTCTCCAGGCAAGAATCCTGGAGTAGGTTGCCATTTCCTTCTTCAGGGGATCTTCCTGACCCAGGAATCGAACCCAAGTCTCCTGCACTGCAGGCAGACGCTTTACCAACTGAGAGATGAAGTCTGCCTGTCCAGTCAAACATTGTGTTGGTCCACAAGACCCAAGCCTACTGGCATGGAACTTGGGCCTCCAGGCATGAAACCTCAACATCTAAGCATGAACAATTGCCCTCCTGGTACAGAATATGCCCTTCAAACATGGAACCTGGCCCTCCGACGTGGATTCTGAATTCCATCCCTGAAGACTCTCTCCAGGTGGGAGCCTGCCACTCTAGTTGTAAAATCTGGCACTCCGGGGTTGGAACCTCTACTTTTATATATGGATCCTGACCCTTTAGGCATGGAATTAAGCCTTACAGTCATTTCATGGCGCCTATGTGAAAGCACTCTCTCCAAGCTTGGAACCTGGCCTTCTAGGTTAGAACCTGAACCTCGCGGCAAGTCATCTGGCCCTCTGAGCATGGAACTTAGTCACCCTGGCTTGGAACCTTCCATGCCAAGTATGGAACCCAGAATTTTAGGTAGGTTACAAGGATACAAGGTCTTACATTCATAAGAACTGATCTGTAGAACTAGAATTTGGTTCTCTAAATAAGTAAGTAGGCCTAAAATGTGAAAAAAAACCCTGAATTTTGGACTGTGGAAACATAAATCTCAAAGTAGTTATTTGACTCTCCATTCAGAAAACTAGAACCTGGCATTCCATATGTGGAATCTCAACCTCCAAGCATGATACGGAGCCTTGCACTCCTGTATGAATTTCAGTGTCCAAACATGGACCATGGCCATACAAGTCTGGAGGCTGGAATTCCAGATATGGAATCTGGCATTTCAGTCATAAAGTTTGTTTGTCCATGGATAAAAACTGCCCTACTAGGCCCGTAACCTGGCACACTAGATATAGAACCAAAGTGCCTATGTTCTACATCAGACCATGTGGACATGGAAGGAGGCCTTTCAAGCATGCCAAAAATTACTAAGGTGAAAAGTGAAAGACGCTCAGCCATGTCCAACTCTTTGTGACCCCATGGACTGACTATACAGTCCGTAGAATTCTCCAGTCCAGAATACTGGAGTGGGTAGCCTATCCCTTCTCCAGAGGATCTTCCCGACCCAGGAATCAAACTGGGGTCTCCTGCATTGCAGGCGGATTCTTTACCAACTGAGTTATCAAGGAAGCCCACCATAAATTACTAAACTGTGAGATATCATTCCCTCCCAGCTTATAACCTGGCATTCAGGTAGAACTTGAATGTCATCTAGCCTACTGGGTATTGAACTTGGTCATCTAGGCCTTGAATCTTAACTTTTCAAGTTTGGAATCTCAACCTCTGAGCACGGAGCCTGCACTGCTAGCACTGAATTTGGCACTTTATGTATACAGAATACATGATGGTTAAATTTTTGTGTTACCTATCTGGCTGCAGAGTGTCCAGATCAAACATTACTTCTGGATATGTCTCCGAGGTCATCTCCAGAAGAATCCATGAATTTAGTTAAGCAGATTGCCTTCCCTAATGTGAGTGGCATCATCCAATCTGTTGAGGGCCTAAATATAATAAAAAGTGAAGAAAGAGGAAGTCATCCCTTTCCTCTCAACTCACTGCTTGAAATGGGAATTCTTATCTCTTCTCCTGTCCTCAGATTGGTATTTACATCTTTGGCTCCTTGGTTCTTGGACCTTCAGATTCAAACTGAATTATACCACTTACTTTTCTGGATCTCTAAATTGCAGATGGCCAATCATGGGACTACTTAACCTCCATAATTGCATCAGCCAATTCCCCATAATAAATCTCATATACATCTATGTTATGTATGTATATCTGATAAAATTCCATTTTCTGATCTGTTTCTCTGGAAAACCCTAATACAGATTTTAAAATCAAGTGTTTTCTAGAAAAACAGAATTATAAGGATGAGTTTTCTGAACTGGTTCTGAGATTTTCTTGAGTTGACTCTCTGATAAGAATAAAGATGCTAAAGACACTAATAACTCTATTTCCTGTAGTAAACAGAGTACGGACAGTCCACAATGTGAACAGCTTATAGAGATATGCAAAATATCTGCATATCTAATTAACCATTTATAAGAAGCAAGGGACTGGTGACTCCATATATGATACTTATTCATTTTTGCGTTTTATTGAAGTATAATTTATGTACAATATTATGTTAATTTCAGCTGTACAGCCAAGTGATTCAGTTATACATATGTATATGCATTTTCAGGTTCTTTTCCATTACAGGTTATGACAAGATATTGAATATAGTTCCCTCTACTTTATAGTAGGTTCTTGTTGGTTATCTATTTTACATACAATAGTATATATTTGTTAATCCCAAATTCCTAATTTAGCCCTCTGCCTCCCCTTTCCCCTTCAGAAACCATAAGTTCGTTTTCTATGTCTGTGGTCAGTTTCTGTTTTGTAAATAAGTTCATTTGTATCATATTTTTAGATTCCACATATCAGATTAGATCAGATCAGATCAGTCGCTCAGTTGTGTCCAACTCTTTGCAACCCCATGAACCGCAGCACGCCAGGCCTCCCTGTCCATCACCAACACCCGGAGGTCACTCAGACTCACATCCATCGAGTCAGTGATGCCATCCAGCCATCTCATCCTCTGTCGTCCCCTTCTCCTCTTGCCCCCAATCCCCCCCAGCATCAGAGTCTTTTCCAATGAGTCAACTCTTCACATGAGGTGGCCAAAGTACTGGAGTTTCAGCTTTAGCATCATTTCTTTCAAAGAAATCCCAGGGCTGATCTCCTTTAGAATGGACTGGTTGGGTCTCCTTGCAGTCCAAGGGACTCTCAAGAGTCTTCTCCAACACCACAGTTCAAAAGCATCAATTCTTTGGTGCTCAGCCTTCTTCACAGTCCAGCTCTCACATCCATACATGACCACAGGAAAAACCATAGCCTTGACTAGATGGACCTTCGTTGGCAAAGTAATGTCTCTGCTTTTGAATGTGCTATCTAGGTTGGTCATAACTTTGCTTCCAAGGAGTAAGTGTCTCAATTTCATGTAAAAGTGATATCATGTATTTGTCTTTGTCTGATTTACTTCACTTAGTATAATAATCTCCAGGTCTATCCATGTTGCTGCAAATGACATTATTTCATTCTTTTTTATAAGTGAGTAATATTCCACTATATATATGTATCACATGTTCTTTATTCATCTGTTGATGGACATTTAAATTGCTTCAATGTCTTGGCTATTGTAAAGAGCACTGCTATGAACATTGGGCTGCATGTATCTTTTCAAATAAGAGTTTTTGTCTTTTCTGGATATATGCTGAGGAATGGGATTGGTGGATCATATTGTAACATTTTTAATTTGTTAAGGAACTTGCATGCTGTTCTCCATACTGTCTACCAATTTACATTTCCACCAACAGTATAGAAGGATTCCCTTTTCTTCACACTCTGCTGCTGCTGCTGCTAAGTCGCTTCAGTCGTGTCCGAATCTGTGCGACCCCATAGAGGTCACACAGAGAATCCCGTCCCTGGGATTCTCCAGGCAAGAACACTGGAGTGGGCTGCCATTTCCTTCTCCAATGCATGAAAGTAAAAAGTGAAAGTGAAGTCGCTCAGTTGTGTCGGACTCTTAGCGATCCCATGGACTGCAGCCTACCAGGCTCCTACGCCCATGGGATTTTCCAGGCAAGCGTACTGGAGTGGGGTGCCATTGCCTTCTCCTCTTCACACCCTACCCAGCGTTTATTATTTGTAGATTTTTGATGATGGCCCTTCTGACCAGGATGAGGTGATATCTCTTGTAGTTTTGACTTCTATCTCTCTAGTAGTTAGCAACACTGAGCATCTTTAACATGGCAGTGATGTTGGCCGTCTGTATGTCCTTTTGAGAAATGTCTATTTAGGTCTTCTCCCCATTTTTTTTTTATATTGAGTTGTATAAGCTGTCTGTATACATTGGTTCCATCATTTACAAATATTTTATCCCATTATGTACGTTGTCTTTTCATTTTGTTTATGGTTTCCTTTGCTGTGCAAAAACTTATAAGATTGATTAGGTCCTACTTATTTTTGGTTTTATTTCTTTTGCCTTGTGAGCTTGACCTAAGAAAATGTTATGACAATTTATGTCAGACACTGTTTTGCCTGCGTTCTCTTTGAGGAATTTATGGTGTCGTGTCTCATATTTGATTCTTTGAGCCATTTTTAATTTACTTCTGTGTAGGGTAAGAGGGAGTGTTCTAACTTCACTGACTTACATGTGGTTGTTTGGGTTTCCAAACACCACTTGCTGAAGAGACTGCCTTTTTTTCTTTGTCAAAGATTAAATGGCCGTGTGTGGGTTTATTTCTGGGCTCTCCATTCTGTTCCATTCGTCTATATGTCTACTTTCGTGGCAGTACCATGCTGTTTTGATTACTGTAGCTTTGTAGAAATTCTCTGACGTCTCTAGCTTTGTTTTCTCCCTCAGGATTGCTTTGGCAATTCTGGGTCATTTGTGGTTCCATATAAATTTTAGAATTATTTGTTCTAGTTCTGTGAAAAATGTTATGGGTAATTTGATAGGGATCACATTAAATTTGTGGGTTGCTTTGGGTAGTATTGCCATCATAATATTAATTCTCCCAATTCAAGAGCATTGGCTATTTTACCATCATCTTTAATTTCCTTTATCAATATTTTACAGTTCTCTGTATATAAGTCTTTCACTTTCTTGATCAAGTTTATTCCTAAATATTTTATCTTTTTTGATGTGATTTTAAATGAGACTTTAAAAATTTCCTGTTTCTAATATTTCATTGTTAGTGTAAAGAAATGCAGCAAATTTCTGTATGTTAATCTTGTATCCAAAATCACTGCAGATGGTGACTGCAGCCATGAAATTGAAAGATGCTTACTCCTTGGAAGGAAAGTTACGACCAACCTAGATAGCACATTCAAAAGCAGAGACATTACTTTGCCAACAAAGGTCCGTCTAGTCAAGGCTATGGTCTTTCCTGTTGTCATGTATGGATGTGAGAGTTGGACTGTGAAGAAGGCTGAGTGCCGAAGAATTGATGCTTTTGAACTGTGGTGTTGGAGAAGACTCTTGAGAGTCCCTTGGACTGCAAGGAGATCCAACCAGTCCATTCTGAAGGAGATCAGCTCTGGGATTTCTTTGGAAGGAATGATGCTAAAGCTGAAACTCCAGTATTTTGGCCACCTCATGTGAAGAGTTGACTCATTGGAAAAGACTGATGCTGGGAGGGATTGGGGACAGGAGCAGAAGGGGACGACAGAGGATAATGAGATGGCTGGATGGTATCACCGACTCTATGGACGTGAGTTTGAGTGAACTCTGGGAGTTGGTGATGGACAGGGAGGCCTGGCATGCTGCAATTCATGGGGTCGCAGAGTCGGACACGACTGAGCGACTGAACTGAACTGAATCTTGTATCCTGCTACTGTGTTCAGAGAAGGCAATGGCACCTCACTCCAGTACTCTTGCCTGGAAAATCCCATGGGCGGAGGAGCCTGGTAGGCTGCAGTCCATGGGGTTGCTAAGAGTTGTGCACGACTGAGCGACTTTACTTTCACTTTTCACTTTCATGCATTGGAGAAGGAAATGGCAACCCACTCCAGTGTTCTTGCCTGGAGAATCCCAGGGACGAGGGAGCCTGGTGGGCTGCCGTCTATGGGGTCACACAGAGTCGGACACGACTGAGGTGACTTAGCATAGCGTAGCATAGCATACCCACTTTGGTGGGACGGTTTTTTTTTTTTTTATCATGAATGGATGTTGCATTTTATCAAATGTTTTTTCTGCACCTATTGAGATGATCATTTGATTTTTGTCTTTTCTTTTGTTGATGTAGCATATGTGATACTTTTGAACATTTTTTGAAAACTAAAGAATATAATTACATTGGTTGGTTACTTTTAATGTTGCTGCACAGAGTAGTGAAAGAAAGGCTGAGCTCAGGGATTCAAATTCCCAGCCCAAGCATCATATAAATGACTGAAGAGCTCTACATGTGAGGTCAAAGAGATCCTTATCTCCTGTAGCCACAGGACTGTAACTGCTGAAAATCAAACATGGAACATCATCCTGAGACTGGCTGAACTATAGTGCCAGTCAAACTTCCAGTCCCAAAAGTGAAGGTCTTGGTTAAGAAGAGATGGGATTGTATGAACTGTAATTGAAGTTTATGGAAAGATTCTTATGAAGATGAAGATATGGAGCCCCTAAAGAAAGTTGGTTCTATGTGCATGGGACCTGGTCTGCCAGGCACTCCATCCATAAAATCTGGACTTTGAGGCATTGATTTACTTCTCATAGATGTGAATTTCCCCTTATGCATATAATCTGGTCCTCCAAGTGAAACCTGGGCCTATAGACATGGAACTTGGCCTTCTAGGTGTGAAATCTGACTTTAGGCTTGCCAAGTGTTTCCTGATATGGATCCCACCTCTCTAGGCATAGAACCTGGTTCTCTGGTTGTGGAACCTGGGCTTCTATATGTATACTTTAGCCCTCTATATATGGAATCAGGCCTTCTGGGTGTGACATGAAGATGAAACATCTCTTTCCAAGTTTGCTACTCAGCTTTCTGGGGGTTGAACCCAGAATGTTGTGGAATGTCATCTAGCCCACAAATGAGACAATTCAGGTTCACAATTAAGTGATTTTTCCCAAGTTTAAACAATTGATTTTCACTAGCTTGGGGGCTGGAATCTAGGACTCCTACTTTCCAGCCAGTGCTCACTGTATAGAACAAGTTCTGCTTATCTCTCCTCTCTCCCTAGAGAAGAAAGAGAACTAGCAAGAGTCAGACTCTGCCCTGTCTGCCTCCATGCCTAACTGCACTGAACTTTACCACCTGCATTTCAGGCAAAGAGAGAATCAAACAAGATGGTCCCTGAGATCAGGCCAGCCCTGGCATTCTGTCCTCTGCTTCTGTTTTCTTATTTCTCTTCTAGGGGCTTCTTCTCCTTCTTCTCCCAGTTTGTCCCGCACTGTGTGAAGCCCAATCAGTGTGGGGCAAACTGGGCCATCTGAGCAAGGAGCAACCAGAAGATTCGCTTTGACCTACCTACCCATCCTCCCTCCTGCTGTTTCCTCCATTATTTCAGGAAGGAAGATATTTTTTATTTGGTTGAAGTTTCCCAATCAACTCCAAAAATCAAATACCATTTTAACAGATCTTGACTTTGGAAGTTAGCCTTGCAGCTGCCTAGGGCGTCTCACAATTCACCTCTGTTCAAAGGCCTGACTTTGTTCTCCACTTTATACCTCTTGTCTGCACCCCTTCTTTCTGTTTGGATGGGGTTGGTTGCCCAGGGGTTCAGATCTGCTTGCTGTCTGGGTCTGAGCAGAGGAGAGAGTTAGAGCCAGTAGGCTAACCTAGGGGTGGAGGAAATCCATAGACCATCTTCTGTCCTTTCGTTCAAGAGCCACCACTTCGAGCTCGTTGCCCTTCCTCTATCTGAAAAATAAATAAATAGAAGTTTGTCTTGATTTTTCAATTTTAGATATTTTATATACTTATTTCCAGCCATGGTAGATGAGTCTTTCACACATTTAGGGGTGCTGAGATCCTCTCTTCCATCTACCCAATATAGTGTTTAGGCTTTTATGACCTTGAAATTCTGTTGATCCCAGAATATGTAGTATGTCTGATTACATAGCTTTTCTTTTCTAGATTTTCTCCATAGAGTTTCCACATTTCTTACTTTTTTCTTATTCTGTTTGGTTTGATTCTCACCTCACCTCTTTTTAACAAACTTTCATTTATTTAATAAACAGAATTTGCCTGGAGTCACAAAGAGGTTCTTTGTATATGTGTGTGACTCATCTGTTTGATTGCTTTTTAAATCGCAGTATATTCCAATACCAAAGAAAGGCAATGCCAAAGAATGCTCAAACTACTGCACAACTGCACTCATCTCACACGCTAGTAAAGTAATGCTCAAAATTCTCCAAGCCAGGCTTTAGCAATACATGAACCGTGAACTTCCAGATGTTCAAGCTGGTTTTAGAAAAGGCAGAGGAACCAGAGATCAAATTGCCAACATTCGATGGATCATCGAAAAAGCAAGAGAGTTCCAGAAAAACATCTATTTCTGCTTTATTGACTATGCCAAAGCCTTTGACTGTGGATCACAATAAACTGTGGAAAATTCTGAAAGAGATGGGAATACCAGACCACCTGATCTGCCTCTTGAGAAACCTTTATGCAGATCAGGAAGCAACAGTTAGAACTGGACATGGAACAACAGACTGGTTCCAAATAGGAAAAGGAGTACATCAAGGGCTGTGTATTGTCACCCTGCTTATTTAACTTATGTGCAGAGTACATCATGAGAAACGCTGGACTGGAAGAACCACAAGCTAGAATCAAGATTGCCAGGAGAAATATCAATAACCTCAGATATGCAGATGACACCACCCTTATGGCAGAAAGTTAAGAAGAACCAAAGAGCCTCTTGATGAAAGTGAAAGAGGAGAGTGAAAAAGTTGGCTTAAAGCTCAACATTCAGCAAACTAAGGCCATGGCATCTGGTCCCATCACTTCATGGAAAATAGATGGGGCAACAGCAGAAACAGTGTCAGACTTTATTTTTTGGGGCTCCAAAATCACTGCAGATGGTGACTGCAGCCATGAAATTAAAAGATACTTACTCTTAGGAAGGAAAGTTATGACCAATCTAGATAGCATATTGAAAAGCAGAGACATTACTTTACCAACAAAGGTCCGCCTAGTCAAGGCTATGGTTTTTCCAGTGGTCATGTATAGATGTGAGAGTTGGATTGTGAAGAAACCTGAGCCCTGAAGAATTGATGCTTTTGACCTGTGGTGTTGGAGAAGGCTCTTGAGAGATCCAAGAGCAAGGAGATCCAACCAGTCCATTCTGAAGATCAGCCCTGGGATTTCTTTGGAAGGAATGTTGCTAAAGCTGAAACTCCAATACTTTGGCCACCTCATGCAAAGAGTTGACTCATTGGAAAAGACTCTGATGCTGGGAGGGATTGGGGGCAGGAGGAGAAGGGGAAAACAGAGGATGAGATGGCTGGATGGCATCACTGACTCGATGGACATGAGTCTGGGTGAATTCCAGGAGTTGGTGATGGACAGGGAGGCCTGGCATGCTGCAGTTCCTGGGGTCGCAAAGAGTTGGACACAACTGAGTGACTGAACTGAACTGAACTGATAGCTGATTTCAATGCTGTGTTAGTTTACAAGGTTCTGTTAGATTCAGATATCTGAATCACTTTGCAGTATACCTGAAACTAACACAACTATATGTATTCTTTTTCAGATTCTTTTCTTTATAGGCTATTATTAAGACATTGAGTATAATTCTCTTTGCTGTACAGTAAGTCCTTGTTGGTTATCTATTTTATATATAGTAGGGTGTATATTGGAGAAGGAAATGGCAACCCACTCCAGTATTCTTGCCTGGAGAATCCCACGGACAGAGGAGCCTGGCAGGCTGCAGTCCATGGGGTCACAAAAGTCAGACACGACTTAACGACTAAACCACCACCACCAGGGTGTATATATTAATTAATTAATTAATTATTAATTCCAAACTCCTAATTTATCCCCCCACTTTCCCACTGGTAACCATAAGTTTGTTTTCTACATCTGTGACCTTATTTTTGTTTTGTAAATATGTTCATCTGTATCATTTTTTAGAACCCACATATAAGCAGTATCATTTCATCTCGTTTTTTTTTTTTTCTCTCCAAATCTTCATCTCCTTACCTATTCTCTCAGGTGCCTTTCTTTTCAAGGATCTTCCATGCAGAGTCTGCTGTCAAGGAAACACTTTACTGTGTTTGAAAAACAGTCCTGCCTACTGATAGCCAGGGCTACTTGAGTGAATTCAATAAATCTTTATCATTTATTTCCATAGTCATGTGTTGAGGGTTTACTACGTGACAGGTGTTAATAATGCAGATATAAGTAAAATATAGAGTCGTAAATGGCAACCTGTTCCAGTATTCTTGCCTGGAAAATCCTGTGGACAGAGGACCCTGGAGGGCTACAATCCATGGAGATACGAAGAGTTGGACACGACTCCTTGTGCCAAAGTAGTGACTTTATCTCTTTCCCTTGCCTGGGGTAGGGTCTCTCTTATACTTAGTACCCTCAGTAAATGTTTCTTGAGTACATGATGGGGACCCATTTATCAGTCCCATTTCACTCATTTCACCCCTATTCTGCTTTCCTTAGGTCCCAGGCAAGCTGCACCCCTAGCAAAAGCCCTTTCTCCCAGAGCTATTTCCAAGGTTGCCAGAGTACTGGGAACTAGGATGGAATGGCAGATGGAAGCCTGCGCATCCATCCCATGTCCCCATCCGTGAAGCCTGAGACAGTCCTTCTCCTCCCAGCCTTTGTTTCACTAACTATAAAACTAGGAAGCAAACTCTCCCTCTCTTCTCCTTTGTGTGCAGTTTAGGATAGGACAGGGTGAAAGTTCTTGGCCATGCAAAGCTGCATGAAGTATATTCGTTTACTCTTTAGAAGGATTTAGTTTAAGCTCACATGTACTCTGCAATTATTTTTCCGTGACAAAGGGTGTATGCAGGTACCCCTTCTCTTGCCCTGAGGATGTCCGCACCTGCTCATTCAGGACAGGCTTTGCCCCCACTGCCACCCTCCCTCCTTGGGTCTCTGGTTACCTGCCAGAACCATTTAATCTAACTCTCCATCTGGGCAATAGATTAAAAACCCCACATAATGCAAAGGGCCGCTGCAGATGGCCATGCACCTGGGACTCCCGAGTCCTGAGCGACAGGGCCTGGCTTTGGACTTTCCTGCTTGGCTGGCAGTCCCGGAACCTCCAGCTCATCTAGCAGGGAACTGCAAAGTCGGCCCCTCATTAGAACAACCTCCAGCCCAAGTCCGCTCAGAGAAGAGGTGGGAGGTGTTAAATTGATGTGTGTTACTTAATATCTGCTGAATTAGCCCACACATGGCACAAAGGGGACCTCAGCTCTGGTGATCGACATCCTCTCCCCTCACTCAGCATGGCTGACTCCTAGTTTTTCAAGCTTTGGCTTCAACATCAGTAACTTTTCTGTCCAAGATCATTCCCCTTTGCATGCCCTTATTCATTCTTACTCCTAAAAACTTTCTCTTAATCTCCAATTTATTTTTAATTGTACATTATTGGTGTGTGTGCTTGTGTTCAGTCACTGTCATGTCTGACTCTTTCGATCCCATGGACTGTAGCCTGCCAAATCCTTCTGTCCATGGGATTCTCCAGGCAAGCATACTGGAGTGGGTTGCCATGCCCTCCTCCAGGGGATCTTCCTGACCCAGGGATTGAACCATCATCTCTTATGTCTTCTTCATTGGCAGGCAGGTTCTTTACCACTAGCACCAGGACTCTTTCTTGCCTGGAAAATCCCATGGATGGAGGAGCCTGGAAGGCTGCAGTCCATGGGGTCGCTAAGAGTCGGACACGACTGAGTAACTTCACTTTCATTTTTCACTTTCATGCATTGGAGAAGGAAATGGCAACCCACTCCAGGGTTCTTGCCTAGAGAATCCCAGGGATGGGGCAACCTAGTGGCTGCCATCTATGGGGTTGCAGAGTCGGACAGGACTGAAGCGACTTAGCAGCAGCAGCAGCAGCAGGAGCAGCGCCACCTAGGAAGCCATAAAGCGACTTAGCAGCAGCAGCAGCAGCAGGAGCAGTGCCACCTAGGAAGCCATGTTTACGCTATCAGTTCAGTTCAGTTCAGTCGCTCAGTCGTGTCCGACTCTGCAACCCCATGAATCACAGCACACCAGGCCTCCCTGTCCATCACCAACTCCCGGAGTTCACTCAAACTCACGTCCATCGAGTCGGTGATGCCATCCAGCCATCTCATCCTCTGTCGTCCCCTTCTCCTCCTGCCCCCAATCCCTCCCAGCATCAGAGTCTTTTCCAATGAGTCAACTCTTCACATGACGTGGCCAAAGTATTGGAGTTTCAGCTTTAGCATCAGTCCTTCCAAAGAATGCCCAGGGCTGATCTCCTTTAGAACGTACTGGTTGTTTACGCTATGTTTCCTCCTAAATAGTAGCTCCTGGAGGGAGGGATTATGTCTGTTTTCATCAGCCAGCCTCTAACACAATACACGGTACACAGTAGTTGCTCTGCAAATAATGTGCTGAATGTCATATGAACAAGTGTCAGAAAATGAGTTCAGGTCAGAGCACTTCAAGAGTAGCAGGGCCTTTTAGAGCCTGATCTCAAACCTCATGGCCTGCTACAATCCCCTGAGGGCTTCCCTGATAGTTCAGTGGTGAAGAATCTGTTTGCACTGTGGGAGATGTGGGAGATGCAGGAGAAGCAGGTTTGATCCCTGGGTGGGGAAGAGGAAATGGCAACCCACTCCAGTATTCTTGCCTGGAGAATCCCACGGACAGTGGAGCCTGGTGGGCTATAGTCTATGGGGTCTCAGAGAGTCTGACATGACCGAAGTGACTGAACAAAATCACCTGAGAGGGGATTAGAAATCCCCATAGCAAACATCTGTGAGTGAGATCCACCTACCAATTCGGTTTATAAAATTTTCAGGTGTTTTCAACGTGTAGCCAAGACTCCAGTGCTTTAGAGCAGAAGCTCTTAAATGGAGTCTTGCACCAGCAGCAGCACCACCACTTGGGGACTTGTTAGCAGTGCGAGTTCCCAGGTCCTCCCCAGATGCACTGAGTGGAGACTGACGGGAAGGCCCAGCAACCTGCTTTTAATGAGCCCTCCGGGTGATTCTACTTCAGGCACTGCTTTAAAAAGTGTTGTGCTATCTCTGCTTATCTCATCTGGTCTCCTTTTGTGGGCACCACCAGTAGGAAAATGGGATGATCTTTAGTAGGGGGGCCACCATCCCAGTTTTGGGAGAATGTCCCAGATTTACTGGAAATGCTCAGTCTTGGCAACCAGGGCAGGTGGCCCCTCATCTCTTTAGAACTTTTTAAAACTCAGATCCCAGATCCACCAGACAAGTTGAATACAGTGTGATAAGTGCATTCATGACCTTTGATCCAACATCCATATAACAGCTCTCCTAAGTCTTGGGGACAGATATGAGGCCGTCAGATATACTGGTCTCCATGGCTCCCACTTCAGATATCTGCAAAAGCAAACACTGCTGGGCCTTACTCAGAGCCACCTCACTGTGAGCTCTGCATGGAGAATTGGCTTTGTTTTTTTAAAAGGGGTACATCAAGGCAGTTAAAATATTCTGAGAGACACACTATCACTTTCCTAGTCACATAAACAGTTTGGAAGAAAATGAAAACAGAACTTTCTGTCCAGTTCTTTTACAGGTAACAAAGCAATGACCTTTGCAGGTTGCAAAAGCCTCATCACGGAGTATCAGGCACTTCTATATTTTTTTCTTTTCTCTTTAAAATGTATTTACTTTCAAATTTTCCAGTTAGCTGGGTACACAATAAAAAGCCCAGAAGCTTGGCTTTAGGTTAAAATTACAAAGCTGGATCATCCAGACTTCCCAACAAACCAACATTTATGAATGAATTTACAACCTAAATTAATGAAGTCAAAAGACACTTGCTCCTTGGAAGGAAAGCTATGACAAACCTAGACAGCATATTAAAAAGCAGAGATATCACTTTCCCAGCAAAGGTCCGTATAGTCAAAGCTATGGTTTTTTTTTTCAGTAGTCATGTGAGAGCTGAACCATAAAGAAGACTGAATGCTGAGGAATTGATGTTTTCAAATTTTGGCGCTGGAGAAAATTCTTAAGAGTTCCTTGGACTGCAAGGAGATCAAACCAGTCAGTCTTAAAGGGAATCAACCCTGAATATTCATTGGAAGGACTGATGATGAAGCTGAAGCACCAATACTTTGGCCACCTGATGTGAAGAGCTGACTCACTGTGAAAGATCCCAATTGGGAAAGATTGAGGGCAGGAGGAGAAGAGGGCAGCAGAAGATGAAATTGTTAGGTAGCATCACTGACTCAATGGACATGAATCTGAGCAAACTCCGGGAAGTAAAAGAGTAAAGGACAGCAGAGCTTGGTGTACTGCAGTTCATGGGGTCACAAACAGTCAGACAAGACACGACTTAGCTCATCTAGCAGGGAACTGCAAAGCCGGTCCCTCATTAGAGCAACCTCCAGTCCAGGTCCACTCCAAAAAGAGGCGGGAGGTGTTAAGCTGATGATGTGTTACTTAATATCTGCATAACAACAACCACCTAAATGGCTGGGGAAGTCAAAGAAAGAACCACAAACTCCTTTTAACTCAAAGCTTGGTTTCACGAGTGAGTTTAGGCTTTCTAATTGTAATGGCCAGGATCATTTGGAGGCAGTTTATGACCAAGGAGACTATCATTTTGCAAAACTAGTACTGGAATCTGGTGTTCTGACTTCAATGCCAATTCACAGCTTCCTCAAGTCCAGCAATCAGACCCTTACCTTTTGTTGTTCAGTTGCCAAGTCGTGTCTGACTATTCGTGACCCCCATGGACTGCAGTACACCAGGCTTCATTCTCCCTCACTATTTCCCAGAGTTTGCTCAGATTTATGTCCTCTGAGTGATGCCATCTAACCATCTCACCCTCTGCTGTCCCCTTTTCTTTTTCTCTTCCATCTTTCTCAGCATCGAGGGCTTTTCAAATGAATCAGCTCTTTGCATCAGGTGGCCAAAGTATTGGAGCTTCAGCTTCAGCATCAGTCCTTCCGAAGAATATTCAGGGCTGATTTTCTTTTAGGATTGACTGGTTTGATTTTTTTGTACTTCAAGAGACTCTCAGAAGTTTCGCACCACAGTTTGAAAGCATCAATTCTTTGGCCTTCAGCTTTCTTTTAAAAATTTTTTTAATTGAAGGATAATTGCTTTACAAAATTTTGTGGTTTTCTGTCATACATCAACAAGAATCAGTCATAGTTATACCCATGTCCCCTCCCTCCCAGACCTCCCTCTCATCTCTCTTCCCACCCCACCCTTCAACCTGTCACAGAGCCCCTGTTTGAGTTACCCTAAGTCTTATAGTAAATTCCCATTGGCTATCTGGTCCCATCACTACATGGGAAATAGATGGAGAAACAGTGGAAACAGTGTCAGATTTTCTTTTTCTGGGCTCCAAAATCACTGCAGATGGTGACTGCAGCCATGAAATTAAAAGACGCTTACTCCTTGGAAGGAAAGTTATGACCAACCTAGATAGCATATTCAAAAGCAAAGACATCACTTTGCCAACAAAGGTTCACCTAGTCAAGGCTATGGTCTTTCCTGTGGTCATGTATGGCTGTGAGAGTTGGACTGTGAAGAAGGCTGAGCGCCGAAGAATTGATGCTTTTGAACTGTGGTGTTGGAGAAGACTCTTGAGAGTCCCTTGGACTGCAAGGAGATCCAACCAGTCCATTCTGAAGGAGATCAGCCCTGGGATTTCTTTGGAAGGAATGATGCTCAAGCTGAAACTCCAGTACTTTGGCCACCTCATGCGAAGAGTTGACTCATTGGAGAAGACTCTGATGCTGGGAGGGACTGAGGGCAGGAGGAGAAGGGGACGACAGAGGATGAGATGGCTGGATGGCATCACTGACTCGATGGATGTGAGTCTGAGTGACCTCCGGGAGTTGGTGATGGACAGGGAGGCCTGGCGTGCTGCAGTTCATGGGGTCACAGAGAGTCGGACACGACTGAGCGACTGATCTGATCTGATCTGTTTTACACATGGTATTATAAACTTCTATGTTACTCTCTCCATACAGCTCCCCTTCTCCCTCCTCTCCTCTCAGCTTGTCCATAGGTCTGTTCTCTATATCTGTTTCTCCATTGCCACCCTGAAAATAAATTCATCAGGGCCATCTCTTCAGATTCCATATATATGTGTCAGTATACAATATTTATATTTGTCTTTCTGACTTACTTCACTCTGTATAATGGGCTCTAGTTTCTTCCACCTCATTCAAAACAGATTACAGCCGTAATACTACTGCTGAGTAGTATTCCACTGTGTATATATACTGCAGCTTCTTTATCCATTCACCTGTCAGTGGACATCTAGATTGTTTCCATGTCCTAGCTGTTGTAAATACAGGTGCAGTGAACATTGGGGTACCTGTGTCTTTTTCAGTTTTTATTTCCCAGGGTATATGCCAAAGCCTTTGACTGTGTAGATCACAATAAACTGTGGAAAATTCTGAAGGAGATGGGAATACCAGACCACCTGATCTGCCTCTTGAGAAATCTGTATGCAGGTCAGGAAGCAACAATTAGAACTGGACATGGAACAACAGACTGGTTCCAAATAGGAAAAGGAGTACGTCAAGGCTGTATATTGTCACCCTGTTTAACTTATATGCAGAGTACATCATGAGAAAGGCTGGACTGGAAGAAACACAAGTTGGAATCAAGATTGCCGGGAGAAATATCAATAACCTCAGATATGCAGATGACACCACCCTTATGGCAGAAAGTGAAGAGGGGCTAAAAAGCCTCTTGATGAAAGTGAAAGTGGAGAGTGAAAAGGTTGGCTTAAAGCTCAACATTCAGAAAACGAAGATCATGGCATCTGGTCCCATCACTTCACGGGAAATAGATGGAGAAACAGTGGAAACAGTGTCAGACTTTATTTTTCTGGGCTCCAAAATCACTGCAGATGGTGACTGCAGCCATGAAATTAAAAGACGCTTACTCCTTGGAAGGAAAGTTATGACCAACCTAGATAGCATATTGAAAAGCAGAGACATTATTTTGCCAACAAAGGTTTGCCTAGTCAAGGCTATGGTCTTTCCTGTGGTCATGTATGGATGTGAGAGCTGGACTGTGAAGAAGGCTGAGCGCCGAAGAATTGATGCTTTTGAACTGTGGTGTTGGAGAAGACTCTTGAGAGTCCCTTGGACTGCAAGGAGATCCAACCAGTCCATTCTGAAGGAGATCAGCCCTGGGATTTCTTTGGAAGGAATGATGCTGAAGCTGAAACTCCAGTATTTTGGCCACCTCATGCGAAGAGTTGACTCATTGGAGAAGACTCTGATGCTGGGAGGGATTGGGGGCAGGAGAAGGGGACGACAGAGGATGAGATGGCTGGATGGCATCACTGACTCGATGGATGTGAGTCTGAGTGACCTCCGGGAGTTGGTGATGGACAGGGAGGCCTGGCGTGCTGTGATTCATGGGGTCGCAAAGAGTCGGACACGACTGAGTGACTTATCTGATCTGATCTGATCTGATGCCTGGGGGTGGGACTGCTAAGTCATATATGGTGGTTTTATTCCTAGCTTTTTAAGAAGTCTCCATACCATCTTCCATAGTGGCTGTATCTGTTTACATTCCCACTAGCAATGCAAAGGTGTTCCCTTTTCTCCACATTCTCTCCAGTATTTATTTTTTGTGGACTTTTTGATAATGGCCATTCTGACTGGTGTGAGGTGGTACCTCATTGTGGTTTTGATTTGCATTACTCTGATAATTAGTGATGTTGAGCATCTTTTCAGGTGCTTGTTAGCCATCTGTATGTCTTCTTTGGAGAAATATCTCTTCAGATCCCTTTCCCACTTTTTGATTGGGTTGTTTGCTGTTCTGGTATTGAGTTGTATAAGCTGCTTGTCTATTTTGGAAATTAATTCTTTATCAGTTGTTTCCCTTGCTATTTTTTTCTCCCATTCTGAGGGTTGTCTTTTCACCTTGCTTGCAGTTTCCTTTGTTGTGCAAAAGCTTTTAAGTTTAATTAGGTTTCACTTTAGTTTTGTTTTTATTTCCATTACTCTAGGAGGTGGGTCATGGAAGATCTTGCTTTGATTTATGTCATCAAGTGTTCTGCCTATGTTCTCCTCTAAGAGGTTAATAGTTTCTGGTCTTATATTTAGGCCTTTAATCCATTTTGAGTTTACCTTTGTGTATGGTGTTAGGTAGTGATCTAATTTCATTCTTTTGTACCTAGCTGTCCAGTTTTCCCAGCACCACTTACTGAAGAGGCTGTCTTTGCCCCATTATATATTCTTGCCTCCTTTGTCAAAATATGGTACCCATAGGTGCATGGGTTTATTTCTGGGCTTTCTATCTTGTTCCATTGGGCTATATTTCTGTTTTTGTTTCAGTACCATACTGTCTTGATGACTGTAGCTTTGTAGGATAGTCTGAAGTCAGGAGGGTTGATTCCTCCAGCTCCATTCTTCTTTCTCAAGACTGCTCTGGCTCTGCAGGGTCTTTTGTGTTTCCATATGAAATGTGAAATTTTTTGTTCTACTTCTGTGAAAAATGCCATTGGTAATTAGAGAGGATTGCACTGAATCTGTAGATTGCATTTGGTAGTATAGTCATTTTCACAATATTGATTCTTCTCACCCAGGAACATGGAATACTTCTCCATCTGTTTATGTTGTCTTTGATTTCTTTCATCAGTATCTTACAGTTTTTCTTATACAGGTTTTTTGTTTCCTTAGGTAGGTTTATTCCTAGATACTTAATTCTTTTTGTTGCAGTGGTGAATGGTATTGATTCCTTAATTTCTCTTTCTGATTTTTCATAGTTAGTATATAGGAGTGCAAGTGATTTCTGTGTTTTGACCTTGTATCCCATGACTTTGCTGAATTCGCAGATTAGCTCTAGTAATATCATGATAGTTTCTTTTGGGTTTTCTTGTATAGTATCATGTCATCTGAAAACAGTGAGACTTTCACTTCTTCTTTTCTGATCTGGATTCCTTTTATTTCTTTTTCTTCTCTAATTGGTGTAGGTAGGACTTCCAAAACTATGTTGAATAATAGTGGTGAGAGTGGACACCCTGGTCTTGTACCCACTCTTAGAGGGAAAGCTTTTAGTTTTTCACCATTGAGAATAATGTTTGCTGTGGGCTTTTCATATATAGCCTTTACTATGTTGAGGCAGGTTCCGTCTATGCCTATTTTTTGAAGCATTTTTTATCACAAATGGATGCTGAATTTTGTCAAAGGCTTTTTTTGCATCTATTGAGAGGATCAAGATTGCTGGAAGAAATATCAATAACCTCAGATATGCAGATGACACCACCCTTATAGCAGAAAGTGAAGAGGAACTAAAAATCCTCTTGATTAAAGTGAAAGAGGAGAGTGAAAAAGTTGGCTTAAAGCTCAACGTTCAGAAAACTAAGATCATGGCATCTGGTCTCATCACTTCTTGGGAAATAGATGGGGAAACAGTGGAAACAATGTCAGACTTTATTTTTGGGGGGCTCCAAAATCACTGCAGATGGCGATTGCAGCCATGAAATTAAAAGATGCTTACTTCTTGGAAGGAAAGTTATGACCAACCTAGATAGCATATTAAAAAGCAGAGACATTACTTTGACAACAAAGGTCCGTCTAGTCAAGGCTATGGTTTTTCCAGTGGTCATGTATGGATGTGAAAGTTGGACTGTGAAGAAAGCTGAGCACTGAAGAACTGATACTTTTGAACTGTGGTGTTGGAGAAGACTCTTGAGAGTCCCTTGGACTGCAAGGAGATCCAACCAATCCATCCTAAAGGTGATCAGCCCTGGGTGTTCACTGGAAGGACTGATGCTAAAACTGAAACTCCAATACTTCGGCCACCTCATGTGAAGAGTTGACTCATTGGAAAAGACCCTGATGCTGGGAGGGATTGGGGGCAGGAGGAGAAGGGGACGACAGAGGATGAGATGGCTGGATGGCATCACAGACTTGATGGGCATGAGTTTGAGTGAAGTCTGGGAGTTGGTGGTGGACAGGGAGGCCTGGCGTGCTGCGATTCATGGGGTTGCAAAGAGTCTGACATGACTGAGCGACTGAACTGAGCTGATTGAGAGGATCATATGGCTTTTTTATTTCAATTTGTTGATATGGTGTATCACATTGATTCATTTGCATATACTGGAGAATCCTTGTATCCCTGGAATAAACTCAACTTGATCATGGTGTATGAGCTTTTTAATGTGTTGTTGAATTTGGTTTGCTAGAATTTTGTTAAGGATTTTTACATCCATATTCATCAGTGATATTTGCCTGTAATTTTCTTTTTTCGTGTTGTCTTTTCCTGGTTTTGGTATCAGGGTGATTGTGGCCTCACAGAATGAGAATGAGTTTGGAAGTGTTCCTTCCTCTGCAGTATTTTGGAAGAGTTTCAGAAAAGCAGGCATTAGTTCTTTGAATGTTTGATAGAATTCCCTGTGAAGCCATCTGGCCCCGGACATTTGTTTTTGGGGAGATTTTTGATCACTGCTTCAATTTCAGTGTTTGTAATTAGGTTGTTCATAATTTCTATTTCTTCCTGGTTCAGTCTTGGGAGGCTGATCTTTTCTAACTATATGTCCATTTCCTCTAGGTTGTCCATTTTATTAGCATATCAGTCCAGTTCAGTCCAGTTCAGTCCAATCCAGTTCAGTCACTCAGTCGTGTCCGACTCTTTGCAACCTCACAAACTGCAGCATGCCAGGCCTCCCTGTCTATCACCAGCTCCCAGAGCCTACCCAAATTCATGTCCATTGAGTCAATGATGCCATCCAACCATCTTATCCTCTGTCATCCCCTTCTCTCCTGCCCTCAATCTTTCCCAGCATCAGGGTCTTTTCAAATGAGTCAGCTCTTTGCAACAGGTGGCCAAAGTATTGGAGTTTCAGCTTCAGCATCAGTCCTTCCAATGAACACCCAGGACTGATCTCACTTAGGATGGACTGGTTGGATCTCCTTGCAGTCTAAGGGACTCTCAAGAGTCTTCTCCAACACTACAGTTCAAAAGCATCAATTCTGCAGTGCTCAGCTTTCTTTATAGTCCAACTCTCACATCATACATGACTACTGGGAAAAACCATAGCCTTGACTGGATGGACCTTTGTCGGCAAAGTAATGTCTCTGCTTTTGAATATGCTGTCTAGGTTGGTCATAACTTTCCTTCCAAGGAGTAAGTGTCTTCTAATTTCATGGCTGAAATCACCATCTGCCGTGATTTTGGAGCTCCCCAAAATAAAGTCTGACACTGTTTCCCTATCTATTTTCCATGAAGTGATGGAACCAGATGACATTAGTTTTCTGAATGTTGAGCTTTAAGCCAACTTTTTCACTCTCCACTTTCACTTTCATCAAGAGGCTTTTTAGTTCCTCTTCACTTTCTGCCATAAGGGTGGTGTCATCTGCATATCTGAGGTTATTGATATTTCTCCCAGAAATCTTGATTCCAACTTGTGTTTCCTCCAGTCCAGCGTTTCTCATGATGTACTCTGCATGTAAGTTAAATAAGCAGGGTGACAATATACAGCCTTGATGTACTCCTTTCCTGATTTGGAACCAGTCTGTTGTTCCATGTCCAGTTCTAACTGTTGCTTCCTGACCTGCATACAAATTTCTCAAGAGGCAGATCAGGTGGTCTGGTATTCCCATCTCTTTCAGAATTTTCCAGTTTATTGTGATCCACACAGTCAAAGGCTTTGGCATAGTCAAGAAAGCCGAAATAGATGTTTTTCTGGAACTCTCTTGCTTTTTCCATGATCCAGCAGATATTGGCAATTTGATCTCTGGTTCCTCTGCCTTTTCTAAAACCAGCTTGAATATCAGGAAGTTCACGGTTCACATATTGCTGAAGCCTGGCTTGGAGAATTTTGAGCATTACTTTACTAGCGTGTGAGATGAGTGCAATTGTGTGGTAGTTTGAGCATTCTTTGGCATTGCTTTTCTTTGGGATTGGAATGAAAACTGACCTTTTCAAGTCCTGTGGCCACTGCTGAGTTTTCCAACTTTGCTGGCATATTGAGTGCAGCACTTTCACAACATCATCTTTCAGGATTTGGAATAGCTCCACTGGAATTCCATCACCTCCACTAGCTTTGTTTGTAGTGATGCTTTCCAAGGCCCACTTGACTTCACATTCCAGAATGTCTGGCTCTAGGTGAGTGATCACACCATCGTGATTATCTGGGTTGTGAAGATCTTTTTTGTTGGGTGCATAGACATTGACAATTGTTATTTCTTATTCTTGGATTGATCCCTTGATCATTATGTTGTCTCCTTCTTTATATCATATGATATTCTTTATTTTAAAGTCTACTTTGCCTGAAATAAGATTGCCACTCCAGCTTTCTTTTGGTTTCCATTCTCATGGAATATCTTTTTCCATCCTTTTACTTTCCGTCTGTATGTGTCTCTAGGTCTGAAGTGGGTCTCCTGTAGGTGGCATACATATGGGTCTTGTTTTTGTATCCATTCAGTCGGTCTGTATCTTTTGGTTGGTGCATTTAATCCATTTATATTTAAGGTAATTATTGATATATATGTTCCTATTCGCGTTTTCTTGATTGTTTTGAGTTTGTTTCTGTAGGTCTTTCCTTTCCCTTGTGTTTACTGGCTATGTAAGTCCCTTTAGTATTTGTTGCAAGGCTGGTTTGGTGGTGCTGAATTCTCTTAATTTCTGCTTGTCCATAAAGCTTTTGATTTCTCCATCAGTTTTGAATGAGATCTTTGCTAGGTATAGTAATCATGGTTGTAGGATTTTCTCTTTCAGCACTTTAAATACATCCTGCCATTCTCTTCTGGCCTATAGAGTTTCTGCTGAAAGGTCTACTGTTAATTGTGTGGGTTTTCCCTTGTATGTTACTTGTTGCTTTTCCCTTGCTGCTTTTAATATTCTTTCTTTATGCTTAATCTCTGTTAGCTTGACTAATATGTGTCTTGATGCATTTCTCCTTGGATTTAACCTGTAGTGGACTCTCTGCACTTCTTGGACTTGATTGACTATTTCCTTTCCCATGTTGGGGATGTTTTCAACTATAATTTATTCAAAAATTTTCTTAGTGTTTTCTTTTTTTCTTCTTCCTTTAGGACCCCTACAACTCAAATACTGCTGTGTTTAATATTGTCCCAAAGGTTTCATTCCTTTCCCTTTATTCTGCTCTTCAGCAGTTATTTCCACCATTCTATCCTCCAGCTCACTTATCCATTCCTCTTTCTCAGTTATTCTGCTATTGGTTCCTTCTAGAGTATTTTTAATTTCAGTACTTGTGTTATTCATCTCTGTTTTATTATTCTTTATTTTTGCTATGCCCTTGGTGATTGTATTAACTGTGTTAAATGCTTCTTGCATTTCCTCCATTCTATTTTCAAATCTTTGGAGCATCTTTACTATCATTATTCTGAATTCTCTTTCAGATCAGATCAGATCAGATCAGTTGCTCAGCCGTGTCCAACTCTTTGCAACCCCATGAATCGCAGCACACCAGGCCTCCCTGTCCATCACAAACTCCCGGAGTTCACCCAGACTCACTTCCATCGAGTCAGTGATGCCATCCAGCCATCTCATCCTCTGTTGTCCCCTTCTCCTCTTGCCCCCAATCCCTCCCAGCATCAGAGTCTTCTCCAATGAGTCAACTCTTCGCATGAGGTGGCCAAAGTACTGGAGTTTCAGCTTTAGCATCATTCCTTCCAAAGAAATCCCAGGGCTGATCTCCTTCAGAATGGACTGGTTGGATCTCCTTGCAGTCCAAGGGACTCTCAAGAGTCTTCTCCAACACCACAGTTCAAAAGCATCAATTCTTCGGCGCTCAGCCTTCTTCACAGTCCAACTCTCACATCCATACATGACCAGATTGCTTATTTCCTCTTTGTTCATTTGGTCTTGTGAGTTTCTACCTTGCTCTTTCATTTGTGTTGTATTTCTCTGTCTTAACATCATTTTTTTTTTTTTTTTCTAAGCTTCTTCACTTGAGGTCTCCTTTTCCCAGGCTTTAGGGTTGTATTATTTCTTCCTTTTGATTTTTGCCCTTGGAGGGAAATGTTGGTTTGGGTGGTCTGTGTTGATTTCTTGTTGGGGGTGACGTGCCTGTGTTCTAGTGGGAGGAGATCAAGTAGGCAATTACAAAAATACTGGGACATATACACACACACTTCCACACATACAGTTATAACCAACGTGTTCTAAAGAAAAGAGTACAGGAGATTGACTTGGTGAGCAAGGGAAACCAGAGGTGATATCAACCAATAGAAAACAGAGTTAGCTAATGCTCAATCTGGAAATCTGAGCATGAGTGGAAGGCCGACTGGGGAATATAGCATAGAGAGCTCGACCATTTAACTTACCTGGTGAAAGAAGAAAGAGTAAAAGAAAAAAGAGAGAATAAAAAAGAGAGAACAAAGAAAGAAAAGATGGGAGGGAAAAAAGAAAAGGAAGGGGTGGAGAAGAGAATTATAAAAAAATAAAAACAGAGAGAAAATTAAAAAATTGAAAAGCAAAGATGAATAGATGTGTATGGAAAAGATTTATATATATTCAGGAATAGCAACAGCTGGTAAAGAACAGTAGGAAAAGCAGTTGACTATATCCAAAATAAATCCAAAAAGCTCATCAAGAAAAAGAAAAAAAAAAGTGAGAAGGAGAAAAAAACCCTAAAATGAATTTTTTTCTTGCCTTTTTTGGGACAAGAAACACAAAGAAAAAAACTCCATAGCACTGCAAAAGGCTAATGTGATGGTGGAAATATGTTGGGGAATAAACAGTTTGATTTATAAGAAAGAATCTTAAAATGAATTTTTTTAATAACAACAACAACAAAAAATAACAAAGAGAAAAATTCCACAGCACCACTAAATGCTAGTGTGAAGGTGGAGATATGTTGGGGGAATAAACAGTGTGATTTATAAGAGAAAAGGAAAAAGATGAAAAAGAAAAAAAAATTTTAAGGATTTTCAAGGTCATAGTTCTTGGTTGTGGAGTCTGCCTCTATGGATGGGGTTGGGTTAGTGTCCTGTGACATTTGCCTGGTTGGCAGAGCTTGTGCTTGTGTTCTGGTTGATGGAGCTAGATCTCAACTCTCTGAAGGGCAGGGCAGGGTCCAGTAGTAGGTTTTGGAGTGTCCATGGGTTCAGTATGCCTTTGAGCAGTCGTTCTAGCTTTTGCAGTGTTAAGCGCGTCTGTTTTTACAGCTGCTTCAAAGTGGCTCTCTCAGTATAACTGCAGTGCCCAGTTACGCTGAGCCCATCCCCTACTTGTCCCTGGGATCATTGCTGGTGCTTCTGTTCCCCTGTCCTGCCCTGTGCTGCTGGCTGAAACTTGCTAGGTATGTGCTTGTGTGGATCCTTCTGTGTCGCAGCGACTTGTGTGGGCTTCCCTCAGCCCCCAACGCTCACCTTCTGTGTCGCAGGGCTGCGTGCATGTGACTCTCAGTTCCCGAGGTCCACCCTCTGTGTCTCGGGCTTGTTGTGCACGTGTTTCAGCTCCCCAGGCTGGTCTCTGCGTTGCTGGGCTAGCGTGGACTTGTTTAGGTTCCCCGTGTCTGCCCTCTGCGTCGCAGGGTTTGTGTGCATTTGTTTTGTCTCTGCCCGCACTCTTTGTCACAGGGGTTATTTGTTCTTGGCCCTCAGCTTTCTTTTTGGTCCGACTCTCACATGCATACATGACTACTGGAAAAACCATAGCTTTGACTATATGACTTTTATTGGTAAAGTGATATCTCTGATTTTTAACATGCTCTCTAGGTTTGTCAGGGCTTCCCTGGTAGCTCGGCTGGTAAAGAATCCACCTGCAGTGCAGGAGACCTGGTTCAATTCCTGGGTTGGGAAGATCCCCTGGAGAAGCGATAGGCTACCCACTCTAATGTTCTTAGGCTTCCCTGGTGGCTCAGATGGTAATGAATCTGCCCACAATGCAGGAGACCTGGGTTCGATCCCTGGGTTGGGAAGATCCCCTGGAGGAGGGCATGGCAACCCACTCCAGTATTCTTGCCTGGAGACAGAGAAGCCTGGAGGGCTTCAGTCCAAGCGATCACAGAGAGCTGGACATGACTGAGCGACTAGCGCAGCACAGCTAGGTTTGCCATCGCCTTCCTTCCAAGGAGCAAGCATCCTTTACTCTCATGATGGCAATCACCGTCCTCAGTGATTTTGGAGCCCAAGAAAATAAAATCTGTCACCACTGCCACTTTTTTCCCTTCTATTTGCCATGAAGTGATGGGACTGGATGCCATGATCTCCTACCTAGTTACTCATTATTGTTACCAGTATCACCACTATTATTCTCCTACGACACTATGAACTCCTATTAACCTTCAGAATTACCATTACTATTGCAATTACTATTTCAGCACCTGCTATGCTCTAGGCACTGTCCTAAGACATGCTTGAGCATAATTCTATTTATTCCTTTCAATAGCTTCATCTAATAGCCTCACCCTATCAGATGTGGATTGGGACCTAGAATGGTTAAGTAACTTGTTGGGTCTCTTGGCAGAGGCTTGAGCTTTGTGCATGGGACTCTGAGGCTGCACACTCCAACCACCATAACATAATGCCCTTCTCTCCAATTTCAGTGTCTGGAACCCTCCTTGTCCCTCCAGGTTGAATTCCTGCCTTGATTAATTGACTTGTAATGAAGTTCCTGGATTTCTTTGGAAGGAATGATGCTAAAGCTGACAGTCCAGTACTTTGGCCACCTTATGCAAAGAGTTGACTCATTGGAAAAGACTCTGATGCTAGGAGGGATTGGGGGCAAGAGGAGAAGGGGACGACAAAGGATGAGATGGCTGGATGGCATCAGTGACTCAATGGACGTGAGTCTGAGTGAACTCCGGGAGTTGGTGATGGACAGGGAGGCCTGGTGTGCTGCAATTCATGGGGTCGCAAAGAGTCAGACACGACTGAGTGACTGAACTGAACTGAACTGAAGTTTCTGGAATCAGGGTCTTCCTTCATTTCTCCTGATCCTCTGGGTCACTGTCTGGTGGTCTCTGACTGTCAGCTCTTGAGATTAGATTCCTGCCACCCTCAGCTCACAGCCATAACCTCCTTCCCTGGGGCCTGTCAGCTACACCCTCTGTGGCTGCCAGCGCCCTCTTTCTCAGTGCCCACACTCTCAGATGAAATTTTTCCTCAGCCCTACGAGTGGAGTCCTCTGAGATGTTGCCCATTCTCACAGCCAGCATTACCGGCTGCTCCTCTTGTCCCCATTTTGGACAACATGGAGTGAACCCTCTCCAAGTCTCCTGGCTTCATTCTGGTGGACGAGTCCAACCTCCAAATCTTCAGTGTCTGGTTAGACCGTCTTCCTCTCACAAAGGCCTAGAATTCTTTTTTTTCTTAAGTCACTTTATTGAGATACAATTGACATACCAAAAGCTGTACATATTTAAGAACACAACTTAATAAGCTTGCAGATAGCTGGTTAAAACCATGAAACCATCAGTATACCCCATGTCATGTTCATCTCTTCAAAAGTTTCCTCCTGCACTTCTTATCTATTATTATTTGAGTGTGTTTCAAGAACACGTAAGGCAAAGTCTACCCTCTTGGCAAAGGTAAGCCCGGCACTGTTCACTACAGGCCCTGTGCTGCTCAATGTGTCTCTAGGGCTTACTCGTCTTGTCTTAACACAACCGAAGCTTAGGAACCTTTGACTACTGCCTTTCCCTTTCTCCTCCTCCCAGCACATTTCATTCTTACCTTCTTAGGAAAAAGAGAGTAGAGAGGACTGTCATATATTTACATGGAGCGGCGATCCTGCAAATGTTTCTGCGCATGCCTGCCATCTTATCAGAACAAAAGCCCGCCAGGCATATGTGTCCTCCATTAACCCTCCATCCAAGACATAAGGAGGAGCTGTGTCCCTGGGCAGCCTACGGGGCCCCACCCCTCCCCTCAACACCTAGCAGCTTGTCTTGGGGGAAACTGAGGTAAACCACTCAGTATAGTAACTGTGCTATATTTTCATCTACAGAAGTCTTCACCAAGCAGGTGGACTCAGAGAGAAGACAGGGACTAAGCCTGCCTGGGTAAGTGAAGGAAGGCAGCCTGGAGGAGGTAACATTTGCGATGAGTTAGAAAGGAGGGTGAGAATTCTTAGTGTTTTAAGATTTCTCTGTGTTAATTTTACTATCAACTTATAGCTTTTCATGTTTACTGAAAATTCCACACAACCCAACTTTTTAGTCAGTAAGTTCCACATCCAAATTTGAACTAATGAAGGAATGGCAAAAGAATATAAGATATGGTCACAATCTTTCAGGCATTTACTGTTTTGTTAGCAGAGAGCATACTTTCATGTGTAATATCTACTTGTTATTTTTAAGTAATTAATAAAAATATTGGTGTTGGGAAAGGATGACTCAATTCATATATTCCCAGATTTTTCCTCTGCCCAAACTATTTGTGTATAATCTACATATTAATGGATAAACATTTGTCTAGTTGCAGCAAGCGGGAGCTATTCTCTAGTCGTGGTGTGCAGGCCTCTCGTTGCTGTGACTTTTCTTGTTGCAGAGCCTGGGTTCTAGATTTGGGAGCTTCAGGAGTTGCTGCACAAGGGCTCCGCAGTTGTGGTGTGGAGGTTTAGTTGCTCCGAAGTACATGGGATCTTCCTGGACTGGGATTAAACCCATGTCCTAACCACTGGACCACCAGGGAAGTCTCTGTTGTCACCATCTTTATGGAGCTTACAATTCTGCAGTTGAACAGACCTGGTAGGAAAATATAATCATTTGAAATATAATTTAAAGAATCTCAAAAGCAAATTGAGTATTTTGACAGGTTAATCTGGGCATATGAGAAAGGAGAAAGGTCTGGAGTTGTTTGTTATTGAAAGCTGTCATTATTGAGATTCCCTGAAAAGATGACCATTTCCTAGAATCTCTGACTACTCGTCATTATCCAGGCTTGTCTTTAGACTGCTACAACAATAGCTGCATCCCCTTACTGGGTCAGATGGCTTATGTGTTGCATCTGTGATTCAACACCACTTGCTATGCAATGGATGCGTGCGTGCTCAGTCACTTCAGTATCTAACTCTTTGCACCTCTATGGACCGTACATAGCCCGCCAGGCCTCTGTCCATGGGATTTCCCAGGCAAGAATACTGGAGTGGTGGCCATTCCCTTCTCCAGAAGATCTTCCCAACACAAGGATCTTCCCAACCCAGAGATCAAGTGTCTTATATCTCCTGTTTTGGCAGATGGGTTCTATTACACCAGTGCCACCTGGGAAGCCCTTGCAATGGATAGGTCTATGCTATCGATGCTTTTCTATTAATCTGGCTTTGGTAATGCCAAACTGTAATGTAAATTTGGAAGACCATTCCTTTAGAGAGGACCTAACAAAGTTGAAAGTAGAAACTGAGCAGGAAAGGTTTCAAAGTTCTTTGGCCTGAGTATGCCAGGTTGCCCTACAAGGGAGCAAGAACTAGGTGAGATTCATAGAATGAGATCTAGAAAGGGAAAGGGCAAAGTATCAGATGCATTTGCACCCTGGGGAAAACTACCGTGTGGATCCAGAGTACTCTAGGCACCGGCTAGATCTGCTCTGTGAGTCCCGAGTCATGCCCAGAGCGACTAAAAGCTCTCATGTTACAGCCATTGGACTCGGCCAAATCTCCCTGCCTGCACCCTGGGTTCCCACTACGCCACCACTAGGAACTTATGCCCTTGATTTAAGGGAGTCACAGCACTAGAAAGAGAGTTAGTGGCTCAGTCATGACCGGCTCTTTGCAATGCCATGGACTGTAGCCATGAGCTCCTCTGTCCATGGGATTTCCCAGGCAAGAATACTGGTGTGGGTAACCATTTCCTTCTCCAGAGAATCTTCCTGACCTAGGGATTGAACCCAGGTCTCCTGCACTGCAAGCAGATTCTTTACCATCTGAGGCAGAAGGGATGCACTATACATTTTCTTTTAAAATCTGAGAGAAGTAATGCTTTGTGGAAATGATTTTCAAATTTAATTTTTTTCTTAACAGAAAACTCTTTTGTTCCTAATAATAAACCTGCTCTGGCTGAAGCAGGGTGGAGGTCTCCTTCCCCCTCAGCTCACCCTTGTCACTCCCTGAGACGTTTGTGCAGAAGCCTGAGGCTGCTGGGAACACTGTTTTAAATGCTTTGCTGCCAACAAACCAACCATACAAATTTGTTCTTGAGACAGTTGGGGAAATTTGAATATGGACTGAGTATTTATTTCGTTAGGCATGATAATTGGTATCATGGTAATGTGAGAACAATGTCCTTTAAATGTTTTTTATTGTGGTAAAAGTCGCATGATATAAAACTATTTTATATAAAACTATTTTAACTATGTCCTTATTTTTTAAAGCTTCATATTCCATGATGTCTGGAATTTTCATTAAAAACAAGTAATTATGACAGAATGAAAAATAATGTGAAATCAAGGTGGTGGGCATAGGGGTTCATTATAATATCCTTTCTGAAAAACGCAGAAGCAGCGCTTAGCATTGTAGGAGTCCCAGGCATCATTGTGGGAACTGGTCTATCAGTGCAGTTTCCTCTGAGATCCGGGTGAGGGGGGGTCTGCTGCATCCTCTCCATTTACTCACCACTTGTGGGGGGCTGGCAGGACACCCTGCTAGACTGAAAGGTAAGGGGCATGTAGCATTCTTCACCATGTGGGCAGGGCTGGCTCCCCGGTGTTGGCCCCCCACCGCCTGTCTCCTCTGAGTGGGCATGATGCCCTGCTCTAACCCGACACCTGCTGCCTCTAAGGAAGACCGAGCTGATGAACCGTGCTCCTTCCTCTTCCCCTGCTCCTTCTCCTCTCCCAGGTATCCAGGGATCCCAGGAGGGTTTCTCATGACCAGGAAGCTGTGAGATGCCTGCTGGGGCAATGCTGCCCTTTCACTTCAAGGCCTCGCTTTAGACGGGCTCAGTGCCAGCTCTGGGGAAGGCAATGGCACCCCACCCCAGTACTCTTGCCTGGAAAATCCCGTGGATGGAGGACCCTGGTGGGCCGCAGTCCATGGGGTCGCTAAGAGTCGGACATGACTGAGCGACTTCACTTTCACTTTTCACTTTCATGCATTGGAGAAGGAAATGGCAACCCACTCCAGTGTTCTTGCCTGGAGAATCCCAGGGACGGGGGAGCCTGGTGGGCTGCCGTCTATGGGGTCACACAGAGTCGGACACGACTGAAGCGACTTAGCAGCAGCAGCAGCAGCAGCAGTGCCAGCTCTGTTCTCACTTCTTGCTCTGCCCTCTGCCACAGTCAGTGCAGTAAGCTGTGAATCGTAGAATCCGAGAGAGAAACATAGCCCCTCAAGCAGAGCAAGAATGCCCTCAGGCACCTCTGTTGCAGTGATGGGGTCATCTGGCTTCTGCTAATATGTTTCTGTCTAAAATTCTTTCCATAAACATTTATAGAATGCTCCTCTGTGTCAGGTACAGCGTGAGGAACTAATGGGCAGAGACCAGAAACATCTCCCGGGAACAGTGAAAGCTCAGGAGCAAGTGAACCAAGAAATCTCCCGTAGCCCAGGAAGTTTAGACCCACTGGTCTCCAACTGCAGGCCCTGGAGCCCCTGGGACTGAACAGATCCCCCTCACCATAGCAGCGAAGGGTGGCTGACTGGCCAGGGAGCCTGTTGCTTCTTGAGATGCCGTTTGTCAATATTCTGGTCCTGAGCTTTGCAAGATGAGGAGCTCAGTTTTATTACTTTAGGTCCTGGGGGATTCAAGCCTGCGTTCCAGGAGACTGATCTGCAAGTGAGCATGGCTGTCCTGTGATCAGAGTAGTCACACCTGCTTCCCAACACCTATGTTTCCCTGATGGAGCTTATACCACGAGGCTGATTGGCGAGCACAGAATCAGCCCAAAGGAAGGGAGTGACTGTGAGGAGATTTTACTCAGGGTATGTGAATGAAAGAGGTCACGGGCAAGCCTCCTCGGATGTTTTTACACCCAGAATACCCTTGAGTGGGCTCTTCTCAAGATGCGCCTCTTTGTAAGCACCTGTTCTTTTTCTTTTTTTGGTCAAGGTCTGTGGTATGCGGTATCTTACCTGCATGGAACGGATGGAATCCTGCAGTGGAAGTTAGCCCCTAGACCACCAGGGAAGTCCTGACTAACCAACTATGTTTTGTTAGCCACTTATAGCACCATTTCAAAAGACAACAGCTTTCTTCGTATTAGTTTCACTCCAATTATGCTTTCTGGAGGTTGTCTTGAGCTTCTGGGGAAGGGGAGGAGACTTAATGGGAAATGCCCCAGCCCAGGGCTGTCTGAAGTTCTGTCAGATCAGATCAGTCGCTCAGTCGTGTCCGACTCTTTGCGACCCCATGAACCGCAGCACGCCAGGCCTCCCTGTCCATCACCAGCTCCCAGAGGTCACTCAGACTCGCATCCATCGAGTCAGTGATGCCATCCAGCCATCTCATCCTCTGTCGTCCCCTTCTCCTCCTGCCCCCAATCCCTCCCACCATCAGAGTCTTCTCCAATGAGTCAACTCTTCGCGTGAGGTGGCCAAAATACTGGAGTTTCAGCTTTAGCATCATTCCTTCCAAAGAAATCCCAGGGCTAATCTCCTTCAGAATGGACTGGTTGGATCTTCTTGCAGTCCAAGGGACTCTCAAGAGTCTTCTCCAACACCACAGTTCAAAAGCATCAATTCTTCGGCGTTCAGCCTTCCTCACAGTCCAGCTCTCACATCCATACATGACCACAGGAAAGACCATAGCCTTGACTAGGCGAACCTTTGTTGGTAAAGTAATGTCTCTGCTTTTGAATATGCTATCTAGGTTGCTCATAACTTTCCTTCCAAGGAGTAAGCATCTTTTAATTTCATGGCTGCAGTCACCATCTGCAGTGATTTTGGAGCCCAGAAAAACAAAGTCTGACACTGTTTCCACTGTTTCCCCATCTATTTCCCATGCAGTGATGGGACCAGATGCCATGATCTTCGTTTTCTGAATGTTGAGCTTTAAGCCAACCTTTTCACTCTCCACTTTCACTTTCATCAAGAGGCTTTTTAGCCCCTCTTCATTTTCTGCCATAAGGGTGATGTCATCTGCATATCTGAGGTTATTGATATTTCTCCCGGCAATCTTGATTCCAACTTGTGTTTCTTCCAGTCCAGCATTTCTCATGATGTACTCTGCATATAAGTTAAATAAACATGGTGACAATATGCAGCCTTGACGTACTCCTTTTCCTATTTGGAACCAGTCTGTTGTTCCATGACCAGTTCTAACTGTTGCTTCCTGACCTGCATACAGATTTCTTAAGAGGCAGATCAGGTGGTCTGGTATTCCCATCTCTTTCAGAATTTTCCATAGTTTATTGTGATCTACACAGTCAAAGGCTTTGGCATAGTCAATAAAGCAGAAATAGATGTTTTTCTGGAACTCTCTTGCTTTTTCCATGATCCAGTGGATGTTGGCAATTTGATCTCTGGTTCCTCTGCCTTTTCTAAAACCAGCTTGAACATCAGGAAGTTCACGGTTCACATATTGCTGAAGCCTGGCTTGGAGAATTTTGAGCATTACTTTACTAGCGTGTGAGATGAGTGCAATTGTTCGGTAGTTTGAGCACTCCTTGGCATTGCCTTTCTTTGGGATTGGGATGAAAACTGACCTTTTCCAGTCCTGTGGCCACTGCTGAGTTTTCCAAATTTGCTGGCATATTGAGTGCAGCACTTTCTCAGCATCATCTTTCAGGACTTGGAATAGTTCCACTGGAATTCCATCACCTCCACTAGCTTTGTTTGTAGTGATGCTTTCTAAGGCCCATTTGACTTCACATTCCAAGATGTCTGGCTGTTCTGGCATTTCTACACCAATGTATGGAGGTGGGAGCGGTTGTGGGGGAGGTTTGCAGCCTGCAGGCTCTTTCCTTCATCTGGTTCTGTGCAACACGAATAGAGGTTATATCAGGGCTTGCCAGCTTATATGCAGCAGGGACCAGGTGTGTAGCAGAGTGAATCGGGGTGAATAAAAGAATAATCTCAATAGCAGTTTGAGCATAAATATGCTTCTTAATAGTCTTCCCTATAAGAAAAAATAGCACAGGTGTGAGGATAAATGGCAGCTGATGCTCAGTGGGGAGGGGACAAAGTAAGTCCTGGGGACAAGGTGAATCTTGGGGACTCTGGCAACCTGGAGAGAGTGCCTCCCTTCTCATGATAACCCAGCAACTGTGGCCTTGTGGGAATGAGGTCCCGAAGTTACCAGATGCAAGTGTTTCCAAGAAAAGTTAATACTCTGGATTTTAGGTGAAATCACCTGATTTTTTTAGAATATTGGCAACCAATTCAAAGTTTTAAAAAATGCTCCTCTAAACAAACAAAACATGTCAGGGCCAGATTCAGTCAGCGAGCTAGATGGGAACTTCTACAGCTTGCAGGATCTTAGTTCCTGGACCAGGGTCAGAACTCCCCCCACCAACCTCCCCCTCCGCAGTGGAAACTGGGAGTCCTAACCACTGGACTACCAGAAAAGTTCCTTCTTTATATTTTTTAAAGGATCCTATGATTTTAGAAAATGCTGGTTTTAAAAATTAAATAGGCAGGAAAAAGTTAAGCAGGTGTTTGTTGTTTTCTAACTGTAGGTGTTATCATGGCCTTTCAGATCCTGATGTGTCTTTGGATCTCCAACTAGGGCTCTTGATTTCATGGATACAAGGCATCCCCCCAATCCCCTTAGTGTCTAAAGAGGCCAAGTGCATCCATTTCCAGTTGACATTTTGGCCAGGGGCATTTTCTGGCCCTTTCCCCTGAGTTAAGGGGTACTTTCTTCAGAGGTCTCAGACCCCTGAGCAGCCAGCGCTGACAGCGATGGAGCGGAATAGTGAAGTCAGCCTGTCCCTGCTCTGGAGGAATGCTCACAGTTCTCATCCGGCTCACTTATCTAAAGCCTAGAGCCATGTGGACTGAGTTCATCTTTATCTAGAAACTGTGGTTCCTCTACACCTGTCAGTCTCGCCCCCTATAATCACTTTCCTTCTTACTTTTATTCTATGTTCATCATCCCATGTAAAACCTGGCTCAAAGCTCGCCAACCTCAAACCCTCTCCCAAAGTACCCCCTGACTTATTTCTACCCACCTGGCCTCTGTAGCTGGTTCTGACAACTTCACAGAAACACTAAGCCCATACTTAGGCCCCAGCAAAGCAGAGGAACCAAAAAGAAGCAAAAAGCAGCTCTAGTGAATTTCTCCAGAATATTACAACTGGAGACTCAGAAAGCTTTTTAAATTTCAGCACTTACGTGAGCATCAGTGTTGTTTTATTCTGAATTACACTCAGAAAGATCATCCTCTTTCCAGGGCTCGGGGCCTCCGTTAACATGAATGGAATCAATTTTTTCATACTATTTCATACTTTTTATTAGTTTGTCATTTATTGCCTTCCAGTTTTCAAAAGGAATTGGTGACTGCCTGCAATTAAAAAAAAAAAAACAAACTTACATCTATTTGGGGTTGACATGTGGCATCTGTCCCTCCTTTTCAGCACCTCCAGCCCTTATCTCACTCTAGGCTTACTGCCAACACCTCTGAACAAATCTCCTGCATCCATCTTCCCAATCAAGTCCATTCTGTGCATTGCTGCCAATTCTTTCTAAAATATACAGTGATTTTGTCACCGTCCTGCATTTTTACAAGTTCCACCCAGATTGTAAGTTGCCTAAAGACACAAACTACACACATTTATATTTCCTGTGTTGCTGTGATTCTCAGATTTGATGGGGAACTTATTTAAAATGTGACTCCCTGTTCTTGCAATTAAAGCTGGATCTGGTAAGACTGGAGTGAGGTCAGGACCCTGCCTTTTGTTTCCAGACAAGTACTCGCAGGAGACTGTGGCGCTGGGGGCCCATGGACTAGAAACTGAGAATCATTCTCTTTTAAATCTGGCAGGGACCTAATAAATGGGTAAAAATTGAGTTTAGTTGCTTTTAAATCAATGCACCTCTATTTCATCTTCTCTGAAAAGATTTTAGTTCCCCATTTCCTTCACTCCAGCATCTGGTAGAATGTCATTGATTAGTTTCACACTGAAGTGATTTTTTAAAATATTCAGAAGAAAAAAGAGGAGGAAGGAGCTTATGAATGGCTTTCACTGCACACCTGGAGAATTATCAAGGTGATAAATGGTCCTGTCAGTGATGTCTGGGTACAACCCAGGTGCTTAGATCACTGAAAAAGGGTCTTTTGCATCTCTGCCTACCCACACCATCATTTGCCCCTCTATAGCAGACTGCCAAAAGAGGCCACAGTTAACGGAAATATATTTTAAGCCCTAATTTCCAAACTTCGCTCTCACTCTCTAAACAGAGAAAGGGAATAAGAGAGCCAGGAGGAGCAGCGGAGAACAGTAGCAGGATTAAAAAATAATATGACATGTGTTTCATTAAACACCTACTGTGTGCTAAGCTCCCTTAGTCACCACACACAGGTAATCAATATCCTCACAGTAACCTGCAAATAGGCATTGACTGTCCCATTTTGTAGAAAAGGAAACTGTTTGCCTTCCTCCTGTGTCATTGCCGTGACTCAAGCAAAGGAAACTGGGAAAAAACATTGCTTGAAAAGATAACCACACATTTCAAAGTCAACCCCTTGGCACATTTGTAATGACGATTTAGAAAGGGAAAGGGCCTAAGAAAGGAAGGAAAACTCAGTCTGGAGGCTCTTCCTAAAGGCATGGGAAATGACCCTTCCGATCCCAAGTGCTCACGGGCTGGCTTTACCTTACCCCCAAACAGTCTTGAGGTGCTTGGGGATCTGTGATCTGTTCAGTTCATTACCAGCCATAGATGAGTTATTAAAAGTAATTGACCCTGTCTTGGGCACAAATTCCATTTAATAGATTAATATGACAAATCTCAAAACAAAAAACAAACCAAAAACAGCTCTCTGGCTCAGACCAGCCATCAGCAACATTGTTGTAACCCCAGGCTTGGAATCTCTGCTCCTCCTGGGTGTCCTCTTCATCTAACCTTCTGAGCCGTGGTCCTGCTGGCCCCCAGGGAGAGCCCCTGTCTGTGGTTCCACACGCTCCTCAGGTGGTCCCCAGACTCCTGCATTCCTACCACCCCTCCCCTCCCCAGGCTCTCCTGTCCCAGGACCGACACACTGGCCTGTGTGGCAGGGATGTCACTCCACGTACACGTGCTGACCACTCTGTGGGCCTCCACAGCCAGCCCTCTGAGTGCAGCCCCGGGGTCAGGATCTGATAGGAGAAGGTCACCAGCCAGAGTGGATTCCACTCTGTGTCCTCCGGCACAGCTGGTGGCAGGGCTCTTCCTGTTCATAAAAACTCTCCTGTGGCTCCCAGCCCCACCATGCTGCGCTGCTCTGATTCTCTCATACATACACCGACTGTCATCCTTTCCTCCTTTGATGAGCACCTTTCCCATCTGGGACAATGTCTGCGGTGTTGAGAGAGGTATCCATCCCCAACATCTCAAGGTCTGAGCCTCGTAAACAGCCATCAGCCTCAGAGCTAGACCCTGCCAGCATCAGCCCCACACAGCATCTTTCAGCTGAAAGGAAAGACATAGCCAAGGTAAGCAGACAGAGGCAGCAGTGTGGATGTAAGGGGGGACACCCTGACAAGAGCAGAAGGTTCATGGACGATGGTGGGAGAGGCCAGGCTTAAGACACTGGCTTTTATTTAATAAGCACAAAACCATGTGGCTACATGCACAGGGAGGAGTTGTGAACAGTGTTTCAGGGTAAATAATCAGGAGGTAGAAAAAGTGGGGTCATTTGAGGAGCGTTTGGAGGCAAGAAGCCTGACTTGGGGCGCTTGCTCTGGCGCAGGGCCACCTGCTCCTCGGGATCAAGGGAAGACCGTCTGAGCCCACCCCGCACACCGCATGAGGTCTGAGGCCCTTGCTTCCCCCGAGCGCCTTGGACGCCACCATCTAGCTTTGCTGAATGCTCATTCTGCATCTTCCTCTCCACCCCAACCTTGACCAAAGTGTAGGATGCCATCTTTTCTCCACCCTCTTCCCATCCTCTCAAATGTCCTCCTACCAGGCAAGTTTGTGCAGTGGGATGAAGAAGCCATGGGGAGGACAGGTGTACATCAGAGAACCCTGGAGCAGATAGCTATGAGACTTCCCTGTTCTCAAAAGGCCCACTGGCCATTTCTGCTGACTCAGCACCAGCCTTCACCTGTGATATCCATCCTTTCTCCCTCCTTTTCCCTTCTCTCTTCATCACTTTCCAAATCTTGGCTTGTTTTTTATGCTAGTGGCTCAACCATCTCTTCCTTGCTGCCTTTCAGATCATACCATCAGGATCTTACCTCTATCTCCCTGAAGTTTGCTAAGTCTTTTTCTAAGCCAAGTCAGATTCTGTGTAAGAGAGACTCTGGTGCCAGTTTATGAATAACAATTTTTCTTGGAACTCCCACCCCCAATTTCACCCCTAAGACAGCCCCTGGAGCACCTTTGAGAAACTTTCAGGCTTCACTTTGATGTTGACTTGAGTCCTTCCATGTTTAAAGCTCCTGTGTCTATGGTTCCTGATTTTCAATTCTGTGTGACTGGTTTAAAAAAAAAAAAAGAAAGAGGCAGAAATACAAAGTTGAGAAGCAGGTTGGCTTACAGTAATGATTTTTACAAATTCTCTCAGAATCCCTTTATATTACTTATGAGGACTCCAAATAGCTTTTGTTTTTGTCCCTTATCTCAATTTTAATGTCCTGGTGATCTTGGCATGGAATAACAGACTGGTTCCAAATCGGGAAAGTGAAAGTGAAAGTTGCTCAGTTCTGTCCGACTCTTTGCGACCCCATGGACTGTCCATGGAATTCTCTAGGCCAGAATACTGGAGTGGGTAGCCTTTCCCTTCTCCAGGGCATCTTCCCAGCCCAGGCATCGAACCCCGGTCTACCGCATTGCAGGCAGCTTCTTTACCAGCTGAGCCACAAGGGAAACCCAATCGGGAAAGGATCGTCAAATCGGGAAAGGAGTATGTCAGAGCTGAATTGTCACCCTGCTTATTTAACTTATATGCAGAGTACATCATGTGAAATGCTAGGCTGGATGAAGAATAAGCTGGAATCAAGATTGCTGTGAGAAATATCAATAACCTCAGATATGCAGATGACACCACCCTTAAGACAGAAAGCAAAGAAGAACAAAAGAGCCTCTTGATGAAAGTGAAAGAAGAGAGAGAAAAAAAAAATGGCTTAAAACTCTACATTCAGAAAACTGAGATCATGGCATCTGGTCCCATCACTTCATGGCAAATAGATGGGGAAACAATGGTAACAGTGACAGACTTTATTTTTGGGGGGCTAAAAATCACTACAGATGGTGACTGCAGCCATGAAATTAAAAGACACTTGCTCCTTGTAAGAAAAGCTATGACCAACCTGGACAGCATATTAAAAAGTAGAGACATTACTTTGCCCACAAAGGTCTGTCTAGTCAAAGCTATGGTTTTTCCAGTAGTCATGTGTGGAGGTGAGAGTTTAACAATAAAGAAAGCTGAACACTGAAGAGTTGATGTTTTTGAACTGTGGTGTTGGAGAAGACTCTTGAGAGTTCCTTGGACTGAAAGGAGATACAACCAATCCATCCTAAAGGAAATCAGACCTGAATTTTCATTGGAAGGACTGATACTCAAGTTAAAACTCCAATGCTTTGGCCACCTGATGTGAAGAACTGACTCATTGGAAAATACCCTGATGCTGGGAAAGATTGAAGGCGGGAGGAGAAAGGGACAATAGAGGATGAGATGGTTGGATGGCATCACCGACTCAATGGACATGAGTTTGATTAAATTCCAGGAGTTGGTGATGAATAGGGAGGCCTAGCATGCTGCAGTCCATGGAGTCACAAAGAGTTGGACACGACTGAGCGAATAAACTGAACTGAACTGATCTTGGCCTACGACCCCATGGACTGTCCGTGAGCTTTTCTTCCAAGGTCTTCTGAACTTTATTATCCATCTCCTTAAAAATAGGACTGGTATAACCATCTGAAAGAACTATGGTGAGAATTCAGTTCAGTTCAGTCACTCAGTCATGTCTGACTCTTTGCAACCCCATGAATCGCAGCACACCAGGCCTCCCTGTCCATCACCAACTCACAGTTTACTCAAACTCATGTCCATTGAGTCGGTGATGCCATCCAGCCATCTCATCCTCTGTTATCCCCTTCTCCTCCTGCCCCCAATCCCTCCCAGCATCAGTCTTTTCCAATGAGTCAACTCTTTGCATGAGGTGGCCAAAGTATTGGAGTTTCAGTTTCAGTCCTTCCAATGAACACCCAGGACTGATCTCCCTTAGGATGGACTGGTTGGATCTCCTTGCTGTCCAAGGGACTCTCAAGAGTCTTCTCCAACACCACAGTTCAAAAGCATCAATTCTTCTGTGCTCAGCTTTCTTCACAGTCCATCTCTCACATCCATACATGACCACTGGAAAAACCACAGCCTTGACTAGATGGACCTTTGTTGGCAAAATAATGTCTCTGCTTTTTAATACGCTGTCTAGGTTGGTCATAACTTTCCTTGCAAGGAGTAAGCGTCTTTTAATTTCATGGCTGCAGTCACCATCTGCAGTGATTTTGGAGCCCCCAAAAACAAGTCAGCCACTATTTCCACTGTTTCCCCATCTATTTGCCATGAAGTGATGGGACCAGATGCCATGATCTTAGTTTTCTGAATGTTGAGTTTTAAGCCAACTTTTTCACTCTCCTCTTTCACTTTCAACAAGAGGCTTTTTAGTTCCTCTTCCCTTTCTACCATAAGGGTGGTGTCATCTGCATATCTGAGATTATTGATATTTCTCCCGGCAATATTGATTCCAGCTTGTGCTTCTTCCAGCCCAGCATTTCTCATGGTGTACTCTGCATGTAAGTTAAATAAGCAGGGTGACAATATACAGCCTTGACGTACTCCTTTTCCTATTTGGAACCAGTCTGTTGTTCCATGTCCAGTTCTAACTGTTGCTTCCTGACCTGCATATAGGTTTCTCAAGAGGCAGATCAGGTGGTCTGGTATTCCCATCTCTTTCAGAATTTTCCACAGTTTATTGTGATCCACACAGTCACTCAGATGGTAAAGCGTCTGCCTACAATGCGGGAGACCTGGGTTCGATCCCTGTGTTGTGAAGATACCTTGGAGAAGGAAATGGCAACCCATTCCAGTACTCTTGCCTGGAAAAACCCATTGACCGAGGAGCCTGGTAGGCTATAGTCCATGGGGTCACAAAAAGTCGGTTGGACATGACTGAGCGACTTCACTTCCCTTCACTTCACACAGTCAAAGGCTTTGGCATAGTCAATAAAGCAGAAATAGATGTTTTTCTGGAACTCTCTTGCTTTCTCCATGATCCAGTGGATGTTGACAATTTGATCTCTGCTTCCTCTGCCTTTTCTAAAACCGGCTTGAGCATCTGGAAGTTCATGGTTCACATATTGCTGAAGCCTGGCTTGGAGAATTTTGAGCATTACTTTACTAGTGTGTGAGATGAGTGCAATTGTGCAGTAGTTTGAGCATTCTTTGGCATTGCCTTTCTTTGGGATCGGAATGAAAACTGACCTTTTCCAGTCCTGTGGCCACTGCTGAGTTTTCCAAATTTGCTGGCATATTGAGTGCAGCACTTCCACAGCATCATCTTTCAGGATTTGAAATAGCTCAACTGGAATTCCATCACCTCCACTAGCTTTGTTCGTAGTGATGCTTTCCAAGGCCAACTTGACTTCACATTCCAGGATGTCTGGCTCTAGGTGAGTGATCACACCATCATGATTATCTGGGTCGTGAAGATCTTTTTTGTACAGTTCTTCTGTGTATTCTTGCCATCTCTTCTTAATATCTTCTGCTTCTGTTAGGTCCATACCATTTCTGTCCTTTATCAAGCCCATCTTTGCATGAAATATTCCCTTGGTAGCTCTAATTTTCTTGAAGAGATCCCTAGTCTTTCCCATTCTGTTGTTTTCCTCTTTCTTTGCATTGATTGCTGAGGAAGGCTTTCTTATCTCTCCTTGCTATTCTTTGGAACTCTGCATTCAGATGCTTATATCTTTCCTTTTCTCCTTTGCTTTTCGCTTCTCTTCTATTCACAGCTATTTGTAAGACCTCCCCAGACAGCCATTTTGCTTTTTTGCATTTCTTTTCCATGGGGATGGTCTTGATCCCTGTCTCCTGTACAATGTCACGAACCTCCGTCCATAGTTCATCAGGCACTCTATCTATCAGATCTAGTCCCTTAAATCTATTTCTTACTTCCACTGTATAATCATAAGGAATTTGATTTAGGTCATACCTGAATGGTCTAGTGGTTTTCCCTACTTTCTTCAATTTCAGTCTGAATTTGGCAATAAGGGGGTAAAAGCATAATCACAGAAAACTAGCCAATCTGATCACACGGACCACAGCCTTGTCTAACTCATTGAAACTAAATCATGCCATGTGGGGCCACCCAAGATGGTCAGGTCATGGTGGAGAGGTCTGACAGAATGTGGTCCACTGGAGAAGGCAATGGCAAACCACTTCAGTATTCTTGTCTTGAGAACCCCATGAACAGTATGAAAAGGCAAAAAGATAGGATACTGAAAGAAACTCCCCAGGTCAGTAGGTGCCCAATGTGCTACTGGAGATCAGTGGAGAAACAACTCCAGAAAGAATGAAGGGATGGAGCCAAAGCAAAAACAATACCCAGTTGTGGATGTGACTGGTGATAGAAGCAAGGTCGGATGCTGTAAAGAGCAATATTGCATAGGAACCTGGACGTTAAGTCTATGAATCAAGGCAAATTGGAAGTGGTCAAACAGGAGATGACAAGAGTGAATGTCAACATTCTAGGAATCAGTGAACTAAAATGGACTGGAATGGGTGAATTTAACTCAGATGACCATTGTATCTACTACTGTGGGCAGGAATCCTTTAGGAGAAATGGAGTAGCCATCGCGGTCAACAAAAGAGTCCGAAATGCAGTACTTGGATGTGATCTCAAAAACAACAGAATGATCTCTGTTTCCAAGGCAAACAATTCAATATCACAGTAATCCAAGTCTATGCCCCAACCAGTAACGCTGAAGAAGCTGAAGTTGAACAGTTCTATGAAGACCTTCAAGACTTTTTAGAACCAACACCCAAAAAAGATGTCCTTTTCATTCTAGGGGACTGGAATGCAAAAGGAGGAAGTCATGAAACACCTGGAGTAACAGGCAAATTTGGCCTTGGAACATGGAATGAAGCAGGGCAAAGACTAATAGAGTTTTGCCAAGAAAATGCACCGGTCATAGCAGTCACCCTCTTCCAACAACACAAGAGAAGACTCTACACATGGACATCACCAGATGGTCAACACCGAAATCAGATGGATTATATTCTTTGCAGCCAAAGATGGAGAAGCTCTATACAGTCAGCAAAAACAAGACCGGGAGCTGATTCTGGCTCAGATCATGGTGAGAATTAAGTGAGATAATGTAAAATAATTTTTCAACTCTGAAGAGCATGTAAATGTTAGCTGTTATTGATATTGTTTTATTGAGTAGATAATGGGGATGCTGTGATCTTTTTCTGTTACCTCTCTGAAGTACCTAAGAACAGTGGAAAGATTGAGTTCTGGAGTCTTTTCTGGAAAAGATGTGGAATCCTGGTCCCTCACTTACTGGCTCTGTGGGCAAGTCAGTTAACCTCTGTGAATCATTTCAATTTCCTCACCATTAAGAGAAAGAGAGACAGAAAGAATTATAACGCAGTGTTTTATTTTCCAGGGTTATAGTGAGAATACATAATAATGTATGTCAAGTCTGTACATCACTCAAATCCACTCTCATATGTAATCTTTGGTCCACAATATCTTCTCTATTTTCATAAGCCTTCACTGTAGAGACTGGCAGTTCCTTTTTTAAAATTGAAGTATAGTCATGGAAAAAGCAAGAGAGTTCCAGATAAACATCTATTTCTGCTTTCTTGACTATGCCAAAGCCTTTGACTGTGTAGATCACAAGAAACTGGAAAATTCTGAAAGAGATGGGAATACCAGACCACCTGATCTGCCACTTGAGAAATTGTATGCAGGTCAGGAAGCAACAGTTAGAACTGGACATGGAACAACAGACTGGTTCCAAATAGGAAAAGGAGTACGTCAAGGCTGTATATTGTCACCCTGCTTATTTAACTTATATGCAGAGTACATCATGAGAAATGCTGGACTGGAAGAAACACAAACTAGAATCAAGATTGCTGGGAGAAATATCAATAACCTCAGATATGCAGATGACACCACCCTTATGGCAGAAAGTGAAGAGGAACTAAAAGCCTCTTGATGAAAGTGAAAGTGGAGAGTGAAAAGGTTGGCTTAAAGCTCAACATTCAGAAAACGAAGATCATGGCATCTGGTTCCATCACTTCATGGGAAATAGATGGGGAAACAGTGGAAACAGTGTCAGACTTTATTTTTCTGGGCTCCAAAATCACTGCAGATGGTGACTGCAGCCATGAAATTAAAAGACGCTTACTTCTTGGAAGGAAAGTTATGACCAACCTAGATAGCACATTCAAAAGCAGAGACATCACTTTGCCAACAAAGGTTCGCCTAGTCAAGGCTATGGTCTTTCCTGTGGTCATGTATGGATGTGAGAGTTGGACAGTGAAGAAGGCTCAGCGCCAAAGAATTGATGCTTTTGAACTATGGTGTTGGAGAAGACTCTTGAGAGTTCCTTGGACTGCAAGGAGATCCAACCAGTCCATTCTGAAGGAGATCAGCCCTGGGATTTCTTTGGAAGGAATGATGCTAAAGCTGAAACTCCAGTACTTTGGCCACCTCATGTGAAGAGTTGACTCATTGGAGAAGACTCTGATGCTGGGAGGGATTGGGGGCAGGAGGAGAAGGGGACGACAGAAGATGAGATGGCTGGATGGCACCACTGACTCGATGGATATGAGTCTGAGTGACCTCCGGGAGTTGGTGATGGACAGGGAGGCCTGGCGTGCTGGGATTCATGGGGTTGCAAAGAGTCAGACACGACTGAGTGACTGATCTGATCTGATCTGATCTGATTTACAGTGTTTTATTTAGGTGTACAGCAAAATGATTTGGTTATCACACATACACATATATATGCTTCTTCAGGTTCTTTTTCATTATAGGTTGTTAGATATTGAATGGGCTTCCCTGGTGGCTCAAATGGTAGATAAAGAATCCACCTGCAGTGTGGGAGATCTGGATTCCATCTCTGGGTAGGGAAGATCCCCTGGAGAAGGGAACAGCTACCCACTCCAGTATTCTGGCCTGGAGAATTCCACAGACTGTATAGCCTATTGGATCGCAAAGAGGTGGACATAACTGAATGACTTTCACTTTCACTTTGAGGCTTCCCTGATGGCTCAGACAGTAAAGAATCTGCCTGCAATGCTGGAAGATCTGGGTTCAATGTTTAATATAGCTCTCTGTGCCATACAGTAGGTCCTTGTTGTGTATTCCATTTTAAACTAGTTCTTGATGGCTCCCCAGTGACATTCCTTAACTGAGGCAATCAGGACACCTAATTCTGATGGTAGAAATACGTTAGAGATCAGATGTGAATTTAGGTCGACCCTGGGAAGGGCATGGGCATGGACCAGCATGGGAGGCACCTCACAGAGATGAGCCTTTCACCCTGCACAACCCCCTGCACAGCACCCCCTGCAGCCTGGTCCCACTGCACGACCTTCAGGCATCCTCTGTGGGGCAGTTGCTGATACCTGCTGCTGTCTGGGACCCTGGGTCAGAATCAGCCCCCAGAAAACTAATCTGGCCCATGACTTTGACTTTCCAGAATTAGAGCTTCTCCTTGGGTTAGATATTATTTCTTAGGTCTGTTTTAAACATAAGTATTAATATTTCCTCAGCACGGATCAGACTTGTATCAGCTTAGAACCATAAAAGAGGCACTGCAGGCAATTTCATCCAATCACCTTGGTTTATGTAAGAGGAAACTGAGGCCAGAGTGATGAGGTGACATCATCAAAGACACACTGAGTTATAAACAGCACCAAGAGGAGAATGTGGGTCCGGCTTTAGGTCCAGTGACTTTTCCATTTCTTTCATCCATCTTTCCAATACACATTTACTGAGCACCCACTATGTACCAAGAGCTATGGTAAAAGCTGGGGATATTGTTATCACCAGGGATGAATAATAGATGCCCTGACCATTTCACGCTATCTACTTGTATGCGATAACCATATAGATTAATGAGCTCCCTGCCACTGCCCGCTGTTAGTAGGTCACCGAATAGGTAGGTGTGGATGAGAAGAGAAATAAAGAGGTATATCTCTAACATGGGCTGTCACTTACCCATCTGCCTACCCAACCTGGGCAGGAAAACGCTGTGGGGATTCCTGGGCTGCCGGGCACAGCATGAGGGCTTGGAAACGTGAAGGGAGGATGGGGCAAGAAGTAAAGGAAAAGCAGCCCAGAAATCCCGACAGCAGGCTTTAAAGGCGCTGAAAGGGAACCGCCCTCCTCCTGCATTTGGGTGGGGGATGTATGTGGGCCTACTTAATGCCCAGACTCTACTTCCCTGGGGGTGTGGGGAGCACTAGAGGAAGAAGCAGGATTCAGCAGCTGTCCCCCACCTTCCTGATCTCATGAGCTCAGCAGCTGTGCCCCACCCTAGAGCCCCCCCTTTCCAGGGCTCCTAACCTCAAACAGCGAACCACTAAGTTTGCTGGGAACCAGCTTACCCGGAAACTAGAAAGATATGCTGTGCATTTATCCTCGATGAGTCACTGCTTTCATTTCATTAAACTTCAAGGAAATTTAAGAGTTCTGATAGCCACAATGAGCTTGTAACTAAAACCAAGACTTTTTCATGAACTGATGATAATTAATGGGTAAAGTTTCAACCGTCCCCTGCTGCTGCTGCTGCTGCTGCTACTAAGTCGCTTCAGTCGTGTCCGACTCTGTGCGACCCCATAGACGGAAGCTCACCAGGCTCTCCCGATCCCTGGGATTCTCCAGGCAAGAACACTGGAGTGGGTTGCCATTTCCTTCTCCAATGCATGAAAGTGAAAAGTGAAAGTGAAGTCGCTCAGTCGTGTCCGACTCCCAGCGACCCCATGGACTGGAGCCTACCAGGCTCCTCCGTCCATGGGACTTTCCAGGCAAGAGTACTGGGGTGGGGTGCCATTGCCTTCCCCCAACCGTCCCCTAATAGGTGTCAAAGGCAGTGTTATCCGAACATGAATCACTTCCTGTTCTAAAAGCCACCCCAGAGAGCTGAATACCTCTGGGAGACAGCCCTAGCCCCGGTGATGTGTCTAGCAGTAATTCTGCTTCACCTGCTTGGAGCTGAGGACTGCTCTAGGGTCAGGCTTGCAAAATATGCATATTGTATAAAAGGCCTCCCGATTTTAGCTGCTTTATGTTTCTAGTTGCCAGGATGCCTGGGCACTGGGTCCCCCCATTTAGATCTCTCACAGCTACATATTCAGGGGGACATGGTCTGAGAGGTTCCCAAACATACTGCATACAGGTAACTCAACCCTGGCCCCATGCGAGTGTCAGAATTCTCAGCAGCATTAGTCACTTCTCCGATCCAGTCTTCAGGAAACCTCTAAAGGTAAATTATATACTATAAAAATAATTACAGTAGTCTCTCTACTTCTGTGAATATTTTTAAATGTCTACAATAAAGTTGAGAAATAAAATAAAACCTTACCTGCTGGGGATAATCCATTTATTTGTTTGTGCTCATAAAATTCTGAATTAACATTCAACAAAAACTTACTGGCCTTCCAGTATGGGTCAAGCAGTGTTATATCAGCTTCAGTGCTAAAATATTTGGCCTTCAGCAGTGGATCCAAATAGAATTTCTGTGGGTGCTGCTGCTGCTACCGCTGCTGCTGCTAAGTCGTTTCAGTCATGTCTGACTCTGTGCGACCCCATAGACGGCAGCCCACCAGGCTCCCCCGTCCCTGGGATTCTCCAGGCAAGAACACTGGAGTGGGTTGCCATTGCCTTCTCCATCTGTGGGTGAGGCCTCGGCATTTTACAGTTTGTCAGGAGGTCATATTGTACAGTCAAGGTAGAGAATCACTGTCCTGAGGGAGTGATGGGGCAAAGAGCACATGGACAGACTTGGCCAGGCTCTCACTTTTGATATCCATGTGGTGTTGAGACCCTCACTCGTGTCTTTGGCTTTCAGGCTGGACTTACTTCTGGACAAGGAGAGAATGGGATTTGATGGTCTCTGAGTTCCTTTCCATCACTCCTAAGTCTCTTGGTCTGAACCAAGCTGTAAGTCCCTTTCAACTCCTACATTCTAGGACTTTTCAATATGTTTTGTGGTGCGAGGAACTGGAAGCTTTTGGAGAGTCCCTGAGTTCAACACCTGTTCAGATGCCTCTCCCATTCTCTGTACCAACTTATTTTACCCACTGGGTGTACATCAGTCTCAGGGTTAAACCAACTTAACAGAAGACAGTGGCTACAACAAGGCTATAAAAGGTCCATTAGTCCCCGTAATGCCCATCTTTCCCAGACTGCTTTGTCCATCTAGACACTTATGCGACAGTGAATCAAGGGTTACCCAGGGAAGCAGAAAGGCCAGTGCCTGGTGGATGACGAGTGTAAAGGCAAAGAACCAAGCATCTCTGAAGTGCCAGCTCTGGCAAGTAACTCAACATGCTAAAGGTATTCTGAGTCCCAACCAAGAAGACGCCTCTGCATGCCAGGCACCCAGAGGCTAAGGAGGAAAATACCCTTATCTACTTTCTTCTGCCCAGGTCTTGGTGTGATACAAGAGGAACATTCTTCACTGGACAATAATAATGTGGGAAGAATTTGGAGTTCACCCTTCTGGACAAAATTGAAGATTATTAACAGAAGAGTTATTGATAAGTATACAAATAAATTTTATTTTCCATTGTAGACCTATTTCTGAAAATATTATGTTCAAGTTGAACATATGAAAACAGAACACTTCTTTCTTCTTTACTTGAAGTGGCATCTAAGAATTTCAATTGTGACTTCTCTGCATCTTAGTCTACTAGTTATAATGCAGTAGCCAACATTCAAATTCATGGAAGCAAATCCTTTTGTAAAGGATTAGATTAAATCATTTGAGGAAGAACCAGGTCTTTCTTAAATTTTTAAATATTTTAACTGAGAGACTTTATCAATCTTTATTACTCCTTACAGATTCAACTTTCAGTTCATACAAAGTCAGCCTCAGATGGAGACTCACTATTCCCATTACTCTATTGGGAAGATTGCTGAGCTTAGTCGCTCAGTCATGTCTGACTCTTTGGGACCCCATGGACTGCAGCCCACCAGGCTCCTCCGCCCTTGGGGATTCTCCAGGCAAGAGTACTGGAGTGGGTTGCCTATATATATATGTATATATATATATATATACATATTGTTGCTGTTGTCAGTTACTAAGTCATGGCCTCCTCTTCGCAACCCCATGAACTGCAGCACTGCAAGTGCCTCTATCCTCCATTATCTCCCAGAGTTTGATCAGATTCATGTCCTTTGAGTCAGTAATGCTCTCTAACCATCTCATTCTCTCTGCTGCCCCCTTCTCTTTCTGCCTTCAATCTTTCCCAGAATCAGGGTATTTTCCAATGAGTCAGCTCTTCACATCAGGTGGCCAAAGTATTGGAGCTTCAGCTTCAGCATCAGCCCTTCCAGTGAATATTCAGGACTGATTTCCTTTAGGATTGAATGGTTCAATCTCCTTGCTGTCCAAGGGACTCTCAAGAGTCTTCTCCAACACCACAGTTCAAAAGCATCAATTCTTCAGTGCTCAGCTTTCTTTATAGTCCAACTCTCACACCCATACATGACCACTGGAAAAACCATAGCTTTGACTAGACGGACCTTTGTTGGCAAAATAATATTTCTGCTTTTTAATATGCTGTCTAGATTTGTCATAGCTTTCCTTCCATGGAGCATCTTTTTATTTCATGGCTGTAGCCACTATCCTCAGTGATTTTGGAGCCCAAGAAAATAAAATCTTTAAACTATGTGCATGTAAAAAAATGAGGATATTTTTAAAATTACAAAGTGAAGAGGATCTACCATAAGTATGATATTTAATGATGAAACTTTAGAAGCATTTTCACTAAAGTCAGAAATCAATGTTGTCTGCTATTCAACATTGTAGTGGAGTCTTAGCTATTACATTAAGACAAGGAAAAGAAATAAGAGTTAAATAGAATTGGAATAAAAGACAAAAAAATGATTGCTGTTTGCAGAGAACATTATAAACATAGATAGTCCAAAATAATTTACTAATATAAGGGTGTGCAGCAAATTGCTAAATTTAAGAGCAAGTTTAAAAAATCAATATTACTCCCAAATACTGGCTGCTGCTGCTGCTGCATCGCTTCAGTCGTGTCTGACTCTGTGCGACCCCATAGACGGCAGCCCACCAGGCTCCCCCCGTCCCTGAGATTCTCCAGGCAAGAACACTGGAGTGGGTTGCCATTTCCTTCTCCAATGCATAAAAGTGAAAAATGAAAGTGAAGTCGCTCAGTCGTGTCCAACTCTTAGCGACCCCATGGACAGCAGCCCACCAGGGTCCTCTGTCCATGGGATTTTCCAGGCAAGAGTACTGGGGTGGGGTGCCACTGCCTTCCCCGCCAAATACTGGCAGTAACCGACAAATAATAGTTATTAGAAAATATGAAAGAACAAAATTCTATGAAGAGTGGCAACAGAAATTACTAGGTACATGAGAGTAAACCTATGAAAAAGTGCCTGCTGATCGGTTGCTTAGTCGTGTCCGACTCTTTGTGGTCCCATGGACTGTAACCTGCCAGGCTCCTCTGTGGGAAGACATTTATGAAGAAAATTATTAAATATTATTGGAGGACATAAAATAGATCTGAATAAAATTATAAATATGTCAATTCTCCCCCAAAATAGTCTCTAAATTCCATGCTTTCAAATGAAAACGCAACAGAAATTTTTGGGATACTAGACAAACTGATACCTAACCTCACAATTCCCAGAATGGTTTGAAAATAAGAACAAGATGGAGGCTTGTTGGCTTTTTTCCTATACATTAAAGTTGATTATAAAGGTTTAGAACATAAAACAGTGAAATAATAGAACAGGGATAAAAACTAAAACCATGGAACAGACCAGAGACCCCAAAAATAGCACCATATACAGATTTTGAAACTTAATATATCATACAGGTGACAGTGGGAATGGAGTACTCAATAAACCGAGAACTGATTTGTCATGTGGGGAAAAAGTGAAGTTGATTCTTAGCTCACACATACACAAAATAAATTCTAAGTGGATTAAGACCTAGAAAATGAAAACCAAATGTTAAACGGGTTAGAAAAAAATACAGGACCTCTCTGTTCTTGAGATAGGGCACACAAGTCACAAAAAGCAGAAATGATAAAAGAAAATACTGATTTCATTAAAATTTAAACTTTCTTTGTAACAAATGATCCCATAAACAAAAGATAAGTGACAAATTAGAGAAGATGTGCAATGTATCAGAATACATAAAAGATTCATATCAGAACATACAGAGTTTTCCTACAAACTGAGAAGAAAAACCATCTGATCAAAAATTGTGCAGAGGATATAAACAACTCACAGAAGTCCAAACAACAAATAAACACATGGCAAGATACTCAAAATAATTAATAGAGAAATAGAAAATACAAGAAACATGAGACGCTATTTCATATCTATCAAATTGGTGAAAATTAAAAAGTCTGACTGTGATGATGGTAGAAAACTCAAATGCAACTGGTGGGAGACTAAATCAGCACAACACATTTAGAGACAAAATTTAAGATACAAATCTATTTAATTGAAAATTCATATACTGTATGGTCCAATAATACATCAAGCATATACATCTGTATGTACAGCTGAGGGAAATTCTCACACAAGAACATAAGGACACATATATAAAAAATGTTCATTGTAGCATTAAAAATTAAATAGCTAAAAAAGCTGAAAATAACCTAAAATCATGAATAAACAAAATGCATTATATTCACACACTTCAATAGTGTGCATGAGAAACTGAATAAACTAGATCTATGTCTTACCATGCTGCTACTGCTGCTGCTAAGTCGCTTCAGTCGTGTCCGACTCTGTGCGACCCCATAGACGGAAGCTCACCAGGCTCCCCTGTCCCTGGGATTCTCCAGGCAAGAACACTGGAGTGGGTTGCCATTTCCTTCTCCAATGCATGAAAGTGAAAAGTGAAAGTGAAGTCGCTCAGTCGTGTCCGACTCTTAGCGACCCCACGGACTGGAGCCTACCAGGCTCCTCCATCCATGGGATTTTCCAGGCAAAAGTACTGGGGTGGGGTGCCATTGCCTTCCCCGATGTCTTACCATGGGCAGATCTAAAAAATAAAGTGGAATTTAAAAAGCAAGTTCCAGAATGGTACATATAGTTTGATATCATATGTTTAACTATATATAATTTTAAATGAATACAGCAAGAAATGAATGGGAGTAAGAAGATAGAGACAAACAGCCCTTTTGAGTTTTGCTGTCAAGGGAAGAGATTGTAATAGCTGGAGGTGGGAGTCTAGTGTCTGAGGTGGGTTATGTATATGTTTTGTAAATGCACAACACTAGAGTTTGTTTACCTGAAAATGGAAATGATCCTGCAGGGAGACTTTAAAAAGATTATTCACAAAGAATAAAATCTGTTTGAAGTTAGGGTTTGGGCTTCACAGCACAAAAGGAAGATGCTAATATATTTTGGGTGAGGAATGGTGAGTGTTTGAACCATGAAGGATGAGCTGGAACTGAATGTGCGGGCTGTGTAGGATGGAAGCCAGTCAAGAAGGGACCTTAACTGGATACATGGGTGGATGGATGACACTATGAAGAGGGGTCTGGTTTGATTAAAAGGCAAGACAAGCAGACCTCTGGTATGATGATGGGCCCCCGCCTGTCTGAGGGTAGCGGATGATGCTGTCGTCACTCCTAAGGAACTTCTGCCCTGGGGTCCCAGTAACCCACCTCCTCTATGTACTAAAAATAAAATGAATTCCACACCCAGTACCACCGCACTTTCTCCACGGCACTGTAAGCTTCCTCAGGGCCCTGGTGGTTTATTTTTACTTGCATCCGTGCCTCTCACGGATGTTAGCGAAGCACTGGGAAACGCACTGGATCTAGTCCTGCCTCCACTGCTTCACTAGTTCTGTGATTTTCTAGAGCGAATCCTGTAACTTCCACCACCTCAGTTTTCTACCTCCCAGGGTGGTTAACTGCCTTGAGGTGACCTGGTGAAAAACTCCGGGAAGCCCTCCCCTGGACTCGGGATCCCCAGGACCGACTCGTCCCATCTCGCTCTCTCCGCCGCTGCCTCTCCACCCACAGCTTCGCGTTAATTTTCTTCCCACCTTTATGGCTCCAGGTTTCCACACAAGCCTGTGGTCAGACGTCACTGCCGATGGCCCAGGGCTCCGTCTGGGGCGCTGCCTCGCCCACCTGGCCACCCTTGGGGGGCTACCTGGGGGACAGGGAACCCCCCCCCCCCCAGCGCCGCCGGCCTCGGGGTCCCCGGTAGGTGGGCGCCCACCACCCATCCCCTGGGCGCGCACCGGTCTCGGGAGACAGTCCGACGGTTCTAGGCGCCAGCCAAGGGGAGCTTGTCTGTCTGCGGGCCCCGCCGGCCGGTGAGCGCTCGTCACGCCGTCCGCTTCTCTGGCTCCTGTCTGTCCCGGGTCCACCTGCCCCTCTGTCCCTCCTCCCGGGCCCTCCCTACAGTCCCTTCCCCGCCGCCCCCCCCCCCCCCTCCCAGCCAGCCTCTCTGGGCCCCGCGGTTGGTCGCTTATGGGTGTCACTCCGCCCTTCCCGGCAGGAGCCACGCGGCGTGCAGGGGCCGCTGCTCTCCTCTGCGAGCGCATAAAGCCTGCTCGCATCGAGCCGCCAGCCGGGGCGTGTGGGCTCAGCGGCGTTTTCCAGCGACTTCTGTGGCCAAGAGCGCTCTTGCAAACAGGTTTAGGAGCCCCCCGCTTCCCGCTTTCAGGAAAGTGTGGAGAAAGTGGATTTGAGGTGCACTGGGGAGTGGTGCCAGCTCCTCCAGCCTTCTTACCCTTCCAGAAGGCTCGCCTTGCACAGCCTCGCCCATTCTCCCCTTCCTGACTCCTCGGCTCCCTGACTCTTGCTTCCCTTCGCTCCCGGGTTTCCCCTCCCCTCTCTGGGCTCAGCATCTTCTTCCTTACCGCATCCTCTCCATCCCTGGCCTCTTAACTCCTGCCACACAGTCTCAGCCTCCTTCTGGTCATCCCACCCTTCCCCTTTCTTCCATCTTTAACCTCCTCCTGCCCACTCCGTCTCATTCCTCCGGCCTCTCTACTTGCGCTCACACTCTGCGTCCATCCCCGCCTCCCCGCCCGCTTTTCCCCCAGCAAACTTACACCATGGATTCCAGGCCTCCGTGGACGGCTGCTCCTACCCCGGGAGCACCCTCTCTGCCACCAACGCCACCACACCCTGGCTGGGCCGGGATGAGGAGCTGGCCAAGGTGGAGATCGGCGTCCTGGCCACTGTCCTGGCGCTGGCGACAGGGGGCAACCTGACGGTGCTCCTGACGGTGGGGCAGCCGGTCCGCAAGCGCTCCCGCATGCAGGTGTTCGTGCTGCACCTGGCCCTGACCGACCTGGGCGTGGCGCTCTTCCAGGTGCTGCCCCAGCTGCTGTGGGACATCACCTACCGCTTCCGGGGCCCCGACCCGCTCTGCCGGGCCGTCAAGTACCTGCAGGTGCTGAGCATGTTTGCCTCCACCTACATGCTGCTGGCTATGACGCTGGACCGCTACCTGGCCGTCTGTCACCCCCTGCGCAGCCTCCAGCAGCCCAGCTGGTCCACCTACCCGCTCATCGCAGCCCCCTGGCTGCTGGCAGCCGTTCTCAGCCTCCCTCAAGTCTTCATTTTTTCTGTACGAGAGGTGATCCAGGGCTCTGGAGTGCTGGACTGCTGGGCAGACTTCCGCTTCCCTTGGGGGCCACGGGCCTACATCACCTGGACCACCCTGGCCATCTTCATCCTGCCAGTGGCCATGCTCACAGCCTGCTACAGCCTCATCTGCCACGAAATCTGCAAGAACATTAAAGTCAAGACAGAGGCTGGGCAGGCCGAAAGAGGGAGCTGGGGCACTGGGAACAGGCCCTCCGCTCATGGCCCGGTGGCAGCCCCGCGGGGGCTGCCGTCCCGGGTTAGCAGCGTCAGCGCCATCTCACGGGCCAAGATCCGAACTGTGAAGATGACCTTCGTCATTGTGCTGGCCTATATCGCCTGCTGGGCGCCTTTCTTCAGTGTCCAGATGTGGTCTGTGTGGGATGAGAATGCCCCTGATGAAGGTAAGTGTGTGGTCTGGTTGGGAAGGTAGAGGCAGGAGCAGGAGGTGGAAAGATGCAGAGGAGAAGGAGGGTATTAGGACAGGGCCACAGTGGCTCCCGGGGCCAGGCAGGTAACAAATGGGTGAAGCAGTTAAAGATGGTGTCTGTTCCGGTGTGAAAAGGGACAGTTCTAGTACGCATTCATTTTGAATGGTTTCTATCAATCCCTTCAAAGCTGTTTGAAGATCTCATTTAGTATTATGTGCATGTTACTCAGTTGTGTCTGACTCTTTGTGACCCCACGGACTGTAGCCTGCCAGGCTCCTCTGTCCTTGGGATTCTCCAGGCCAGACTACTGGAGCAGATTGCCATTTCCTTCTCCAGGGGATCTCCCTGACCCAGGGATTGAACCCGTGTCTCCCACATTGCAGGCAGAGTCTTTACCATCTGAAGCTCCTTCCCAGGTGGCACTAGTGGTAAAGAACCCGTCTGCCAATGCAGAAGACTTAAGAGACGTGGGTTTGATGCTTGGGTCGGGAAGATCCCCTGGAGAAGGGCATGGTAACTCACTCCAATATTCTGGCTTGGAAAATCCCATGGACAGAGGAGCCTGGTGGGCTACAGTCCATAGGGTCGTACAGAGTCGGACACGACTGAAGCGACCTAGCACAGCAGCACAGCACAGAGGCTGCCAGGGTCAGGCAGGTAACAAATGGGTGCAGTGTTAAAGATGGTGCCTGTCCTGGTGTGTAAAGGGACAGCTGTAACTCCCATCCAGTCAAAACATGCCATGTGAGTACCTTTAATGTGAAATTTCCGTATTCTACAATTTTGGCAACTAATTTAAGCATTTTAAAATACTATTTGGCCCTAATGAAGATATGACCACGAGTAGATTTGGTCAAGCAACTGAGAGTTTGCTAGACTGTTTGAAAGGGATTTTCAAATGATTTGGTCCAGATGGCAGTTTGTGGCCCATGAAGTGTGTCTCTCCGCATTCTTCCCCCGGTGCACCTGAACAAGACTTTGAACTCCTTTTCAACAGCCATTTTCAATTAGCCCTGGGGCCCAACCCTGAAATTCCACGTTCAACCCTAGTGTCTTGTTAATGAGAAAGCAGAGGCTCAGAAAGGATACCTGACCTGCCCAAGGCCACGCAGCTAAGAAGTGGCGAAGTGACGATAGAACCTAGGCCTGGAACCTCCTCGTTTCTTTCCTCAACTCCACGCCCCCATTTTCCAAATTCTAGCTCTAGGAGTGATGAAGAGAAGGGCCTTCCTCCTACGTGAAGAACGAAACGGGACCTTCCAAGAGGACTGTGTTCCAGTTGGGACGTGGGAGGCCTGATTCTGGTCATTTTTTGGAGTGAGATAGATGGCAGCCTAAGTTTCAGATACTGCCAACTGGGGGTGAGGCCATTTGGGGGTGAGCTTGTCCTGAGAAAAGTAAGTGCTGTTTCTGGGCAGCCCAAATGCTGGCGAGTGGTATTCAAAGACATCTGTTCCTGCTCCCCTAGGAACATGAGGTCGGGGACACGTGTGTGGTCACCTGTCAGGGTGACTGTGTGCTCTATAGTACAGCAGACTCTTCATGCACAGCTCGGGATGTATGATGGGTGCAGCATGTGACTGCCCCAGGGACACGGGGACACGTGTGTGGTCACCTGTCAGGGTGACTGTGCGCTCTGGTACAGCAGACTCTTCATGCACAGCTCGGGGAGTATGATGGGTACAGCACGTGACTACCTCTGTGCACAGTTTGCTCTGGAAGCTTCCTGAGGACTCACTGACCAGACTGCCAGCTCTAAGAGCGATCCCCTTTCCCTGTGCTGTTGTTTCTAACCTCAATCTGCTCATCCCAGGGCACGCTCAAGCCAAACAGGCTCAAGCCAAGCATCTTTTCTGGAAAGATGAAGTAAGGGGAAGGTTGCTTATGACATTATCACGACTCTGCAAGAGAGTTCAGCAAGATTCATGTTGATGTATGGCAGAAACCAACACAATACTGTAAAGCAATTATCCTTCAATTAAAAATAATTTTTTTTTAAAAGCTAAAAAAAGAGAGAGAGAGTTCAGCAATACTGAATTGTAACAGTCCCATTGTACCCCTTCTTAACCACCTTTCGGACACTAGTGTGGACCAGAGGCTGTTTATAAAATTACCCTTTAAACAATGAGCGTATTACCCCTAACCTGCTCCAGGGACCACTCCCACCTCTAGTCAAGCACGAATAGAAGGAAGGAGGGCTTTCTATGTGCCAAGCACATTTAGGCCTTGTGCTACTTAGGGGTGACCTTCTCCCCTTGACATCTAAGTTATCTGAGCTTCAGAGAGGTGAAATAACTGGTCCAAGGTGCCACTTCTAGTAAGAGATGGAGCCAAGAATTAAAACAAGGTCTTTTTAGGCCAAACTTTATCCAGACTTTTATTGTTGTCTTATTCCCAACAATCATAGCTGAGCTGATGGTACCCGGGATGAGAAGGCCGTTCGCCCTTTATCAAGGAACCTACGAGAAGCTGTCTTGCTTGCCTCCTGTAGTCACCGCCGTCATCATCCTGTCCATCAGACTCATATATAAGTGACCTATCACTTATCAAGGGCCTCTCTGAGTAAGCAGTACAGGAACAGAGTGTCCCTCAGAAAACTGGAAGCCCTTCAGAGACTCTGAGTTGAGCAGACATTCACTACTTTAAACTTGCTTTCCAGTACACCCAGCTTCCCTCCACAACGTGCTGGCCTCCTGGCTGCTCATCCCCCAGAGTCTTTGGCAGGAAGCTGTCTCCTTGTGCTTGCCCCTGCCCCCGACCGTCAGTGGAGCTTCTGCCAGGCCGCGCTGCAGCAGGTCTGCCCTCCAGGACTGAGCTGGAGCCTCTGAAGACGCCAGGGCTCCAGGCGCATCTCGAGCCCCTACCTGGCCCTGGCTCGGTGGGGGAGGGGCCAATTCAAACAGATGCTTCCCAAGTGAAGAAACCTGTGGAAACCATCAGTCTCTGGCCTAGTCTAGGCACTATACCTATACTGATGGAGCAGATGGGGTGAATACACCCCTTAGCCAAAGCAACTTCTCAAATGTCTGCAGCCCCTGGGTGTTCAGTTAACTGGGGTGCAGGCCAGACGCCTTCATGCTGCAGGAGCCTGGGTTTGTTGCTGTGGCTGGTCCCCGCCTCTGCTTACAAGTGCTCCCTCCTTGCTCTCACTTCTATGCTTCCCAACTCTGTGATTCATGCCTTCTCTCAAATATCCTGACCCTGTATCTTCCCTTCTCTTGGGCTGCAAGTACCACACTGGAGAGCACCCAAGGACCCAGCACATTGGAAGCTTTCGTGGTGCATTACAGAGCAGGCACTTGAGCTTTGCCTTTGAGTTCATTGGTTGAAATGGTGGCAGGGTGCAGAATTGCTGCTTTAAAGAGGGGAGACCTAGGTTCAGGTCTGTGCCATAACCCTCAATTCCTTCCAGCTCTGCCACGGCACTCAGTGATTCTACAGCCTCCACTAAAGAGCTGGGCCACTCAGTGTGCAGCCCGTGCTGTAGCTTAGCCGTGGTGCATCTGGCAGAAGGCTGGGGCCCATCCCAGCAGCTTTCCTGTTGGCATGAAAAGTTTCATTTAGTTTTCCAAAAGAGTATTATATCTGGAAGGAATCTTATGAGAGTCTTTGAAGGCTTACATTTTGACTGTCCAGGAGAGAAATTAGTTTTCCTTGCAGAAGGGACATTCTCTGGATGTAATTTCTGATGACAGAGAACAGTAGTGGCCAGGAACGAGATGCCTGGATGCCCTGTACCTAGAAGCTGCACAGTTGGAGATGGCTTCATGGGACCTCTAGGCTGTCAGGCTCCACTGATTGGCTACCAGGTCCCCAGCACAGTTGATACTCACACGGACAATAACTGAATGACAGAATGACTGGGATGGACCCAAAGGGCTCAAGGAGCACAGAACTCAGAGGGCAGTGTGTACCCGTATCTGTGATATAAGTGGGAATGAGTGTGTCCAAACTTGGCTAGAATCATGGTTATTTTTCCTGCAGGTTTTATAGAAATTGCCTCACTCGTGCTCAGCATCCATTAGGAGATTCACGATTCAAGATTTCGGAACAAAGATAGTGATCTGATTTGGGCGGCTCCTGTCGCTGACTATGTCTGTGTCTCTAAAGTCAGCTTAGAGCAAGCCTCAGCTCCTCTCATCACCCTGTGGCACAAAATGAATAAATAAATCAGTGAGGGAAAACCCTGGAGTCAGGAGTCCCAGGCTTGAGTCCCAGCTGTGATCCTTTCTGATTATAGAACCCCATGTGGTCCTCCTTGGGATTCAACTTTCTCCTCTGTTCCGTAGGAAGCGGGACTCTCTCCCAGGTCCCTTCCAGCTCTGAAATCCTTGTGCTTCTCCGTTGGCAGATTCGACCAACGTGGCTTTCACCATCTCCATGCTTTTGGGCAACCTCAGCAGCTGCTGCAACCCCTGGATCTACATGGGCTTCAACAGCCACCTGTGGCTGCATGCCCTGCACCGTCTGGCCTGCTGTGGAGGCGCTGGGCCCAGGATGCGCAGGCAGCTCTCCAATGGCAGTCTGTCCAGCCGCCATGCCACCCTGCTGACCCGCTCCAGTGGCCCGCCTGCCCGCGGCCTCAGCCCCAGACTCAGTAGGAGGCCAGGGCCCAAAGACTCCCTTCGGGGTGCAGGGCAGGTGGATGGCGATGCTGCCACTGAGACCAGCATCTTTTAGGGAGCACTCCCCAGAGTCTGGTGGAAGATCTCTGCCCATCTCAGCACTGCCCAGCCTGATACTCTCCATGGTCTTCTTCAGTTAGAACCTTTCATGACTTTGTAAGATTGGAGAAGCATTCTGTAAGGACACCCTAACCAATAGGCCCTAGAAGAATTGTTGGATTTTCATGATCATGACATTTATGCCCTTTGACTCGGCTTGAGGCAGGATGAGGAGGCAGAAAGGCCACTCCTATCTTTAGTGTCATAGCTGCCTGCCCAACCTCACGTGCTGGGAAACGGAGACTCAGACTGTCTGCTTCCTTGATCCTGCCGTGTTCACAGCATGTCTGCGGACCAAGTGTGTGATAGGTGTGGTGCTGCAGATCTGGGCTATCCTGCCTGGGGGTCCACAGGCAGCAAGGATTCAAAGGCTGGTATCTCATCTTGTTTGTCCCACCCTAATCTGACTAGTGCGTCCCAGTTCAACCAGGAGAGGGAAGGAGTGAATAACTGCAAGGAGGGCCCTATTTGAATCCTGAGGTGGGTGTGTGTGGGAGGGGGTGTTGGTAGAGAGAGGCGTACGTAATGAAAAGAAGTGAACAGGTGTGGGGGCTTCGCCTGCTATACTCACCTGTCTACCGAAGAGATGAGGGGTAGCACAGCGCTTGGTAACTGGTCAAAACTCTGCAAATGCTGCTTATCTGCTCCCAAACACCCTCATTTATAGTTAGGATGGGTGACAAGGCAAAGTACTGCATATTCTTGGTGGAATGGCCCCGTGGGGTGAATGTGGGAAGAATGAGTGAATGAATGTGGGAAGAGATGAAGATGGTCACCAAATTCTGAGTGGGAGGAAGTCTTGGAAGCAGCAGGGACTGGTCACACATCCCCCTCCTTTCACGGGGTCCACGTGGCTACTGCCTCTTGGGATGCATGGAAGGGACATCCTTTGAGAAAGTGTGACTTAGTCATGGCTCTGGATTTGTTTGAGGCTCTTCAGAGCTTCCACACAAATCACATGCTTGCCACAATCAAGTCAGGAGCCCAGGATGGGAAACCCGGCTCTGCCTGGTGGTATCTGTACGACCGTGGGAACTTACCTTCCTCTCTGGACCTCAGCTCCTTGCCTGCAGAATAAAGATGGTCTTCAAGGTCTTTCCCAGCTCAAACCTTTCATGACTTGCAAGACTGGAGAAGCACTAAGGACTTCCTAATCCATAAGCTCTAGAAGAATTGTTGGATTTTCATGATAGTGACATTTATGCTGTTTGACTCAATTTTGGTGACTGTGAGTCCTGCCATGGCCATACTGTCCACCTTTGCCAGCAGTTCAGTTCAGTCACTCAGTCGTGTGTGACTTTTTGTGACCCCCTGGACTGCAGCACGCCAGGCCTCCTTGTCCATCACCAATTCCTGGAGCTTGCTCAAACTCATGTCCATCAAGTTGGTGATGCCATCCAACCATCTTATCCTCTGTTGTCCCCTTCTCCTGCCCGCAATCTTTCCAAGCATCAGGGTCTTTTCCAATGAATCAGTTCTTTGCATCAGATGGCCAAAGTATTGGAGTTTCAGCTTCAACATCAGTCCTTCCAATGAATATTCAGAACTGATTTTCTTTAGGATGGACTGGTTGGATCTCCTTACAGTCCAAGGGACTCTCAAGAGTCTTCTCCAACACCACAGTTCAAAAGCATCAATTGCCAGCAGTTACATGATGCTAATGCCAAGAGAGCCTGGCAGGTGGAAGTTGGGACTTTGTCCTGCTCCTCATTATCTCCAGTGGCATTTATACCTTGGAATAACCTCCTCTCCATGATTCTGGTTCTAATCTAAGTGATGGTCTTGATGGGAAGAGCATCAGCTGAAGTCAGGCCCTGGTTCTACCACCATGATGCCCCCAGTGACCTTGCTCTCTTCACTGCGTGCTTAATCACTCAGTCCTGTCTGACTCTTTGTGACCCCATGGACTGTAGCCTGCCAGGCTCCTCTGTCCATGGGATTCTCCAGGCCAGAATACTGGAATGGGTTGCCATTCCCTCCTCCAGGGGATCTTCTCAACCCAGGAGTTGAACCCAGGTCTCCTGCATTGTAGGCATATTCTTTACCATCTGAGCCACCAAGGAAGCTCAAGAATACTGGAGTGGGTAGCCTATCCCTCTCCACGGGGACTTCCTGACCCAGGGATTGAACTGGGGTCTCCTGCATTGCAGGCAGATTTCTTTACCAGCTGAGCTACCAAGGAAGCTCTCTTTGTTGTGAGGGTCAAATAGGACTGTGGGTATGTAGGCAGTTTGTAAACCCATGAACTTCTAAACCCATGAAGCTATACTACTGTGGGGATTGATTGCTAATCTAATTAAGAGCTCCTGAGAGCAGCACTAGGGAACAGGGTCACTCTCTGCCCTCCACTCCTAGGGAAGGTTTGAGGGGTGACTGTGGCTTTGGGGATACACTTCTTTAAGAGGCCACTTAGCTCTAAGAAGTCTCCTTAGGCCTCCTTAAGAGAAAAGAACTAAGCTGAGTGTCATGAGTGAGCAAAGCATCCCAGCCTTTCAACACTAGAGAACTGGAAACTGGGATACAGGCCCTAATGGGATCAAGGCTCTGGGCAGATGTGGGAACCCACTGTCTTCACTGCAGCCATTGCTCGTGTCAGCCCTTGACATCCAACTGCTTCTTCCCAATCCATCTGTCCTGATGGAGCTGGGCTTATGAACCTCACACACCAGCCTGAGCTTTTGAAGCTGCTCCTTCCTCTGTTTACATTAGCCTTCCTCACCTCAGACCACAGTTTCTGACCCTAGTGCCACGGTAGATAGTAAGTAAATCTTTGCTCCTCACGATAACTGGGAGGTAGAAGGGATACTGGCCTTGTAACCCAAACCTGGTTTTGAGTCCCGATCTCACCTCTTTTCTACCTGTATGAACTTGGGAAAGTTACTAATATCTCTGAGCAACCAGCACCTCATTTGTTAAACAGAAGTAACAGCGTCCACCTTGTGGGAGGCATTTTTGAGGCTGTACAACATTCTTCTGATGCTAGAGAGGATGGTGGCCTGGCTCTGGATCTCATCCAGTGGTGGCTTCCAGGGCACTGGGCCTGAGACTCTACAGTAGAGAAGAGAGCAGAGACCTGGAATCAAGGTTGGCCAGAGCCCCTCCCTGCCCTGTGCTTTCTCTAGCTTGCTTGCTTGCTTGGGAAGCCGCTCTGTTGTGTCCGACTTTTTGCGACCCCATGGACTGTAGCCCACCAGGTGCCTCCATCCATGGGATTTTCCAGGCAAGAGTACTGGAGGAGGTTGCCATTTCCTTCTCCAGGGGATCTTCCCAACCCAGGGATCAAACTTGGGTCTCCCACATTGTAGGCAGACTCTTTACCATCTGAGCCACCAGGGAAGTCCTTCTATAGCAAGGAGTAGCAAATAATCCCACTATTATATTTCCAGGTTTCCTTTACACAAGGGAGATTTGCTTGTGATGGTGGCTTTGGGACCCTTACTCTTTCTCCCATGGAAAGGCTGCACTTGATCTTTTCCAGAAACCTGGTGCTATTCTGTGATGAGGCCAATGGGGAACAGCTGGACACCAGGCTGGGAGCCTCAGGAGTCTATTCCAGGAGGCTCCTGAAGGAATTGGCAGGATGATGTCTGGATCTATGGTTGATGTCTTTTCAAGTTTGTATAGGAAGCTCTCCAAAGCATTTGGAGACAGTTGTAGGGTCTTGGGTAGGGTCCAGGAAGGTGGGTCACCATGGGAAGCAAGAAGGAGGTCCCATGCTCTCTGTTGTTCAGTCTCTAAGTCATGTCCGACTCTTTGTGACCCCATGGACTGCAGCATGCCAGGCCTCCCTGTCCTTCACCATCTCCCAGAGCTTGCTCAAACAAATGGCCATTGAGTCAGTGATGCCATTCAACCATCTCATCCTCTGTCGTCCCCTTCTCCTGCCCTCAATCCCTCCCAGCATCAGGGTCTTTTCCAATGAGTAAGCTCTTCGCGTCGGGTGGCCAAAGTATTGGAGTTTCAGCTTCAGCGTCAGTCCTTCCAATGAATATTCAGGACTGACTTTCTTTAGGATTGACAAGTTTGACCTCCTTGCAGTCCAAGGGACCCTCAAGAGTCTTCTCCAGCACCACAGTTCAAAAGCATCAATTCTTCGGCACTCTCTGACAGCTCACCCCAAGAGAAATTGAGCTGTGCTGTCCCTGGGCTGAGCACCTTTGTGAATTGTTTATGCTGTCCTGTGGACTCTGTGAATTACTGTGTTTCAGTCCTGTGAGCCCATGTGGAAGTAGAGGGCTGTGGTGGGGGGCGGGGCAGGCGATTGTGGGGTGGACAGGGGATTGTGGGGTGGGCAGGGTTGAACAGGGCAGGAGGAGGTTAATTGCTTGACTGTGGGTATTTCTCAGAATGGCTTTCTGTGTTGTTTGGTCTATGTCAGTAATTTTCTAGATTACTTTATGTTTTGTATGTAAATAAATATTCCTATCTACTGAGGAGCTATAGCCTCCGTTTAGGCCATAGCAACTCACTCCTGAGTCCAGAGCCCAAAGATGTGGTTGAAATTGGCCAATAAAACTGCTTGATAACCAGCAAATTTCTGGTCACTTTTGCTTCCTACGGACAATGACAACGAGATATGTGAGCTAAAATAAAATTGTGATAGCTTTGAGCAGAGCAGGGGCAGGGGAAATGTTGAGATGCGTTGAGCCACCTTGCCGGTGCCCCTCACCCACTTGAAGGGAAAAGACAAGTGACCTGGGATTTGCCCTGGGACCACACGGTGGCAGTGTGGAGCTAAAAGTGAGTCTGACCCAGTAAATGACCCACAGGGGCCTGCAGGGAGTCTTCCCAGCTCCAATGCCATACTAAGTTTCCATAAGGTTCTAGAGTCTTGGTCTTGCATTTGACCCAGCTCTCCTGAGAGCTAACATGCTCTCAGGAGCTTACATGCACTTCTTTCTCCCAAAGTTCACAGAGGATGTATTTAGCAAAGAGGGGCAAAGAGCAAGAGGTTTCTTCTGCAGGTTGAGAGTCTGAATATAGAGATTCTTGTCTGAAAGGGTGACTGCATGAGGGAGCTAGTGGGACCTCAAAAAAAAAAAAAAGGGCGAATAAGATGGAGTCATTATGTGTTTGGTTTAGAGGTCAGGGTCTTGGGTTAAAAGGCCTTTTGAAGTGCCTCTGGGTCAGGGCAATAGTCCTAATTCAGGAGCAAGTACCCTACAGTGTTGAGCATAAAATACCTCTTCACCCTGTGAATCTTGCTGGTCGATAAGACAGTTTACCTCGCGGAATTCTGCTACACTTCCATGGTGGACACTGGGTGCTTGCTCCTTTAGAATAAAGCATCATGGAAGACAGGTCACATTTAGTCTGGTCCAATGTACATTCCCAGTTCATCACTGGCATGGACTCAGCCTTCTACTGGCTGCCAGTAGCAAATCAGTTTGTGCGTACCTTGTGGTAAGACAGTTTAGAGAGATTTTTATCCAGTTCTTATTCACAGAGGAACCGAGAGAGGGGCAGCATAATTCTTCCCTGGAGGTTCTGATCGTATACAGAGAAAGTGTACGTATGTTACTGGAGAAAGTAACTTTATTGTACCAGAAACTATTCCTTAAAGGGTGATTCAGTTCAGTTCAGTTCAGTTGCTCAGTCATGTCCGACTCTTTTCGACCCCTTGAATCACAGCACGCCAGGCCTCCCTGTCCATCACCAACTCCCAGAGTTTACTCAAACTCATGTCCATTGAGTTGGTGATGCCATCCAGACATCTCATCCTCTGTCGTCCCCCTCTCCTCCTGCCCCCAATCCCTCCCAGCATCAGAGTCTTTTCCAATGAGTCAACTCCTTGCATGAGGTGGCCAAATTACTGGAGTTTCAGCTTTAGCAAAGGGTGATTACCTGTACATAAAACCATTTATGCAGATTTAGGCAACTAACCCTTTAAGCTCATATATATATATATATATATTTTTTTTTTTTTTAAAGGCCATTTTATTTCTAGCTGTGGCTAGCGATGTGGCTTAGGTCAGATTATTAGTTGGCCCCAGTCATTATTTTATTGGCCCAAACTCTCCTGTTCACTTTTCAGACCATCTACTCATCTGCATTGTTGACGGTCAATCAAATCTCTGTGAGTCCCTTGGAGTCACACTTTCACTTCTATTCTTAAACAGCACTCTCAAAGAAGGCCTCCCCTTATAAGCAACTGGGGTGAGTGCTAATGTTAATCTCTATGATATATTTATTTGCCTTGAAAATCGTGCCTTTGAAACCAATCCTAGCACAGTTCATTACACCCCTTAATCAGGTGGGCAGGGGCATTCCTGTCTGTCTTTCCTCTGACGTCAAATTCCTGCTCCCCAATGTCATCACTGCTTCTGAACTCAGACATTTCTCCATGCAGTTCAGTTCAGGTTGGTCCCTGGAGAAATGTATCGAGTGCCTGCCTACACTGGGTCAGGCCTGCTCCCTGTCCTTCTGCCTCTTCTTCCATCCATCCATCCATCCTTTTTTGTAAACTGAGGGCAGAAACCATCTTTCTCTAATTTTTCTGATTAGGTCCACCTGATCTTAACATGGAGAAGGAAATGGCAACCCACTCCAGTGTTCTTGCCTGGAGAATCTCAGGGACAGGGGAGCCTGGTGGGCTGCTGTCTATGGGGTCGCACAGAGTTGGACACGACTGAAGGGACTTAGCAGCAGCAGCAGCAGATCTTAACATTCTTATACACAATCTAATCATTGATGAGCTCTGGTTTCCTTGCTCTGTGTTAATTCTCCTTTCTCATGTGTTGCTGTATACATGTTCTTGCCTGTCTCCACTGGAGGTCATGCACCACCTAACCTCATCTAGATGCTAAAGCCTTATTTTTATGTATGATCCTCCCCACTTGCAGGGCCTGCTGCTGCTGCTAAGTCGCTTCAGTCGTGTCCGACTCTGTGCGAGCCCATAGATGGCAGCCCACCAGGCTCCCCCATCCCTGGGATTCTCCAGGCAAGAGCACTGGAGTGGGGTGCCATTGCCTTCTCTGACTTGCAGGGCCTGGTCTGGGAGGAAGCAGAAGGCAGGCGCTCTGTCCGTGCTGCCACAGCTGTTGTCTCTCCTGGTGTGGAAAGTGTATTAGCAGCATCTCTGCCCAGTCTCTCTTGGGTGTGCTATAAACTATCTGAATCTCTTGAGCATATCTTGAATTTTCTTTTTTCCATTTTAAAAGAGATCAATAAGCAGTAGAATTTTGCTTCTGGATGCAAAGATAGTATCACTGTTGTTGGCTTTGGCGATGTTTACTCCTCATTCTGTTTCTCTAATCAGTAGAAACTCTCTTTCCCCGTTTAGAAAAGCTCAAACAAAATCGACAGGTCTTTGACCAGAGTTGTCAAGAAAAAAAGAAAGAAGGGCCAAATAAATAAAATGAGAGGTGAAAAAGAAGTTCTAACCAACACCATAGAAATGTAAAGAATCATAAGAGATTACTGTGAACAATACTATATGTTGATAAAATGGGAAACCTAGAAGAAATGCACAAATTCTAGAAATGTACAATCTCCTGTGATTGAATCAGGAAAAAATAAAAATATGATCAAACCAATTACCAATAATGAAATTGAATCAGTAATTTTAAAAATTTCCAACAAACAAAAGTCCAGGACCAGACAGCTTCACAGGTGAGTTTTACCAAACATTTAGAGAAAAGTTAATGTTTATCCTTCTAAAATTATTTGTGAAGAAGGTAATGCCTCCAAACTCATTCTACAAAGCCAGCCTCACTTTGGTACCAAAACCAGAAAAAGATATCACAAAAAAAGAAATTACAGGCAAATATCACTGATGAACATAGATGAAAAAATCCTTCATAAAATACTAGCGAAACATCTAACAATACATTCAAAGGATCATATAGCATGATCAAGTGAAATTTATTTCAGAGTTGCAAGGATTTTTCAATATCCAAAAATCAATCAATGTGATAGTGTATGAATTTAAGAATGAAATTCATGGGATCATCTAAATAGATGTAAAAAGGCTTTTGAGAAAATTCAGTATACCTTTATAATAAAAACTTTCAGCAAAGTGAATATAGAAGAAACATATTTTGACATAATAAAGATTATATATGACAAGCCCATAGCTAACATCATACTCAGTGGTGAAGAGCTAAAAGCATCTAAGAAAGTTTTACGATTAAAAAAAAAAAAAGACAAGGATGCCCACTCTCACCACTTTTAACCAACATTGTATTGCAAGTCCTAGCCATAGCAATTAGACAAGAAAAAGAAATGAAGAATCCAAATTAAAAAGGAATAAGTAAAATTGTCACTGTTTACAGATGACATAATACTATACACGGAAAATCTTAAAGATTCCCCCAATAAACTACAAGAGCTCATCAATGAATTTAGTAAAGTTGAAGGATGCAAAATTAGTATGCAGAAATTGGTTGCATTTCTGTGCAGTAACAACAAACTATCAGAAAGTAAAATTAAGAAAACTATCCCATTTACAGTAGTATCAAAAATAATAAAATATTTAGAAATAAACATAACTAATAAAGTAAAAAGCTATAATTAGAAATCTGTAAGACACTAATGAAAAAAATTGAAGATGACACAAACAGAAAAGTATGCTGTGCTCATTGATTAAAAGAAATGATCTTGTTAAAATGACAATGCAACCTACATACTCAATACCATCTCTATCAAAATATAAATGGCCTTTTTCACAGAACTATAACAAATAATTCTAAAATTTCTGGAAACACAAAAGACCCCAAATAGCCAAAACAATCTTGAGAAAGAAGAAAGCTGGACGTATTACAATCTCTGGTTTCAAACTACAGCTATCAAAACAGTGTGGTACCGGCACAAAAACAGACGCGTAGATCAATGAAACAGAACAGAGGGCCCAGAAATGAGCCCGCACCTGTATGGGCAACTAACCTACAACAAAGAAGGCAAAAATATAAAAGCGGGAAGGACAGCCTCTCCAATAAATAGTGTTGGGAAAACTGGACAGCTACATGCACAAGAATCAAACTGGATTGCTTTCTCACACTAGGCACAAAAGTAAATTCAAAGTGGATTAAAGACTTAAATGCAGAACCTGAAACCATAAAACTTTTAGGAAAAAACAGGCAGTACACACTATGGCATTGGTCTTAGTAACAATGTTTTTTAAACACATCACTTCAAGCAAGGGAAACAAAAGCAAAACTAAACATAGGAAATTACATACAACTAAAAGACTTTGTACCATAAAGGAAACTATTAACAGAATGAAAAGACAATCTACTGAAAAGGAGAAGTTATTTTCAAATGATATATCCAGTAAGAGGTTTACACCCAAAACATACAAAGAATCCATACAGCTCAACAAAAAATGATTGAAAATGGCAAAGGATATGAATAGACATTCTTCTAAAAGAGACATGCCAAAACATGAGCATATGAAAACATGCTCAACATCACTAATCTTCAAGGGAAATATAAATCAAAACCACAATGAGACGTCAACTTACATCTGTCAGAATGGTTGTTATCAAAAAGACAACAAACATGTGTTGAGGAGCCCACGCTTGTGCACTGTTGGTGAGAATATAAACTAGTACAGCTGCTATAGAAAACAGTACAGAGATTCCTCAAAAAATAAAAAGTAGACATAACATGTGATCCAGCAATTCTACTCCTTAGTATTTATCCAAGAAAATGAAAACACTAACTGAGAAAGATATACATACCCCTATGTTCATGGCAGCATTCCTTCCAAAGAAATCCTAGGGTTGATCTCCTTCAGAATGGACTGGTTGAATCTCCTTGCAGTCCAAGGGACTCTCAAGAGTCTTCTCCAACACCACAGTTCAAAAGCATCAATTCTTCGGTGCTCAGCCTTCTTCACAGTCCAACTCTCACATCCATACATGACCACAGGAAAAACCATAGCCTTGACTAGACGGACCTTTGTTGGCAAAGTAATGTCTCTGCTTTTGTATGTGCTATCTAGATTGGTCATAACTTTCCTTCCAAGGAGTAAGCATCTTTTAATTTCATGGCTGCAGTCACCATCTGCAGTGATTTTGGAGCCCAGAAAAATAAAGTCTGACACTGTTTCCCCATCTATTTCCCATGAAGTGATGGGACCGGATGCCATGATCTTCATTTTCTGAATGTTGAGCTTTAAGCCAACTTTTTCACTCTCCACTTTCACTTTCATCAAGAGGCTTTGGGATTTCTTTGGAAGGAATGATGCTGAAGCTGAAACTCCAGTATTTTTGGCCACCTCATGTGAAGAGTTGACTCATTGGAAAAGACTCTGATGCTAGGAGGGATTGGGGGCAAGAGGAGAAGGGGATGACAGAGGATGAGATGGCTGGATGGCATCACCGACTCGATGGACATGAGTCTCAGTGAACTCTGGGAGTTGGTGATGGACAGGGAGGCCTGGCGTGCTGCGATTCATGGGGTCACAAAGAGTCAGACACGACTGAGCAACTGATCTGATCTGATCTGATGTTCATGGCAGCATTATTTGCAGTAGCCAAGATGTGGAAGCAACATGAAAGCCCATCAGTAGATGAACAGATAAACAAGATATAAATATATATACGTGTATGTGTGTATGTGTTGTGTGTGTGAATATATATTCAGCCATAACAAGAATGAAATTTCGCCATTTGCAACAATACGAATGGACCTAGAAGGTATTAGGTTAAGTGAAATAAGTCAGACAAATACTGTATGATTTCACTTATACGTGGAATATAAAAAAAACAAATGAACAAAAATAACAAAACATAAACAGAGTAATAGATACAGAGAACAAACATATGGTAGCCAGAGGAGGAAAGGTGAGGGGAGGGAGAAATACATGAGGAAGATCAAGAGGTACAAACTTCCTGCTGAAAAATAAATGAGTTGCAGATATGAAATACACAGTGTGGGGAATATGGTCAGTAATTATATAATATCTTTGTATGGTGACAGAGGGTGACTAGACTTATTGTGGTGATCATTTTGAAAGTATAGAAATATACCATTTCTCAAGGTGGCAGAGGGTAAGACTTGGAGATCACCTTCCCCCCAGAAATACATCACATTTATGTCTGCATGCATGGCCCAACTAAGCCCAGGTACCACAACTACTGAGCCAGCACTCCCACCAGCCACGACCATGGAGCCCATGTGTTGCAACTACTGAAGCCGTGGGCCCATGCTCTGCAACAAGAGAAGCCAGTACAAAGAGAAGCCTGCATACTACAATGAAGAGTAGTTCCCTCTTGCCACAGCTAGAGAAAGCACATGTGCAATAGATAAATTTATCTATTTATAAACAGATAAATCTTAAAAAAAAAAAAAAAAATACACCTGCATGTGGAACAACTTCCACAGAACACCTACTGAATGCTGGCAGAAGACTTCAGATTTCCAAAAAAGGCAAGCTAATCTCCACACAACCAGGTTGGGAGAAAGAGGGAAAGAAAAAGAAAATAGAGAGATAAGGGAATGAGGATGGGACCTGTGCCTCTGGGAGGGAGCTATGAAGGAGGAAAAGTTTCCACACGCTCAGAAACCCCCTCACTAGTGGAGATGGGGGAAGCTTCAGAACCTCAGAAGAGGTGTGGTGGCAGGTATACAGAGGGCAAAGTGGAGAGAATTTTGCATAGAGATCAGTGCCGACAGCACCCCCCAGCCTGAGATGCTTGTCTACATGCCTGCTGAGATGGGTGGGGGCTGGATGCTGAGACTCGGGTTCAGAGGCCAGACCCCAGGGGGAGGACTGCCATGACGACAGTCTGAGGGCACAAATACAACACAGCTGCAGGAGTCCAGGGGAAAGCCTGGACTTGCCAGAGAGACGAGAGGGCATCAGCGCGGGAGAAGGGCAGGCCGGTCAGGGACGCTGTAATTCCATGCACTCACAGAAGCTCCAGAGGAGGGGTGAGCTGCAGCTCTGACCCAGGAGGTGGACATAACAGCTGCCCCACTTCCACTAGGCTGAGAGCTGGCACAGCCCACTGTCCACTCCTTCCCGGGAGCCTGTGCCGCCTGGAATCACGGAGGGAGCTGTGCCCTGGGGTTGATTGCCCTGGAGAGCGCAGGCTCTGCCCCAGGCTGCAGCACCTTCTCAGCAGCCTCTTCCGAAGAAGGCATTCCCTGCACATCCCCAACGTGTCTGCTGCGTATGTCCCTCCCCAGCCTGAGTGGGCAAGTGAGCCCTAACCAGCTGCCACCTTCCCCTCTCTTGTCTGGGTGGAAAACCAGACGCTGGAGGGCAGCATGCAAACAGAGGTGGGTGGGGAGACTAACATTGAAATATGTATAATATTATATCTGAAATGTATTAATTGTTCAAACTAAACACTGTCATGTTACAATTTGTTCATATTAGATGTTTGTAATGTTTCTGATAATCAATAAAAGAGATTCTTGATAAAAAAAAAAAATAAACAAACAGAGGTGGGCCAGAACCAAAGCTGAGCACCAGCTGTGTGACGGAAGGAAAAGAATGCAGGAGCAGTGAGTGGAATCTCCACCACTGGTATGGGAAGCCCTGCATCTGGAATATCTGAATAAATAATGCGTTCCCACATTTGAGGCTGTGGGTATTGGGGACAATTGTGGATTTTGGAAAAAAGGACAAGCTGGAGTAAGGCCAGACCAGAATCTGAACTGGCCCCACAAGTGCCCACTGCATATCCAGAGACCTTTCTAAGGAGAAGGTCAGTAGTTGTAGGTCTATCACTACTCCTTCTTTTTTGTTTTGTTCTATCATTGTTCTTTTTTTTATTAGTCATTTAATTTTTATTTATTTTTATGCTTTTATTTTTAAGTACATTTATTTTATTTTTTTTCTAATTTCCACAGTATGTTTTCATTATATTGCTTTCCCCCCTTGGTTTTGATCTTCTTTTTAGCTATTCTTTACCTTGATCTATCTTTACTTCTTTGATGTTTTGTATTTTTTTCCTTCTGTCTTCGTCTTGCTTTGGTTTTTACTTTTTTTCTTTTGATTGTATTGATGTGGTTGTTTTATGTTTTCTTTGCTTTTATTTTAGTTTGCTTTATGCATTTGATTTAATCTTGCTTTTGTGTTTTTGCTAGATTAGTTTTTACTGTTGGTTTTCATTTATTGGTTTGATCACTTTCTTCTTTTTGTTTCTTCTCTTTCTCCTTTTTTTTCCTCTTCTTTTCTTTTAGTGAATGTGAGTGTGTGAATTTCTTTTTCTGTTTTTTTTTTTTTCTCTTTATCTTGTTTTATTTTATCCCTTAATTGGGGAATAACTTTCTGCTTTTTCATGCTGATTAATTTTCTGTAATGATGCTCTTCTTGCTTCTTCTGTCTGCCTTCAGAGGGAGGAGGCTAAGAAACTTGTGTAAGCTGGATGGGAGGGACTGGTGGTGGGAAAAACTGGGTCTTGCTCTGGTACATAAGGCCTTACTCAGTAAATCTTTGATCCAATTATCTGCTGATGTGTGGAGTTGACTTGGTGTTTTGTCTGTCTTTTCTTTGTTTGATTGATTCTTTTATCTTTTTCTTTCTCTTCTGTCTGTGCATCTTGTGGAGTCTTGGTGCTCCAGCCAGGGGTTGGGCCTGAACCTCCAAAGTAGGTGACCCGAGCCCCGGATGTTGAACACCAGAGAACTCCTGACCCGACTGAATATTAGGCAGTGAGGATTCTTGTAAAGGCCTCCATTTCAACATTAGGTCCTGGATCAACCCAATGGCAGACAGGTGGCCTAAAGCCATAGTAAGCTCACAAATACCCTAAAACGCACCACTGGACATGGCAATGCCCATCAGAGGAACAAGATCCAGCTCCACCCACCAGGACACAGGCACCAGTCCCCTCACCAGGGGATCTTCACAAAGCATTAGTCCAACACCATCCACTGGGAACAGACTCTACAAAAGAGGACCTATGACCCTGCAGCCTGCAAAAAGGAGATCCCAAACACAGCAAAGTAAACAAAATGAGAAGACATGCAGCAGATGAAAGGAACAAAGTGAAAACAGACAGGAACAATAAATGAAGAGGAATAAGTACTCTACCCAAGAAGGAGTTCAGAGTAGTGGTAGTAAAGATGATCCAAAACTTCAGAAATTGAATGGAAGCACAAATAAGCAGAATGGAGGCACAGATTGAGAAGATATAAGAAATGTTTAACATGGACCTAGAAGAAATAAAGGACAGTCAGTGATGAGCAACACAATAACTGAGAAAAAAAATACACTAGAGAGAACCAATAGCAGAATAACTGAGGCCAAAGAACAGATAAATGAGCTGCAAGATAGAATAGTGGAAATAACTGAAACAGAGTTATTTCAGACATGAGGATAGTAACAGAGATGGCTGGGAAAACATTAGGCAGACCAACATCTGCATTATAATGGTCCCAGAAGAAGAAGAGAAAAAGAAAGGGTATGAGAAAATATTTGAGGAGGTTATAGTCGAAAACTTTCCTAACATGGGAAAGGAAATTGCAAACCAAATCCAGGAAGCTTAGGGAGTCCCATACAGGATAAACTCAAAGAGAAACATACCAAGACGCATATTAATGAAATTAACAAAAATTAAACACAAAGAAAAAATATTAAAAGTAGAAAGGGAAAAGCAACAAATATCATGCCATGGCATCCCCTTCAGCAGAAACTCTGCAGGCCTGAAGGGAATGGCAGGATATACTTAAAATGAAAGAAGGAAAAGAACCCACAATCAAGATTGCTCTACCCAGCAAGAAGTTCATTCAGATTCACAGAAATTAAAAGCTTTACAGGTAAGCAAATGTTAAGAGAATTCAGTGCCACCAAACCAGCTTCACAAAAAATGCTGAAGGAACTTCTTCAGATAGGAAATACAAGATGAAGAAAGGCCTACAAAAACAAACTCAAAATAATAAAGTAAACGGAAATAGGATCAGACATATCAATAATTAACTTAAATGTAAATGGGTTAAATGCTCAAACCAAAAGACACAGACTGGCTAAATGAATACAAAAATAGGACCCATATATATGCTGTCTACAAGAGACCCACTTCAGATCTAGGGACACATACAGACTAGAAAGTGAGGGGCTAGAAAGAGATACTCCATGCAAATGGAAATCAAAAGAAATCTGAAGAAGCAATACTTATATCAGATAAAATAAACTTTAAAATAAAGACTGTTACAAGAGACAAGGAAAGACAATACGTAATGATAAAAGGATCAATCCAAGAAGAACATATAATAATTATATATGCACCCAACATAGGAGCACTTCAATATATCAGGCAATGCTGCTGCTGCTAAGTTGGTTCAGTCGTGTCCGACTCTGTGTGACCCCAGAGACGGCAGCCCACCAGGCTCCCCCTTCTCTGGCATTCTCCAGGCAAGAACACTGGAGTGGGTTGCCATTTCCTTCTCCAATGCATGAAAGTGAAAAATGAAAGTGAAGTCGCTCAGTCGTGTCTGACTCTCAGCGACCCCATGGACTGCAGCCCACCAGGCTCCTCTGTCCATGGGATTTTCCAGGCAAGAGTACTATGAGAAGTATTGCCTTCTCATAAGGCAATAGTAACAGCTATAAAAGGGGAAATTGACAGTAACACAATAATAGTGGGGGGCTTTAATATCCCACTCACACCAACAGACAGGTCATCCAGACAGAAAATAAGGAAACACAAACCTTAAATACATTGGTTCAGCCTAATGATATCTACAGGACATTCCATACAAATGCAGCAGAGTACACTTTTTTCTCAAATACACATAGAATGTTCTCCAGGATAGATCCTAACTTGGGTCACAAATCAAGCCTTGGTAAATTGAAAGAAAAGAAAACTAAAATTGTATCAAGCAGTCTTTTTCTGACTAGAATATTTTGATATTAGATATTAATTACAGGGGGAAAAAAAGTTAAAAAAGACAAATACATGAACATTAAACAATATGCTCCCAAATAACCAAGAGGTCACTGAGGAAGTCAAAGAGGAAATTATAAAAATACCTAGAAACAAATGACAATGAAAACATGAAAACCCAAAAGCTCTGGGAACCCTAAAAGCAGGGCTGAGAGAGGATTTTATAGCAGTACAAGCCAATGTCAAGAAATGAGAAAAACATCAAATAAACAGCCTAAACTTACATCTAGAGCAACTAGAAAAAAGACCAACAACAAATAAATCCAAAAGTTAGTAGAAGGAAAGAAATTATAAAGATCGGAGCAGAAACTAAATGAAAAAGAAATGAAGCAAAATAAAATTTAATTAAAAAAAAAAAAAAGAAATGAAGAAAGCAAAAGCAAAGACCAGTAAAACTACAAGCTGGTTCTTTGAGAAGATATATATAATTGACAAATCATTGGCCAGACGCATCAGTAAAAAAAAGGGAGAATACTCAAATCAGTAAAATTAGAAATGAGAAAGAAGTTGCAACAGACAGTGCAGAAATATGAAGGGTCATAAGAAAGTACCATGAGCAACTATATGCCAATAAAATGGACAACCCAGAAGAAATGGACAAATTTTTAGAGAAGTACCATCTTCCAAGACTGAATCATGAAGAATTAGAAAATAAGAACAGACCAATGGCAAGAACTGAAATTGAAACTATAATCTAAAATCTTCCAACAAACAAGAATCCAGTGCCAGATGGCTTCACTGGTGAATTCTATCAAACATTTGGAGAAGAGTTAACACCTATCCTGCTCAAACTCTTTCAAAGAAATTGCAGAGGAAGAAATGCTCCCGAATTTATTCTGAGACCACCATCACCCTGATACTCAAACCAGACAAAGATATTACAAAAAAATAAAATTGTAGGCCAAATCACTGATGGACTTGACTCAAAAATTCTCAACAAAATTCTGCTGCTGCTGCTAAGTCACCCCAGTCGTGTCCTACTCTGTGCGACCCCATAGACAGAAGCTCACCAGGCTCCCCCGTCCCTGGGATTCTCCAGGGAAGAATACTGGAGTGGGTTGCCATTTCCTTCTCCAACAAAATTCTAGCAAAGACAATTCAACAACACATTAAAAGTATCACACACTATGATTTAGTAGGGTTTATCCCAGGGATTCATAGATTTTTAAATATAAGCAAATCAATAAATTTGATACACCATATTAACAAATTGAAAGAAAAAACATATGATAATCTCAATATATGCAGAGAAAGCATCCAACAAAATCCAAAACCCATTTATTATAAAAACTCTCCAGAAAATGGGCAGAGAAGAAATTTACCTCAACATAATAAAGACGATATATGACAAACTCAAAGCATACATTATTCTCAATGGTGAAAAACTGAAAGCATTTTCTCTAAGATCAGGAACAAGACAGGGGTGCCCATTCCCACAACTATTATGATATAGTTTTGAAAGTCAGAGAAGAAAAAGAAATAAAAAAGGAATCCAGATTAGAAAAGAAAAAGTAAAACTCTTACTGTATGCCAAAAACATGATACTATGCATAAAACCCTTAAGATGCCACCAGAAAATTACTAGCCCTAAGGGATGGGAAGCTTGGTGGGCTGCCGTCTCTGGGGTCGCACAGAGCCGGACACGACTGAAGCGACACAGCAGCAGCAATGGGTGAATTTAGTGAAGTCTCAGGATACAAAATTAATACACAGAAATCACTTACATTCCTATACACTAACAATGAAAAATCAAAAGAGAAATTAAGGAAACAATCACATTCACCATTGCAAAAAAAACATTACCTAGGAATAAACCTGCCTAAGGAGACAAAAGACCTGTGTACAGAACACTGAGACACTGATCAAAGAAATCAAAGATGACACAAACAGATGCAGAGATACCCCATGTTCTTGGATTGGAAGAATCAATAATGTGAAAAAGACTATACTACCCAAGCAATCTACAGATTCAATGCAACCCTTATCAAATTACCAAAGGCATTTTCACAGAACCAGAACAAAAAATTCTACAATTTGTATGGAAAACAAAAGACTAGCCAAAGTAATCTTGAGATAGAAAAATGGAGCTGGAGGAATCAACCTTCCTGACTTTGGACGAAACTGGAAAGCTATAGTCATCAAGACAGTATGGTACTGGCACAAAAACAGAAATATAGACCAATGGAACAATATAGAAATCCTGGAGACAAATCCATGCACCTATGGGCACCTTATCTTTGACAAAGGAAACAAAAATATACGATGGAGAAAAAACAGCCTCTTCCCAATAAGTGGTGCTGGGAAAACTGGACCACTACATGCAAAAGAATGAATTTAGAATAATTCCTAACACCATTCACAAAAATAAACTCAAAATGGATTAAAGACTTAAAAGTAAGGCCAGAAACTATACAACTCTTAAAGGAAAACAGGCAGAACACTCAACATAAACTGTAGCAGATCCTCTTTGACCCACCTGCTGTAGTAATGGAAATAAAAACAAAAAATAAATCAATGGGACCTAGTTAAACTTAAAAGCTTTGCATAGCAAAGGAAACTATAAACAAGATGACAGACAACCCTGAGATTGGGAGAAAATAATTACAAATCAAACACCTGGCAAAGGATTAATCTCCAAAACACATAATCAGTTTATGTATTTATGTATTGAGCTATGTATGAGTTATGTATTGAGCTATCAGTAGCTCAATATCAGAAAAACAAACAACCCCTCGAAAAATGAGCAGAAGACCTAAACAGATATTTCTTCAAGGAAGACACACAGATGGCCAATAAACACATAAAAAGGTGCTCAATATCATTCATTGTAAGAGAAATGCAAATCAAAACTACAGTGCGGTATCTTCTCATACTGGTCAGAATCAGATCAGATCAGATCAGATCAGTCGCTCAGTCATGTCCGACTCTTTGCGACCCCATGAACCGCAGCATGCCAGGCCTCCCTGTCCATCACCAACTCCCGGTCAGAATGGCTATCATCAAAAAATCTACAGACAGTAAATGCTGGAAAGGACGTGGAGAAAAGTGAACCCTCTTGCACTGTTGGTGGGAATGTAGACTGATACAGACACTATGGAGAACAGTATGGAGATTCCTTAAAATACTAGGAATAAAACCACCATATGAAGCATAATTCAGAAGACACATGTACCCCAATGTTCATTGCAGCACTATTTACAAGAGCAAGGACATGGAAGCAACTGAGATATCCAACAACAGATGAATGGATGAAGCTGTGGTATGTATACACAATGGGATATTGCTAGGACATAAAAAAGAACAAATGTGAATCAACTGAACTGAGGTAGATGAACCTAGAGCTTATACAGAGTGAAGTAAGTCAGAAAGAGAAAGACAAACATTGTATATTAACACATATATATGGAATCTAGAAAAATGATACTGATGAACCTATTTGCAGGGCAGGAATGACACAGACATATAGAGAATGGACTCATAGACACAGCAGGGGAAGGAGAGGGTGGGATGAATTGAGAAAGTAGCATCGATATTTAGACACTACCTTTGACTGTGTAGATCACAATAAACTATGGAAAATTCTGAAAGAGATGGGAATACCAGACCACCTGATCTGCCTCTTAAGAAATCTGTATGCAGGTCAGGAAGCAACAGTTAGAACTGGTCATGGAACAACAGACTGGTTCCAAATAGGAAAAGGAGTACGTCAAGGCTGCATATTGTCACCATGTTTATTTAACTTATATGCAGAGTACATCATGAGAAATGCTGGACTGGAAGAAACACAAGTTGGAATCAAGATTGCTGGGAGAAATATCAATAACCTCAGAAATGCAGATGACACGACTCTTATGGCAGAAAGTGAAGAGGGGCTAAAAAGCCTCTTGATGAAAGTGAAAGTGGAGAGTGAAAAGGTTGGCTTAAAGCTCAACATTCAGAAAACGAAGATCATGGCATCTGGTCCCATCACTTCATGGGAAATAGATGGGGAAACAGTGGAAACTGTCAGACTTTATTTTTCTGGGCTCCAAAATCACTGCAGATGGTGACTGCAGTCATGAAATTAAAAGACGCTTACTCCTTGGAAGGAAAGTTATGACCAACCTAGATAGCATATTCAAAAGCAGGGACATTACTTTACCAACAAAGGTTCGCCTAGTCAAGGCTATGGTCTTTCCTGTGGTCATGTATGGATGTGAGAGCTGGACTGTGAAGAAAGCTGAGCGCTGAAGAATTGATGCTTTTGAACTGTGGTGTTGGAGAAGACTCTTGAGAGTCCCTTGGACTGCAAGAAGATCCAACCAGTCCATTCTGAAGGAGATCAATCCTGGAATTTCTTTAGAAGGAATGATGCTAAAGCTGAAACTCCAGTATTTTGGCCACCTCATGCGAAGGGTTGACTCATTGGAGAAGACTCGGATGCTGGGGGGGATTGAGGGCAGGAGGAGAAGGGGACGACAGAGAATGAGATGGCTGGATGGCATCACTGACTCGATGGGTATGAGTCTGGGTGACCTCCGGGAGCTGGTGATGGACAGGGAGGCCTGGCGTGCTGCGGTTCATGGGGTCGCGAAGAGTTGGACACGACTGAGCGACTGATCTGATCTGATGTGTGAAACAGAGCTAGTGGGAAGGCGTTTTATAATACAAGGTTACCAGCCTGGTGCTCTGTGATGACTTAGAGAGGCAGATGGTGTGGGTAGGAGAGAGGCTGAAGGGGGAGGGGAGATATATATAGTTATGACTGATTCCAAATTTTCTGGCATATTGAGAGCACTCATATATGCCAGCAAATTTGGAAAACTCAGCAGTGGCCACAGGGCTGGAAAAGGTCAGTTTTCATTCCAATCCCAAAGAAAGGCAATGCCAAAGAATGCTCAAACTACCACACAATTGGACTCATCTCAACATTATAGCAAAGTAATGCTCAAAATTCTCCAAGCCAGGCTTCAACAGTACATGAATGGTGAAATTTCAGATGTTCAAGCTGGATTTAGAAAATCCAGAGGAACCAGAGATCAAACTGCCAACATCCACTGGATCATTGAAAAAGCAAGAGAGTTCCAGAAAAACATCTACTTCTGCTTTATTGACTACACCAAAGCCTTTGACTGTGTGGATCACAACAAACTGTGGAAAATTCTTCAAGAGATGGAAATACCAGACCACCTGACCTGCCTCCTGAGAAATCTGTATGCAGGTCAAGAAGCAACAGTTACAACTGGACATGGAACAATGGACTAGTTCCAAATCAGGAAAGGAGTACATCAAGGCTGTATATTGTCACCCTGCTTATTTAACTTAAATGCAGAGTACATCATATGAAATGCTGCCCTGGATGAAGCACAAGCTGGAATCAATATTGCCGGGAGAAATATCAATAACCTCAGATATACAGATGACACCACCCTTATGGCAGAAAGTGAAGAAGAACTAAAGAGCCTCTTGATGAAAATGAAAGACGAGAATGAAAAGGCTGGCTTAAAACTCAACATTCAGAAAGCTAAGATCATGGCATCCGGTCCCATCACTTCATGGGAAATAGATGGGGAAACAATGGAAACAGTGACAGACTTTATTTTCTTGGCTCCAAAATCACTGCAGATCGTGATTGCAGCCATGAAATTAAAAAACGCTTGCTCCTGGGGAGAAAAGCTATGACCAACCTAGAGAGCATATTAAAAAGCAGAGACATTACTTTACCAACAAAGATCTGTCTAGTCAAGGCTATGGTTTTTCCAGTAGTCATGTATGGATGTGAGAATTGGACTATATAGAAAGTTGAGCACCGAAGAATTGATGCTTTTGAACTGTGGAGTTGGAGAAGACTCTTGAGAGCCCCTTGGACAGCAAGAAGATCCAACCAGTCCATCCTAAAGGAAATCAGTCTTGAATATTCATTGGAAGGACTGATGCTGAAGCTGAAACTCCAATACTTTGGCCACCTGATGTGAAGAACTGATTCATTGGAAAAGACCCTGATGCTAGGAAAGATTGAAGGTGGGAGGAAAAGGGGACGACAGAGGATGAGATGGTTGGATGACATCACTGACTGAATGGACATGAGTTTGAGTAAGCTCTAGGAGTTGGGGATGGACAGGGAGGCCTGATGTGCTGCAATCCATGGGGTTGCAAAGATCTAGACACAACTGAGCGACTGAACTGAACTGATGACTGATTCACATTGTTATAGGGCAGAAAGCAATACGACATTATAAAGCAATTATCCTCCAATCAGAAAAAAATACATTTTTTAAAAGATGAGGGAAAAATGAGAAAAAAAAAGAAATATCAAATCACTATATTGTATGACAGGAACTAGCATAGTGCTGTAGGTCAGTTATACTTCAGAAACAAATTCATAGGAAAATAGAGATCAAATTTTTGGTTATCAAAGGCAGAGAGTTGTGGAAGGGGAATTGGTTAAAAGCAGTCAAAAGGTACATACTTTCAGTTATAAAATAATAAGTATTAAGGATGTAATGATAATATGATAAATGTGATTAACATTTATAAATGTTCTATGTGAAAGCTGTTGAGAGTAAATCCTAAGAGTTCTCATCACAAGGAAAAAAATTTTCTATTTCTTTAATTAATTTTGTATCTATACAAGGTAATGGATGCTCACTAAACCTACTATGATAATCATTTCATGATGTATGTAAGTCAAATCATTGCGCTGTACACCTTAAACTTACACAGTGCTGTATATCAATTGTATCTCAATAAAACTGGGGAAAAAAGAAAGAAAAGCCTTCTAAGGAGATGTGATAGTCCCTCTAGGCTGCCATCAATAAATATAGTAGCATGGTTGCTTATAAACAGCAGGTATTTATTATTCATAATTTTGAAAGGTGTCAGAATAGTTGGTGAGTGTCTTTTTTGGGGTTGCAAACTTCTCATTGTATCCTCATATGATGGAAGGCATTAGGGAGCTCTGGATTTCTAAGAGCACTAATCTCATTCAGTGGAGAAGGCGATGGCACCCCACTCCAGTACTCTTGCCTGGAAAGATGGATGGAGGAGTCTGGTAGGCTGCAGTCCATGGGGTCACGAAGAGTTGGACACGACTGAGCGACTTCTCTTTCCCTAATCTCATTCAGGAGGGTGCCTTCCTTATGATCTAATAACCTCCCAAAGGCTCCATCTCCCAGTACCATTATCTTGGGTTAGGATTTCAGCATATGAATTTGAAGGGAACAGAAACCTTCAAGCTGTAGTGGGAGAGGAACAACAATGATAGTTAAATGTATAAGGACATGTAGACGGGCAAAAATTTCCAAAACTCAAACAGGAACAATGTCTTCAGATCATCTTGGGGAAGAGGAACCTGGAAAGATGAAAACTGCCCCCACCCCCACAACACTCTACAAGGTCATTCAGCGTCAGATTTCGGAACACAGTTGATGAATAGTTTCTATGGTGTTTGAATTTGGCCAAGAGTATTTCTAAAGTTTCCATTTTTTGAGATGTTTGCTTAGCTATTGTTAGCATTTTTTTTTTTTTTCCATTTTGTGTCTTAATTAGCTTGTTGGGAGCCGGTTTGGATTAGCGCTCTGCCTGTGACAAAGGTCATGAGGAAGGAGGCTTGGCAATAATGCAAGGGCGCAAGATCAAGCCTCAGGAGCCCCTTGGAGGTTCTTGAGCATCTACCCCCAAAACCAGAGCTTGCCTCCTTTACTACCTGTGCTCTCACCTACACCTCTGGCTTTACGGGGGGCTGTCCCCCACTACCTCTCTCTGAAAAAAGAGTTAACTTAAAGCTTCAGTTAATAAAAATTCCTGGGCGTGACAGGAGTGTTTTAACCTACAAACTCCTCTGAAGGTTCCTTAGCCCACCTGACAGGCTTGTCCGGCCACATGTGCTTCTAAAACCAGGTTCTTTAGAGAAGTCAGAAAACTATTAGGATAAGTATAGTGGGCTGATTAGAAATTGTATTGGTGAAGGGTTTTTCATTTGTTGAGCCAATGTTTGCTGCTAGGTCTCCACTTCCCCTGCCCTTATACACATTAATGAATAGAAGAGGTAAGTATTAACCTTTGATATTAGTCACGTTAGACTTTAGGCTAAGTAAATTCTTTCCCTGACTAAAACCCACTACACCCTCACCCTATAGGAATGTAAACTTATCTAGTGGAGTCTGTTTTAAGAATAATCACCCTGGAGAAATAAGTGACTGACCGCTATCACAAGGAGAAGGTCATTAATTGTCAGCAGGCCCCCTGGCCAGAAGATGATGTAACACACCTAAAACCTCTGTATACATTTAAGCACCTGACTTTGATAAAAGTCAGGGCTGCTAGCCCCGCGTGACTTTTGTATAACATCTCAGTGTATAAAAGTAAACTAGGGAAAATAAAGAAGGGGGATCAGTTCCTGGAAAGACTGGTCTCCCCATGTCGCTCTCTCTCTCAAATTCTGGCTGAGTCTCCATCTGGGGCGCGGGACCCACCATGCTTACTAATTATGCCTGGGCTTCTGAGATCGGACCGGGGAGGCCTCAGTGTCTCCTCTCCTTCGGGAGAACGGAAAGACGCCTGCGGCCTCCGTAAGTGGTGCAAACTTCTTGTCTTGAAGTTTTATTGGTCTCCCGCGTAAACCAAGTTACTCAGCCTCTTTTCTCCACTAAATTTTCCTACTGAACTATCCTCGTTCTAGTATTCTTTATATCTCTAATTATAACTATTGTATCCTGATCCTCACCGACGCCGTCCTCGCTTCGAAGTCCCTGGATCAGCTGGGGCTGGTCCCCAGCATTAGCTGTTGGGAAAAGTAAGTTGTATATTTATCTAGTCACTGCTTACAGCATATTATTAATTTTAAAAGACTTAAGCTAATTTTTTTGAGGTTTTCTAGGACTAGCATATTGCAAACATTGACAAACTTATCCTCCTCTCCCATAGTTACAGCCCTCATTTGTGTTAACTGTTTGACTGCACTGATTAGAGTTTCTAGAGCTATGTTGGAGAGTAAAGGAAATGGTAGGCTTTTGGACATTCCCACTTTGTTTATGATTTAGTGAGATTGAGTCTAGGGCCTTACAGTTAAACATCATGTCATCAGCTGGTTTCAGATAAGCTATTCTTAATTAGGTTAAGCAAATGTTCTTTTGCTACCAAAATTGGCAGTAAAAGTAAAAACAACAGCAACCACAAACCAAGAATAGATATTGGATTTTATTGGACTGAATTTGGAAATTTTTTTTTAATAACATAAAGATGGCTCTGTCATCTTTAATTCCTAAGAACTAGCAGATTCAATGGAGAAGGCGATGGCACCCCACTCCAGTACTCTTGCCTGGAAAATCCTATGGATAGAGGAGCCTGGTGGGCTATACAGTCCATGGGGTCACTGAGGGTCAGACATGACTGAGCGACTTCACTTTCACTTTTCACTTTCATGCATTGGAGAAGGAAATGGCAACCCACTCCCGTGTTCCTGCCTTGAGAATCCCAAGGACGGGTGAGCCTGGTGGGCTGCCGTCTATGGGGTCGCACAGAGTCGGACACGACTGAATCGACTTAGCAGCAGCAGCAGATTCAAGGGTGAAATGGTGAGCTTTTCAAGCGCACTATTTAAAGTTCTGAGGGCAGAGCAGGCTTACTTAGCAAAACCCAACACTCAAAAAGGAACAGCATGCAAGGTTTGGCCAGGAAAAGAGGAACTGGTGGTTGCTATTTATTTAAAATTTTTAAGGAAGTTGTTTATTCCCAATAATTGAAGAGATCAGAGAGGCATTTAATCATTAGACTGTTAAACAGAACTCTACTACTGTTGATTAAAATCTTTTAAAAAATTTTTATGGAGAAAGACTTCATCACTTTCTCTACTGATATGCTCCGATGTTTTCATGCTTAACCTGAAATTTCTTCCTGATCTGAATGTTTCTTGCTGAGATACAGGCTTGTTTTTCCTCCTATGCCTTGTCTTAAAAAAACAAACAAACAAAAAAACCCAGTAATTTCCCTATAAAATAAGTGCAAGAATTCATAATGAACTACACCCCATTAAAAAGCCCAGGATTCACATGACCACTTGAGTGTATTCCACTGGCTCAGAGACAGCAGGGTTCACAAAAGTCCAAAAATTGGGCTTGTGGCTCTTTGGGTTGACATTGACATAATCTGTGGCTTCTTTTATGTTCTCATAGTCCACGACAGAGTCATTTCTTCGATCTCCAGAGGCTGCAAAGACTACTTGTGTGTAGTTCACATCCTTGGTGACCTTAGAGGGGAAAAGCAAAGGAATTTGGGTCAAAATTCCTACCACATTTGGAGAAGGTATTCAACTCAAAGAGGCTCGCCCTGGGCCAGATGGGAAAGAACCTGGGTCCCAGGTAGCCGTGTCTGACAGCAGGGTCAAGGCAATGAGAGAGATTGCTCCTTGTACCTGCAGCAACAAATGGCTTAAGGAAGAAAAACGTGGAAACTCTCCAAGTGAGGTCGGGACTCAGGGTGGACTTTGGCCAGTAACTGGGATGTGGGGAGAAGGGGATTTCCTGTGAGCACCTTCACTGTTAGAGCCCACTCAGACCCACTTTGTGTGGATGCTCTGTGTTGTTGGTACAGGCCTGTGAGTGCAAACCTGACCACCCTCACCAAAGGCTGCTGTAACGACTCCATGGCCCTCCTTCCTTGCTCCCTCCTCTGTAACCCAGGTGACCCCAGACTGCTGGAGTGTCCCTTACCTGGGAGGTGGTGGGAGGTGAGCTGTTTGAGCTGTCAGAGCTATCTGAGGACGTGTCACTGCCATCTAGGGAAAAATAGAAATTGTTCTTCTTCTAAAGGAAGCCAGAAGGTGTTTAGAGAGTATAGAGGCGATGGAAGGAAGCATGAGACAAAGACAGAAGCAGAGCCAGCAACTCAAAGTGGAGTGGGGAAGAGAGATCAGTGTCCCCCAGAGAGAAGAGAGGAATGGAGCAGAGAAAGTGGAAACCTCTGGAAACAGCCAGGAACGTATCCAAGAGTCCAGGCCCTGCTGTATTTCCAGCTCCATCTAAAAGTAAATACCAAGCCCAAAAGGCTGCCCTGTGCTTGAGAAAGACTGTCTGCTGGAAGGGGAGTAAGCGGGGTGTGCTGAGCCGCTGTGGCCCAAGGCAAACAGATCTGGCCCCCAAAATCACAGGCATGCTTCTAATCTAAGGCTGTCACTAACTCCAGGCAGATTACATTCCTCTTTGTGCCCTGGTCTTGTCCCCAGTGACAGAGAGGGTTGGACAAGGATCTCTGAAGTCCCTGCCAACCACCACATCTCTGACTGCAGCCAGACTTCAGGGAAGCTTTGGGATCAAGGGTCATGGTGAGGCCAGTGCCTCTCCGCTTCCTCTGAAACCCTGAGTTCATGCAAGTGGCATCTTCTGGGTCCTTCATGCATTGAGGCCTTATCTTGGTGCTGAGGAAGCCTGACAACCAGATTTCTCTAACAAAAAAGATAAAATTTAGAAGGATGAAGCGACCTTAAATCAACCTAAAGATAAAGCAGTGGAAAGGGCAGTCTCTGGTGAGTGAATGTCTTGCTGTGGAAGTGGCAGTTTCCACTGTGTGAAGAGTGGCCTGGCGGGTCTCTCAAGTGGGGAGATAGAGAAAACAGCAAGAGTGTGGTGTTTCTGTTGGTCCCCTTGCCGGAGGCGGATATAGATGTGAACTGTCACCAAGACTCAGGTTTATTAAAATGCCCAGATCCCATGGCTGGGAGCAGACAGAGGTGGTTGAAATCTGGGCTCTAACTAATGGCAGGCAGAAGATAAGACACCACAGTGTCACAAAGACAGGAGCAGAAACAGCCCCCAGGCCTGCGAGGCAGCCAGGAAAGAGCTAAGAACTACACAAAGCCCACTGCCGTCTGCCACACCGCACAGGATGGGTGGCCTTCTGAAAGCAGCGGCCTGGCTTGGCCTGCACTGGGGAGGGTGTGAGGAATCCTCTAGCTCGTGGTTTGAGCAGGAAGACTGGGGCTGCTGTGAGGAGGCTCCCCGGGTAGCCCAGACAGAACAGAAGCAGCGTTCTGACACGTTGTCGCAGCAGTACTCACGCCGGTAGCGGGGCTCAGGCACCAGGACGTTCCTCTCTGCCCGAGTCTCCTTCCTCTCCTTGGCAGCAGGTGGGCAGCAGTGAGTTGGACTGAAGCTGGGGGCCTGGGACCTGGCCCCTTTCAGTATGCGCTCATTTTCCTTGGCTACCGGGGACAGGGCAAGAGTCAAAAGTGAATGTTCTCCTCGTCAGGCACATCCTGTATTTGTGAGCACAGCTCTCCTGAAGGAACACTCGTCAGACAGATCTCTTCAAACCTCAGCCCTCCTCTGCTCAGAACCCTGCAGTGCCCCTCGCCTCACTTGGAGTAAAAGCTACAGTCCAAGCCGGAGGCTTCACGCCCCTTCCCCATCCTGCCGCACCTCAGCTCCATCCAGCCGGGGCCCCTCTGCTTCCGCCATGATGAGCAAATCTCCCAGCTTATCGACTTTGTAGGCGTGGCTCACTCCTCACTTCGCTCAGGTTTAGACTCAAACGTCAGCATCTCAGGGATGCTGACTCCCATCCAGTTCGTATCTCCCTGCCTTGCTTCATCTTTTTCTCTATATTTACCGTGCCTTGACACACATTTTACTTGTTTGTTTGTTGTCTGTATTACCCACGGAATGCAAGGTCCATAACGGCACGGATTTTTATTTTGTTTCCTCTTGCACTGGATAAATGAATGAATGACGAGAGAAGCTTAGACTTACATCATCCTGCTCAATCCCTTGTCTTAGCACAGCCCAAGCAGCGTTGTTTTATTTCCCCTAATTATAATGTCTTCCTCAGACAGAGCATCCTGCTTTTCAATGCCAATCAGCTCAGAAATTTAAGCTCATATCTTAGTCTAACCATACTCCTTTCTCTTGTAATTCAAGGCCATTTCTACATGTCCCTTGGCGGTGATGAAAGAAGTTTACTAGGCTCGGGTTAAGTGAGCTCAGCCTCAAGAGCGTCACAGAAGCTTGTCTCTAGGCAGGAGGTCTGGGGAGCAAAAGGACTCTCAGCCGTCATTCCCAAGCACAGATGGGCTGGGTCAGAGTGCAGATTACCCACTTAGAGGTTGGTGGAGTGACCTGGCTAGTGATTCCTCAAGTAGGATTTCAAGTGATATTTGGGGGCTCATCTTGCTGTGGGCTTGGGAATGGTCCCTGAGGGGGACCAGGAGGGAAGAGAACGCTGAGCCAGTTACCCATGTGCCTGCTGAGCAGGTAGTTGATGACCGCGAGGAGACAGGCCTGCAGGATCAGCGACACTACTGCGATCACTACTCCATGCCAGACCTCCATGACCCTGTTGGGAAATGAGGAAATCAGGTGAGAGGTTCTGGAGGCGCTGAGACGGCTGCAAACCCATCCCTGCCCCAAGCCAGGGGCAGCCTGCAGGTACTGCTCTTGTGGCTTGAGTCCCTTTCCTTTTGAAAGGGAAGGCTTCAAGGCCCAGGGAGCGTGATGTGTGCGGGAAGTGATGTTACGGACACGGGAACCTGAGCTGGTTCTCCCCAGACCACTCACTGAGCCAGCATGACAAGCTCCTGGCAGGACCACCACGAGTCGCGAGTGGGGCTCGGGCTCTCTCCGGCACCTCGTCTCCACGCAGCACCCCCGGCAGGATGGCCCTGGAGACCTGCAGTGGGTCAGAATTCTTGGACAGTCTCTGCTGCTGGGGGGTCCTTTCCTTTCCTCTCCCCAGATTCCAGTTTTTGAATCTACAAAACAGGCAGTAACAGTATTAGTGTCTGCCAGCTGGTAGGCACTGGCTTGCTGCCAGCCCCAGGGCTGAGCACCCCTGCAGCCCGGCCTTCCAAACTGACCCACACAATCCTAGGACCTAGAAGTTACTACTCTCCTCTTATAAGGAGCCATGTGAGGCCCAGAGGGCTGAGGGACATGTCTAAGGCCCTACAGTCAAGCCTGGTTTGAACTCTACATCCAAGCCTATACCCCCAACATTCTGTCTGTTCTCCAGAGCCTTGCCTGCTGCTGGAAGCACAGAGGAATCCCATAGGACCGAATACACTGGGAGAGAGTCTGCAAAGCATATCAATGTCTCTCTCACACACACACACACAGACACACATGCACCCACACTGCTGAAAGGAAATCAATTAGGAGTTTGGGATTAGCAGATACAAACTACTATATATAAAACAGATTTAAAAAAAAAAAACAAGGTTCTACTGTATAGTACAGGGAATTATATTTAATAACCTGTAATAAACCATGATGAAAAGGAATATATATATATTCTGAATCATTTTGCTGTACTCCAAAAACTAACATGATTTTGTAAATCAACTATATTTCAGTTAAAAAAATTTTTTTTTTAGTCTCAAAAATAAAGACCACAGCACTGAATATGGAGTGTATTATAAAACAAAGCCAAGATGGTTTCAAAGCTTTTGAAATGATCTTTACTTAGCACAAGATGGGCCATACGATGGCCCATTGTCCTGCTGCAGACGATAAATGTTGAAAAGCCTTTTATTCCCAATAAAGCTTATTTTCTCAATCAGGGTTTCCAAGTGTTAGGAGTAGTGTGGAAAGTCCTGCCTTTTTTACTTCTATCTGTAGTTCTGCACTGGGTGGGCCTATCCAACATCCAACTTGGACTAAGTTTGGAGAGAGAGGAGGCAGTAGCTGAGGAGGGAGCCTGCGAGGTTTGCCTCCACCGCCTTGCCAGGGTTGGGTGTTGGCCAGCTGGAAGCTTCCAGGGAGAAAAAACTACCTTCTCCGCCATGTCCTTTACCAACCAACAAGCCACTCTTTGGGATCAACTTTTCTTGTGTGAGGTTGCTTTCAACCTCACACAAGCAGACTGAGCCTGACTTCCCTGGGAGCAGACTTCCCTGGTGGTCCAGTGGTTAAAGAAGTCTTCTGCAGTGCAGAAGACACAGAAGATCCCACATGCTGCAGGGCGACTGAGCCCGGGTACCTCAGCTCCGGAGCCCCGGAGCCCAGGGCCCGCGTGTTGCCACTGAGCCCGCACACTGCAACCAGAGAGGCCGGCGCACCGAGCCCTGCTCCCGCCAGAGGAGCCACCACGGTGAGAAGCTTGCACATGTAACCAGAGAGGAGGCCCTGCCCGCTGCAGCTGGAGAAAGCCTACATGCCGCGCAGCGAAGACCCAGCGCCGCCAAAAGCAAAGAAAGAAAAATGGGAGCAACACGTGCCCAATTTAGTCACCATACTTAGCTTCCGTGCCCTCTTTCTGACATAATAAGTTCTGATGTAATAAATTCTAGACACTTTCTCCAAAGGAACCTAACTCTATCCACTCTTTACTTTTCAAGTTAAATGAGCAAAGCATACCTAACATCATCACTCTTAAAGAATGCTATTTAGTTTGATTTATAAAGATGGATTCAGAGTCCAGACGTGAGCTCTTCATTACGTATAGATTCGGCATGTGAGATGGGTCAGGAAGATGGAAAGTGGGAACATTCTAAGTGGGGGAGTTCCCCTCACCCCCCGCTTCGTCCTAGCACCCACCACCCTGGTGCCGAGGAGCACCAGAAGGTCATCTCTGGAGGAGTCTCCTGTGGTTCCTTCTGCAGGAGTGTTGTATTAACTCACTTTCATCATGGCATGAGGGGGTCACTGGGAGCAGGAGGTGAAAACTGATCCAGATGGCAAGCCAAGCGAGAGGGGACCCCAGGAAACTACCTACCTCCCCAGTTTACACATGGCCATCACCAGACAGTCAGTATCAAAATCATATTGATTATGTTCTTTGCAGCTGAAGATGGAAAAGCTCTATACACGCAGCAAAAACAAGACCAGGAGCTGACTGTGGTTCAGATCATCAGCTCCTTATTGTAAAATTCAGGCTCAAACTCAAGAAAGTGGGGAAAACCACTAGGCTATTTGGGGATAACGTAAATCAAATCCCTTATGATTATACAGTAGAGATGATGAATAGATTCAAGGGATTCGATCTGGTAGACAGTGCCTGAAGAACTGTGGGCAGAGGTTCATAACATTGTACAGGAGGTGGTGACAAAAATCATCCCAAAGAAAAAGAAATGCAAGAAAACAAAGTGATTGTCCAAGGAGGCCTTACACGTAGCTGAGAAAAGAAGAGAGGTGAAAGGCAAAGGAGAAAGGGAAAGATATATCCAACTGAATGCAGATTTCCAGAGCATAGCAAAGAGACATAAGGAAGCCTTCTTAAGTGAACAATGTAAAGAAATAAAGAAAAACAATAGAATAGACAAGACTAGAGATCTCTTCAAGAAAATTAGAGATACCAAGGGACTATTTCATGCAAAGATAAATAAAGGACAAAAAGGGCAAGGACCTAACAGAAGCAGAAGAGATTAAGAAAAGGTGGCAAGAATACACAGAACTGTATGAAAAAGCTCTTCAGTTCACTTCAGTCGCTCAGTCGTGTCCAAATCTTTGTGATCCCATGGACTGCAGCATGCCAGACCTCCCTGTCCATCACCAACTCCTGGAGTTTACTCAAACTCATGTCCTTTAAGTTGGTGATGCCATCCAACCATCTCATCCTCTGTCATCCCCTTCTCCTCCCACCTTCAATTTAGTATCAGGGTCTTTTCCAATGAGTCAGTTCTTTGCATCAGACAGCCAAAGTATTATAGTTTCAGCTTCAGCATCAGTCCTTCCAAAGAATAGTCAGGACTGATTTCCTTTAGGATGGACTAGTTGGATCTCCTTGCAGTCCAAGGGATTCAATAGTCTTCCCCAACACCACAGTTCAAAAGCATCAATTTTTCAGCACTCAACTTTCTTTATAGTCCATCTCTCACATCCATACATAGCTACTGGAAAAACCATAGCTTTGACTAGATGGACCTTTGTTGACAAAGTAATGTCTCTGCTTTTAATATGCTATCTAGGTTGGTCATAGGTTTTCTTCTAAGGAGCAAGCGTTTTTTAATTTCACGGCTGCAGTCACCATCTGCAGTTATTTTGGAGTCCAAGAATATAAAGTCTGAAACTGTTTACCCATCTATTTTTCATGAAGTGATGGGACCAGATGCCATGATCTTAGTTTTCTGAATGTTGAACTTTAAGCCAACTTTTTCACTCTCCTCTTTCCCTTTCATCAAGAGGCTCTTCAATCTTCTTTACTTTCTGCCATAAGGGTGGTGTCATCTGCATATCTGAGGTTATTGATATTTCTCCTGGTAATCTGGATTCCAGCCTGTGCTTCATCCAGTCCAACATTTCTCATAATGTACTCTGCATATAAGTTAAATAAGCAGGGTTACAATATACAGCCTTGATGTACTCCTTTCCCAATTTGGAACCAGTCTGTTGTTCCGTGTCCAGTTCTAACTGTTGCTTCTTGACCTGCATACAGATTTCTCAGGAGGCAGGTCAGGTGGTCTGGTATTCCCATCTCTTGAAGAATTTTCCACAGTTTAATGACCCAGATAACCAGGATGGTATTGTCACTTACCTAGAACCAGACATCCTAGAGTGTGAAGTCAAGTGGGCCTTAGGAAGGATTGCTATGAACAAAAATAGTGGAGATGATGGAATTCCAGCTGAGCTATTTCAAATCCTGATTATATAGTGGAAGTGAGAAATAGATTTAAGGGACTAGATCTGAATGACAGAGTGCCCGATGAACTAGGGACCAAGGTTCGTGACATTGTACAGGAGACAGGGATCAAGACCATCCCCAAGAAAAAGAAATGCGGAAAAGCAAAATGGCTGTCTAAGGAGGCCTTACAAATAGCTGTGAAAAGAAAAGCAAAAAGCAAAGGAGAAAAGGAAAGATATACCCATTTGAATGCAGAGTTCCAAAGAATAGCAAGGAGAGATAAGAAAGCCTTCCTCAGTGATCAATGCAAAGAAATAGAGGAAATCAACAGAATGGGAAAGACTAGAGATCTCTTCAAGAAAATTAGAGATACCAAGAGAACATTTCATGCAAAGATAGGCTCAATAAAGGACAGAAATGATATGGACCTAACAGAAGCAGAAGATGTTAAGAAGAAGTGGCAAGAATACACAGAAGAACTATACAAAAAGATCTTCATGACCCACATAATCATGATGGTGTGATCACTGACCTATAGCCAGACATCCTGGAATGTGAAGTCAAGTGGGCCTTAGGAAGCATCGCTACGAACAAAGCTAGTGGAGGTGATGGAATTCCAGTTGAGCTATTTCAAATCCTAAAGGATGATGCTGTGAAAGTGCTGCACTCAATATGCTAGCAAATTTGGAAAACTCAGCAGTGGCCACAGGACTGAAAAAGGTCCATTTTCATTCCAATCCCAAAGAAAGGCAATGCCAAAGAATACTCAAACTACCACACAATTGCACTCATCTCACACGCTAGCAAAGTAATACTCAAAATTCTCCAAGCCAGCCTTCAGCAATGCATGAACCGTGAACTTCCAGATGTTCAAGCTGGTTTTAGAAAAGGCAGAGGAACCAGAGATAAAATTGCCAACATATGCCGAATCATAGAAAAAGCAAGGGAATTCCAAAAAAATCATCGACTTCTGACTCATTGGCTATTCTAAAGCCTTTGACTGTGTGGATATTCTTAATGAGATGGGAATACCAGACCACATTACCTGCCTCCTGAGAAACCTAAGGACAAGAAGCAACAGGTAGAACTAGGCATGGATTAATGGACTAGTTCAAAATTGGGAAAGGACAAGGCTGTATATTGTCACCTTGCTTATTTAACTTATATGCAGAATACATCATGTGAAATGCTGGGCTGGATGAATCACAAGCTGGAATAAAGATTGCTGGGAAAAATATCAACAACCTCAGATATGCAGATAATGGCAGAAAGTGAAGAGGAACTAAAAAACCTCTTAATGAAGGTGAAAGAGGAGAATGAAAAAGCTGGCTTAAAACTCAACATTCAAAAAACAAAGATCATGAAATCCAGTCCTATCACTTCATGGCAAATAGATAGGGAAAATATGGTAATAGTGTCAGATTTCAATTTTCTTGAGCTCCAAAATCAATGCAGATGGTGACTGCAACCACAAAATTAAAAGACGCTTGCTCCTTGGAAGAATAGCTATGACAAACCTGCTTCTGCTGCTAAGTCACTTCAGTCGTGTCCAACTCTGTGCGACCCCATAGACGGAAGCCCACCAGTCTCCCTCGTCCCTGGGATTCTCCAGGCAAGAAGACTGGAGTGGGTTGCCATTTCCTTCTCCAATGCAGGAAAGTGAAAAGTGAAAGTGAAGTCTCTCAGTCGTGCCCGACTCTTAGCGACCCCATGGACTGCAGCCCACCAGGCTCCTCCGTCCATAGCATTTTCCAGGCAAGAGTATTGGAGTGGCGTGCCATTGCCTTCTCTGATGACAAACCTAGACAGTGTATTACAAGGCAGAGACATCACTTTGCTGACAAAGGTATGTACAATCAAAGCTATGTTTTTCCAGTAGTCATGTATGAATGTGAGAGTTGGACCATAAAGAAAGCTGAGCGCCAAAAAATTGATGTTTTTGAACTGTGCTGCTGGAGAAGACTCTTGAGTCCCTTGGACTGCAAGGAGATCAAACCAGTCAATACTAAAGGAAATCAGTCCTGAATATTCATTGGAAGGACTGATACTGAAGCTCAATCTCCCATACTTTGGCCACCTGATGTGAAGAACTGACTCACTGGAAAAGACCCTGATTCTGGGAAAGATTGAGGGCAGGAAGAGAAGGGGGTGATAGAGAATGAAACGGTTAGATGACATCACTGACTTGATATGAATCTGAGCAAACTCTGGGAGATAGTGATGGACAGGGAAGCCTGGTGTTCATGGGGTCGCAAACTGTTGGACATGACTTAGCAACTGAAGAACAACAACAACCCCTCCCCTAAGTCCCAGGGCAGATTGATAGACAGTCCAATACTCCCCAGTGATCAGCTAACTTTAGAAAGAAAGTTTAGTCAAAAGTGACATGCACAGGATAAAATTTGCAGAGCCAAGAGGCTGGAAATAAAACACCAGAGTGATGAAGTGAGTAGGCGATTATTCATGAAAAACAGTGATACTGAAAAATTAGTTGACTTGATTGAAGAAAGGGCATCGATGTATTTTAAATGCCTGATCTAGTCTTATTTTGGATAAGCCCTACTTAAATTTCTACAGATACCGATTTCTCAAGCAAATTTCTCAAGGAAGTATGTTAGTCACTCAGTCGTGTCTGACTCTTTGTGACCCCATGGACTGTAGCCCACCAGGTTCTTCTGTCCATGGAATTCTCCGGGCAAGAATACTGGAGTGGGTTGCCATTTCCTCCTCCTTCTCAAGAAAATTTTGGTACTAATCCTGATTTCTGGGGCAGACGTAAAAAATGATTTGATGTTACCAGGAGAGCTTTATTGAATCAAAAATAAAAGCATGAAAGTCACGGAAAAGGGCTGGAAGCAAAGCCAGTGTGCCAGGAAATCAACAGTTTCTTTTTAAAAGGCACTCTTACGCTTTAGGAATGCTGCTGCTGCTGCTAAGTCGCTTCAGTCGTGTCCGACTCTGTGCGACCCCAGAGACGGCAGCCCACCAGGCTCCCCCGTCCCTGGGATTCTCCAGGCAAGAACACTGGGGTGGGTTGCCATTTCCTTCTCCATTGCAGGAAAGTGAAAAGTGAAAGTGAAGTCGCTCAGTCGTGCCCGACTCTTCGAGACCCCATGGACTGCAGCCTACCAGGCTCCTCCGTCCATGGGATTTTCCAGGCAAGAGTACTGGAGTGGGGTGCCATTGCTGACTTCCTATTAAATGCCTCATTTGTCCTTAATCACAGAAGTTATTCTGCTTCTTCCACTGAAGGGGATGGTAGGGATACCACTAGGACTGTATTATGAAACCAGGCTCTAAGTTTTCATTTTTTTATAAGGCTCCTCTCTATGTATTAAAAATCAAACAACTCAAAGGCACTTGTAATTTAAAAAATTAGAAGTGCAAATAAGCAAAGCATTTCATAAAATGAACCCAAATTTCATTCCATTAAAATTATCTTTGTATTTTCATAAATATTTGCACTTTGTATGTGTATGGAAATATTTGTATACACAATCTTTTTGAAACAAGGCACCATACTGAGTAGTTACTTTTCCGCTTTGCTTAATAGATCATAAACTTGTTTCCAGATGAGAAAAACCTCTGTTAAAAATCCCCAATCTGGGTGCTCACCAGCCAAATTTGACACTTAGATGATTTTATTTGATAATGTACTTTAAAGATTTGTATGCGGATGCCCTGAGGAAGGTCACGTACTTCTCAGTCCCTGACTAATCCCTGAAGGCGCTGCAGTTTGCCACCTTCAGTTTTATGGCATCATTGAAAATGACTAATACCCTACTTTACCAGTATTTCTTACTACTCTGAACATTCAGAGGCACACAGCTCCTTGTCTAAAACTACTTGTGCACTGCCTAGGAGACCACCAATAACAGATGTAACAAGTCAAAATGACCCCACACATTTGCAAAGGTCTCCCTGAGGCAGTCACTTTTGCCCCCAGTCGAGAATCACTGCATTAGATAAGAGAGAGGCAATGCACCCTACTCCAGCACTCTTGCCTGGAAAATCCCATGGATGGAGGAGCCTGGTAGTCTGCAGTCCATGGGGTTGCACAGAGTCGGACACGACTGAAGCGACTTAGCAGCAGTAGCAGCAGCAGCATTAGATAAATGTTGCTGCTGCTAAGTCGCTTCAGTCGTGTCCGACTCTGTGCAACCCCATGGACTGCAGCCCACCAGGCTCCTCCATCCATGGGATTTTCTAGGCAAGAGTACTGGAGTGGGGTGCCATTGCCTTCTCTGATAAATGTTGCTGCTGCTGCTGCTGCTGCTAAGTCGCTTCAGTCGTGTCCGACTCTGTGCGACCCCATAGACGGAAGTCCACCAGGCTCCCCCGTCCCTGGGATTCTCCAGGCAAGAACACTGGAGTGGGTTGCCATTTCCTTCTCCAATGCATGAAAGTGAAAAGTGAAAGTGAAGTCGCTCAGTCGTGTCCAACTCCTAGCGACCCCATGGACTGCAGCCTACCAGGCTCCTCCGTCCATGGGATTTCTAGGCAAGAGTGGGGTGCCATTGCCTTCTCCGATAAATGTTACATTATGTTAAAAGCATTATCTTATTTGGTCTTTTTATTCAGAACAATATTGCCTACACTTGCTCCTTTCATTTTAATATATTACAAGCATCTTACTCGCTGAATGACACACTGTACCTGTGTCCTCAATATATAAGATAAAAGTCAGTACGGATCCAAATTCTGTTCCCTTCTAGGTGTGAATTGTTGAACTTCTCAGTGTCTTCGTTTCTGTACCTGTTAAATGGGGTTGACGATAGTATACACCTCGCAGAGGTCTTGTGAGGGCTTGGGGAGTCATGTTTATAAAGACCTAAATACAGTGGCAGGCATGTGGAAAACACTCAATAGTTATCAGGTATTATTCAACCCTAAAACACTGCACCAAGATGGTGACTAGAGTGGAGCTATAAAAATTCGGTCTGTGTATTTTTGGAAGCTTAGACATTCGGTTTTGAGTACAGTTTGAAGATAAAATCTTGGCAGGATGAGGTTTGAAAATGATGACAGATGCCATTATTTAAGTGGCTAATGGCCCCTAACCGCAATGAGCAGGTTGTTCCTTGGGGGCTAATTGCAGATTGCTGATCAGACAGTCGGCAGAAACATCTGCTCATTTATGTACACACCCCAAACAACCGGGAAATGAGCAATTTAAAGTAATTAAGTTGTGAAAAAAATGCCTGGACCATGTGAGAGTTTGGTCCGCTTCGTTCCATCAAGATGTGACTGTCCTGCCCTCTTTCAGATTTGGATACCCAGCCCCACGTCAATGCAGGGTCCTGCCAACTGCCTGCAAACCACAGGTCAGCAGAGGGCTGAGGGCATTTCTTGTTTTCTTCGAACCTGGTGGAAACCCTGAGGCTGGATTCCATTTTCTTATTTCCCCCTCTGCTGCTAAAGGAGCTCTCTCATGGCCTTTCTAAAACGTACAGCGTAACAAAAGAGGTGAAATAATAAAAACGCACCTTTTCCTGTCTGATGCCATGCTTTCTTTGGATAGACATATTCAGAAAGAACACAACAGAAGATGATTTATGTAAACATCATATAGATTAAAGTAATCATAATATTGCTAAGCGGACTTGATCAATCTTTTAAAATTAAGTAGCTTTTATGTTTAAAATGGATAAGCAATAAGGAACTCAGTTCAGTTCAGTCGCTCAGTCGTGTCCGACTCTTTGCGACCCCATGAATCGCAGCACGCCAGGCCTCCCTGTCCATCACCAGCTCCCAGAGTTCACTCAAACTCATGTCCATCGAGTCAGTGATGCCATCCAGCCATCTCATCCTCTGTCGTCCCCTTCTCCTCTTGCCCCCAATCCCTCCCAGCATCAGAGTCTTTTCCAATGAGTCAACTCTTCGCATGAGGTGGCCAAAGTACTGGAGTTTCAGCTTTAGCATCATTCCTTCCAAAGAAATCCTAGGGCCAATCTCCTTCAGAATGGACTGGTTGGATCTCCTTGCAGTCCAAGGGACTCTCAAGAGTCTTCTCCAACACCACAGTTCAAAAGCATCAATTCTTCAGCAAAAAAATAAGTAGCTTTAAAGATTTATTTATAAAGTCTTTATAAAAAGATTTTTTGGAAATTTTCATTAATTTATTGTCTTTAAAATGAAGAATTTGAGCTCTAATATAACAAGACAGGGAGATGAGAGCCAGGCTCCTCTTCCTGGCTCAGTCACTTGCTACCTGTGTGACCTGGGACAGGTAGAAATCCTTTCTAGGCCCAGCACTTGTAGTACTCCTAAGGCTCTTTCTGGCCCTTAACATTTTGTTCTTTAAAGATGGAATTACAGTAGGGGAAAGGAAAGTGTAGTTGGATGGAAATGGAATATTTTGAAAGAAAAAATATATATATTTCTATTTTATATCATTCAGTCTCCTTCACTCTACTAGACTTTTGTCCTCTAATTGAATATGCAGTTTTGAATAATCAAGAAAAGGAAGAAACATAAATAAGCCAAACTAATAATAGCTATAACCACATAAATGGAAGAAGCCAAAAATTGTGAAATTCCTGACATTTTTCTGTGTGTGCAATATCAATAAAATTATCGATTTCCTAGAAAAATATAGATTAGTGAAATGGACTTCATAAGGCACAGAAAACTTAAACAGACTAAAAGCAAAGCAAAATAACAAGAAAGAAATTTGGGATCCAAGTTTGGTATCTCTTGAACAGCTAAAGGCAGAGAACTTGGAGTCAGACAGTCTGGCTTCACATGCCAGCTCATCCTCTGCATGAGTTGGGTCTAGTTATTTAACCTCTCAAAGTCTCTGCTTTCTTACTTGTAAGATAAAATCAATAACCACTACTTCTCAGGGTTTGATTAGATGAACATAAATGATACCCACTTTTGCAGATGAAGTAAGATGAGGTATGTAAGTTATTCTAGCTTTTGTCACAAAGTAATAAGCATCCAATAAATGACAGCTATTATTATTTGAAATTAAAAGCAGTATAAACACTATCTACTCAAAATCTGCATCCAGATAGTGTTACAAATGAATTTTTGAAATTTTAAGGAACATAGGGCACAGAAAAAAATGGAAAGCTCTCCAGGCTCATCTCATTTATGAATACAGAGGTAAATACATGATTATATCAAAAGTTACTCCACCTTGCTTATAGTTTCCTTCGTTGTACAAAAGCTTTTAAGATTAATTAGGTCCCATTTGTTTATTTTTGCTTTTATTTCCATTACTCTGGGAGGTGGGTCATAGAGGATGCTGCTGTGATTTATGTCAGAGAGTGTTTTGCATATGTTTTCCTCTAGGAGTTTTATAGTTTCTGGTCTTACATTTAAATTTTTAATCAATTTTGAGGGTTTTTTTGTGTATGGTGTTAGAAAGTGTTCTAGTTTCATTCTTTTACACGTCGTTGACCAGTTGTCCTAGCATCCTTGTTAAAAAGATTGTCTTCTCTCCTTTGTATATTCTTGCTTCCTTTGTCAAAGATAAACTGTCCACAGGTGTGTGGATTTATCTCTGGGCTTTCTATTTTGTTCCACTGATCTATGTTTCTGTCTTTGTGCCAGTACCATACTGTATGATGACTGTGGCTTTGTAGTAGAGCCTGAAGTCAGGCAGGTTGTTTCCTCCAGTTCCATTCTTCTTTCTCAAGATTGCTTTGACTATTCAGGGTTTTTTGTATTTCCATACAAATTTTGAAATTATTTGTTCTAGTTCTGTGAAAAATATCATTGGTAGATTGATAGGGATTGCATTGAATCTATAGATTGCTTTGGGTAGTATACTCATTTTCACTATGTTGATTCTTTCAATCCATGAACATGATATATTTCTCCATCTATTTGTGTCCTCTTTGACTTCTTTCATCAGTGTTTTATAGTTTTATATAAAAAACCTTTTCAGTGTCCTATAGTTTATAGGTCTTCTGTTTCTTTAGTTATAGTTTATAGTCAAGGCTATAGTTTTTCCTGTGGTCATGTATGGATGTGAGAGCTGGACTGTGAAGAAGGCTGAGCACTGAAGAATTGATGCTTTTGAACTGTGGTGTTGGAGAAGACTCTTGAGAGTCCCTTGGACTGCAAGGAGATGCAACCAGTCCATTCTGAAGGAGATCAGCCCTGGGATTTCTTTGGAAGGAATGATGCTAAAGCTGAAACTCCAGTACTTTGGCCACCTCATGCGAAGAGTTGACTGATTGGAGAAGACTCTGATGCTGGGAGGGATTGGGGGCAGGAGGAGAAGGGGACGACAGAGGATGAGATGGCTGGATGGCATCACTGACTTGATGGACGTGAGTCTGAGTGACCTCCGGGAGTTGGTGATGGACAGGGAGGCCTGGCGTGCTGCGATTCATGGGGTCACAAAGAGTCAGACACAACTGAGCGACTGAACTGAACTATGGTTTATAGTTTATAGTTTCTTTGATTATAGTTTATAGGTTTTTTTGTTTCTTTAGGTCAATTTATTTCTAAGTATTTTATTCTTTTCATTGCAATGGTGAATGGAATTGATTCCTTAATTTTTCTTTCTATTTTCTCATTGTTAGTGTATAGGAATGCAAGGGATTTCTGTGTATTATTAATTTTAAATCCTGTTACTTTACTCCATTCATTAATTAGCTCTGATAATTTTCTGGTGGTGTCTTTAAGGTTTTCTATGTAGAGGATCATGTTATCTGCAAACAGTGAGAGTTTTACTTCTTCTTTTTCAACGTGGATTCCTTTTATTTCTTTTTCTTCTCTGATTGCTGGGACTAAAACTTCCAAAACTATGTTGAATAGTAGTGATGAGAGTGGGCACCCTTGTCTCATTCCTGACTTTAGGGGAAATACTTTCATTTTTCACTATTGAAGATGATGTTTACTGTGGGTTTGTCATATATGGCTTTTATTATGTTGAGGTATGTTCCTTGTATGCCTGCTTTTGAACAACAAAGGAAACTATAAGCAAGGTGAAAAGACAGCCTTCAGAATGGGAGAAAATAATAGCAAACAAAGCAACTGACAAAGAATTAATCTCAAAAATATACAAACAGCTCATGCAGCTCAATTCCAGAAAAATAAATGACCCAGTAAAAAAAATATGGGCCAAAGAACTAAATAGACGTTTCTCCAAAGAAGACATACAGATGGCTAACAAACATATGAAAAGATGCTTAATATCACTCATTATCAGAGAAATGCAAATCAAGACCACAATGAGGTACCATCTCATGCTGATCAGAATTGCTGCTATCAAAAAGTCTACAAACAATAAATGCAGAGAGTGTGGAGAAAAGGGAACCCTCTTACACTGTTGGTGGGAATGCAAACTAGTACAGCCGCTGCGGAGAACAGTGTGGAGATTCATTAAAAAACTGGAAATAGAACTGCCATATGACCCAGCAATCCCACTGCTGGGCATACACATTGAGGAAACCAGAATTGAAAGAGACACATGTACCCCGATGTTCATTGCAGCGCTGTTTACAATAGCTAGGACATGGAAGCAACATAGATGTCCATTGGCAGACGAATGGATAAGAAAGCTGTGGTACACATACAATGGAATATTACTCAGCCATCAAAAAGAATGCATTTGAATCAGTTCTAATGAGGTGGATGAAACTGGAGCCTATTATACAGAGTGAAGTAAGCCAGAAAGAAAAACACCAATACAGTACATATGAAATTTAGAAAGATGGTAATGATGACCCTATATGCAAGACAGCAAAAGAGACACAGATATAAAGAACAGACTTTAGGACTCTGTGGGAGAAGGCAAGGGTGGGATGATTTGAGAGAATAGCATTGAAACATGTATATTACCATATGTGAAATATATCACCAGTCCAAGTTTGATGCATGAAACAGGGCACTCAAAACCAATGCACTGGGAGAACCCTGGGGGATGGGATGGGGAGGGAAGTGGGAGAGGAGTTCAGGATGGGGGACACATGTTCACCCATGGCTGAGTCATGTCAATGTATGGCAAAAAAACACTACAATATTGTAAAGTAGTTAGCCTCCAATTAAAATAAATTAAATTATTTTTTAAAAAGTTACTACAGGGAAATCAGGCTCCCTAACTTCAGACTCTACTACAAATCTACAGTAATCAGGGGGCTTCCCTGATAGTTCAGTTGGTAAAGACTCTGCCTGCAATGCAGGAGACCCCAGTTCGATTCCTGGGTTGGGAAGATCCTCTGGAGAAGGGATAGGCTACCCATTTCAGTATTCTTAGGCTTCCCTGGTGGCTCAGCTGGTAAAGAATCTGCCTGCAATGCGGGAGACCTGGGTTTGATCCCTAGGTTGGGAAGATCCCCTAGAGAAGAGAAAGGCTACCCACTCCAATATTCTGGCCTAGAGAATTCCATGGGCTGTATAGTCCATGGGGTTGCAAAGAGTCAGACAGGACTGAGCGACTTTCACAGTAATCAGGACAGTATGGTACTGTCACAAAAACAGACATAAAGATCAATGGAACAGGATAGGAAGTCCAGCGATAAACCCACACACATATGGTCAACTAATCTATGATGGAGGAGACAAGAGTATATGATAAAAAAAGACAGTCTCTTCAATAAGTGGTGCTGGGAAAACTGGACAGCTACATGTAAAAGAATGAAATTAGAACACTTTCTAACAACATACCCAAAAATAAACTCAAAATGAATTAAAAACCTAATTGTAAGTTCTGATACTATAAAACTTTTAGAGAAAAACATAGGCATATGAAAATAAAAACAAAAATAAACAAGTGGGACCTAATCAAACTTAGCTTTTGCACAGCAAAAGAAATCATAAAATGAGAAACCAACCCTCAGAATGGGAGAAAATGTTTGCAAATGAAGTGACCCACAACAGATATATCTTCAAAAATACACAAACAACTCATGCGACTCAATACCAAAAAAACAACCTCAATATAAAAAGTGAGCACAAGTTCTAAATAGACATTTCTCCAGAGAAGACATCCAGATGGCCAAAGAGCTCATAAAAAGATACTCAACGTCATTAAGAGAAATGCAGATCAAAACTATAATGAGCTGTCACTTCACACAGGTCAGAATGGCCATCATCAAAAAGTCTACCAACAATCCATGATGGGCAAGTATGGAGAAAAGGAAACCTTCCTACACTGTTAGTGGGAATGTAAATTGGTACAACCACTATGGAGAACAGGGTGGAAGTTTCTTAAAACACTAAAGATAGAGCTACCACGTGATCCAGCAATCCCACTCCTGAGAATACATCCAGACAGGACCATAATTTGAAAAGATACATACCCCCTAATGCTCACTGCAGCACTATTTACAATCGCCAAGCATGGAAGCAACCTAAGTGTCCAGCGACCGTCCACAGAGGAACACATAAAGAAAACGTGGTGCGTGTATACAGTGGAATATTGAAGTCACTCAGTCATGTCCAACTCTCTGTGACCCCATGGACTATATATATAGCCCACCAGGCTCCTCCATCCATGGGATTCCCCAGGCAAGAATACTGGAGTGGGGTTGCCGTGTCCTTCTCCAGGGGATCTTTTCGACCCAGGGATCGAACACGGTCTCCTGCACTGCGGGCAGATGCTTTACCCTTTGAGCCACCAGGGAAGCCCTCGGCCATAAAAGAGAAGGAAACGATGCCATTTGCGGCAACATGGATGGGCCTACAAAATCATCATACTGAGTGAAGTAAGTCAGACAGAGATATTGCTTATATGTGGAATCTAAAAAAAAAAAAAAATGGTACAAATGAACTTATTTACAAAACAGAAACAGTCACAGATATAGAAAACAACTTGTGGTTATGAGAGGGAGGGGAGGGAGAGATAAACTGAGAGATTGGGACAGACATATGCCATTCTGTGCTGTGTGCTCAGTTACCCAGTCATGTCCAACTCTTTGTGACCCTGTGGACTGTAACCCACCAGGTTCCTCCATCCATGGGATTCTCCAGGCAAGAATACTGGAGTGGGTTGCCCTCCTCCAGGGGATCTTCCTGACCCAGGGATTAAACCCACATCTCCTAGTTTCTCTAACACTGAGCCACTGGGGAAGCCCCACACATATCCACTCTTTTTTATTTTCTTTTCCTATATAAGTCACTACAGAGCATTGAGAAGTGTTCCCTGTGCTATACAGTAGGTTCTTATTAGCTATCTCTTTTATATATAGTAGTGTGTGTATGGGACATAGTGGTAAAGAAACCATCTGCCGGTGCAGAAGCTGCAGGAGATGTGGGTTTGATCCCTGGGTCAGGACGATTCCCTAGAGAAGGGCATGGAAACCCACTCCAATGTTCTTGCCTGGAGAATGCCACGGACAGAGCAGCCTGGCGGGAAACAGTCTATAGGGTCACAAAGAGTGGGACAGGATCGAAGCGACTTGGCATGCACACATGTGAATACGTGTAACTGATTCTCTTTGCTGTATACCTGAAACTAACATAACATTGTAAACAAACTATACTCCAATAAAAATTTTTTAAAAATTTAAGTTACTCCAGGGATATCCAGGAGATTAATTATTACAATAATAAAAGCTAAGGTTGAGTGTTTTCTATGTGGCTTTTATCTTCTTGCTCTACAAGAACAGACATCTTCACCATTTCCTAGATGAGGAGGCTGAGGTTGTCCAGGAAGTGAACAATTTGCCCTTGTGCCCCCACTGGAGGAGTCCTTTTGATTCAAGCTCATCTGACTCAAAAGTCTAAGCCTCGATCATTTAAGGAACTGCCTTTTATATACTATAAATACAGGGATAAATAAAAAAAATTTAAACTATGATTGCAGTAAAATGCCAAAAAACATTTGATAAAATTGAATACTCATTCATTATTACTATTTTTTAATTCAATGTTTTAAATTGTATTGAAGTATAGCCAATTAACAATATTATGATAGTTTCAGGTGGACAGCAAAGGTACTCAGTCATACACTTAGTATTGTCTCTCAAACTCCTTTCCATTCAGGCTGCCACATAACACTAAGCAAAGTTCTCTGTGCTATACAGTCGGTCTTGTTTTTCATCCATTTAAAATATAGCACTGTGTACTTGCTCATCCCAAACTCCCTAACTATCCCTCATTTCTTTATTTCGTAAGTTATTAACGTTCAAATGTAAGGATTGCTTCTTACTCTAATAAAGAATATCCCTTCTATACCAGCAATCAACATCTTCAGATCAGATCAGATCAGTCGCTCAGTCGTGTCCGACTCTTTGCGACCCCATGAACCGCAGCACGCCAGGCCTCCCTGTCCATCACCAGCTCCCGGAGGTCACTCAGACTCGCATCCATCGAGTCAGTGATGCCATCCAGCCATCTCATCCTCTGTCGTCCCCTTCTCCTCCTGCCCTCAATCCCTCCCAGCATCAGAGTCTTCTCCAATGAGTCAACTCTTCGCATGAGGTGGCCAAAATATTGGAGTTTCAGCTTTAGCATCATTCCTTCTAAAGAAATTCCAGGATTGATCTCCTTCAGAATGGACTGGTTGGATCTCCTTGCAGTCCAAGGGACTCTCAAGAGTGTTCTCCAACACCACAGTTCAAAAGCATCAATTCTTCGGCGCTCAGCCTTCTTCACAGTCCAGCTCTCACATCCATACATGACCACAGGAAAGACCATAGCCTTGACTAGGCGAACCTTTGTTGGTAAAGTAATGTCTCTGCTTTTGAATATGCTATCTAGGTTGGTCATAACTTTCCTTCCAAGGAGCAAGCGTCTTTTAATTTCATGGCTGCAGTCACCATCTGCAGTGATTTTGGAGCCCAGAAAAACAAAGTCTGACACTGTTTCCACTGTTTCCCCATCTATTTCCCATGCAGTGATGGGACCAGATGCCATGATCTTCGTTTTCTGAATGTTGAGCTTTAAGCCAACCTTTTAACTCTCCACTTTCACTTTCATCAAGAGGCTTTTTAGCCCCTCCTCACTTTCTGCCATAAGAGTGGTGTCATCTGCATATCTGAGGTTATTGATATTTCTCCCGGCAATCTTGATTCCAACTTGTGTTTCTTCCAGTCCAGCATTTCTCATGATGTACTCTGCATATAAGTTAAATAAACATGGTGACAATATGCAGCCTTGACGTACTCCTTTTCCTATTTGGAACCAGTCTGTTGTTCCATGACCAGTTCTAACTGTTGCTTCCTGACCTGCATACAGATTTCTTAAGAGGCAGATCAGGTGGTCTGGTATTCCCATCTCTTTCAGAATTTTCCATAGTTTATTGTGATCCACACAGTCAAAGGCTTTGGCATAGTCAATGAAGCAGAAATAGATGTTTTTCTGGAACTCTCTTGCTTTTTCCATGATCCAGCGGATGTTGGCAATTTGATCTCTGGTTCCTCTGCCTTTTCTAAAACCAGCTTGAACATCAGGAAGTTCACGGTTCACATATTGCTGAAGCCTGGCTTGGAGAATTTTGAGCATTACTTTACTAGCGTGTGAGATGAGTGCAATTGTGCAGTAGTTTGAGCACTCCTTGGCATTGCCTTTCTTTGGGATTGGGATGAAAACTGACCTTTTCCAATCTTGTGGCCACTGCTGAGTTTTCCAAATTTGCTGGCATATTGAGTGTAGCACTTTCACAGCATCATCATTCAGGACTTGGAATAGCTCCACTGGAATTCCATCACCTCCACTAGCTTTGTTCGTAGTGATGCTCTCTAAGGCCCATTTGACTTCACATTCCAAGATGTCTGGCTCTAGGTCAGTGATCACATCATCATGATTATCTAGGTCTTGAAGCTCTTTTTTGTACAGTTCTTCTGTGTATTCTTGCCACCTCTTCTTAATATCTTCTGCTTCTGTTAGGTCCACACCATCTCTGTCCTTTATCGTGCCCATCTTTGCATGAAATGTTCCTTTGGTATCTCTGATTTTCTTGAAGAGATCCCTAGTCTTTCCCATTCTGTTGTTTTCCTCTATTTCTTTGCATTGATCACTGAAGAAGGCTTTCTTATCTCTTCTTGCTATTCTTTGGAACTCTGCATTCAGATGTTTATATCTTTCCTTTTCTCCTTTGCTTTTCGCTTCTCTTCTTTTCACAGCTATTTGTAAGGCCTCCCCAGACAGCCATTTTGCTTTTTTGCATTTCTTTTCCATGGGGATGGTCTTGATCCCTGTCTCCTGTACAATGTCACGAACCTCATTCCATAGTTCATCAGGCACTCTATCTATCAGATCTAGGCCCTTAAATCTATTTCTCACTTCCACTGTATAATCATAAGGGATTTGATTTAGGTCATACCTGAATGGTCTAGTAGTTTTCTCTACTTTCTTCAATTTCAGTCTGAATTTGGCAATAAGGAGTTCATGGTCCGAGCCACAGTCAGCTCCTGGTCTTGTTTTTGCTGATTGTATAGAGCTTCTCCATCTTTGGCTGCAAAGAATATAATCGATCTGATTTCGGTGTTGACCATCTGGTGATGTCCATGTATAGAGTCTTCTCTTGTGTTGTTGGAAGAGGGTATTTGCTATGACCAGTGCATTTTCTTGGCAAAACTCTATTAGTCTTTGCCCTGCTTCATTCCGTATTCCAAGGCCAAATTTGCCTGTTACTCCAGGTGTTTCTTGACTTCCTACTTTTACATTCCAGTCCCCTATAATGAAAAGGACATCTTTTTTGGGTGTTAGTTCTAAAAGGTCTTGTAGGTCTTCATAGAACCTTTCAACTTCAGCTTCTTCGGCGTTACTGGTTGGGGCATAGATTTGGATTACTGTGACATTGAATGGTTTGCCTTGGAAACGAACAGAAATCATTCTGTCATTTTTGAGATTGCATCCAAGTACTGCATTTCGGACTCTTTTGTTGACCAAATGGTAAAATGTTTTAGCCGTTATTTGAGAATGAAGATGTCTGCTGTAACCATTTTTAAAAATTAATCCTAGAAATCCTAATTCCTGGAAGTTCCTCCAATCTATAAAAATAATATTGAATATTTATTGAGCAGGCTCTCTGTGGCTGACATTTTTACATAAGTCTACTCATCTGATTCTCACAACTACCTGGGAGGTCAGATCAGATCAGTCGCTCAGTCGTGTCCAACTCTTTGCGACCCCATGAACTGCAGCACGCCAGGCCTCCCTATCCATCACCAGCTCTCGGAGGTCACCCAGACTCACATTCATCGAGTCAGTGATGCCATCCAGCCATCTCATCCTCTGTCGTCCCCTTCTCCTCCTGCTCTCAATCCCTCCCAGCATCAGAGTCTTCTCCAATGAGTCAACTCTTCGCATGAGGTGGCCAAAATACTGGAGTTTCAGCTTTAGCATCATTCCTTCCAAAGAAATCCCAGGTCTGATCTCCTTCAGAATGGACCGGTTGGATCTCTTTGCAGTCCAAGGGACTCTCAAGAGTCTTCTCCAACACCACAGTTCAAAAGCATCAATTCTTCGGCGCTCAGCCTTCTTCACAGTCCAGCTCTCACATCCATACATGACCACAGGAAAGACCATAGCCTTGACTAGGCGAACCTTTAGGTACTATTATTATTACTTCCATTTTACGGAGGACAGAACTCAGACACAGAGAAGTTAAATGAGTTGGCCAAGATAATGAGAAGGGTTAATGAGGCTTTGTGCCCAGACAGGCTGGTGCTGGAGCCTCAGCTAATAACTTATGCACGGAAGACATGGAGCAAGGAAAAGTCAAGTTTATCCTTATTTGCAAAAGATGTGATTTTATACCTAGGAATCCCAAAAGAATCAATTGAAAAACTAGTGAAATTAATGAGACTGCTCAGGAAAGTCCTAAGGGCATGACAAATATTCTAAAGTTACCAGCCATTCTTTCTATTTTTCTATAATAGAAAATAGAAGTGGGGGCAGGGGGAATGAGGAGCCTTATCAACCATCACAACAGATAGCGCTAAGAATAATTTTAAGAAAGTTATTTTATAGAAAATTCTAGAAATTTACTGAGAAACCTAAAAGACTTAAACTATTTGAAAGACATCTGATGTTTCAGATTGGAAAATTACAAGACTAAAAAATTGCTTTGAAATTGATTTATTGGTCCAATATAATTCCAATCAAAATTAGAGAGAGAATTTTTTAAACCTCAAAATTATTCAAAAATTTATTAGGAAAAAATAATAACAATCCAGAAAGGTTGGAACATAATTTGAAAAGGAATTGTAACAAGGTGGGTTCCAGACAAACCATTTTTAAAAAGTAGTACAGACTTGCAAAATTATGCTTAGAAAAAATTAATCTAGGGAGAGTCTTCAGTGAAAAATTACAAGACAGTTATATTTAGCTTGTACTTTATTATATATATGTAGTATACAATATACAATATAATCACAACTCTGTAAAAAAAGTGAATATAAAAAGAATAAATATTTTTAAAGAAAGAAAACTCTAGATCATTAAAAAAAAAAAAACTATGTCTATTAGTTTAGCAATAACCTCTACCCCTCAATTCACATGATTCTGTTCATTAAATCAGAAATTTCATTGACAATAATTTTGCATATTAAATATAAATTTTCTCATGAACATACATTTATGGAAATTAAATTGGGGAGTTTATTTAAATGTGCTTTCTTCAAAATGGGGAAATGGAAGAAAACATACCTAAATATTAAAAGTTAGGTACTTAAATGTTATGGATGATTTTTTTCCAATCAGGAAAAAAAAGGTATTTTAAGAGTGTAAAAACAAGTCCAGAAATTCTGAGTAGCTTAAATTAACATGAGACCAAATTTCTCTACATAAATGTCTTATTTACATCTAAATTCTATCTCACCATGTTAACAGAACATTGAGATAGTAAGTTAAATGTCTGAATTTCAATGAATCAAATATTTATTGAGTGGTCTGTGTGTGGTCCTGGATGAAATACTCTTGGCTGTGAAAAGGGGAGAATGCTATCTGAATTTCCAAGAGCTCAGGTTGTACTTGGAAAATCAAGACATTAAGGTGTAAAAAAAAAAATCAAAAAGCACAAGAAATGCCGCGATGAAGCATGATGAATTGTCAGAAGACGTGCGTAAGGTGTAATGTTTTAGAAGAAAAAGAGATGCCCATGCAATAGAATCTTCATAGAAGAGCCACTGAGATAGATGGATGGGTGGAGAAGGGAGAGCACAGCCCTCCAGCTGAAGCTATCTGCCAGCTCTGGCTGTAGAGGACAGCTTTAATGGAACTGTTTGTCTTCAACAAAGTTCGCTGTATGTTGACCACATAGGAATAAGAGGATATGGGGGAAAGCTGGGTATGCTCCCCAGCAACCTCACAAGCAAGGGCAGGGAAATGGTGAGAAACAGGGACTCAGTGGTCAGGTGAACTGGGCTGGGGATCCCAGCTCTGGCCTTCCTAGCTATGACTTGCTTTCTGTCTTCTGGTCCCAGAATTTTATAGGGAAAATGAGTATGTCATTTGTTTCGTTTTAACTCAAGTTGTGTGCTTCCTATATGCCTGCTGCTGCTAAGTCACTTCAGTCGTGTCCAACTCCACGTGACCCCATAGACGTCAGCCCACCAGGCTCTCCTGCCCCTGGGATTCTCCAGGCAAGAAAACTGGAGTGGGTTGCCATTTCCTTCTCCAATGCATGAAAACGAAAAAGTGAAAGTGAAGTCGCTCAGTCATGTCCGACTCTTAGTGACCCCATGGACTGCAGCCCACCAGGCTCCTCCATCCATGGGATTTTCCAGGCAAGAGTACTGGAGTAGAGTGCCATTGCCTTCTCCGATATGCCAGCATCATGCAAAACATTTTGAATAAATTATCTTGTTTAACCCTCAAAATAAGAACATTATGAAGTAGATACTATGGCTGCCCGCCTTTTGCATAGGAGAGAACCAGGCTTTAATTCCCCGTGGAAGGGAAAGAATTCAAACCCAGGCTGTTTGAGGCCAGAGCCTTCACCACACTACACACAGTATTTAAGACACTTAGTCAAGTGCTTGGCATATAGAGGTATACAACAAGGGGTGATCCTTAGACCAGAAAGAGGGTTCAATCCCTGTAAGTTGGCTTACCTATATAAATGCACCCATTTCCACAGGGCCCTCACTCATGATTTTCAGATGGGAGGTATAAACAATCCAATTAACAAAGCTATATGGTCCTGGGAGATCCTCGGTCCTACGAGTGTCCCTATGTCCAGGCACCAGGGAACAGAGGTCAAAGCACTGTGAAAGGGAGGCAACAGGACCTGACAAACACCACGGAGAGGACGACAACAGTTAGGGTGTTACCTCTGTCCTGCGTATCAGAGGAATCGTCCCTAGATTTGCTTCAGCTCCGGTCACCATGGTAGGGACCTCACCCTAGGCAGCTGGGACACATCTGGAATATGAAATGAAAAACCAGGTCATCACTGTAGCTCAACTTTCTAGACTCAGCTACCTTGGACACCTTGCTTCCTCTCTTTGAGCCTCAGTTTGCCTGTCTAGAAACTAAAGGGGATGAGTTAAACAGATTTAGTTCTGACATTTTATTGTTTTAGAATTCTCTTAAAGTGACGTAGACGATAAGACCCAAATTCATAAGAAATAGCAACTATGAGTCTCAATCAGTTAAGCCACATCTCCAGTTGCATGGCTTTATAGGTGCAGGCACTTCCAATTTTTAGGAAGAAAACAAATCATCCTAAATTTCTGTTTAGTAATTTGATGGAAAGCCTTTTTACAAACAATTACTTGAGATGCTGGACAGGGAGGCCTGGTGTGTTGCGATTCATGGAGTTGCAAAGAGTCGGACATGACTGAGTGACTGAACCGAACTGAACTGAACTGACTGACTTGAAATGATTGCAACTTAGTGTCAGGACTAATTCAGCAAGACAATTGCAAGTAACTTAAGCGGTATTCAGAAGTCATTTTGTTAGTTCTGCAAAGCTTCAGGTAAATTGGAGGGGCCAGCCAACAAAATTTTATAGAATTGACCAACTAGATTTTAAAGAAACTGAACACCTTCTACAGGGTATGCTCAGTTTGTGAGCACTTTAGTGGCTGGAACGAGGTCTAGTCCATACTTAGCTCCGCGATTCCTGGCACAATATTTAGACTCTAAATTTCAGAGGCAATGTATGGGGAAAAGCACTTTGTATTAATAACATTCTGTACACATTGCAATTCAATCTGTTTCCATGTAATAAATACTGTTTAAGCTTGGTGGGGAATGGGGCACTTAATGCCCCTGAGCCTAATTGCCCTCCTCTGTTAATCAGAAAGCCAAAGGCCTCTCTCACAGGATTTGTCAAGAGGAATAAGTGAGACCATGGAAGCTTCTAGTGCTGTTCCTGCCTCCCTGCTGGGTCTCAGGGCCACGGGCTTACCTCCTATTTGGTTCAGTAGGACCTCATGCTCAGAAGGGCCCCATGATGGGCCTAGTACTCTGCTGTTGCCATCTTTAAATTCTTAATAATTTTTAAAAGAGAGACCCTAGATGTTTATTTGCACTGGGCTCTGCCGATTAGGCAGCTGACCCTACTCAAGGCATTGTACTGGGTAGTGCTGTCAAAGCCCACACAACAAGGCCCATACAAGGAACAAGAGCAGGATCCCAATTACCACGTCTTCCTTGAGTGCCTAGTCTATACTCCTGAGCTCCCCGGGCTGCAGAGACAATGGCGAGAGGCCTGCTCTAAAAACACTCCTCTGTGCTGAAGTTCCTTAGAAGAGCTTTCGGTATCACCAACTTCAGTCAAATCACTCAACACCTTTGTGCCTCAATTTTCTCAACCGTAAAGGGAAACTATGAATAGCACCTGTATATTCAGAGCTGTTGTGAAGATTGAATGAATTAATCTACATGATGCTCTTAAAGCAATTCCTAGGACATAGGAAGCTCTATGTAGGGGTCAACTATTATATTTTGCTGTTATTGTTGCCGGCTTTTCTTTGCATGGATGTGTGCACGGCTTTTCCTGGTCTGGATGTTTGCATGGCTTTTTTCTTTGACAGCATACATTTTCTCATTCTCATTCATAACATTTTTAAACTGCCAGACTGGTTTGTTTCCCTCAAAACATCCCAGTTCTTTGTAGCTCAGAATGAGTCAAGGGAAGAACTCACGTAGCGGGGTATTCTCTGTGATCTGGTTCACAGATGACTTGAAAAGAATAATTAATTCACAGCTACTATTGCTGGAGCACCGGACTGAGCACTAAATGTCCATTGTCTGTGATCCTCATAGCAATACTGTACCATGGCTGGTTTTATACCCATTTTGTAGATAAGGAAACTGAGTCTTATAAACATTCTGCAAAGTTCTTTGGATCTGGTTCTGTCTGCCTCCAAAGTCACCTGCCAGCTGGAGTCCTGAAGGCTTGCTATCGCCAACAGATCTCAGGTCTCAGGAGCAAGAGGCTAATTAATGTCCAAGGACTTCCTTGGCGATCCAGCAGTTAAGACTCCACGCTCCCAATGCACAGGTTCAATCCCTGGTTGGGGAACTAAGATTCCACATGCCTCCAGGTGCGGTCAAAAAGAGAGAGACACTGAGGTCTGTGAAGTGCATGGTGCCAAATCTTAAGCTCACTTCAAGAGGATGGCAATTGAATTCCACACCCTGGCATCCTAGCACGTAAACAAAGAATCCGCTCTGAAATTTGAGTACATTTATATTCACAAACAGACACACACCCCTTAAACTAATTTTAAATCCTACTGCCCAGATAATACTTACCCCCAGGACCATGAGAAAGGTCTGGTCCCAGCCTGTGTTTCAGTGGTGTCCTGATGGAAACATCTCCCTCACCACCCCCCAGCCCCACCCGGAAGCTTGTCAGCCACTGGAGGTCAGTCACCAAAGTTTCATCATTTCCATCGGGGCGGGGGCATGCTACTCAAAGATAATGATCTAGCTCGGTTGAGAAAAGCGGGGTGAAGCAACAGATAACACCTCCTATCTCTCTTGGCAGGGCTCTGCCCTTCTGCTCCGTGCAGTTTATATCTGTGGAGAGTAGTAGTCTCTTTCCCTCCATGTGAACACAAATTTAAATACCATGAATACACCCGTGGCCTGGTGGAGTGGGAAGGGCCCTGCAGGAGGAGGCAGGAGGCCTGGGTTCAAGGCCCAGCTCTGGCGCTCGTTTGCTTGTATAAACTCGGACGAATCACTTTCCCACCAGCAAGCTCATGTTCTTCCTTTATGAAATGAAGAAGTGGGTCTCTACAAATCAGCAAAGGTTCCTTCCCACTTGCTTCACCTCCAAAACTGTGTATGCTGTGGCCATAGCTTATTTAAGAGTGTGTGTATGGGATGTAGGCAACTGATACGGATGATTTTAAGTGCTTTGCCGTTAAACGCTGAACGGGGCCAACCTGAGACGGCTGGGGCAGTTTGTAAGACAGACAGTGCCAGCAAGGGAAGGAAGGTTGACTGCAGACTTTGGGTGTGGGGTCTCGGGCTAACCCTCCAAGACTAAACCGACGAATGGAGAACAGGAGGAGGATAAAATGACCCTGATGTAAAATAAAGAAAGCAGAACTTTGCAGGCCTCTGTGATGTCACCTCCCTCCTCTGGACAAGATAACCAGTGTAGAATAAGAGCTCCTGAATCAAATATATTCAGATTTGAAAACTGGCTCAGTTACCCGATAGCTGAGTGACTTGGGAAAAGTTACTTAACCTTTCTGAGTCTCAGTTTTTTCACAGGTTAATAATAAATGTTTAATTTTTAAAATTTCATAAGTTTTTTTTTAAAGTGAATACAAATACATAGGCAAAGTACTTAACAGATGCTCTTTTCTCCGGCAAACAGCTCATCATGCGCAGTTGTATCCGATTCCTTGCGACCCCAGGGACTGTAGCCTGCCAGGCTCCTCTGTCCAGGGGATTCTCCAGGCAAGAACACTGGAGTGGGCTGCCGTTTCCTCCTCCAGAGGATCTTCCCAACGCAGGGATCAACCCCACACCTCCTGTGTGTCCTGCATTGCAGGAGGATTCTTTACCTACTGAGCAATTGGGGAAGTCCCCTGGTAAACAGCATATAGCAGCTATTAATATTTACGTTTTTATTCTTTAAAGTTAAAAGTCCACCTCTCAGGCTGAGCCCTGCTCGGTGTTTCCGCATCTGCAACGTGTTATCAGTCCGCTGTGGAAATATGTCTGTAGCTATAGTTTTCTTTTCTCTCATAGCTATGTTAAGAATTATTTTTGTTTAATCACTAAGTTGTGTCTGATTCTTTTGTGACTCCATGGATTGTAGCCACCAGGCTCCTCTGTCCATGAGATTTCTCAAGCAAGAACACTGGAGTGGGTTGCCATTTCCTTCTCCAGGGGATCTTCCTGACCCAGGCACCCAGCCACCGGGGAAGCCATAGGAAGCAACATTCTTACTCAAAGTTTAGAAATGCATGGGCATGCTGGAAGCTTTACAGAATAAATTCCTAACTGGCTTTTCCACACCCTTCAAGTTCATCCTTACACTGTCAACAAACAGCTCTCTGCTCCTGAGTGTCAGGGTCTTCTGCTACTTAACTCTAGCTACAGTTAACCTATGGGAATCAAGCCAAGATTTTTGACTCACTACGTTGTTTTCTCTTTTATCTGAACCCAGGATAGATATGTCAGCATCCAGGGCTGTGCAGGATTCACTCTGCTCTGCTCTTCTGTGTGGACCATTCTTGGACCAGAACCTTCCACGATGCCACTCCAAGGCTCACAGTACCATGTAGCTGGGCATCCTGGATGTGAATCCACCTGCCAGTGCAGGGGATGTGGCATTCATCCTTGGTCCAGGAAGATTCCACATGCTGTGCAGTGGCTAAACTCATGTGTCACAACTCCTGGGCCCGCGTGCAGCAGCTACAGAAGCCCACACAGCTGGAGCCTGTGCTCCGTAAGAAGAGAGGCCACCACGACGAGAAGCACACCCCACTCGCCAGGGCTAGAGAAAGCCTGCAAGCAGCGATGAAGATCCAGCACAACCATAAGTACATAAATAAAATATTTTTTTTTAATGTAGTTGTTAAGGGTCTTTGCTGTTGCCGCTGCTGCTGCTAAGTCACTTCAGTCGTGTCTGACTCTGTGCAACCCCATAGACAGCAGCCCACCAGGCTTCCCCATCCCTGGGATTCTCCAGGCAAGAACACTGGAGTGGGTTGCCATTTCTTTCTCCAGTGCATGAAAGTGAAAAGTGAAAGTAAAGTCACTCAGTCGTGTCCGACTCCTATTGACCTCATGGACTGCAGCCTACAAGGCTCCTCCATCCATGGGATTTTCCAGGCAAAAATACTGAAGTGGGGTGCCATTGCCTTCTCCTAAGGGTCTTTGAACACGACATATTGTGATCTTCTGTGTGTGTGCTCTCACTGGGATAGTCTTGTAACAGTAGAAAGTGTATTTGATTTAGACATCCGTGACTTGGAGATCGGAGGCCTTTGCCCTCTCTGGACTACATTTTATTCATATACATTTGCAAGGAGTTTTGATTAAATCATCCATGACTCTGCTCCATATCCAGGGTCTATGTATGACTCAGAGGCAGGAGATAGATGGGCTCCAGGCTGAACAGTTTCTCCCCTGTGGACAGAAATTCCATAAAGGCAGAAACTCCATAAAAGCAGGATGATGAAGGAGGCTGGACCCTGCCTATGTAAGAGATACAGATCACGTATTACTCATTCTCGAAGTTAAAAAGAACTCCCTGACTACACATGCACAGAAAGACTACTTGGAGGTCAAAAAGGGAGGGCTCGTCACCTCATAGTAAGTGATGTTGTAAGTGATGTCAGGCCTCTTTGCTAGAATCCATCTTGCCTATGAGATATGTGTGCACGCATGGGAGGACCTTGAGATAAACCAAATATGGACTCAGAACCAGCAAAGCAAGGTGACTGGTCAAAAGAAACTCAGAAGAAATGTCCCATGAAAGTGATCCAATTGCCACGATGGTGCGACTCTCCCTCTGAACTGGCTCTTGAGTCTATCTACACGAACTAACCATTGTTTCTTCAAATAAACAGTTTATTTTGTTTCACTACTTGCTGTCTCTACATGGAAATTTGTTTCTACACAGCTGAAGGGCCAGGGCCTTGCCGCTGGCCTCTGACTCTGGTGGACTAGTGGCTGAGATTCAGCACTCTTCCTGCTGTTGCCCAGCCTCAATCTCCGGCCAGAAATTGAAGCCCTGATCAACTCTACCATATTCCCAGTCACCAGAACTCTGCTTGCTTCTAGGAGGTAGTCAAGCAGTGTTTGTGGCATACGTGAGTGAATGCATTTAAGCATTCTGTTCCTTATACATACCTAGAGTTTGCCCACACCTCACTGCCTAACTACATGCAAACACTTTCTGAAGATGAAATAATGATTTTCTCACAAAAGCCCTTAGCCTGTTCCTTCCCAGAGGTCATGGTCAGTGGATTTCTGCTGGAGCTCCTTGGGGGGGTCCATATCCAAGCCCCTATCTTCTGAGCTCCAAGTGATATAGTCCTTCTCACCCTGCTTTGAGCTGACATCTTTAAAGGCAGGACTCAAGAGAGATTAGACAGTGATAAATGAAGCTATAACATCTGTAACATCAACAGGAAGCTATTTCTGATAGCTTATCACCTGGTGGAAAAGGAGTGGCTGATGGAGGTCGATAACTCACTTTCACCTCCCACCCCTTATACATCTTGTAAGACCACATCCCTCCCAGGCCCTATCGCCCTTGCACGACGCCTCAAATATTTGTGGGCCGCAGCGTCTCACAGAGAACATAGCTACTTTCTGCAGGAAAGTCAATTATCTCTCCCCATTTTTAAGGGAGAAAAAATGGTGGATCAAGATTAAGGAATTCTTCTAAAATCTTTTTTTTAATTCTCATTTTTATTTTTTGATTAAGGAGTTTTTTTAAAAAAGGAAAAATGTTTGTTTCAATCATCCTCATACCATTTTGCAAGAAGCTTTTCCAGCATACTTGTGAGTTTTTTGAAAGTTTCCCAAATTGTTTTCCATATTATGACGAATGAGCTTTTAAAACCTGCAATTCCGGTTATGCCCTTCTCTGCTAACAACTCCTCAGTGGCTTCCCACTGAACTTAGACACTGAACAAGATCCACCCTCTTAGCTGCACCTCGGGTATTTGTCTTTGTTTCTTCACACTCTTCCAGGCTCCCTCCCACCTCGGGGTGTCTGGCCATGTGGATTCTTCTGTGCCCGAAAGGTTTTCATGGCCTTTTTAACAGTTGCCTAATACCCTGCCCTGCTGTGTGCGTGCACGCCAAGTTGCTTCAGTCGTGTCTGACTCTTTGCAGCCCTGTGGACTGTAGCCCTCCAGACTCCTCTGTCCATGGGATTCTCCAGGCAAGAATACTGGAAAGATTGCAATGCCCTCCTCCAAGAGATCTTCCTGACCCAGAGATTGAACCCACTTCACTTATGTCTCCTGCATTGGCAGGCGGGTTCTTTACCACTCGTACCACCTGGGAAGCCCCCTTCCTGCTCACCCCGACTCCCCTCCCAAACCCCTGCCTTGCTTATATAACCCAAATTCCAAAGCATTCTTTGGAGATCAATCAGTTGTTTTCACTGTTTTTACTACTGAAGCAACACAGTGATGAGTAACTTTGTACATAGTGATTTTGCTGCGATTGTTGGTAATTTTAGATTACTTCTTTTGAATAAAGCTGCAGGAGTAGATGTCCAAGTCCAAGGAAAGTGACTTTCTGGCCTTTGCGTCACACGGACCTTTAGCTTTCAGCACGCGTGTTCCTTTAGCAGTGCTTGAGCGTGTATTTCACTACAACCTGGATAGTAATGAATTCTTATTTTTCAGTAATTATATAGTGTTACTTCCATGCATGCTTTAGTTTATTTTTTAAAAATCTGTTTATCAGTAATAAAATGTTCTACTATTCACTGAGCACCAATATATAAAGTTGCTTCACATATACTAGCTCCTTTAATCCTCACAGCAACCATACAAGGAAGATACTATGGATACTGTATTAAAGTAAAGAAGCTGAATATTGGGAAGGTTTGTTGCCGTTCAGTCACTAAGTCGTGTCCAGTTCTTTGTGACTCCATGGACTGCAGCATGCCAGACTTTCCTATCCTTCACTAACTCTTAGAGTTTGCTCAAACTCATGTCCATTGCGTCAGTGATGCCATCCAACCATCTCATCCTCTGTCATCCCCTTCTCCTCCTGCCCTCAATCTTTCCCAGCATCAGAGTCTTTTTCAATGAATTGGCTCTTCTCATTCGGTGACCAAAGTATTATAAATGGGAAGGTTAACTTTCCCAAAGTCAGAGAGTTGTAACAAGTAGCAGAATCAGGATTCAAATTCAGATCTTGTAATATTATCTCAAAATCTATTTGCTTTATGTATTATTTCTCTACCATCTGCATCTTCCAACTAATAAACGTTCTCAACAGTGAGTTTTGCAGACCCTGAACTCCCCAGAGCGTCAGGTGAAATGCAGCACCCCAAGTTCATGTGACAACATGCGTGGAGCTCCCAAGTCCAGTCGCTCAGTTCCGACTCTTTACGACCCCGTGGACTGCAGCACACCGGGCTTCCCTGTCCAACACCAACTCCCAGGGCTTGCTCAAACTCAAGTCCATCGAGTCAGTGATCCCAGCCAGTACCTATCCAGAATGAACAGTCTGCAAGCAGAAGACGCCAGCCTCCTGGACACCTCCACCTCCACCACTTCTCCCTTTCCTTTTAGATAAAAATTTTTATTGATTAAAAGTCTTCTTCCATAAACTGAAGTTAAAACTCATTGACAGGTGCCGTCCAGTGCCCACCTCACAGAATTGTTCAAGATTCAGTGAGCTCACATGGGCTCTGTTTACCCATATGAAACACTCTGCAAATACCAGGCTTTATTATCTTTTTAAAATAACATAGGAAGAAGTGAAGAGTGACTGATAATGAGAAAAGATTTCTTCTGGGGTGACGAAAATGTTCTAAAATTGTGGTGATGATTGCATACTTCTGTAGAATCATGAATTGTATGGCATGTGAACTCTATCTCGATAAAGCTGCTGCTGCTGCTAAGTCGCTTCAGTCGTGTCCGATTCTGTGCGACCCCATAGACGGCAGCCCACCAGGCTCCACTGTCCCTGGGATTCTCCAGGCAAGAACACTGGAGTGGGTTGCCATTTCCTTCTCCAATGCATGAAAGTGAAAAAGTGAAAGTGAAGTTGCTCAGTCATGTCCGACTCTTCGTGACCCCATGGACTGCAGCCTACCAGGCTCCTCTGTTCATGGGATTTTCCAGGCAAGAATACTGGAGTGGGGTGCCATTGCCTTCTCCCGATAAAGCTGATATTTTATCAAATAGCAAGGGCTTTGCTACTGTGGTCACTGTGTTATTCGCTCTGAACAGTCCTGCCACTCATTCATGCTACAGATATTTCTTGGTAGTTGAAGGTGCATCTGGCTCTACATTTAGGATCCAGAGGGAAATAAGACAGACACGATCCCTACCCTCAAGCAGTTGGGATCATAGACTTCAGATGAGAAATTACACTCAGATGTGGTGAAGCCTATCTCCTGGAAAGTTAAAGGGAGCCAGGGAACAGCAGAAGGGCTCATCACAGTCTTCAGTCAGAGAAGGTCTCACTCTGACCTAGGGAGTGGGGGAAGGGTTACAGGCAGAAGGAAGAGCATGAGTAAAGTCTCAGTGGGGAGAGAGAGAACCAGAGCATCTGGAAAACTCAGAGCCAGCAGAAATGAAGCAGGGGGCCGGGGGCAGCAATGAGGAGCAATGGGGCCAAGGTGGTGGGTACGGGTGGGGTCACAGAGGGCCTTGTAGACTCTGCTAAGGAGTTAGGATTTATCCAACAGGCAACTGGAAACCACTGAAGGGAAGCTGACTAGCTGAAGAAAGGTGAGCTGATAAATGCCCCTGGCAGTTTGTTTTTGAAGAACCCCTGGTTGCAAAGTTAGATTAGAGAGAGAGAGGCAATCAAACAGGTTTTTTAAATATGTAGGATGTAGAAGTGATAGGATTTGGTGGTTGAATTACTTGGAATGGAGGTGGGAGAAAGACAATTGCAAGGTGACTCGGGTTTTTCCCTTTGGGCTGTGGGGGACTGGCGGGGAGGGAGAGAGCGGCGGGGGAGCAGCAGGCTCCTTTCCACGCTGGTCCGTGGCAAGGGTGCACACACAGGGGCCGGGACACACGGTGCATGAGGACGTGGCCCCGAAGCGAGGCTGACTCCGCCTGCTTAGCGTTGCTACCCAGCTTCTCTGTGACCCAGTTCTTGAAAATGGGAATAATAGTAGATTTCTCAAGTGCTGCTGTGAAGCTTATATGAGTTATTATATGTGAGGTACTTCAAATGTCTCTGTTAAGACTGCATTAGTGTTTACACACAGCTAAGACTACAAACTATTTTTCATTTTTATTGCTGTCATACTTCCAAGAGGTGAAGTCCAGTAAGCAGGTAGATGAGTGTCTACCCATGTCTACAGTTGGAGATGTAGATTTCAGGGGCATTGGCAAGCAGATGGCATTAACACCTTTGGGAGCAGAGATGTCTCCTGGCAAAGGGTCAGGAGAGGTCCCTGAGATGTTCTATCAGAGGGACAAATGGAGCTTGCTAAGGACACTCCAAAGGCCTGGCAAAGACACAAGAGGAAAGGGGTGGGAGTGCCTGATGCCAAGCCTGACTGTCCCCCCACTTTCCTTACACAGTCAAGATGGCTCCAGCTGGGTATTTCCAGGGAATATTGGTGAATTCAGTAAATCTAGTTTTTAACATCTATGCCTAGAAACGGTGGCTTCCCTGATGGCTTAGGGGGTAAAGAATCCTGCAAAACAGGAGACACAGGAGACATGGGTTTGATCCCTGGGTCAGGAAGATCCCCTGGAGGAGGAAATGGCAACCCACTCCAGTATTCTTGCCTGGAGAAGCCCATGGACAGAGGAGCCTGGAGGGCTACCGTCCAAAGGGTTGCAAAGGGTCCAACATGACTGTGCACGAGCAGGAGCTTGACTCCTCTTAGACCACTGGCTCTTAAGGAAGCAAAAAATTAGGGACGACATGATCTATTTATTTGTTGAGTTCCTGTTTATGAGGAGATATTGCTGAGTAGTACTTGAGGTAGTTTCTCAAAAACAAAAATGTGTTAACTCATAGTGGCCATGCTCTTTTAATGATGATAAAATCATCCTGTTGGTCTAGTCCATTGAACAGATCCATGAGAAATAACTCCTTGTAACATAATCAATTGTCATATAATCAGTGGAGACTCATCCTTCACCTTTTCTACAACATCTTGCAATTTACACAACGTTTTCATAAGCACCATCAGATGATACCTATCTTCAAAGGAGTCACAGATTATTTCCATAATCTATGAAATTATTTTCACCATCTAACAGATGAGAAAATCAAGGCTTAAAGAAATTAGTTAACTTGTCAAATGTTGTACAAGCTAAGTAAAGGATCGAGACTGAGAGCTACCAAAAGAGTGGTGAATGTGGTGGGTAGGGGGCAGGTGGCAGTCAGAGCTGTCCATCCTGGAAGCAGGCACTGAAGGAGTGCCTTGTCTGCAGAGGATTTAGAAGATAATAAAAGTGACTAAAGGCAGTCTGCTTTTGTTATCACTACGCACCACTAATTTCAAATACTGTCAGTAATAAAGTATTCCTCTCTGCTGGGCACTGAGAAGCTGGTCTTTTCTATCCTCTGATAGAAATATTAACAGAGCAAGTGAACCACATTTCCAATCACAGAAAGAGATTTTTCTCAGTACTTCGCAAAGTGTTTCATACTGCAAATCCCTGTCCATGTTCAAACAAACACATTTTCTTGGAGCGTGTTCAGAGTCTTGCAGAACTGTGCTTCCCCAAGACAAAGATCAACCACCACATGACCAAACGTCTAGAAAGAAGTGTCTCAACCTACTTTACAGAATTTCTGAAGAATCTTCTAAAAGAGCAGCACCCATTCGCTGTCTCAGCAAAACGCACTGAGCAACTCCTCTGAGAGTGATGCAAGGCAGGACCCGTGGGTGTGAGTGGGTTCGTCCACCAGGCCAAAGCTGTGGACAACTTGCTTTGCAGGTGAGCTGGAGGGACTGGTCTCAGTGCCCACGCCCTGGGCCTCTTTGGAGTGTGCATCTTACTTGCACTCTGGGCTTCAGCTTAACTGTCCAGAATTCTCCCATCCTAACTGAGAAGTGCAGCTGCTCGCTTATCGTATGTGAAACAGATCACCGGTCCAGATTTGATGCATAAGGCAGGGCGCTCAGGGCTGGTGCACTGGGATGACCCTGAGGATGGGATGGGGAGGGAGGTGGGAGGGGCGTTCAGGATGGGGGACACATGTACACCCATGGCTGATTCATGTCGATGTCCGGCAAAACCCACTACAATATTGTAATTAGCCTCCAATTAAAATAAATAAATTTAAAAAATAAAATAAGATCACAAAGGCTAATTCCGCAGCAGAGAGTTCTAGCTGCTAGCAGGCCAGACTTGAGGGGTTCCCCAAACTCTTCGATGCTAAAACTCAGTGCTCTCAGTGCTAAAACAGAAACAATCCAAGGCAAATCAAGATGGTTGCTCAGTCATTCTTCTAGTTACTGAGACTTTTAAATCATTTTGGGGGGGAGGGGCTTGTTTTAATTTGGTGAAATCACCATGGGTCCCAAGGCTGGGACATGGATAGGCTGGTCAACATCTTCATCTTAGCTATGTACTGGAACCACATAATAGCCTCCAGAAAAACCTAGAGCAGGGTTTTTCAACAGCAGCGTGACTGACATTTTAGGCAGGACAATTCTGTTTTGTAGGGGGCTTTCCAGTGCATTTTGACAACATCCCTAGGCAATGGTACCCCACTCCAGCACTCTTGCCTGGAAAATACCATGGACAGAGGAGCCTGGTAGGCTGCAGTCCATGGGGTCGTGAAGAGTCAGACACGACTGAGCGACTTCACTTTCACTTTTCACTTTCACGCATTGGAGAAGGAAATGGCAACCCACTCCAGTGTTCTTGCCTGGAGAATCCCAGGGATTGGGGAGCCTGGTGGGCTGCCATCCTAGGTTGCACAGAGTTTGACACGACTGAAGCGACTTAGCAGCAGCAGCTAGCCTCTGTATATGCCAGTAGCACACACACACACACACACACACACACACACACCTCCCTCTGTGACAATAGAAAGTGTCTCCAGATATTTTCAGGTGTCTGGGAGGGGGAGTAAAATTGTTCCAGCTGAGAGCTACTGCTCAGAGACATGTCTCTGGCTGCCTAGCTAAAAATGGGGGTTCAGTCCCCTCAGTCATGTGCAACTCTTTGTGACCCCACGGCCTGCAGTTCCCCCAGGCTCTTCAGTCCATGAGCTTCTCCAGGCAAGAATACTGGAGTGGACTGCCATTCCCTTCTCCAGGGGATCTTCCCGACCCAGGGGGTGGAAGCCGCGTCTCTTACGTCTCCTGCATTGGCAGGGAGGTTCTTTATCACTAGAGCTACCTGGGAAGCCAAAAATGGGAACTGTTGGGTACAAATCAAGGCTGGAGAGGGGGAGTGTCCTGGCTTCACAGCCATTCTATTTGCCACATAAAAGACTAATAATGACCACTGTTCACTCTTGGGTAGAATCAGAAGCAGAGTTAGGCTGAGATCCCCCTTTTGAGGCAGGAGGTAGGTACCCCCTGCCCCAGGGTAAAGCAATTGGAGATTCATCCCCTGCAAGCTGAAACTCCAAAATATCAATAGCAGGACAATTGAGAGAGGAAGCTGGGCCCTGCCCAGATAGAAGAGACCATGTATTTCTCATTCTCGAAGTCAGGACACCTCCCTGACTACACATGCGCAGAAAGGCTCCCTGGAGGTCAAAAGGAGAGTGATCCTAAGTGAAGCTCCACCCCCAGGCTCTTTGGTGGAATCCATCTCTGTTAAGAGATGCGTGTGCACACACAAGAGGACACTGAGATATACCAAATACGGACTCTGAACCAGGCAAATCAGAATGACTGGCCAAAGGAAACCCAGAAGAAATGTCCCATACAAGTGATTTAAACCACCACGACAGTGTGACTCTCTCTTTCGTGTGTCTATCCATAAGTACTGTACTTTCTCCTCCTAATAAATACTTTTTTGTATCATTACTTTCCATCTTTGTGGAAATTCTTCTGCCTTAAAGCTGAAGGGGCAGGGGCTCATCACTGACCACTGGTCTGCTGCTGCTGCTGCTAAGTTGCTTCAGTCGTGTCTGACTCGGTGTGATCCCATAGACAGCAGCCCACCAGGCTCCTCTGTCCCTGGGATTCTCCAGGCAAGAGTACTGGGGTGGGGTGCCATTGCCTTCCCCGGACCACTGGTCTAGTGGCCAGAATTTGGTGCTCTCGCCGCCGTGACCTGACCTCAACCTCTGGCCAGGAACGGAGGCTTCACTGCAAGCCGGTCCAGGCCCGCACCACCCGCTGTGATAGTGCCTCCTGGGCAGGTGTCCCCTTAAAGAAGCGCTTCCCACAGGATGTTACAAGGATTACTTTCTGTCCTATGGGATGCTCCCTAGGAAAACTAAAGAGAGCTTTATTCATGAAGGATTTTATTCATGAAGTACATTACATATTGAAGGCTCTGAGAAGTCTCGCCATAAAGGAAGCTGTTTAAATTTTACAACCCAGATTCATGCGGAGGTCAAACTACCCATTAAATACCGTTGTTAACCTCCCAACTGTAGGTTCTTCCGAAACTCTGGTGCCCTCCCTGAGATTTCTGAGAATTTTCAGAGTTTGCGTTTTTGCATTCTCTTCCGGCTCTGAGCTCAGCCTTCCTCTGAATGGTCCAGCTCATTCATATTGCACTTCTTACCACTTCCCTTTATTTCTGCTCTATGCTGACCTAGATGTAGACTTCAGTTCCCTTTCCATGATGCCCCCTTCCCCTAAATACCCGCACCAGGAATTGTTGTGTTCAGTGGGCTTTACCAAGGTTTATGGTGCTGGAAATCTTTATGTGATTTTAGCTCCCTTTGGCCTCCAGACTGCCCTCATCACCTCCCCAAGGCACCGTACGTGCAGCCTCCTCCACTCCCATCCCGATTCCATTCTCACTTTATTGTACAAAACAACTTTGCTTTCCCTTTCTTATTGGTCTTGGACTTGCTTTTGCACTTTCAAAATCTTGTGAACAGGTGACCACATAATCTATCATCCGAACTATGACAATTTAGAGAATGAAAGGGGACCTAATAATAATTTTGCTGGGATCACAGTTGTACACTAGGAAGATCCCCAACAAATCAGGGTACCTGGTCATCATACAGCTGTGCTAAAGACAAAGGGTTGCCTGCTCTTGAACTTTTCCAGTATCAATACAAAAGAAGGAAGAAGCTTGGAAATCTTTGTGTTTCCTTCCTACTTTCATCTCCCCTCTCCAGTCCCTATAGATGAAATGGATCCGTAGAATAGGTGTTTTCTTAACGATGTGAACCATGTCATCCTCGAAGATGAAAGTGGCTTCCATAAGCTTTGTTTTAAAATGAAATTTTCTTTTCTCCATTGCATTTGCCTGCTAAGTTGCTTCAGTCATGTCCAACTCTTTGAGACCCCATTGACTGTAGCCCACCAGGCTCCTCTGTCCATGGGATTTTCCAGGCAAGAATATTGGAGTGGGTTGTCATTCCCTTCTCCAAGGGATCATCCTGACCCAGGGATCAAACCCACATCTCTTGTCTCCTGCACTGACAGGCAGGTTCTTTACCACTGATGGATTTTTAACTTATTCATCAGTCCCCAAACTTATTTGTTCAGAGATCTCATCTACTCTCTTCATGTCAACACCCTTTAAAACCTCCCATAACTGAAAGAACGCACTTTGGGAAACTTTCAACTCAGCGATAGTGCGGACCACCCACAAAATAGCCTTGGAGGATGACAGGATTAGGGTCGGGGTAGAGAGCAGGAGTACTCTGTGAATGAGGGGAATATCTAGAGATTAATGGATGTGAGCAACAGGAGTGTAGAGAGTGGTATAGCCAGAGGCATGCTCACCAAAGGACCGTTGTCTCTATACTCACACTGCATGGAGCATGCTGTGGGAAACACTGCCTTGGAATACTGATTCCCAAACTCAGGTGCTGATTCGTTGCACAAGCCTCAGGACCCCAAACTGCCCCTCCAGACACATTAACATCCTTGCTATTCTTGGACCATGTAAAGTATGCTTCCACCTCAGGGCCTTTGCATTTGCTGTCCCTTCTCCCTAACATGCTTTTCCCCATTTATCCTCAGGTCTCACTTTCTCACTTCCTTCAGGTCAAATGTCAGCAAGGTTGCACCTGACCGTCTAACACGAAACAGCCACCCACTCCCACCTGGTGTTCTCCACCTCCCAAGACTTGCTTTATTTTGGTCCACAGCACATGCCACCGTGTGACAGTCTGTATACTTGTTTGTTTAAGTGTTCATTGCCTTGCCCCCCTCTTAGAAGGTAAGTGCTGTGAGAATAAGGTTTTGTCTGCTGTATTGTTGAATACTGCTGTGTTCCCAGGGACTAGAACATGGTGGTGTTTAATGCATGTTTTTCAATGGAGGAAATAAGGAGTGAATTGGTTGCAAAGTTTCAGACATCTTCCAAAGCCTCAGGAGCAGACCTTGGTCAGCAGTAACATATTACCCACTTCCACTGACTGCTTCTTCCCCAGATCCGGTCCCAAGTGGCACTGCATTCTCTGTGGAAGCTTGGCAAGTCACACTCCTCTAGGAAGAAGCGCTTCACATGGACCTGCAGCTCCCCCATGCCTCCTCCACCCACACTTGCTGCATGGCCCTGGAAAGCTGCTGTGAAGACGAGCATGGTGATCGGCCACAGACCTGAGTGCGACGCATGCGTTAACCTCTACAGGGTGTCAGTTCCTTACAGGGCAGGACAGCAGAGACGAAATCCGGGAGCTGGTCCCTGAGCGGGATGAGCCCTGCTCCTCAGCCCCAGCCTCATGAGGAGCAGGGGAGAGAGATGGCTCTTCTCTCAGCCAGTCTCTCTCAGGAACTTGCCTCTGGTTCAGAGTGGCTAAAATGACTATTTCCCTTGTCACTCAGATGTCACCCCTTTCCATTAGAACTGCACCTTGCTTCCAATAAATTAGAAGAAATACCCAGTCATTTACCTCCATCAGAATACATATTATGCATTTTAAGCATGGGCGTGCACGCACACACACACACGTGTGCAAAGACACACACACACATGCACACATATACACACATATCTAAAGCAAAAGCCGCATCAGGATACAGATAGGCCCAGGTCTGACTCTCCACTCTGAAGCATCTCACTAGCTTCTCATCAGTGAAATACAATGGAGGCGTATTCCACGTGGTCTGGTGATGTCCTCCTGGGGCGGTTGAAAGGGGGCACGTTGGCATAAACAGCGAAGTCATCCTCTTTCCTGGGGGCCAGGTTGATCACGTTGGAATATATGGCATCGGCATGGCAGGAAAGCTCCTTTAGAGACAGGATGCAAGTTAGAGACACCAGTGATTCCAGAGACAAAATAGGCTACCAGGGTCCCTACAGGACAGCAAGTGGAACCTCGGGTTCTGGCTGAGCAAGCTTTGATCTTCAAAAACATTTCTTTTAGGGCTGTTCTCTGCCTCATCACCACTATGCCTGTGTGGTGCCTGCCTAGGAACAGCATGAAATCCTGGCAGAGATAACGGGGAGGCCCTCTAGGTATGACCCAGCCATTTCCTTACCAAAGATTTGTGGAGAAAGTTGGTCTGATGCTTCTGTTGTTTCTTAAGTAGTCCTAGAAGAATTAATAAATTCAGAGTCAGTCTGAGTTGGGGTGGTAGCCATCTTTCTTTGATTGCTGGACTTAGGGTTGAACCTCAGAATACAAAGCCACCACGTTCAACCCGTTGGGCCTCCGAGACTGGGCTAAGTGCCCAGGAAGAGACAAGGAAAGTGAGCACTGTTTTACCCTTTATGATTTTGGTTATTATTTAGATACTACTTGGCATCAAAATTTCTTTTACTTGATACATTTGAACCATGTCTGTTCAGATTGCTCGTGTGTGACTTTTAGCATAAAGAGTTTATACCATAAACAAATCTTGTTGCTCTGTGCTGAGTCCCTGGCAACTCCAGAGAACAGACCAACAGCTCCCCCTTCTCCCCTCCCCCAAGGCTGCCCCAGAGGAAAGACACCCTGTTCCTGCCCTCAGTTTCCCCCCTGTCCTCATACTCAGCTCCAGGGCCAGCTGGTCAACTCACTCTCATGCCTCCATTTTTTCAGAGTCACGGACAAGAGTCCCACCAGGAGCAAGATGAGGACCACAACACCAATGCAGCCAGAAACAGCTGTGGCCGCTGTGCCTAAGCTGAGGGAAGTGAACGAGAGAACAAGGACACTTCAGTGCCCCAGCCGGCCGTGGGGACCATCCACAAGGTCCCCACTGCTGGGCTTCCACCTCCCCAACAGCCAACCATCTCCTGCCTCCATGTCGACCCTCTTCCCTCTGCCCTGATCTCCGTGCCAAGGTCCCACCCACACCAATTCCCACACGGGGCCAAGCAGACCCCCTTCCAAGATCCCCGATACTCCTCCAGGGGCCAACCCTTCTTTCACCCACCTGCTGTGTAGTGTGGGGCCTGACGTTGAGGTAGTGAAGTTCTCTGCAGAAAGGGAAAGGAAATTTGAGAGTAATTCTTTAACACATGCTATAGACTGAATGCTTGTGTCCTGCCATGACTCAGGTGTTAAAATCCTAACCCCCAAGGTGATGATGTTTGAAGGTAGGGTCTTTGGGAGGTGAGTAGGTCAAGAGGGTGGAGCCCTCATGAATGGGATTAGTTCTTCTATAAAAGAGACTCCAGAGGGTCTCCTTGCCCCCTTCCAACCTGTGAGGACACAGCAAGAATACAACCATCTAAGAACCAGAAGTGGGCTCTCATCAGACATTGAATGTACCAGGGCCTTACCTTAGACCTTCTGGCTCCCAGAACTATGAGAAATGTCTGTTGTTTATAAACCACCCAAACAGTAATTTGTTATAGCAGCTGGAAATGACTGAGACAACATATACCCAAATGAACTCTATGGGATCCTAAACAGTAATATTAGCTACCTTACACTGGGGACTGGATATATGCCCGGCACATTCATTATCTTATTCATTCTTCATAGACAGATAATAAGCTGGAAACAATCAGCAAGATCAGGCTTGCTCAAGGTCATAAAGCTAGACAGTGGCAGAGATCAGACTTGAACCCATATCTCTCTGACCTGAGTTACACTGCAGCTTGCTATCAGGCTATCATTGTACTCCTGAATTCTGCCATTCTTACAAAGGATTAACAGCCACGGCAAGATGTCCAGAAAAAAGACAATCAGGAGGATGCAGGCGACCATCCCCAGGGAGGCGCGCATGTGAGGGATGGGGAATGGTCAGGACACCGGGCAGTTGGAATGGAACCAGGCAGAGGTGCCAGCTGTTACAGCCTGCCCGTGTTTGGTGAGGAGGTGATGGTGTTATCATCCACACTTCAAAAATTTCTCCTGCATCAGGGGATGGCGACACTAAACTTATCCCCTCTCCATTCAGTCTGACCCCGGATTCTCAGAGTTAGAAAGAATCTTAAAACACATGTAACCCAACCCAACCTCCTACTGTATATAGATCCTCAGGGTCAGTTACTTGCTGCTACTAAGTGCTGGAGTCACTGCTGGAGTCCATGTTTTCAACTCTAAACTCAAAGCTTTCTTGCCTGTACTTAGGCCTCTTCCTATTCCTTCCCCCTTAAAGCAGAGCTGCATGGTTCAGCAGCAGCTCTCCAGACACATCTTGGGAGCTGGCTACTTGGATACCCAAATGCAGAGACTGCTGCTGGAGTGGGGAAGAGGGAACCTACTGGATCACTAGGGCAAGCTAATACCCATTGATGATACATAATATCTGAAGGCGGAAGTACTGCACCAAGAATTACAGCTCCTGGAGCACTAAGGCTGGATGGATTTGGGTCAGGCACCTCCATGGTTCACTTCCTCTTGGCCTTCTTTCCTGTCCCCTTTCTAAGTATAACAGCTGGCTCACCAAGTTTCTCTTTAACAGACCCTACCCACTGTCTGGGCAAAGGGTAGGGAGGGGACTTGGAAACCAGATCTTTCAGTGCCCACAGCACCAGCAGGGAATTACTCAAGACGAGATACCGAGACACAGGACTTGAGTGTGTAGGTGGTGGTGAATGTCACACAAAAGCCCAGAGTGATGAGACAGGAGCCTGGGGTACCAGCTGGAGGGTGCTGGCCAGACAAGGCACATCTGTTCTCAGCAAGGAAGACAGACAACATGAGAGTGTCCATCTAGGGCCAGAAAAGGGCAAAGGCCTGTCCTGGGAAGGCTGAGGAAGGTCGGTGAGCATAACAGCATGAAGGATGACATCGTGAGTCTGAGCTTGAGGGTCCTGTGGCCTGGTCTCAGGTACTGCTAACTGTGTGATCTTAGGACAGTCATGTTACCTCTCTGAGTCTCATTTTCCTCATCTGTGAGATGGTCATAGTGTTGTTCAAGAACTAAATGGTCAGACTATTATTTAATAGTACGGGGAAGGCAATGGCACCCCACCCCAGTACTCTTGCCTGGAAAATCCCGTGGATGGAGGAGCCTGGTAGGCTCCAGTCCATGGGGTCGCTAAGAGTCGGACACGACTGAGCGACTTCACTTTGACTTTTCACTTTCATGCATTGGAGAAGGAAATGGCAACCCACTCCAGTATTCTTGCCTGGAGAATCCCAGGGACAAAGGAGCCTAGTGGGCTGCTGTCTATGGGATCGCACAGAGTCGGACACGACTGAAGTGACTTAGCAGTAGCAGTAGCAGTAGCCACTTGCCCAGGGCTGGCGTTTTGCTCATCTTACCCAAGCTGAGCAACTGAGTCTAGGACTTACCGCTGGAGTTCTGGAACATATGGTTGGTCAAATTCATCTTGACCAGGGGTCCACCCAGAGGTGTTTGTTCCATATACTGATGTTCCCAGAACAGGGGGTTCCTATTAGCTCAAAGCAGAGTTTCTCAGAGGTACTTAGCAGCCGCTGGCAGACACAGGCCCCTGGGAATCGGCAGTTCTCTTCTCCTCTCTGTACTTCATTCCTCCACAGGAACCTGTCTGATGCAGAGAACGTTAGACTCTCACCTTTGGAAAGGAGGGCCTCAGGGCCCTGGGATAACTTCTCTCTCTTAAAGAGGCCATCTTCAGACAGGCCTTCCCCAAGCACATGGTCCAAAGTCAGCATCCCAACCTCTCTGCCCCATCGCCCTCTGATCTCTTAACTAGAATGTGAATTTACCACAACCACTGATTAGTTTGTTTGCTTACTGTCGGTCTCTCATCACAAGAACATAAGCTCCACAGGGACAGAAAGCTTCCCTGTTGTGGTCATCACCATATACCTGGGGCCTAGAACAGTGCCTCTCCAATTAATAGGTTCAACATACATTTGTTGAATGAATGAGTGAATAAATGCCCAAGATTCCTTCCAAGGAACCCAACCAGGGTCACTCAGCCTCTATCAGAACCTTGGCAAGTCTCCATCACAGACTTTCAATCCCTTCATTGATGGTAAATCTTTATCCTTTGAAGAAGTTGATTTAAGACAGCTCAAAGTCATCTGGGCTTCCCTTGTAGCTCAGTTGGTAAAGAATCTGCCTGCAATGCAGGAAACCTGGGTTCGATTCCTGGGTTGGAAAGATCCCCTGGAAAAGGACATGGCAACCCACTCCAATATCCTTGCCTGGAAAATCTCATGGACAGAGGAGCCTGGTGGGCTGCAGTCCTTGGGGTTGCAAAGAGTAGGACATGACTGAGCGACTAACATTTGATTATTTACTTAAAGTCATCTGAACCAACCAAACTGGATGATAAAGTAGGTGATGATTGATCTGGGAAGTGCCGATTGTAGAAGTTGAGGCACTTTGTCTGCAGAACCAAGAGCAGTGTCCCAGCAGAGCCTGGAGGAGGTGGCCCTGCCTGGGTGCGTGGAGAGCTGAAGGGGCCGGGATGCAGAGGACACTGCCCAAGAGCTGCCATCACGACCCCTGCTGTGGGTGGGAAGTGGGGAGAGATGGTGTTTAGCACCAAATGAAAGAGGATCTGTCCCCCTCCACCCCCGACCCATGGCCACACCCCTACAAAGAGACCTGCAGGAGATGTCAGGAAATCCCCTAATAAGACAGGAGTCAGAGCCCAGAGCCCAAATGACATAGATGAGTCGCTAAGCCCGTCTGGACTCAGTTTCCCCCTTTGGGGAATGGGGCGAGGGTGAAAAGAATAAGGTAGGACCACAAAATACGTCACTGACTCAGTGGACATGAGTTTGAGTAGACTCCGGGAGTTGGCGATGGACGGGGAGGCCTGGCGTGCTGCGGTCCATGGGGTCCCAAAGAGGTGGACACGACTGAGCGACTGCACTGGACTGAACAGAATGACGAGTTCCTCCCCTTCTAGAGTCTTCTTAGGATGTGCCCCCCATGTACACTGTATTGTTTTTCTAATAATCATCCTAATTGCTCAAGTAATACCAAGAACTCCTCTGTGGAGAATAGCCTTTCTAAGTGTTAAGAATTGTTTTTATTTTTAATTTTGAAAGGAGGGAACATCATAATTTTTTTAGTTTGGGGCTTCTGAAAGTTTTTATTTTATTAGGAACATTCATATGACTATAAACTTAAAAGGAACAGAAAGATAGTCCTTGGAAAGATGCTTTTCTACTCTTAACCCCAGGCAGCTAGTTCCTCTCTCTGGAGGCAACCAGCGTACATAAGGTGTTCATGTTTGCTCATGAACACCTTATGTATATGAGCAAACAGAAACACACACATAGACGTATAGATGCATACAAGCAATACAGTTTTTTTCCTGTGGATGATAGCATACTATATATATTAATCTGCCTCTTGCCTTTTCATGTGACACATTTTGGAGTTAATTCGTTATCAATATGTAAAGCTCTTTCTCATTCTTTTTTTCATCTGCCAAGTGTTCTACTCCGTGGATGTCCATGGTTTGTTTAACTGGTCTCCTTGTGGACATTAAGGCTTTGTTTCCAATTTTTACTCTTCAGAGGATGGCGCAATTATTAAACATATTCAAACATCATCTGCACAGGTGTGAATATATATGTAACATTAGCTTGCTAAGGCAGCTTTGAAATCCAAATATTAAGAAGTCAGTGTTACTTTTTAAAATCCAAAAATGTAATGTTACCCAACTGACTACGCAAGTAATTTGCCAGATTTCAGTTCATGTCATCTTTGGCTATTTTCCAAAATCAAAATGCTCCTCAAAGAACAAAGATCTGAAAGCACTAAGAATATTCAACAGAGCGGCCTCATCTCAGGAGGCTGTCCTCTATAAGACCCCAAATGCCATTATCAGAACAAGTGGAGTGTTTCCCAGGGTGACTATGAGGGCAGAATAACTCTCAATGGCACAGATATTTCCAAGTGCTTCAAACAAGAATTACTGAGACCCAATCCATACTCTGGAGTGCTGCAGTCCATGGGGTCCCAAAGAGGCGGACATGGCTCAGCGACTGAACATCTGCAACCCATAGTCTGCTTAACATAAGGAGACCAATGGTCTAATGCAGCAGGCAGTTCCCAAAGCGTGCTCTGGGAATATCCTAGGGGTTATCCTGGGGGTTCCAGAGAGCCTCTCAGAGGTTTGGGAGCATAAAAACTCTGTCATCATAGTGCTAAGAGGTTAGTTGCTATTTTTACTCTCTGTGTTTCTCAAGGTCCAATGGAGTTTTCCAAAGGCTACGTGACATGTGATATGGCAACAGACTGACTGCAGAAGCAGATCTGAGAATCTAGTTCTCTTTTACCAAGCTAGATATTAATCATGAGGTTGGCAAAAATGTCAAGCAACACCTTTGTTCTCACTAAATTTTTCATGATTTGGAAAATGTGGTTAATTTTTCATAGAAGTGTGTTAACTGTATTAATATGTAATGGTTATAGTACTTCTTTAAAAATTAGTTAAAACTTATTTTTAAATTGTCAGTTTTAATTCCTAATGTGGTAAATGCAGATAGATACAGCCTGCTGCTGCTAAGTCGCTTCAGTCGTGTCCGATTCTGTGCGACCCCATAGACGGCAGCCCACCAGGCTCTGCCATCCCTGGGATTCTCTAGGCAAGAACACTGGAGTGAGTTGCCATTTCCTTCTCCAAGACCAGCTGTTCTCAGATTTTTTGGTCTCAGTGCCCCTTTATACTCTTAAAAATTAGATACATAAGCAAGTTTTTAAGAGTATAAAGGGGCACTGAGACCAAAAAATCTGAGAACAGCTGGTCTGAGTTTCTTCACCATAGGGTGGGTGTGGGCACTTTACCAAGGGTGTAATCAAGGAGCACAAACCAAAAGAAGCAGGAGAAACAGAAACGGGCTTTTTCAAAGAGCCGTGTGTGTCAAGGAGAACAGATAATCTCTTGGAAGAGAGAACTCTCCGGGGCCTCCTGACTGGCACCATGGCAGCTGTGTAGACAGGCTCTGCCAGAGAGGACAGAGCCGTGGTGTGGGGGACAGGCTCTGAGGTGGGCCGACCGGAGAGAGAAAGCAGAGCTTTTGTGCCAGACTAAGCTGCTGACTGCCTCCCCCTTGGATTCCGGGGGTCACCTGTCCTGCCCTAAACAAATCCACACTGCCGGCTAGGGCCTGAAATTCTAAGGAAGTGTTGCATTCTCTTGGCCAAAAGGTAAATTCAATCCCAAACAACGTTAAGTGTTCAAGCTTACACACATATGGTTATTTAGATGGATTATAAGGTCGCATTTTATTAAAACAAAAATGTATATCCATGCCTGGGTTAGGGTAGTTGAGTGAGGGATGGGGGAAGGAGAGCGAAGGATGGAGGATAGGGAATAAGTCTGGAGACCAAAAGTTATTAAATAAATGGACCATAAGAGCTACGCCTGGACCCATGATGGCAGAGTGCCACTAACAGAAGAGGTTGATCAAGCTAATTCTGGGAAACTAAAATCAGAGAAAAGAGTCCAATCCAGCCAAAATTTTTAAAAATTTTATGGTATGTACCCAGCAGAACAAAGCAGGCTACAGGGGTAGAGAGGAGTTAGACATGGGCCCTGGGCTCAGAGAGTGGTATCCCCTATCTTCCCAGCCCAATCTGGCAGGAAAGGTCTCCAATGACCCGCCCCAACAGCTGTAAGAAAAGGCAGGTGTGTGGTCAGTGCTCAAGTGACGTACACAAAGGGCTATTGGATCAGAGAGGAAGGACAAACCATTCCAAACTTGGACAATGAGGGAAGGCTGCATGGAGGAGGTGCCATTTGTGCTGATTCTGAACAATAGGAAGGCTTTCTATAGGCAGTGCTGAGACTCTGGACATACCATGATGCCAGGAGCAAAGGCAGGGCCATTGGAATATGCAGTCATTTCTCCCTTGGTGAACATCTGAAATTATTCATAAGAGGAGAATCCTGGACACCTGAGGCTGACGGGAAGCTATCACCTAGGATGGTGGAAGGAAAGAGGGCCAGAATCTGGGGAAACATGGTGTGGGAAAGACGAGAACTCAAGAGCCCTGTGTGGACCAAGATCAGGTCTGATGCGACTCAACCAGCCTGTGGTCAGCGCCTGGAACGTAGCAGGCCCACAGTAAATGCTTACTGTGTGAGGGAAGGATGGGACACACTCCTTTTCTCCAGTCTGGCCAGACATACTGCTGTAATCAAGTGGGGTCATCAAGAAAACGGCGGGGGGGAGGATGTTCAACCAAACTTCCTCCTGGCTTCCTCTGCTGTCACTATTCTTACCATTTCTGGGACTTTAACCGCTTTTCTGGTTGTTTTTGCAAATTTTCACTTCTCAAAATAGAAACCCTGTGTCCTCTTGAGGTTTATTACAGAGCCATTTATTGGATGGGGGTTGCTGTAAAGATCATCTTTAGGTTTTCAGTTTGCACAGTGGCTTATTTGCAAGCTTCAAACAGTTACCTTAACATTTGGCTTCCTAAGAAAATGAGAATGTTAACCCCTTAGGCTCCTACAGAAGTTCACCACTGGGCATGTAAAATCAGCAACTGTCCACAGGTGACTTAACAGGAAATGATTTCAAATTCATTGAAATTACTGGCTTTTACTGGCTCTGCACATGTACTTCATTCGATTTTAAAGCAATACAATTTTTTAAGGAGAGCATATTTTATCAAGTACAAAATGGAAACACATCTCTCATACACATCTCATGATTTCATTTACTATTCAGAACTGCGAACATCACACTGGCCTCCACGTAGCAGTTTGAAGGATTAGGCATACCACTTATCCGCATTTGTAGATGAATTGACGAGGATTCCCAGGGAGTGAGGAGTGAATTGTCCAATGTCTCTGCGAACCTCAGGAGGAGCATGCAAACACATGTCTCAGGATCACTTAGCCTTTCCTCCATTCCCTACACAGGCTGTTTCTCTGTATGTGGGAGCACTTTATTAGCTGTAATGGCCATAAAAATGTTTAGAGTAGCCAAGGATGGTTGCTCAGGTTGTTTCTTGCTCAAGGTCATGACATCTAAGGAGACTACTCCCATCATAGATACCTTTGACTACCGATTCCAAAGGTAGGTGATTTACATCCTTACTACAATAATTTTCTGAAAAATAACAATCAATTATCTAACAAAAATCCATTTATTATGATAATTTTCTGATGGAAATAAAAAGACTTTTTCTAACAATGTTGACATTTACTTGCTTCATAAGTAAAGCAGAATGAGGTTGATGAAGACCTCGTTAATTGAAAACATCTACAATGACCAGTGCATCCAAACAAGGAGCTGCTTTTCCAACTGCTGTTTTGATTTTTATCTAAAAAATTTAAAATCCTACATAAGTATTTGTGTATTGGCTAAATTTAAAATTTTGCCTTATAATTCACATTGTCCACCTGAACAGCAGTTCAGAGTTGCTAATTTTAATCTACCAGATTTTAAATATAATATAACTCACTTTTGTAATAATGAATGTTCGTTTGTATACATATGTACAAAATAATGGTGTCAGTGCTCACTCAGTCATGTCCGATGCTTCACGACCCCATGGACTTTAGCCTGTCAGGTTCCTCTGTCCACAGGATTTTCAAGTAAGAATACTGGAGTGAGTTACCATTTCCTCCTCCAGAAGATCTTCCCAATCCAGAGATTGAACCCTTGTCTCTTGCTTGGGCAGGCAGATTCTTTACCACTGAGCTACCTGGGGAGCCCTACAAAGTAATTACGTATACTCATAAATTAGAGATTGCTGTATAATGATTACCATGAAATGGTTACCGCAGTAAGTTTAGTGAATATCTGTATCTCATACAGATACAAAATTAAAGAAATATAAAAGAAATTTTTCCTGTGAAAATATCCTAAGTAAATCTTAGGATTTACTTACTGTCTTAACAACTTTCATATGTAACATACAGCAGTGTTAATTATATTTACCATGTTGTACATTACACTGTAGTACTTATTATTTTATAACTGGACGTTTGTGCCTTTTGACTGCCTGCATCCAATTCCCCCTCCTCCACCTTCCATCTCTGGTAACTACAAATCTGATCTCTTTTTCTGTGTTTGTTTCTGAAGTATAATTGATCTATAGCATTATGTTAGTTCCTGTTACATGGCATAGTGATTTGATATTTCTGTACTTTTCAAAATGATCACAATAAGTCTAGTCACCCTCTGTCACCATACAAAGACACTACATAATTATTGACTATATTCCTTATACCATACATTTCACACCCATGATTCATTTACTTTGCAAAGTAAAGGTACTTTGTACCTCTTAATCTCTCTCACCTATTTTTCTCCTCTCCCTCCCCCGTCCCCTCCGACAGCCTCTTTGTGTTTGTCCTCTATATCTATGACTCTATTTCTGTTTTGTTATCTTTGTTAATTTGTTTTGTTTTGTAGGTTCCATATGTAAGTGAAACCATACAGTATTTGTCTTTCTCTGTCTTATGTAAGACAAGCATTCATATTGCTGCAAATGGCAGGAGTTCATTCTTTTTACAGCTGAGATAATAGAATAATAATATTCTATTACTTTCCTTCTGCCCTATATAGAAGAAATTTCTTTAGAACAAGAATTAACTGCAGTTAAATTTCATAGCTTGCTACATAATATTTTTTAAAGTTACACATTCTAAAATAAGAAACTAAGCTCATATATTATTTTCCCCATGATATTGGAAAGAAAAAAAAGATATCAAACCAAAAAACAGAAATTGAAAACATGCCTACAGAAGGAAAGAAATAAAATGATTTGTGGACTTCCCCGGTGGCACAGTGGGTGGGAATCTGCCTGACAATGTAGGGGACACAGGCTCGATCACTGGTCAGGGAAGATTCTGCATGCCATGGAGCAACTGAGCCCATGCACTGCAACTATTGAGCCCACGAGCTGCAACTACCAAGCTTACATGCTGCAACTACTAAAGCCCTCGTGCCTAGAGTCTGCTCTGCAACAAGATAAGCCACCACACCTGGAGTCCCCTCCTTGCTGCAACTAGAGAAATTCCATGCAAAGCAACAAAGACTCAATGCAGCCAAAAAAAGAAGAAAATGGTATGCATTGTTGAATAAAATTAGGGAGAGAAAAGGTAAAATAACAAAAGGATATAAATAAGAGTTCAGAGTCATAGATTTCAGGAAATATGTCACAGAAACGTGAGCAGGCTATATATTTACATTTTCATTCCATTGTCAACCACAACTGATAGATTTCAAGGAAAACTAGAAAAAAGTGCAAAGAACCCAAATAAATAGCCTTGTATTTTGAATGTGAAACAAAGGCTCACTCTTGTTGAAAACTATCCATTTCAGGTAGGAAATGTTTACTTTATATAAGATGATACAGATTGGAAGTTTAGGGAAATATAATGGACAAAAATTTTTCTAAATGGTGAGGAAAAAATACACTAGATTCTGTTTGCATATGTGTGTGCTCAGTCACTTCACACTCTTTGTGACCTCATGGACTGTAGCCCTCCTCTATTCATGTAATTTTCCAGCAAGAATACTGGAGTAGATTGCCATTTCCTTCTCCAGGGGATCATCCCAAAACCCAGGTTTCCTGCATCCTTCTGCACTGGCAGGCGGGTTCTTTGTCATTGCACCACCTGGGAAGCCCAGATTCTGGTTACTTTATTACATTTCAAAGGATTTTGCATTTTGCCAACACTTTGAGAATGAAATAAATCAACTGGAAAATAAGAAAGAGCACAAAGATTGAGAGCATTTATCGCTATTTTTTGTGTGTGAAGAGTCTGAAATGAACATTAATAGTAGTATTGTATATTCAAATTTCAAATCTGATTGGAAAAAATATGTAATTATTAATGCTGCAAAACAGATTCTATATGATAAAGAAAATATTGGCATTCTCTTGTTGAACACATAATAAACACAATTATGTCTTTAGCAAGACATTAGCATTCAGAGGATCACCCAAGAAAATATATGAGTGTTCAAATGAGATTCTTCATTTACAGAAATCAATAAAAAGGATAATAATAGCAATAGAGCAGAACATTTATCCAGGGTACAAACACCAAATAACATACACACTGTTTAGTGAATGAAAAAACAAAAGTCAAATAATTAAAAAATAGGAGATTTGTTGACCAAAAGAGTTTTGAATATTCTTAAGAAATGTTAAGAATGAATAATGTTAAGAAATTCTTAACAAATGGATATTGTTAAGAAATGCCTCCTGTGAAAACTATATGCAGGTCAAGAAGCAACAGTTAGAACAGGACATGGAACAACAGACTGGTTTAAAATTGGGAAAAGAGTACATCGAGGTTGTATATTGTCACCCTACTTATTTAACTTATATGCAGAGTACATCATGCAAAATGCTGGTCTAGATGAAGCATAAGCTGGAATCAAGACTGCCAGGAGAAATATCAACAACCTCAGATACGTAGATGATACCACCTTGATGGCAGAAAGTGAAGTGGAACTAAAGAGCCTCTTGATGATGGAGAAAGAGAAGAGTGAAAAATCTGGCTTACAATCCAACATTCAAAAAACTAAGATCATGGCATCCAGTCCTATAAGTTCAGTTCAGTTCAGTTCAGTCTCTCAGTCGTGTCCAACTCTCTGTGACCCCATGAACTGCAGCACGCCAGGCCTCCCTGTCCATCACCAACTCCCGGAATTCACCCAAACTCACGTCCATCGAGTCGGTGATGCCATCCAGCCATCTCATCCTCTGTTGTCCCCTTCTCCTCCTGCTCCCAATCCCTCCCAGCATCAGAGTCTTTTCCAGTGAGTCAACCCTTCGCAAGAGGTGGCCAAAGTATTGGAGTTTCAGCTTTAGCATCAGTCCTTCCAAAGAACACCGAGGACTGATCTCCTTTAGAATGGACTGGTTGGATCTCCTTGCAGTCCAAGGGACTCTCAAGAGTCTTCTCCAACACCAGTCCTATCACTTCATGGCAAATAGATGGGGAAATGAAGCAGTGTCATATTTCATTTTCTTGGGCTCCAAAATCAATGCAGTGACTGAAGCCATAAAATTAAAAAATGCTTGCTCCTTGGAAGAAAAGCTATGTCAAACCTAGACAGTGTTTTAAAAAGCAGAGACAGCTTTGCCGAGGTCCATATAGTCAAAGCTATAGTCAAAGCCACTACTGGTTTTTCCAGTGGTCATGTATGGATGTGAGAGTTGGACCATAAAGAAGGCTGAGTGCTAAAGAATTGCTGCTTTTGAACAGTGATGTTGGAGAAGACTCTTGAGAGTTCCTTGGACTGCAAGGAGATCCAACCAGTCCATCCTAAAGGAAATCAGTCCTGAATATTCACTGGAAGGACTGATGCTGAAGCTCCAATACTTTGGCCACCTGATGCGAAGAACTGACCCATTGGAAAAGACACTGCACTGATGCTGGGAAAGATTGAGGGCAAAAGGAGAAGCGGGTGACAGGATGAGATGGTTGAATGGCATCACTAACTCAATGGACACGAGTTTGAGCAAACTCAGGGAGATAGTGATGGACAGAGAAGCCTGGCACACGGCTGTTCACGGAGTTGCAAAGAGTCAGACACGACTGAGCAACTGAACAGCAACAGCAAGAAATGTTAAATATTACACGTTAAACATCTAAGACATATCTCTTGATGTAAGACATGTGAAACACTTATTTTTAGATTTGTAAATTTTCAGAATGCCAATATATCTATATGACATTACAGAAATTTTTTTTCCACAGTAAATTATATAGCTAGAGGAAGATTTTTAGTAGACTGTCAACACCATAACAAGAAAACACTGAATCTTGGCCATAATAATAATTGAGGGGCAGATATAACAATGACAAAAAAGTTATGACAAACTTAATGGATTTCAACATAAAATCCCCCCAAAGTTCTAAGGCTGCCCATTATTTAAGCCTAGTACTAAGTAATATAGCAAAAATTCTTTCAACATTGTCAAATGCTGTTATATTATCCAAGAACTGAGAGACTTCAGAAAAACATCGGAGAGCATTGAAAATAGCGTAATCAAACACAAACTTGAGACAACCATCAAATAAGTGATGAAAAAGTCAACTGGAAACATTGTGACTTGAAAAACTCAATTAGAGGCATTATGGGAAAGTCTTTCAGAAATCATTGATATTAATAAAAATATACATTTTAAAACACAGCTATGCTTTTGAAAAAATATTTTTAAAAATATATTTGTTCAACACTAATTTGACATAAAATTTATGACAACATAAATATGAAAAAAGCAAAACTTAATGTACACAATATATTTGAAAACATCACAGGGATTTTAAAATGCTTTAAAAAAACACAGTTTAACCCAATTCATAAAACAGTTAATGAAATATATATTATTGATGCCAAACAAATTGTAGTCTTTTGACATTGATGCCAACTTCTCCAAAATAGAAAATATTAAATAAGGGAAAGATAAGACTCATTTTATCTGTGAACCTAGGACAGGTCCTTTTACAATCCAAAGGTCAACATCAAAATAAAAAAATTCTCTTCTATTAAAATAGTGGAAGCTCTTTAAAAGATGCAGTATTCTAGACAATGTGTACAATTCAAAAAAAAATTATGAAAAGTATGAGCTTCTACAACCATTAAAAATACATGATTAAGGGAATTCTCTGGCAGGCCAGCAGGTAGGACTCCACACTTCCACTGCGGGGGGCCTGGATTCTATCCCTGGTCAAGGAATAAGATCCAACAAGCCACACAGCACAGCCAAAGCCCAAAAAAACCAGATCAGAATGGAGGACCACGGTAGCAAATGTGACAACGAGGAGACATTGATGTTAGAAAAATCCAGTTGACTCACATGAAATGCCTCAAAGTATTTGCATCAGTAATATATTGGGCACACTTTACTAACACCATTGTAGCTCTCAGGATATAATAACCTTGGCAATATCGGTCACCAGTGGAAAACATAATTTCTCACAATTAAAATTAGTAGAAAACTACTTAACATCTTTCACTACTTTTCCTTAACCCTTTGGCCACCTCATGCGAGGAGTTGACTCATTGGAGAAGACTCTGATGCTGGGAGAGATTGGGGACAAGAGGAGAAGGGGACGACAGAGGATGAAATGGCTGGATGGCATCACTGACTCGATGGACGTGAGTCTCAGTGACCTCCGGGAGTTGGTGATGGACAAGGAGGCCTGGCTTGCTGCGATTCATGGGGTCGCACAGAGTCAGACACAACTGAGCGACTGATCTGATCTGATCTGATGCTCATTCCTACTGCTGACATGGACAGTAATTTTGTATTTATGTTTGTTTTCATTATTATTGAAATTCCCGTTAATTTAGCTTCTTTTTATATTGTGATTCTTTACTTTTTAATTATTTTATTATTTATCTTATTATTTTATATTATGTTTTTAGCCATTCACTGGAGAAGGCAATGGCACCCCACTCCAGTACTCTTGCCTGGAAAATCCCATGGACGGAGGAGCCTGGTAGGCTCCAGTCCATGGGGTCACTAAGAGTCGGGCACGACTGAGCGACTTCACTTTCACTTTCACTTAACACCCACAGTGTCACAAGTAACACTGTCAAATCTAGTGACCAAGATACTGGAACGAGCAAGGATTGACATTATCACAGAAAGTGTTATTATTATTATCAGGCATAAATCTGCTTGCTAATGGTCAGTGCCTCCCAGCGACTGCCAGCATATTGTCCAAAGGCCTTACACAGACATGTGACACCTGTCACCATCTGGCTGCCCACATCTCCAGCCTTGTCACTTAGCAGTTTCTTTTACACTCAATTCTACCACCAAACTGATCTTCGTTTCCCAGACCCTGGGCCATCCTTCCCTGTATGTAGGCCCCCGGATAGCTTCCTTGTCTCCTATTTTTCCACCAGGACTAAAGTGAGCTGTCCCTTCCTCCAGGACGCTTCTTTCTCACCAGTCTCTACCCCTCAAGGTCACTAGGCCAAGAGACTCTCCTACACTTCATCTCAGACCACAGCACTCGTCACATACAGCTGAAGTCTTCTGTAACCTTGTCTGGCCTCCCCACTAGACTGAGACCACTTCCCAAAGGAGCCAGGACTCACCAATCATTGCACGCTGCTGGAAACCCAGGCTCGGGCATCTACCTGATGCTCAAGAAATGTTTAGACAAACATGCATGCAAATGGCCAGTTGCATAAATAAGTACAGTTAAATAAATACTATCTCACTAACAAACAAAGTAAGTTAAAACTATATTTTTTAAAAATGAAAATTCTCAGTCTTGGCATGTGTTCTGGACACTTTCTGGCAGATGGGCAAATTGTTACAATCTTTGTGAAGAACAATTTGGTGATGGGTATCAAAAAGTCCTGGAAATGACCATACTTCTTTACCCAGCAACTCCACTTAGAGGAATTTATCCCGAGGAAATTGCCAAGGATGTGTGCAATTAAGAGATTCAGCCTTTAAGACAGGTGACTGCCAAACCATTTTTAAGGGCAGCAGTGAAGAAACATCCTTGATACTCAGGGATGGTGGACTTTTGTGTCAACTGTGGGACATCCATAAGGTAGAATAAGATTTAACCATTGAAGTGTTCTGTGAAAAGATACTCACATCATATTGCTGAGTCAACCAAAGGCAGATAAACACAACAGAATGTCAAACACTCTCCATCAAAATGAATACATCATATGTGTATGGGTCTGCATGTGTGCACTGCGTATTCTTCATTTCCCCACCTAGCAGGGTATTATAGCCATCTCCGGGTCCACATCATGGAAAGACAAACACCCAAAGTGCTAGTGATGATTTTCTCTGGGTAATGAGCTTCGTCGTGACTTCAGAGGCTCCTTTCTTACTCCTCTGTGCTCTCTAATTTTTCTGCAGTAAACGTACATTGTGTTGAGAGAGAAGAGCAGAAAAAGTAGAGAAGAGAGAGCTTCCCCCACTCCCCAAGGCATCAGGCCCTCACAGGAGTGATGATAAAAGGGAAGAGAGTTGGAATTAGGAGAGTTGGGTTGGGGGGCAGATGAGTGGAAAACTCTAAGGCCTCCAGTACCATGATAACAGAAACTTTGGGAAGTGAAGGTAGTTCTTTAAAAGAAGTGTTCAGAAGCGAATGGAATGGCCAAAGGCAGCCTGGGCATAATTGAAGTTGCCCATGAACCCAGCAGCTGGAGAAAAAAAATTCTCCTGACAGTAGAACTTCTTTTCACAACCCCTAGTTTTCCCTTTCTATTTATGGAGCATCTCTCCTTGCATCTAACAAAACTCTAATTTATCTTGCGGTTCTGACCTCTTTCTAGTAACATCTGCTACTTCTAATGTAGGTCAGTGAAGCAGTTTGCAATGAACCTGTTTTTCTGCCAGGAATATATTTTGATATGTGATGAGCAAGGGTTAGACCATCTTCATTTTCCTGGGATCTGTTTTAAAACACATTTCAGTAAATGTCACATTAATCTAGTGTACCCAGCGCCTGATCCTCACTGCAGTCACTTTATTTATCTCATTTTGAAATTCAAAGCCATATGCAGAGGAGATGTTAAGTAAATACCTGTTGTGAAGCAGGAGAGACCACTGTGAAACAGGGAGCCAGGGAGGGAGCCAGGCAGAGCTCCATCAGTGGCTTGGGAAGACTCTGCTGCTGGAGCAAGGACTCAGGTTCTAGCCCCCGATCCTCCAGGCCTCCACCTCCATCGTCCACCAGACACCCTGACAGCTTTCCTGGCTCTTCCATTTATGTTTGCATCCCAGAGGAAGGACTTGCCACATCACTGGTGCATTGTTGGGGAGGGGGTGTGAGGATCCTACCAGGGCCCCCTGAGGGCCTCATGGCACCTCCAGCATCACCTTCCTAGGTGCTGCCTCTCTCCGTCACCCTTCTTACCACCTCCCTCATCTTTATCCCCACCCAGCACACCCAAGGGCACACTGCCAGGATTTCAAGGTGCGTTCAACTAGAGACGTGGCTGAGTCCTTAGAAAGGGGCGTTGACTTTCTCCCTACCACTTTGTGGACCCCTGAACAGGCACGTGTGGACCTCACTCCTTTCTTCCCTGTCTTTGAGGACGGAGAGCTCTTCCGTCAGCTTTAGGAGCAGGCGAGAGGGCTGAAAATGGCAAGTCAGAGAGGAGGTGCTGCCCTGTCACGTCTTGTTCATTCAACACAAAATGAACACTTATTATGTGTTCCCTGCCTTGAAAGACTCTCAACCCAGTTAAAAGCACACAGAATTTCCCTCCACATTTTCTCAAACTGCTCCCTGGAGGTAATGACATGCCCCTGTAGCCTTGCTAAGATTAAGCCTTGTCACTTTTGCCTTTGTTTTTTCATCCATTTTTCCTGTTTCTGAAGGTCGTAGTCTTTTAAGGGTGCCCTGGTGGCTCAGATGGTAAAGCGTCTGCCTACAATTCGGGAGACCAGGGTTCAATCCCTGGGTCTGGAAGATCTCCTGGAGAAGAAAATGGCAACCCACTCCAGTATTCTTGCCTGGAAAATCCCATGAACGGAGGAGCCTGATAGGCTACAGTCCATGGGGTCACAAAGAGTCAGACATGACTGAGCGACTTCAAAAAAATAATAATAATAATTAGCTTCAGCAAAAGTGAAAAACATCTTTATCTTGTTCTTCCCATCGAAGCTGCTGCCTCACAAGTTTAGGTTACCCACCCATGGTCTTTTCTTATGGATTCTCACAGAAAAACTTAACTTGAGGGTACCTTTGACCAACTCCATTGTCAACATGCTGAAAGATGTTTTTAAAAGCTAGGTTGTGGCTTGTTTTCCAGAAGTAACTTATTAAACTTTTGCTCAAATAAAGTGTTTCCCTCCTTTTATTTACAGCCACACAATATTAGTAAAGGGTCCCGAACTATGGATCCCTAGAATATGTTGCTTCTGCTAAGTCACTTCAGTCGTGTCCAACTCTGTGCGACCCCATAGACAGCAGCCCAAAGGGCTCCCCCGTCCCTGAGATTCTCCAGGCAAGAACACTGGAGTGGGTTGCCATTTTCTTCTCCAATGCATGAAAGTGAAAAATGAAAGTGAAAGTGAAGTCGTATCCAAGTCTTAGCGACCCCATGGACTGCAGCCTACCAGGCTCCTCCGTCCATGGAATTTTCCAGGCAAGAGTACTGGAGTGGGGTGCCATTGCCTTCTCTGGAATATGTTGAGCAATAGACAAATCACTCGCTGCTAATAATTGCACTTAAGAAAGAAATGAGTTTTATTGTTTCAAAAAGACACATAGCACCCCAGTGTTCATAGTGACATAGTGACATTATTTACATTTGCCAAGATAGGGAAGCAACCTAAGCGTCCATCAACAGATGAATGAGTAAAGAAGATCTATATAATATATAATAAATACATATAATGGAATATGACTCAGTCATACAAAAGAACAAAAGTTTGCAATTTGCAGCAGCATGGATGCACGTGAAGGCATTATAAGTGAAATAAGTCAGACAGAGAAAGACCAATACTATACAGTACCACTCATATGTGGAATCAAAAAAATACAACAAATGAGAGACTATAACAAAAAAGAAGCACTCGCAGATACAGAGGACAAACTAGAGGTCACCAGTGGGGAGAGGACGAGGGTAACATGAAGGTAGGAGAGTGGGAGGTACAGAATGTTGAGTGTAAGATACCCAACAAAGGCTCACGGTACCGCATGTTGTACGATGCGGGGAATATAGTCAATATTTTGTAATAGCTGTAAATGAAAAGTAACCCTTAAAAATCGAATAAGAATTTTTAAATTAAATTAAAAAAAAAAAAGAAGTAGGTTTTGAAATCCTTCCTAACAGTTCGTTCTGTCCCTTTTTCCCACCCCACCTTGGAACTCCAGAGCCAAGTTTCAAAGGGGTTTAAATAAAGGGTTTATTCCCTGGCTCATTTTTTTTCAAATGTCAAGGCCTCAAAGACTGTCAGTGATTTAATTTAAGTCTCTGCCAAGTTGTAAAGATATTCACCCTGAAATCTATTTAGAAGAACTACCTACTGCAGGACAATTCAATTTACCCTTCAGAGACTGGAACAAGAAAGGGCAACTCGTTTGGAAAGTTAGCCTTCCTAGGCCTTCTTAGCAGCAATCGGAGGGCATTGAATAAAGAGGTTTGAGTAAGTCCTGAGTTGGGGGTTGGGGGCTTAGGAAGCTTAGCTGCCTGAGCTAAGCTTAGGGGAGCATCAGAGCTGCAGCTGGCCGAGCTCCGGGCTGGACCTGACTCACTCCTTAAGATCAGCTCTGACAGGAGAGACGCTGTTGTCAAGAGGCCTAAATGGAGCCCTCCTCGGGGCGTCTGGCTTTGATGCCACTCTCGTAAAACGGCTTTTCAGGGTGAATTAATAAGCAGGTTTTGGAGAGATTGGCATTCCTCTCTGATCTGCTAAACAGATAATGAGGATTTCTAGTCATTAGAGCAATGATACCAGATCAAAATTCCTCCATGACACGCACCAGCACAAAACCACTAGGAAAATGCCGGCCGTGTGGGAGGGCATCAAAAACCCCCTGATCCTTGAAAATAATTTGAAGTTTCCTGCCCACCCACACAACGTGGATTCCCCTTCCAGGTTTTAATTTTCAGCATATTCAACAGAAATTTGCACATGAGGGAGAAAAAAGAAATTTGTCCATGTGGAAAGAGTTTCTCAGACTGTTGGAAAAAAGTTTTATTTAGGAAAAAAGTCCTCTAATTTCAGGTGTAAACCATCAGTGATTAAGTGACAAAGGCAGCCTAATTCTATTTCCCTAGCGAGCAGACCTAGGATCACAGGTGTAAAGGTCCTTTCGTTTTACAGAGGCAAAGCTACCGGTCCTAAGCCACTTAGGACATCAGGAGCCGATGAACCCGGGTGTTCAGAGGCCCAGTCCTGGGCTGGTTCCTCGCACCACCTAGAAATCTATGATAATGCATCATCCAGGGTCTTGTTAGTGAGTTCCTTTCACATTCAGGCAGGACCCACAGGTAGTGGGGAAACCCCTGCAGTTTCATTTCAAGTGAGGCAAAAATGAAGCTTGTGCTGGTCAGGGTACAGGGGAAACTTGCACTTGAGCCAGACACACCAGGTTTCAACTTCTGACTCTTCACCTCCTACTAGGTGGGTAATCTCGGGCAATTTACCAGAGCTCTCTAAACCTCAGTTGCTTTATCTGAAAAAGTAAATATCCCCACCCCACAGAGCTGGCTGGAAAATAAGTTTAAAGCCGATAACATTAATGAAGCCCTGATGCTTAATAAAAGTTCATCCCCCTGCTACTTGCTGCCACCTGAATCCCTTTATCCTAGAACCAGGGGTCTGTTACAGACCACATGCATGAGCAAAGCATTGCTAAGTGTAATCAGTGACTTAACAACTGAAAATGCTGCTGCTGCTAAGTCGCTTCAGTCGTGTCCGACTCTGTGCGACCCCATAGACGGCAGCCCACCAGGCTCCCCCGTCCCTGGGATTCTCCAGGCAAGAACACTGGAGTGGGTTGCCATTTCCTTCTCCAATGCATGGAAGTGAAAAGTGAAATTGAAGTTGCTCAGTCGGGTCCGACTCTTAGCGACCCCACAGACAGCGGCCCACCAGGGACCTCTGTCCATGGGATTTTCCAGGCAAGAGTACTGGGATGGGGTGCCATTGCCTTCCCCAACAACTGAAAATAGAAGGTCCAAAAACAGATTCTGAAGACTTTCGATTCCCAGGACAAAAGGCCTCTCTAGTCGGATCAGAGAGTTGAGGGGAAAAGGAAAAGGTGGGAGAAGGGAGACCAAGGCAGTACAGACCAGAGATGTCCAATAGAAATACAACGGCAGCCACATGTGTAATTCCAAATGTTCTCACAGCCACATTAAAGAAAGTAAAATGAAACAGACGGCACTCATCTTAATAATACATTTACCTGCAGTTCAACCCTTGTTCTAAGAGACTTAGACATGCTCTAACCCCATGGATGGTGTTCCTTCCCATTGTTCGCATAAACAACTGTCAGATTACGCATCTGATTTGGAAGTTTGGGAATCTAAACAGCTGTCAGATTACACACAGTACTCTAGGGAGCAGCGTAAAGGAAGCAGGAGGTGCCTTGCTCTCTAATCCCTTAAGGCCCATTTTATTCTTATGGAGCCCAGATGCCAGACCAGCGGGAACTGAAGGCAGTCCCAGTCCTCCGAGAGCGGGTTACCTGTGTCCTGGGCCAACAGCAGCAGCGCGAGGGGCCGTCCATGTCGCAGGGCAGCTGCCCTCACCACCCGCTCTCCCTGCTCTGCCCTGGCCTCTTGGCCTTGCCCCTCCTTGGAGCGCTTCTTCATTTCCTCCACCGCCTGGCTGGGCTCAGAGGGAGATACGCCAACCGCTGCTTGCAGAGCTATCTCATGCTGTGCCGGGGTGGGCCTCAGCAAAACCACAAAGAGATTTGCTTTAGATTCCCTAGCATTGTTGTTTTTTTTTTTTTTTTAAGCTCTCCCTCTCTGTAATCCATCCTTGCTCCCATCCTAAGGTCCTTCCTCAACTATTCCTGCTGAGAAACTAATTCATACCAAGGAGTTAATGGCTGAGTGAGCCATCTTTCCCAGCTATATTTGCTGAAGGACCACATATTAATGAAAAGAATAGCTGAAATTGATTGAGTGCTTGCTAGCACCAGAGTGCCTAAAAGGATCTCTGGCTGGCTCAGCATCACTAATCACCATGAAAATGCAAATCAAAACCAAGACCCCACACCTATCGGAATAGGAAAATGGTACTGATGAATCTATCTGCGGGGCGGAACAGAGACACAGACGTAGAGAATGGATTTGTGGACACAGCAGGGAAGGAGAGGGTGGAATGGCTGGAGAGTGTAGCAGTGAAACGCACATACCATGTGTAAAACAGGTAGCTGGTGGGAAGCTAGAGTATAATACAAGGAGCTCAGCCTGGTGCTCTGTGAACTCAGAGGGGTGAGATGGTGGCAGGGGTGAGGGGGCTCCAGAGGGAGAGAATATATGTTTACTTATGGCTGATCCATGTTGTTGTACAGCAGAAAACAATACAACATTGTAAAGCAATTATCCTCCAATTAAATAATTTTTTTTAAGTCAACAAATAAGTATTGATGAAGATGTGGAGACAAAGGAACTCTTGTGCACTGTTGGTGGGGATGTAAGCTGGGGGAGCCACCGTGGGAAACAGAATGGAGCTCCCTCAACAAATAGAACGACCACACAACGCAGCAATGCCCATCCTGGACATGTGTCCAGAGAACGTGAGAACACCGATCAGGAAAGGGACGTGCACTCCTATGTTCATCGCAGCACTATTGACAATCGGCAAGATGCGGAAGCAGCCTAAGTGTCCGTCATTAGACAAATGGATAAAATGGATGTGGTATATATACCTACACTGGAACACGTGTGCCTGCGTGCTACGTCACTTCAGTCGTGTCCGACTCTTGGTGACCCTACAGACAGTAGCCTGCCTGGCTGCTCTGTCCATGGGATTCTCCAGAAAAGAATACTGGAGTAGGTTGCCATGCCCTCCTCCAGGGGATCTTCCTGAGCCAGGAATCGAATCCTCATCTCTTATGTCTCCTGCATCGACAGGCGGGTTCTTTACCACTGGCACCGCCTGGGAAGCCCACAGCAGAATACACCCAGCCATAAAAAAGAACGAACTCTTGCCACATGCAACAACAGGAATAGACTTAGTGAAGTAATAAGTCAGACAGAGAAAGACAAATACTAACTATATGATTTTACTTATATGTGGAATGTAAAAAACAAATGAACAAACATGAAATAGAAGCAGAGTCATGGATACAGAGGACAAACAGGTGGTTGCCGGAGGAGAACAGACGAACGACGGACATTGAGGCACAAATTTCCAGTTAAGAGTAAATGAATCACAGGTATGGAATGCAGTGTGGGGAATACGATTGTATATAGGATCTTTGTATTGTAACAGAGGGTAACTATATTTATTATGGTGATTGTTTTGAAATGTATAGAAATATCAAATCACTATGCTGTGTCACGGGCTTCCCTGGAAGCTCAGCTGTAAAAAAAATCCGCCTGCAATGCAGGAGACCCCGGTTCTATTCCTGGGCTGAGAGGATCCCCAAGAGAAGGGATAGGCTACCCACTCCAGTATTCTTGGGCTTCCCTGGTGGCTTAGCTAGTAAAGAATCTGCCTGCAATGCAGGAGATCTGGGTTCGATTTCTGGGTTGGGATATCCCCCAGAGGAGGGTGGCAACCCACTCCAGCATTCTTGCCTGGAGGAGCCTGGTGGGCTACAATCCATGGAGTTGCCAAGAGTTGGACTGGACTGAGAGACTAAGTATACAGCATGTGCTAAGTGACAGGAACTAACACGGTGCTGTGGGTCAGTTACATTTCAAAAACAAACTCAGAAAGAGATCAGATTTGTACTTACCAGAGGCACTGGGGGGTGGGGTGCGGATTGGAAGAGGGCAGTCAAAAAATGCAAACTTTCAGTTATAAGAGACATAACTGCTAGGAAAGTAACGTACAAAATGATAAATATAATTAACACTGCTGTATGTTGTAATTCGGGGAAGGCAATGGCACCCCACCCCAGTACTTTTGCCTGGAAAATCCCATGGACGGAGGATCCTGGTAGGCTCCAGTCCATGGGGTCGCTAAGAGTCGGACACGACTGAGTGACTTCACTTTCACTTTTCCCTTTCATGCATTGGAGAAGTAAATGGCAACCCACTCCAGTGTTCTTGCCCGGAGAATCCCAGGGACGAGGGAGCCTGGTGAGCTTCCGTCTATGGGGTCGCACAGAGTCGGACACGACTGAAGCGACTTAGCAGCAGCAGCAGCATGTTGTAATTGGAGAAGGAAATGGCAACCTGCTGCAGTATTCTTGTGTGGAAAATTCCATGGATGGAGGAGCCTGGTGGGCTAAGTCCATGGGATTACAAAGAGTTGGGCATGGCTGAACTCATACACACATATGTTATAATACATATGAAGGTTGTTACAAGAGTAAGTAATTCTAAGTTTTCATCACAAGTTTGTTTCTATTTCTTTCATTTTGTATCTATATGAGATGATGCCTATTCACTAAACTTACTATTGTAATCATTTCATGGTGTACATGGCAGATCATTGTGCTGTACACCTGAAACATACAGTGATGCATGTCACCTCTTGATAGAACCTCTTGTCTTGATAGAACCGGAAGGAGTAAAAGGACCTCTGGCTGTGGTCAGAGGGAGGCATGACCATAGAAGGATGTCAGAGACACGCACTTGTGCTGGCTTTGAAGAGGACAGAAGGGGCCCTGAGCCCAAGAATGTGGGGCAGCCTCTGGAAGCTGGACAAGCAGGCTTACAGATTCTCCTCTAGAGCTTCTAGAAAGGAACACAGCCCTTCTGACACCTGGCTTTTAACCCAGAGAAACCCAGATCAAACCTCAGGTATACAGATCTATAACGAATTTGGCTTGTTTTAAGCCACTGCACCTGTGGTCATTTGTTACAGCAGCAATTGAAAACTAATAAAGTAACATAGTCACATGATTCAAAATTCAAAAAATACCAGAAGATGTACAATGACAAGCCTCCTTCTCACCCTGCCCCTACTCATTCAGTTCCCCTTCCAAAAAGCGCCCAGTGCTCTGGTCTCAGGTGACACTGGCCTGCAGGGCGTGAAGCAGGATTTCAATTTTCCTCCCAGGAGTTGAAGTCGCGATACGGCTGTGAGAGCGCTGGATCCTAACCACTAGAGCACCAGGGACCAGTGGCTATTGACAAGAAATAAATTTCCACAAAGAGAAGGAAAGTAGTGGAGCGTTTATCAGGAGGAAAAGGGGTGTGTGTGGCTAGAAACACGGGTAGGCGCAGGAGAGAGTCGCGCCCTTGTGGCAGTTAGAGTCACTCATGCGGAACATTTCTTCCAGGTTGCCTTTGGCCAATCCTCCTGCTTTCCCTGGTTCTGAGTCCATATTTGGTTTATCTCAGGATTCTCTCATGTGTGTGCACGAATCTCTTAGCCAAGATGGATTCTAACAAAGAGACCTACAGGGAGTTGACATCACTCCGTTTTTGACCTCCAAGGAGCCTTTCTGTGCATGCTAGTCGGGAAGGTCTCCTTCACCTCGAGAATGAGAAATACACGGCCTCTGTCTTTTATCCGTGCAGGGCTCAGCTCCTCTCTCACTCCTGCTCTTTGGGTGGATCTGTCCACAGGAGACAAACTCTGGCTGCTCAGCCTGGGGCCCATCCATCTCCTGCGTCACTACCAACTTTCTGGTGTATCCTTCCAGAGGTATTTTATGCATATATAAACACGTGGAACTATATGTACCTTCCCCCTTTATTATATACCAATGGTAGTATACTGTCGGAGAAGGCAATGGCACCCCACTTCAGTACTCTTGCCTGGAAAATGCCATGGACGGAGGAGCCTGGTAGGCTGCAGTCCATGGGGTCGCGAAGAGTCAGACACGACTGAGCAACTTGACTTTCACTTTTCACTTTCATGCATTGGAGAAGGAAATGGCAACCCACTCCAGTGTTCTTGCCTGGAGAATCCCAGGGACGGGGGAGCCTGGTGGGCTGCCGTCTATGGGGTCGCACAGAGTCGGACATGACTGAAGTGACTTAGCAGCAGTATACTGTGAGTACTGCTAAGGCATTTTTTTTTTAAACTCAAAAATGTATACTAGAGATTTTCCTTTGGTGCTTTTTCATTGTTATTCTGGTTTCACAGCATTCCATTGCATAGATATTCCATAATTATTCAGACACTCTCTTTTTGATGCCTGCTCCCAAGCTTTCCGATCACAAATAATGCTCAATGGAAAAAAAAAAAAAAAAACAAAAAAACCCTGAGCTAGCAGCACCGTGCCCAGAACTGAGTACATCTCCGCTACACATTCCAGGCGCCCTCCTAGACGCTCCCTTTCTTCCGTCCCTGTTGAGCTCAGTGTCGCAGCCTATGAGAGCTGTCTCCACTCTTTCCCTAGCGCTCCGACTCCCTCTGCCCCACACCACCATCATCTGGGCCAGCACAGTGGGAGTTAGGCATGGAAGACCCTCCACTCCTCAGCTTGCGTCTTGCCTTCTAGGGGAAGAACTCTCTGAGGGCCCTGATTTCTTGTCTCTGAAAGCAGGTCAGTAGGACTGGGTGTCCTGATTTTTGTGTGGATAAATAAACAGTGTTTGCCAAGACTTTCGTGATGGGGCTCTACTTGGAGGCTCTCAGATAAAAGAAGCTTGTTACACCTAAAAGGAAGATTAGACAAGCATCTTTTTTTATATATAAATTTATTTACTTTTGGCTGTGTTAGATCTTCGTTGCTGGGTGCAAGCTTTTCTCTAGTGGCAGCGAATGGGGGCTACTCTCTAGTTGCAATGCTCGGGCTTCTCATTGAAGTGGCTACTGTTTATTTTTATTTTTTCTTAATATATACATTTTATTGAAGTACAGTTGACTTACAATGTTTTGGATGCATAGCAAGGAGATTCAGTTAAACGTATACACATATATTATTTTTGAAATTATTTTCCATAATAGGTTAGTATAGGACTTCCCTATAGTTCAGACGGTAAAGAATCTGCCTGCAGTACAAGAGACCCAGGTTTGATCCCTGGGTCGGGAAGATACCCCGGAGAAGGAAATGGCAATCCACTTCAGTATTATTGCCTGGAGAATCCCATTGACAGAAAAACCTGGCAGGCTACAGTCTGTGGGGTCACAAAGAGTCAAACACGACTAAGTGACTAACACACATAAGTTATTACAAGATATTGACTGTAGTTCCCTGTGCTACACAATAAACCTTTGTTGCTTGTTGCATATCTATTTTTTAAACTAGCAATCTAGCATTCTATTTAAACTAAGTAAAAAAAGTAGAATCAAAATGTCATAAATATTTTAGCTTACCAAAAACTCTTAAGTTTTCTAAAATATATACATTAAACACACTATTATACAAAAGCTTTTCTGCTGTGCTTGATAAAGACTTGAGAAAGGACATTTAAAGGGAAAGAAATTGGAAAACATAAACTAAATGAAATGGGGATACTGCTGCTGCTGCTGCTAAGTTGCTTCAGTCATGTCCGACTCTGTGCGACCCCATAGACGGCAGCCCACCAGGTTCCTCTGTCCATGGGATTTTCCAGGCAAGAGTACCGGAGTGGGGTGCCATTGCCTTCTCCATGAAATGGGGACACTAAATGTGAAACAAAATAAGTGAACCAAACTATATAAAAGTAAAAGATCACCATATAATCCAGTTGTTTTTAGACATGGCTGCTCATTAGAAACACATTTGGAGATGTGGAGAAAAAAAGCAATACCTGGGTATTTGTATTTTTCAAAAAAGTCCAATATAATTTTTTTTACTTTTATTTTATTTAACTTTACAATATTGTATTGGTTTTGCCATATATCAAAATGAATCTGCCACAGGTATACATGTGTTCCCCATCCTGAACCCTCCTCCCTCCTCCCTCCCCATACCATCCCTCTGGGTCGTCCCAGTGCACCAGCCCCAAGCATCCAGTATCGTGCATCGAACCTGGACTGGTGACTCGTTTCATATATGATATTATACATATTTCAATGCCATTCTCCCAAATCATCCCACCCTCTCCCTCTCCCACAGAGTCCAAAAGACTATTCTATACATCAGTGTCTCTTTTGCTGTCTCGTATACAGGGTTATTGTTACCATCTTTCTAAACTCCATATATATGCGTTAGTATACTGTATTGGTGTTTTTCTTTCTGGCTCACTTCACTCTGTATAATAGGCTCCAGTTCCATCCACCTCATTAGAACTGATTCAAGTATATTCTTTTTAATGGCTGAGTCATACTCCATTGTGTATATGTACCACAGCTTTCTTATCCATTCATCTGCTGACGGACATCTAGGTTGCTTCCATGTCCTGGCTATTATAAACAGTGCTGCGATGAACATTGGGGTACACGTGTCTCCTTCAATTCTGGTTTCCTCATTGTGTATGCCCAGCAGTGGGATTGCTGGATCATAAGGCAGTTCTATTCCCAGTCTTTTAAGGAATCTTCACACTGTTCTCCATAGTGGCTGTACTAGTTTGCATTCCCACCAACAGTGTAAGAGGGTTCCCTTTTCTCCACACCCTCTCCAGCATTTATTGCTTGTGGACTTTTGGATCGCAGCCATTCTGATTGGCGTGAAATGGTACCTCATAGTGGTTTTGATTTGCATTTCTCTGATAATGAGTAATGTTGAGCATCTTTCATGTGTTTGTTAGCCATCTGTATGTCTTCTTTGGAGAAATGTCGATTTAGTTCTTTGGCCCATTTTTTGATTGGGTCATTTATTTTTCTGGAATTGAGCTGTAGGAGTTGCTTATATATTTTTGAGATTAGTTGTTTGTCTGTTGCTTCATTTGCTATTATTTTCTCCCATTCTGAAAACTATCTTTTCACCTTGCTTATAGTTTCCTTTGTTGTGCAGAAGCTTTTAAATTTAATTAGGTCCCATTTGTTTATTTTTGCTTTTATTTCCAATATTCTGGGAGGTGGGTCATTGAGGATCCTGCTGTGATGTATGTTGGAGTGTTTTGCCTATGTTTTCCTCTAGGAGTTTTATAGTTTCTGGTCTTATGTTTAGATCTTTAATCCATTTTGAGTTTGTTTTTGTATACAGTGTTAGAAAGTGCTCTAGTTTCATTCTTTTACAAGTGTTTGACCAGTTTTCCCAGCATCGCTTGTTAAAGAAATTGTCTTTAATCCATTGTATATTCTTGCCTCCTTTGTCAAAGATAAGGTGTCCATATGTGCGTGGATTTATCTCTGGGCTTTCTATTTTGTTCCATTGAATCTATATTTCTCTTTGTGCCAGTACCATACTGTCTTGATGACTGTGGCTTTGTAGTAGAGCCTGAAGTCAGGCAAGTTGATTCCTCCAGTTCCATTCTTCTTTCTCAAGATAGCTTTGGCTATTCGAGGTTTTTTGTATTTCCATACATATTGTGAAATTACTTGTTCTAGCTCTGTGAAGAATACTGTTGGTAGCTTGATAGGGATCGCATTGAAGCTATAAATTGCTTTGGGTAGTATACTCATTTTCACTATATTGATTCTTCCAATCCATGAACATGGTATATTTCTCCAACTATTAGTGTCCTCTTTGATTTCTTTCACCAGTGTTTTATACTTTTCTATATATAGGTCTTTAGTTTCTTTAGGTAGATGTATTACTAAGTATTTTATTCTTTTCATTGCAATGGTGAATGGAATTGTTTCCTTAATTTCTCTTTCTATTTTCTCATTATTAGTGTAAAGGAATGCAAGGGATTTCTGTGTGTTGATTTTATATCCCGCAACTTTACTATATTCATTGATTAGTTCTAGTAATCAAGATTTTGATATGCATCTGAATTTTGAAAAGTGATTACAGGTTTTTCTATTAAATGTTAGCTTTAGTGATTTGGAATTCTATCATTTTCTGTTGACCAATCATGATACAATGGTATTAACTGAATAAAAGTTACATAATCACAATAGTAAAAGATGTTTATCAGTTGATGGGGGACACGTGTACACCCATGGCTGATTCATGTCAATGTGTGGCATAAACCACTACAATATTGTAAATTAATTAGCCTCCAATTAAAATAAATTATTAATTTTTTAAAAAGAAAGAAAGATAATTATAATTGTAGGCCATTATGGAAAGGTGATTAACCTAACAATATAAAATAATTACATACAACTTGGGGGGTTAAGCAGAGTGGTGTGGTAAGTGGCAGTGCATACACGACACGTTTTCAACTACCCAGACACTCTGTGTCTTTTGGTTGGTGCATTTAATCTATGAACATTTAGGTAATTATTGATATGTATGATCCTATTACCACTTTCTTAATTGTTCTGAGTTTATTTTGTGTAGGTCTTTTCCTTCTCTTGTATTTCCTGTCTAGAGAAGTTCCTTTAGCATTTGTTGTAAAGTTGGTCTGGTGGTACTGAATCCTCTCAACTTTTGCTTGTCTGGAAAGCTCTTGATTTCTCTGTCAAATCTGAAATAGAGTCTTGCTGGGTAGAATATTCTTGGTTGTAGGTTCTTCCCTTTCATCACTTTAAATGTATGATGCCTTTCCTTTCTGGCTTGAAGAATCTCTGTTGAAAAATCAGCTGATAGCCTGATGGGAGTTCCCTTGTATGTTATTTGTCATTTTTTCCTCATTGCTTTTAATGTTTTATCTTTCCCTTTCATTTTCGTCACATTGATTACTAAATGGCTCAGTGTGCTCCTCCTTGGGTTTATCCTGACTGGGACTCTCTGCTTCCCAGACTTAGCTGACTATTTCCTTTCCCATGTTTGGGAAGTTTTCAGCTATTATCCCTTCACATATTTTCTCAGGTTCTTTCTCTCTCTCTCTTCTCCTTCTGAGACCCCTTTAATGCAAATGTTGCTGCATTTGATGTTGTCCCAGAGGTCTCCTAGGCTGTCTTCATTTCTTTTCATTCTTTTTTCTATATTCTGTGCCATGGCAGTGATTTCCACCATTCCATCCTTCAGGTCACTTATCCTTTCTTCTACTTCAGTTATTCTGTTATTGATTCCTTCTAGTGTATTATTCATCTCTGGCTGTTGGTCCTTTAGTTCTTGTAATTCTAATTGTAATTCTTTAGTTCTTGTGGTTCTTGTAAAATGTTCTTGGCAAGCATTTCTTGCATCTTTTCCATTGTTTTCCCAAGATCCTGGATCATTTTACTATAAATACTCTGAACTCTTTTTCTAGAAGATTGCTTATCTCCACTTCATATAGTTTTTTCTGGGGGTTCATCTTGTCTCTGCATTTGGGACATAACTCCCTGCTTTTTCATCCTCATTGAGTTTCTGTAACGTGGCTTTTGGTCTAGCCACTGTGGGATTGTGGTTCGTCTTGCTTCTTCTGTCTGCCCTCTGTTGGATGAAGCTAAGAGGCTTGTGTAAGCTTCCTAATGAGAGAGACTGGTTGGGGAAAACTGGATCTTGCTCCGGTGAGCAGGACCTTGCTCAGTAAAGCTTTAATCTAATCATCTGCTGATGGGTGGGGTTGGGCTCCCTCCCTGTTAGTTGTTTGTCCTGAGGTGACCCAGCCCTGGGGTCTTTAGGGCGCTATGGTAGGGTTAATGGCAACCTCTGAAAGGACTTAGGCCAAGAGGCGCCTTCCAGGACTGCTGCTGCCAGTGCCTCTGTCGCTGTGGTGAGCCCCTGCCAGCCCTCACGGCCACAGGAAACCCTCTACCATGAGCAGGTAGGTCTGATGCAGTCTCCTGTGGGGTCACTGTTTCTTTTCCCTGGATCTTGGTATGTGCAAGGTTTTGTTTGTGCTTTCCAAGACTGGAGTCTCTGTTTCCCCCAGCCCTGTGGAAGTCTTGTAATCAAATCCCACTGGCCTTCAAGGTCAGATCCCCAGAAACATGTTGTGAGGCTCAGAACCTTCACAACAATGGGAGAACTTCTTCGGGAATTTGTTCTCCAGCTTTTGGGTTGCCCACCCAGAGGGTATGGGATTTGATTTTATTATGATTGCAACCCTTCTACCATCTCATTGTGACTTCTACTCTTGTCTTTGGACAAGAAAGTGAAAGTAAAAATTGCTCAGTTGTGTCCAACTCTTTGTGACCCCAGGGACTATACAGTCTGTGGAATTCTCCAGGCCAGAATACTGGAGTGGGAAGCCTTTCCTTTCTCCAGGGGATCTTCCCAACCCAGGGATTGAACCCAGGTCTCCTGCACTGAAGGTGGACTCTTTACCAGCTGAACCATGATCATGTATGTCTTTGGACATGGAATATCCCTTTTTGGTGGACTCCAGTGTCCTCCTGCGCAGAAGGCAATGGTGCCACACTCCAGTACTCCTGCCTGGAAAATCCCATGGACGGAGGAGCCTGGTAGGCTGCAGTCCATGGGGTCGCTGAAGGTCGGACACGACTGAGCAACTTCACTTTCACTTTTCACTTTTATGCATTGGAGAAGGAAATGGCAACCCACTCCAGTGTTCTTTCCTGGAGAATCCCAGGGACAGGAAGCCTGGTGGGCTGCCGTCTCTGGGGTCGCACAGAGTCGGACACGACTGAAGTGACTTGACGACAGCAGCAGTGTCCTCCTGTCAATGGTTGTTCAATAGCTGGTTTAGATTTTGGTGCTCTCGCAGGAGGAGAACAGTGCATGTTCTTCTACTCCATCTTCTTGAACCAGAAGCCAAATTCTGCCTTTATTCTATTTAGCTACAGCCTAAGCCCTAGGCTGTTGAGAAAGGACAGTTGAGAAAATTCCAGGATGGGAACTGGTTCACAGGCTCTAGCAGTCCTGATAGGAAAAACGAAAGCATTCAAGAAAGGATTAGTGCTGAGGTGAGGCCCCTGCCACTAGGAAGATGAACATGAAGACCCAGGAAGATAACAAAGGAGGGCACAGATTTAATTGTTTACTGTGTGTTTTCACATTTTCACAAATGCTTTTATTTAATCTTCCTAACAACCCCATTTTCCCATATTACAGATAAGGAAACTAAGGGTCAGGGAGCATTTTCATTTTTTTCTAAACTTTAAATGGGCTTCCCTGTTGGCATTAGAGGTAAAGACCTGCCTGCCAGCGCAGGAGACACATTTTCGATCCTTGCACCAGGAAGATGCCCTGCAGGAGGAAATGGCAACTCACTCCAGTACTCTTGCTTGGAGAATCCCATGAACAGAGGAGCCTGGAGGTCCAGTCTATCAGGTCACACCTGAAGCAACTTAGCACAGTACAGACTGTAAATGGTTGATCCCTGATCACATAGTAAAAACTAAGAACATGCAGAAACCTTGATAACACCCTTGAACAATTAAAATTGTCTGTGATCCCCACAGTGAATTTTAGTCCATTAATATGTATAGCATTAAGGTACATATATGCTCCAGACAGCAGCCTAGTGTTGTGGAAGACCACAGGCTCTATAGTGAGACTTCCCAGGTTCAGGCCTAGTTCCATCATTATCAGCTGTTTAGCCTTGGACAAATGCCTTTACTTCTTTGAGACTGGGGTTTCCCTGGTGGCTTAGAGGGTAAAGCATCTGCCTGCAATGCGGGAGACCCGGGTTTGATCCAACGCCCATTTTGGGAAGATCCCCTGGAGAAGGAAGTGGCAACCCACTCCAGTACTCTTGCCTGAAAAATCCCATGGACCGAGGAGCCTGGCAGGCTACAGTCCATGGGGTCGAAAAGAGTTGGACATGACTGAGTGACTTCACTTTTCACTTTCACTTTTTTTGAGAGTATTTACCTCATGGGGTTGTTGAAGGATTACATCAGTAAAGTCATTGAGAGAATAGCATTGAAACATGTATATTACCACATGTGAAGTGGATCCCCAATCCAGGTTTGATGCATGAGACAGGGTGCTCAGGGCTGGTGTACTGGGATGACCCTGAGGGATGGGATGGGGAAGGAGGTGGGAGGAGGGGTTCAGGATGAGGAACACATGTACACCATGGCTGAGTCATGTCAATGTATGGCAAAAACCACTGCAATATTGTAAAGTAATTAGCCTCCAATTAAAACAAAAAAAAATTAATAAATAAAAAAGTTAAGCACTTAGAGCAGTATGTGGCATTAAATGGGCACTCAGTCAGTGCTGGGTGCCTGTCCTGATTCATGTGGTTTATCCAGAGTATCAGTACTGAGTGCTTACTCAGGGTCAAGCACTGGACTGAACGACACATAAAAAGTCCTCATCCTGAGGATGGTCTCTTGGAATCCTCATATCATCCAAGGAATTCTTCCTTTTCTGTAGTAGAGGAATCTGAAACTCCAAAACAGCTCCACTGTCACACAGTGTCACACAAATGGCAGCGCTGGAATCCAAACCCTGTCTTATCTGGGCTGGGTGACAAGCACAGGAGCTGGTGCTGCTGACGCATGTCCTGTTCTCTGGAAAATCTGAGACATGATCTGCTCTTCCTGCTTCAGGCACAGGGACCTGTGCACGTGCACCCGCACCCACCTACACACACAGTATTCCAGTGAGAAACTTCCCCAGCGCCTGTGCCCTTGGCTGACTCTTCACCCAACAATTTCTGGTCAGAAAGGCATTTTCCCAGAATAGAGTTGATAATGGTTTTTGAAATGACTTCAACTAATTAAATTCTTGACATGGTGAGATGTTAGTGACTTTGGATCCTTCTTATTTCCAGTTGCGCAAAAGCAGAAGGCTTTGCCAAATCAAAGCAGATCAAGCCATGGGGAGAGGACCCATTCAGTGCCAGATGCTCTTCATAGCAGTAAACCAGTGGTCTGAATGCCTTAAATTTTTGGTTTTCATAATTCTGTGTCTGGATTGGGGTGGGGGTGGGGGGCAGGTAACAAGCAGAGGAGTGCATGCGAGGATTTTTTGCACCTGTCAGAAATACAATAATGATTCTTCCTGAGAGGCCCCTTGAAGCAAAACAGAAAATATTTGCAAAAAGTAAACAATGACAAGATTTCTCATCATACAGCTCCTTACCACCATACTCCACCCTGCACACACCCTTCACTCTTCTTACAATTAGAAGGCCTCAACATTTCCACCATGTAGGAAATTAGTCTCTCTCCCTCTCTCTTTCTCTCTTCCTCCCTCCCATCCTGTCTCTGTTTTTCTCTTCCAGGAAGAAATTCTTAAATGCAAAACCCTAGGGATTATCTAATACAGACTGTCAACTTTAAAATCAGGAAAATCTGGATTTGAAACCTGGGTTTAAATGGCACATTATGCAAATGGCTTAAACCCTCTCTGCCTCAGTGATCTCATCTGTAAAGTGGGCTTTAAAATAATACCTGATAGGCCTGGTGTGAGTATTGAATGAGCTAATGCTTGTAAAGTCCTTAGGGCAAAGCCTGACACGTAACCAAAAAGTTCCTTGTTATTATTACCCAATCCATCAACTTCATTTTATAAACAAGGAAACTGATTTAGAGGAAAGTGATCTATCCAAAGTCATGTGTAGAGTGAGTGGCAGAGACAAGGCTTGATCCAGGCACCCCATCAGGGCCCTCTTCCTGCTATACCACACACAGTATAGTAGGTTCACCTTCAGTCATCAACTTCTAGAACATGAGGTAGGGGTGTTTTCCAGTTGGTCATGTCCGTGCTGAGCTGATGAACTAGGGCCAAGAGCATTCTGGGTTGCTGCTCGCGCGGTGGTCAAGAGCCAATTGAGCGGGAAGGGCAGCTTATATCTTACAATGGCACACAGTCTCTAGGGTTATCAAGCCCTGGTAAAGCCAATTTCCACAGAGCCCTGAGCAACTGTCCTCCTATTATTAATTTACCTTCTGGAAGCTGAAGCTCCAGAAAGAAGTTGATTGGATAGTGTCACCACGCTCAGCTTTCAAATGCTTTAGTAACAGACAAAACCCTTGCCTCCAATCCCCATGCCCGAGGCCCGAGGGTTTCGCTCTCTCCCTCTCCCAGTGCTGAGACTGCTGAGGTTGAATCACTGCCTATACTACAGCCTGGTTTTGCCCACACAGTACCGTTTCACCCCAGTGCTCTGCCCTCTCCCTCTTTGTAAAGAGCACACACACATGCATACACGCACACACGCACATCACCCACATGCCCAAGGGCTTTTGTTCCCTAGGAAAAGTGTTCAGATTTTCCACAACAGTATTTGGTTCCAGTCTAGGAGGATCGGAAACCCGCAGCAGGGGCAGGAGTGGCTCCGAGTGTTTCCAGAGATAACAGACTCCCAGGTTCTGACAAACAGTCCCACCCTCCTATCTCTAATCTCTGCCACACCTTCCAAATCCACCAGAGCCTGGAGCTCCCCGCACACCACCCAGGATGAGTTTGATCTGGTCAGTGGCCAGACGGTCCACAGCTGCACAGACCAACAAATTTCTTCTCACATCTGAGCCTACCAAACTTGCCACTTACAACAAACAGAGTTAAGGGGACGTGGGAACTAATTGACCTGGAAGATATGGGAAGGGAGGGAGGGATCATGGTGATCATGATGACAATTTTGCAGCAGAAAGATCAGGCCTGGCTCCTAATCCTGGCCACCGAGTGAAGTGCATGCCCTTGGGTCAGTCACTTGGCCTCTCTGTGCCTTGGTGTTCTCACTTGCTACAGAAGTGGGCTTGCCTGGGGTGTCTGGAGGGAGTGTCTCAGGGCTAGGTTTCTATACTGACTGTCTTTAGTATTGATGGCATGTAGATCACAATAAACTGTGGAAAATTCTGAAAGACATGGGAATACCAGACCACCTGATCTGCCTCTTGAGAAATCTGTATGCAGGTCAGGAAGCAACAGTTAGAACTTGTCATGGAACAACAGACTGGTTCCAAATAGGAAAGGGAGTACGTCAAGGCTGTATATTGTCACCATGTTTATTTAACTTATATGCAGAGTACATCATGAGAAATGCTGGACTGGAAGAAACACAAGTTGGAATCAAGATTGCTGGGAGAAATATCAATAACCTCAGATATGCAGATGACACCACCCTTATGGCAGAAAGTGAAGAGGGGCTAAAAAGCCTCTTGATGAAAGTGAAAGTGGAGAGTGAAAAGGTTGGCTTAAAGCTCAACATTCAGAAAACGAAGATGATGGCATCTGGTCCCATCACTACATGGGAAATAGATGGAGAAACAGTGGAAATAGTGTCAGACTTTGTTTTTCTGGGCTCCAAAATCACTGCAGATGGTGACTGCAGCCCTGAAATTAAAAGACGCTTATTCCTTGGAAGGAAAATTATGACCAACCTAGATAGCATATTCAAAAGCAGAGACATCACTTTGCCAACAAAGGTTCGCCTAGTCAAGGCTATGGTCTTTCCTGATGTCATGTATGGATGAGAGAGCTGGACTGTGAAGAAGGCTGAGCGCCGAAGAATTGATGCTTTTGAACTGTGGTGTTGGAGAAGACTCTTGAGAGTCCCTTGGACTGCAAGAAGATCCAACCAGTCCATTCTGAAGGAGATCAGCCCTGGGATTTCTTTGGAAGGAATGATGCTAAAGCTGAAACTCCAGTATTTTGGCCACCTCATGCGAAGAGTTGACTCATTGGAGAAGACTGTGATGCTGGGAGGGATTGGGGGCAGGAGGAGAAGGGGACCACAGAGGATGAGATGGCTGGATGGCATCACTGACTCGATGGATGTGAGTCTGAGTGACCTCCGGGAGTTGGTGATGGACAGGGAGGCCTGGTGTGCTGCAATTCATGGGGTCGCAAAGAGTCAGACACGACTGAGCGACTGATATGATCTGATGGGTGATTAGGGGCAAACCATGGCAGATTCAGTGCTAAAACAAATTTTCCACATCCAGCCACTTCCAGCTCATGCTTTCTCCCTAATGTCAAAGGGAAGAACTCCTGGGAAGTTGGTAAAGGCCAAAGAGGCTTTGGTCCCTTGAGGAGAGGGGTCAAGGGTCCAGGCTGGTCCCCAAATCCCTTTCGTGTCCTTTTTTTTAACATTTTTGGACCCCAAGGCAGGACCCAACTTGTCTCCAGGCTCCAAGTCCATCTGCCTCTTGGGCTTCAGAGATGGAAAGCAGAGCTCATAGCAGCACTGAAGAGACTTTCTAGATTTCTGGCTGGTCAGGGCAGAGCTGACCTCGGCCCAGGCCCCCTACTCCTACTCCAGAGCTAGGAAGTGTTGGCGTGTGAGCCATTGGTGGCCGCTGTGACAGAGAGTGTGCCTTGTGCTGCGGGCCCCCTCATTGTTGATTTAGAGCCAGTGAGAGAACTGGGTAGGTTCCTGTTCTCCTTCAATCTGGAGGACCGAACTCTCCCTTCTTTTCCCTCTTGACCTCTGTCTTCCCTTGCTGGCTGCCCAAACTGTAGAGCTGAGGCTGTAGCACCAGAGCAGAAGCAACATCCTAGAGTCCTCTGTTAGTCAACACCTACAGCTGCATAGAGTCAAAAATCTGGAATGTAATCCTTCCTACATACAGCTCCTAATGACTCTGTTCCCTTATAAAACCTTGACTGATACAGATAATGAAGGTATGACAAAAATATGTCAAAATGTGTGGATGCATCTAATGCAGTCCTTCAAGAAACAACTATAGCCTGAAATGTGTGTATTAGAAAAGCTGAAAAGCAATGATCTCAGTATCTATTTCAAGCAACAAATAATTAAGAAAGCAAGAGAACAGATCAGATCAGATCAGATCAGTCGCTCAGTTGTGTCCGACTCTTTGTGACCCCATGAACTGCAGCACACCAGGCCTCCCTGTCCATCACCAACTCCCAGAGTTCACTCAGACTCACATCCATCGACTCAGTGATGCCATCCAGCCATCTCATCCTCTGTCGTCCCCTTCTCCTCTTGCCCTCAATCCCTCCCAGCATCAGAGTCTTCTCCAGTGAGTCAACTGTTCACATGAGGTGGCCAAAGTACTGGAGTACTGGGGTTTCATTCCTTCCAAAGAAATCCCAAGGCTGATCTCCTTCAGAATGGACTTGTTGGATCTCCTTGCAGTCCAAGGGACTCTCAAGAGTCTTCTCCAACACCACAGTTCAAAAGCAGAGAACAGATAAAGAAGAGCAAATCAAACCCAAAGAAAATAGATGGAAGAAAATAATAATAGGAAGAGTGGAGCATTCATAAAATAGAAAAGTCACACAATAGAGAATAATCAGCAAAGCCAAGAATGAACTCTTTACAAAGATTAATCAAACTGGTAGTCAAAGTATTAGTCGCTCTGTCGTATCCAACTCTTTGTGACCCCACGGACTGTAGCCCACCAAGCTCCTCTGTCCATGGGATTTCCCAGGCAAGAATACTGGAGTGGATTGCCATTTCCTTCTACAAGGGATCTTCCCGACCCAGGGGTCAGCAAAACTGTTCAAGAAAGAAAAAAAGAAAAGAAAACACACTACACAATATTAGACATAAAAAGTAATACATTACTAAAGACCCTACAGACATTAAAATGATAGTAAGAGGATATCAAGAATAATTTTATTTCTACAAATTTGACAATTTTAAAAATTGGCAAATGCCTTGAAAAATAGAGCCTATCAAAACTGACACAAGAAAAAAATTAGAAAATATGAATATTGCAATAGCTAATTAAACATTGAATGAATACCGCAATATCTGCCTAAACGTTGAGTCTACTATTTAAAATATTTCCACAAAGAAAACTCCAGGTCTGGGTAGCCTCACTGGTAAATTTCTCAGACATTTAAGGAAGAAGTAGCAGCAGTCTTACACAAACTCTTCCAGACAATTGATAAGTAAGGGACATTTCAAAGCTCATTTTATGAGGCCAGCAAAGGACATCGCAAGAAATGACAGTTACAGATCAGTCTCTTTCTTACAAATATAGACAAAAAGTTTTAAACAAAATATTAGCAAACAGAAACTGTATTTGTTTGTCAAAAATCGCTGAACTATACACTTAAAAGGGTGAATTTTAATGTGTATACATCATATCTCCATAAATCTGACTTCTAAGAAAGAAGAAAATGAATCAACTCACCTGTTATCAAACTTCCAACAGATTGTAGATATATATAAATGTGAAAAGCAAGAAAATAAAGGTTTTAGAAAAAAACAGGACAATGTTTTGATGACCCTAAGGTAGGCAAAAATTTCCATAACAAGTTTTAAAAACTACTAATTATTAATATAAGGGGGAAAATTGATAAATTTGACTACATTGAAATTCATATATTCTGTTCATCAAAAAAAAAAAAAACCCACCATTAAGAGAGTGAAACACCAACCACAGTCTGGGAGATGTTTATAATCCATATATCCAACAAAGCACTTGATTCAGAATAAAGAACTCCTACCCTTATGGCAGAGAGTGAAGAGGAACTAAAAAGCCTCTTGATGAAAGTGAAAGTGGAGAGTGAAAAGGTTGGCTTAAAGCTCAACATTCAGAAAACTAAGATCATGGCATCCGGTCCCATCACTACATGGGAAATAGATGGGGAAACAGTGGAAACAGTGTCAGACTTTATTATTTTGGGCTCCAAAATCACTGCAGATGGTGACTGCAGCCATGAAATTAAAAGACGCTTACTCCTTGGAAGGAAAGTTATGACCAACCTAGATAGCATATTCAAAAGCAGAAACATCACTTTGCCACCAAAGGTTCGCCTAGTCAAGGCTATGGTCTTTCCTGTGGTCATGTATGGATGTGAGAGCTGGACTGTGAAGAAGGCTGAGCGCTGAAGAATTGATTCTTTTGAACTGTGGTGTTGGAGAAGACTCTTGAGAGTCCCTTGGACTGCAAGGAGATCCAACCAGTCCATTCTGAAGGAGATCAGCCCTGGGATTTCTTTGGAAGGAATGATGCTAAAGCTGAAACTGCAGTAGTTTGGCCACCTCATGTGAAGAGTTGACACATTGGAGAAGACTCTGATGCTGGGAGGGATTGGGGGCAAGAGGAGAAGGGGACGACAGAGGATGAGATGGCTGGATGGCATCACTGACTCGATGGATGTGAGTCTGAGTGACCTCCGGGAGTTGGTGATGGACAGGGAGGCCTGGCGTGCTGCGGTTCATGGGGTTGCAAAGAGTTGGACACAACTGAGCGACTGATCTGATCTGACTAATCAATAAGATTCTTGGAGATAACCCACTTCACAAGAGAGAATATCCAAATGTCTAATTTATTAGTCATCTGGAAACACAAGCTACAACCTCAATGCCTCCCACTGCATTTCACTAAAAGACTGCAGGGGGAAAGACAGGCAATATCCAGTATTGGTGAGGATATGGATCAACTGAACCTTTCAAAACATTCCATATTGGAAACATCAATTGATACAATCACTATGGAAAACTCTGTCATATTCACTCAAACAAAACACTTGCAAACCCTATCATCTAGCAGTTTTACTCCTGGCCATATATCTAACAGTAATATGTACACAGGCATGTGTGCTCAGCTGCTCAGTGATGTCCCACTCTTTGCGACTCTGTAGCCTGCCAGACTCCTCTGTCCATGGGATTTTCCCAGCAAGAATACTGGAGTGGGTTGTCATTTCCTCCTCTAGGGGAATCTTCCAGACCCAGGGATCAAACTGGCATCTTCTGCATTGGCAGGCAGATTCTTTACCACTAAGTCACCTGGGAAGCATGTTCACCAAAAGACAAGCAGCACTGTTAGCACTAGTCAAATACGGGAAACACCTCCAATATCCATTGATGGTAGAATGGATAAATAATGACAATATATTCATACCATGGAATACTAAAGACAACGAAAATTCAACAGCATGCAATAATACCATGTTGAATAACAAAAGCTAGATACAAAAGAATTCATACCATATGATTCCGTTCATATGAAATTCAAAAATAGGCAAAGACAAGTATAAACTGTTAGAAGCCAGGGGATTGATGGCTTCTAACAGCCAGTAATAACTGGTTGCTGCTGCTGCTGCTAAATCACTTCAGTCATTTCCAACTCTGTGTGACCCCATAGACGGCAGCCCACCAGGCTCCTCCGTCCCTGGGATTCTCCAGGCAAGAACACTGGAGTGGGTTGCCATTTCCTTCTCCAATGCATGAAAGTGAAAAGTGAAAGTGAAGTCGCTCAGTCGTGTCCGACCCTCAGCGACCCCATGGACTGCAGCCTTCCAGGCTCCTCCATTCATGGGATTTTCCAGGCAAGAATACTGGAATGGGGTGCATTGCCTTCTCTGAATAACTGGTTACTCTTAAGGAAAATCACAATTGAAGGGGTGTGTGATGGGCCTTCTGGGGAGGGAGTTGTAATGTCTTGTGTCTCAATTTAGGAGCTTGATTACATGTGTGTACAGTTTATGAAAACTCACTGTAGTGTATAGTTGTGATTTCTGTATTATACTTCAATAAAAAGTGTTTACATAGAAAAGTGAATGGAAACACGGAGAAAACATTTAATCAAGGGAAGATGAGTAGGGGAAGAATTCGCTTTGGCCACAGAGGGAGGCTGCACTATTTACAAGAGATCCCCTATATGATTCTCCTTCAGGCTTCACCATTACATAGGACTGGCTGCGGTCGGCCAGCAGTTTGAGAGAGTGTCATAGAGTAACCACGTATGCAGAGTCTGATGGGATTCGGGGCCTGGGATACCCCTGCTTGGCTGCAGAAGGGGAGACCCTGGTGTTCAACATAACAGCTGAGGAGCTGGTGAATCTATCTGTGTTTACTGTGTACGTGAACAGGGAAGGCCTGGGGGCTCACCAGACTAAGGTTACAACCACAGGGAAAACGCATGTCTAGACTCAGCAGTCACAACTCCCGGGTTAGAGCTCTGGCTTGGACTAGTACCAGCTGCGTGATTTGGGGTGAAACATAGTCTCTCTGAGTATTGAGAAAGTGGGGTTTGCCTCATAAAGTTGTTGAGAAAAGGGCTTTGTAACCAGTACCACAGTAGACTAATTGAAGAAATCCCTGGGATTAGACATTTATTTATCCAGTGAATAAATATTTATCAAGCCTTAGTTGTATGCTGACCATGTTGCTAGGCCTTGGGAACACAATGAAACAAGGAAGACAGTCCCTGACCTCAAAAAGCTTAATTCCAATGGGAGAAGGTGGGGAAAAAATTCAAAAGCTGCTGACAATAAAATAATTGCACCTTAATGGGTGGAATAACAAAGAGTAATATACATACAATAGAATATTGGGCTTCCCTACTGGCTCAGTGGTAAGGAATCTGCCTGCAATGCAGGAGACAAGGGAGTTGAGGGTTTGATTCCTGGGTCAGGAAGATCCCCTGGGGAAGGAAATGACAACCCACTCCAGTATTCTTGCCTGGAGAATCCCATGGCCAGGGGAGTCTGGTGGGCTACAGTCCATGGGATTGCAAAGAGTCGAACACGACTGAAGGAACTTGGCACACACAATAGAATGTTATTCAACCTGAAAGAGGAAGAAAATTCTAACAGTATGAAACAAACTTGCCACCAAAAAAAAAAAAAAAACAAGGACTGTAGCGATTCACTTATCACACCCCAAATAGTGAAAGTAGAAATAGAAAGTAGAATGGTGGCCCCCAGAGACCAGGGAAGGGACAAGCGGGAAGTTATTGAATGGGTGTAGAGTTTCAGTTTTACAGGATGAAAAGCTTCTGGGGACTGTTTGCACAACCATGTGGTATGCTTAATACTATTGAACTATACTCTTAAAAATGGCTTGATTTTATATGTGCTTTGCCAATTTATACAATTTTTATTTTTTATTTATTTATTTATTTATTTATACAATTTTTAAATTGCATGTTGTAGCTGGAAAAGGTCATGAGACTCACGTGTCTCTGGGCACTCTTACCTGGGGTCCCAGGAAGGTCAGGGAGAGATTTCTTACCTCTGACTGCTTCCCAGGGAGACTTGTCCTGAGCTTATCCTACTTCAGCAGAAAACCAGTTCCCCCCTCACCTCTCCCATTTGGAGAGCCTTAAAACTCCTTACTCATTCCAATAATCACTGGAAGGACTGATGCTGAAGCTGAAATTCCAATACTTTGGCCACCTGATGTGAAGAGCTGACACATTGGAAAAGACCCTGATGCTGGGAAAGATTGAAGGTGGGAGCAGAAGGGGATGACAGAGGATGAGATGGTTGGATGGCATCACCAACTCAATGGACATGAGTTTGAGTAAACTCTGGGAGTTGGTGATGGACAGGGAGACCTGGCCTGCTGCAGTCCATGGGGTTGCAAAGAGTTGGACATGACTGAGTGACTGAACTGAACTGAATTGAAAACTCCTTAAAACAGCTTCCTCTCCAGCCTGGCTGCAGTAGGGACCATTCCTAAGCAGAACTGGCAGGTTGTTTGGACACCTCCACTTTCTCCTTTCAGAGCTTCCTGCTTCCTTTCAGCCTGGAATGAAGTAAACTGTGATGAAAAATAGAAGACTTTGCAATCAGACTGACCTGGACTTAAAGCCCCCAGCTAACATTACTTCATCTCCTTGAGCCTCATTTTCCTCAAATGGACACTAGGTTGACATGAGAATTAATAATATCAGGCAGGGAACATTCCTAGCATGGCGCCTTGCATAAAGGCCATCAACAAACGTCAGTTTGTCCACTCTCACACCTCTAAAACCATCTTCCTTAGTTTTCCACAAATGTCCATTTCCCCTGTCCCTTTACTGCTCTGCATATAGGGCCCCAAGTTTTGTATTTCATTGATCCTTTTCCTCCTGAAAACAAATCAGTATTAGGTCCTATTTCCCCAGGATCCTGCTAGATGGTGGAACATATTCTAAAAAAAAACACAATATTAATAAATATTCAAGCTCCAGTGAGTCATGTTGATTTCAAATAGCATTTTTGCCTAACACAAAGGAGTGAATAATGTGGAAATCCCAGGCACCACTACAAGAGTGGGGAAGATATTTGGAGCAAAGGGATATTGGGGGCACTCTACATGTCACATGGCGAATGCATATCCCAGGATGGTTCTGGCCTTGATCCTACATGAGTTTGGCATGACCAGACCTGTGGTTTCCATTTTTCACCTCCCTACCCATCTATCGGAGAAGCAGGAGGTTATTCACAAATCATTGAGCAGAGCTGTTTCTTTTTCTTTTTTTTTTTTTTTTTTTGTCAAAGGTTCAGGCTGATCAGTTTACAGCTGTCGGTTGTAACTTGTCAACTTACAGCTGTCAGAAGCCTTCGTCTCAGAGGGTAGGCTGACATTTCTGCCTGTCTCGGTACTTGTTGTGAGTGACCAAACCAAGAAGCAGAGGCCTGGCTGAGGCTCAGCTCTCAGGTTTTCCAGCGGCCCTTCCTGGACAATCTGCCCTTCTTTCCATGTGGTGACACGGAGGTAGTGCAGGGAGTGAGCCGATTTTCAGAGGCTATGACCATTCCTGTCTCTCTGGGGACCTAAGTTGGGTTCTAGTCACCAAGCAAGGGCTTCCCAGGTGGTTCAGTGGTAAAGAATCCACCTGTCAATGCAGGAGACTCGGGTTCGATCCCTGAGTTGGGAAGATACCCTGGAGAAGGAAATAGCAACCCACTCAAGCATTCTGGCCTGGGAAATCGCATGGACAGAGTTGCCTGGTGGGCTATAGCACATGGGGTTACAAAGAGTCACACGACTTAGGACCAAACGACAACACGATCAAGCAAGGCTACTGGCAGACTGCAGTGGACACGTAAGGATCCTCCACAGAGCGGTTACTATGAGGGGAGAACACAGAGCAGGCAGAACTCAAATCTGATGAACGGAGTTGACTTGAATGAAACTACTGGTCACTGGCGAGGATTCCAGAAGCTGGTTGTGTGAGGCTAGAGGTGAGGAGATGTGAGCAGAGGTGCAGGGCAGGACAGCAGGCACACGGCACCAACTCTCAGCTCCTTTTCGACACGTGTGGTGCATCTTCAGTTCAACAGACAGTAAATACGAACACTCAGCCAACTACTCATTCAACACAAATGAACATGTAAGACAAGGGCTAAGTGACATGGGGGTGCAGAAACAAGCCGGACTCGGATTTTGCCTTCGTAAAGCACTGCAGAAGATGAAACATATGCACAAACTACTCCTATGCAGAGTGGAAGGTGATCAGTGCTCCATAAGACGGGCCACCAAAGCGACCCAAAGGAAAAGGCGAGTCTACTTCTCTCTGAAGAACTCCTCAAGGGCTTCACAGAGGGGGTGGCATTGACTGAACCTTCACACACACACACTCAGAGGCATGGAACCATCGAGAGAAGTGGAGATAGATTCCTGCCACACACACTGTTTCAGACAATGCAGGAATTCAAAGAAACATAATTTAAGGTTCAGTTCAGCTGGGAGTAAATTCCTGCAAGAGAACAGGCATGTGCTTGGCACAGAGACACAAAAACCAAAAAGGCTCCAATGTTTACTGTCTACTGAGGGCTTTTCAAACCAAAAGGATCTATCCATTGTGGGTCATGACCTACATTTTTTAATGAAATGGGTACCTTCATTGAAGTGAAGCTATCAGAGTGAACCTCACATACTAAGCATGTTACATGAAATTTTTGATGTGTGTGTGTGCGTGTGTGTGTGCGTGTGTGTGCGTGTGTATGTGTGTGTGTGTGTGTGTACTGGGTTGAGAAGTAAATGTATTTCCAGAATGCTATAGATCTTACCCCCAACAAAAAAAAAGAAAAATTGATAAACCCTCTTCAGTCTCATGCATTGGAGAAGGAAATGGCAACCCACGTCAGTGTTCTTGCCTGGAGAATCCCAGGGATGGGGGAACCTGGTGGGCTGCCATCTCTGGGGTCGCACAGAGTCGGACATGACTGAAGCGACTTAGCAGCAGCAGCAGCATGTAGTGAGACAGACCAAAATGGAAATTATTCCTGTGCTTCAGTAGATTAGAGAACTGGCAGAGAGTGAGAGTTGCTGGGGGCCGGGGGAAGCTTAGGAGGAGACAAGAGAAGGGAGGGGAGGGAGTGGCTGATGATGCTTCCATTGCCCTCAGAATCCAGGCGGACTGTACCAAGATGTTTGGCTCCGTGGGCCACCAGCTCATTGTGGACCCAGGGACCTCTATCGTCACAGGCCCCTTGGACAGCAGCAAGCAGCTGCACAGGCCACCGGGGCAGTGCCCAGCATGGAGAAGTGAGTGTCCGCCTGCGGCGGGGAGGGGCTGGCAGTAGGCGAGTCAGAATGGAGACACATCTGAGCGGGTCCTCCGTGCTGTGTTGTCGTAACACTGTAGAGTACGTCAACATCCGTGCCTTACCGGAAGTCACCCTTACCATCCCCGGAGTCCCCTACACCCTCCAACCGTCTACATCCTGCTGGTGAGAACTGCTTCCTTCTTCTACAAGTCACAGGCTGTCCTCACTCGCCTGCCACTTCCCCTTTTCAATCAGTCGCCTGCCCTCAGGATGCCCCCTCCCATCAGACCCAGCTTCAGACATTCCCTCTGCGAGGGGCCCAACTGCCTGGGCTGGGAAGGCCACCGGGCTGCCTCTAATTTGCCGTTCTGCTGTGAAGCAGCAGCCAACCTTGCACAAGACATTTAATGAGGTTTCCTGACAATGTCGGTCGGAGGGGGGTACTTTTCAACTGACAAAGTTTAATCCCTCAACCACCAAGACAGACCAGGATCCTTTCATCCCATTTTATAGATAAGGGAATGGAGACTCAGAGAGTTAAGTGATTCAAGATATGAGCTGCTGGGGTCGGGGTGGGGATACAGAATAACGTTATATCTCTTCTAACATTCAAGCTAACCTTCTCCTCAAACAAGAAAATGCTTGTTCCAGGGGACTGGTAGATTTGGAGCGTGAGGTAGAAAGGGGACTGCCAGGCGTTTTGGAAATCTGCGATCCTGAGTTTTCAACATGGCATTTCTTTGGCGACACACTCTAATACACTGGCTTTGCCCAAGAGTTCCACATGGCATCAGGGTCACTGCACCAGATTGGAAGCAGTAAGGCGTGAATGGAGGGCTTTGCCTACCCCCACACCTTGACCTCCGTTAACCTCTTCTCAAAGCCACCAAGTATAAATAGGCAAAGCAAATGAAAATGAATGTTTTGCTTTAAAACACAGCTCCATGTCAAGCCCGTTGAGCTCCTCCAACAAAGGAATTCTGGAGCTGTCACTGTGAACACCATGCTGAGGGCAAATTAGACATTCCAATTGCGCTCAGCTCATTGGCCGACCCTCCCCCTCCAGTGCCTCACTCTCTCGTGGCCACCGCGTATGAGTCCCCGCTCACCCACACACCTTCCCTGGACCCTGATGGTGCCACTGTCCTTTTATGCCAGCAGTCTCCAATCACAGCCACCTCAACCCATCAAGGATGCCGTCATAAATCTGCATCTTTATCTCCTTCTTCTCAGGAAGACTCTTGAAGCCCACAGTGAATTTTCCCAAACCCTCATTGGCAACCTCAAATTTCAAATGGTTGTTGAAACAACAACACCTACTTGTTAGACCTCAAGTTTTCACCAAATCGAAAAAGCAGGTTCGGGGAGGTCACACTCTTCTCATGGAATAATGGATGCCTACTTGCCTTAAAGCCAGAAGAAGCCACTCAAATGATTCTTCCCAGAAAACCAACAAGAGAATAGCAGTGGTGAGTCACTTACAGAGCAATGCATCTACTTTAACAAATTAAGTTGAGCTGTGCTGGAAACTAAAGAAACCAGAATTTAAGCCAAGATCTTCCAACGCAAGCCTTTTGCTGTTCCAGCCATGCAACAAGGTTTGAGTTTTCCCAGTTGTAAAATGCGGGTGTATAATAGATGAACGATTATCAAAACTGTAGAACTTAAAAGCCGAGACCTACATATACGAAACTGTGCGAACACTTCATTGAGTGAACATGGATAGGTATATGAAAAGGGGAGAAAAACTGATCTCGGGTTGCCCCAGCCTGCAGCAGAGGAAGCGGGGTTTCAGTTCCCAGCCTGAGGCTGTAGTCAGGCCCAGGCTGTGAGAGCACCGAGTCTTGGCCTCTAGACCACCAGGGACCAATCGCCAGTGGCACGGCCCTGGCTCGTCAGCTGTGTAGGAGCGAATTTCCACATAGAGATGGGAAGTAGTGAAGCGAGTAAAATGTTTATTAGGAGGAAAAAAGTATGTGTGGATAGACACATGCACGGGCTCAGAGAGAGTCAAACTCTCACGGCAGTTCGAATCACTTTTATGGGACATTTCTTCTGGGTTTCCTTTGGCCAATCATCGGGCTCTGCCTGGTTCTGAGTCCGTATTCGGTGTATTTCAGGGTCCTCCCATGTGTGCACACATATCTCTTGGCCAAGATAGATTCTAGAGAAAAGGCCCACGGGTAGCTGATATCACTTACTGTGGGGTGGCGCCTCCTCCCTTCCTGACCTCCAGAGAGCTTTTCTGCCTGTATGTAGTCTGGGAGTCTCCTTAACTTCAAGAATAAGGAAATCTGCAGTCTTTTATCTCTGGTCTGGGTAGGGCCCAGCCTGTTTCTCCCTCTAGTTTGCAGTATCTGAGCACCGGGCAGAACCTACCTGCTCAGCTTGGGGCTTATCCATCTCCCGCCTCAGAACCCACCAGCCACAGCTGTGAAGCAGCTTTCCAGCACCGTTCAGCGCAGCTGCCACCACCACACAGCAGAGCTTCTAGTCAGCCCTACTTCCTTCTTTCCCTGTATTTGTGTTCTTCCTTCCAACTCCAGAAATTCACGGCTGGAATGAAGTTTTGAGCCAGTGGCTTTCGAGATTCTGACATCCAGCCTCCAGCGGGGTCCTTCTGGACACTAGGCAGTATCTTCATTAGCTGCTTTTCCTCTGTCTTTGGCCGAGGGAACACCCGTGTGGGGCTGGCCCCAGCAGCCCCCTAAGCAGGGGCCGTGTGTCTGTGCCTACCCCCTTGGAAATTCAGCCGGGTATTCTCCACAGGTGTCAAAAAGTTATTCTAGAGAGAATGCAGTTGTTCCAGAGCTGCAACCAAATTAGAGTGAAACAGCATGAGAGCGTACACACAAACACACACTCACACACACTTCGCACACACCCACATACACACCAACTCCACCTCCATGATGGAAGAACTAACTGTATGCCCATACTTTTTATTGCTTTTGGCTAATGGTGGACATCTGGCCTGGGAAGACTTCTTACCGGAGCTGCTGGATAGTAGAATAACTCTGAGGTCCTAGGGGATGTGGGAACCACAGCCACAACCCTAAGGAATATGGGAAACATTTATTGCTTTACTGCTTTCTGTCTTGTGATGGAAATCTCCAAACATGTGCCCAAGCAGAGATCACAATACAGTAAATCCCTGTGCACCCCAGCTCAATTTTTACAACACACGGCCAGGCCTGTTTTATCTTGCACCACCAGCCACTCCTCTCCCCAGCCCCACATACCTGGATTATTTTGAAGCAAATTCTTAGCATTATATTATAAATCATCACATCAAAAATTTATCCATAAACCTTTCTAATACAGGTATCCCCTGCTTTTCAAAAGTTCACTTTATACCACTTAGATTTTATGAAAGACATACTTTAGTATCTGGGCTTTCCAGGTGGTGCTAATGGTAAAGAACTTGCCTGCCAATGCAAGAGACGTAAGAGACAAGGGTTCAGTCCTTGGGTCAAGTAGATCCCCTGGAGGAAGGTATGGCAACCCACTCCAGGACTCTTGCCTGGAGAATCCCATGGAGAGAGGAACCTGGCGGGTTACAGTCCATAGGGTTGCAGAGTCGGACATGACCGAAGTAACTTAGCATGCAAGTATGCACACACCAAAAGACTTCATGGCTAAACCTATATGCACACACTTTTTTTGGTTTTGTTTTTAGTCTTTTTTACCTTTATATATATAATGTATGTATAGTCTTTTTGCCTATATATATATATACATATATTTATTTAACGAAATTATTGTTTTCAGAGTGAATTGAGAATAATCTGATCCAAATAAACCAAGAGCAGCGTAAGAAATTTCTTGCCTGGGAAATCCTGTGGACAGAGGAGCCTGGTGAGCTACAGTCCATGGAATCATAAAGAGTCAGACACGACTGAGCGACTTCACCATCAGATCAGATCAGATCAGTCGCTCAGTCGTGTCTGACTCTTTGCGACCCCATGAACTGCACCACGCCAGGCCTCCCTGTCCATCACCAACTCCTGGAGGTCACTCAGACTCACATCCATCAAGTCAGTGATGCCATCCAGCCATCTCATCCTCTGTCGTCCCCTTCTCCTGCCCCCAATCCCTCCCAGCATCAGAGTCTTCTCCAATGAGTCAACTCTTCGCATCAGGTGGCCAAAATACTGGAGTTTCAGCTTTAGCATCATTCCTTCCAAAGAAATCCCAGGGCTGATCTCCTTCAGAATGGACTGGTTGGATCTCCTTGCAGTCCAAGGGACTCTCAAGAGTCTTCTCCAACACCACAATTCAAAAGCATCAATTCTTCGGCGCTCAGCCTTCTTCACAGTCCAGCTCTCACATCCATACATGACCACAGGAAAGACCATAGCCTTGACTAGGCGAACCTTTGTTGGCAAAGTGATGTCTCTGCTTTTGAATATGCTATCTAGGTTGGTCATAACTTTCCTTCCAAGGAGTCAGATCAGATCAGATCAGATCAGTCGCTCAGTCGTGTCCGACTCTTTGCGACCCCATGAACCGCAGCACGCCAGGCCTCCCTGTCCATCACCAGCTCCCGGAGGTCACTCAGACTCGCATCCATCGAGTCAGTGATGCCATCCAGCCATCTCATCCTCTGTCGTCCCCTTCTCCTGCCCCCAATCCCTCCCAGCATCAGAGTCTTCTCCAATGAGTCAACTCTTCGCATGAGGTGGCCAAAATACTGGAGTTTCAGCTTTAGCATCATTCCTTCCAAAGAAATTCCAGGATTGATCTCCTTCAGAATGGACTGGTTGGATCTCCTTGCAGTCCAAGGGACTCTCAAGAGTCTTCTCCAACACCACAGTTCAAAAGCATCAATTCTTCGGCGCTCAGCCTTCTTCACAGTCCAGCTCTCACATCCATACATGACCACAGGAAAGACCATAGCCTTGACTAGGCAAACCTTTGTTGGTAAAGTAATGTCTCTGCTTTTGAATATGCTATCTAGGTTGGTCATAACTTTCCTTCCAAGGAGCAAGCGTCTTTTAATTTCATGGCTGCAGTCACCATCTGCAGTGATTTTGGAGCCCAGAAAAACAAAGTCTGACACTGTTTCCACTGTTTCCCCATCTATTTCCCATGCAGTGATGGGACCAGATGCCATGATCTTCGTTTTCTGAATGTTGAGCTTTAAGCCAACCTTTTCACTCTCCACTTTCACTTTCATCAAGAGGCTTTTAGCCCCTCTTCAATTTCTGCCATAAGAGTGGTGTCATCTGCATATCTGAGGTTATTGATATTTCTCCCGGCAATCTTGATTCCAACTTGTGTTTCTTCCAGTCCAGCATTTCTCATGATGTACTCTGCATATAAGTTAAATAAACATGGTGACAATATGCAGCCTTGACGTACTCCTTTTTCTATTTGGAACCAGTCTGTTGTTCCAACCAGTAACGCCGAAGAAGCTGAAGTTGAACAGTTCTATGAAGACCTACAAGACCTTTTAGAACTAACACCCAAAAAAGATGTCCTTTTCATTATAGGGGACTGGAATGCAAAAGTAGGAAGTCAAGAAACACCTGGAGTAACAGGCAAATTTGGCCTTGGAATACGGAATGAAGCAGGGCAAAGACTAATAGAGTTTTGCCAAGAAAATGCACTGGTCATAGCAAATACCCTCTTCCAACAACACAAGAGAAGACTCTATACATGGACATCACCAGATGGTCAACACCGAAATCAGATCGATTATATTCTTTGCAGCCAAAGATGGAGAAGCTCTGTACAATCAGCAAAAACAAGACCAGGAGCTGACTGTGGCTCGGACCATCAACTCCTTATTGCCAAATTCAGACTGAAATTGAAGAAGGTAGAGAAAACTACTAGACCATTCAGGTATGACCTAAATCAAATCCCTTATGAGTATACAGTGGAAGTGAGAAATAGATTTAAGGGCCTAGATCTGATAGATAGAGTGCCTGATGAACTATGGAATGAGGTTCCAAGGAGTAGGCGTCTTTTAATTTCATGGCTGCAGTCACCATCTGCAGTGATTTTGGAACCCAGAAAAATAAAGCCTGACACTGTTTCCACTGTTTCTCCATCTATTTCCCATGTAGTGATGGGACCGGATGCCATGATCTTCGTTTTCTGAATGTTGAGCTTTAAGCCAACCTTTTCACTCTCCACTTTCACTTTCATCAAAAGGCTTTTTAGTTCCTCTTCACTTTCTGCCATAAGGGTGGTGTCATCTGCATATCTGAGGTTATTGATATTTCTCCCAGCAATCTTGATTCCAACTTGTGTTTCTTCCAGTCCAGCATTTCTCATGATGTACTCTGCATATAAGTTAAATAAACATGGTGACAATATACAGCCTTGACGTACTCCTTTTCCTATTTGGAACCAGTCTGTTGTTCCATGACCAGTTCTAACTGTTGCTTCCTGTCCTGCATACAGATTTCTCAAGAGGCAGATCAGGTGGTCTGGTATTCCCATCTCTTTCAGAATTTTCCACAGTTTCTTGTGATCTACACAGTCAAAGGCTTTGGCATAGTCAATAAAGCAGAAATAGATGTTTTTCTGGAACTCTCTTGCTTTTTCCATGATCCAGTGGATGTTGGCAATTTGATCTCTGGTTCCTCTGCCTTTTCGAAAACCAGCTTGAACATCAGGAAGTTCACGGTTCACATACTGCTGAAGCCTGGCTTGGAGAATTTTGAGCATTACTTTACTAGTGTGTGAGATGAGTGCAATTGTGCGGTAGTTTGAGCACTCTTTGGCATTGCCTTTCTTTGGGATTGGGATGAAAACTGACCTTTTCCAATCTTGTGGCCACTGCTGAGTTTTCCAGATTTGCTGGCCTATTGAGTGCAGCACTTTCACAGCATCATCTTTCAGGATTTGAAATAGCTGCACTGAAATTCCATCACTTTCACTAGCTTTGTTTGTAGTGATGCTCTCTAAGGCCCACTTGACTTCACATTCCAGGATGTCTGGCTCTAGGTCAGTGATCACACCATCATGATTATCTGGGTCATGAAGCTCTTTTTTGTACAGTTCTTCTGTGTATTCTTGCCACCTCTTCTTAATATCTTCTGCTTCTGTTAGGTCCATACCATAGCTCAGTTGGTAAAGAAACTGCCTGCAATGCAGGAGACCTGGTTCGTTTCCTGGGTCAGGAAGATCTCCCGGATAAGGGATAGGCTACCCACTCCAGTATTCTTGAACTTCCCTTGTGGCTCAGCTGGTAAAGAATCCGCCTTCAATGCGGGAAACCTGGGTTCGATCCCTGGATAGGGAAGATCTCCTGAAGAAGCGAAAGGTTACCCACTCCAGTATTCTGGCCTGGAGAATTCCATGGACTGAATATCCATGGGGTCGCAAAGAGTCGGACACGACTGAGCACCTTTCACTTCACTTCACTTAGCGTAATAAAGGGGTTAACAACACAAGCTCTGTGGAGGCAGCGGCCAACGTTCAGAGAACATCCCCACAGTCTGTCTCCTCAAGGATGATTTCTACGTGGGCAGCTGTGCTGGTGCAGCCGCCTGGTACCTGTGGTTCCAGGAGCCTGGGCGGCGGAGCTGAGTGTGAAGGTGATGCTTCAGTCACATCTTAGGAAGTGAAAGCCCCCTCCGTCTCCAGGCTGCCCTCACCCAGTTCTGTTCTGAGCACTCTGGCCCCTCAAGGCAGAAGTGGCGCTTTCAGTATGGACTCGACTCCTGCTGCCTGTGTAAACCTGCTTAGCCCAAGAAGCTGCTTTGGCTTTTCCACAACTGACTTTGGCTCCTTGTGACCTTCGCCTCTGACATCCAGGACCCTGTTCCATGTCTGACACTAGGTCACCACCTCTCAGGGACGGGCCAGGAGTTTGGGCCAGGCTTCACCGTGCCCTGGGAAGGATGCTGCATCCATTTCCTAGGGCTGCCACAGCCAGGCACCACAAAGTGAGTGGCCTAAGTCACAGGTATCTATTGCCTCCCAGTTCTGGAGGCTAGAAACCAAGACGGATGGTGTCAGCAAGGCCACAGTCCTCCTTGGAATCGTGGGAAGAATCCCTGCTCACCTGAGCCAGCCTCTGGTGGCGGCTGGAGTCCTTGCCATCCTGGGCTTGCAGCTGTGCTGCTCCGGGCTCTGCCTCCCTCATCCCCTGATGCCGTCCCCGCGTGTGTCTGTGTCTCTTCCTTCTTATAAGGATGCCGACCATATCAGATGAAGGGCCCACCCCACTCTAGAATGACCTCACCTCAATTTTAATTGCACTTTCAACGACCCTATTCCCATATAGGGTCATTCTGAGGCATAGGGCTTCAGACTCCAACCTATATCTTTCAGGAGATCAAAATTCAAGCCAGAGCAAATGCTCTGATAACTAACTGCTCTTAGAAGAACCCCTAAAGTCCTTTCAGGGGGTTTTGGTGTTTTGTTCTTCTTTTCTTTTTCTTCTTTCCCTCACAAAAAATCTGTAAATCAGGCAGAAGAGGTTTTCTTACCTTGCTTTGTTAGTGGGGAAATTGGAGTATAAAACAATGACATGATTTGTCAAAAATAGAGATAAAAATAGGATGCAAATCTAGCAGCTCCTCACCCACGGCTTCTGATTCATATTCCTCCCCCGCTCGGGCAACTGGCAGTTCAGGGTATGTCAAAGGTAAAGATGAAAGGTTGATTCCAGCCAGTCTCCCTAACAATGTTTTCTTGTTAAACTAAAAATGTATAAGCTACTGAAAGATTAGTGGTTGCCGACTCCCCCAAAGAATCCAAACACCTTCCTCCTGCCTGCTCCTACATGGAGATAAGATCCTGCCAAGAGGATTCCAGGAACCCACTACTGTTTGTGGGGGGACAGGAGGCATCACTTCCTTTGAGGCATCGTCCTCCTCCTGTTCTAAGCCCTATACCCTCTCCTGGGAGGGCCGGGGGGAGGGGGGCCCTGGGGTTCCCATCATCACCACCGACATGACAGGAAGAACACAGGCCTCATGTCACCCCTGTCTGAGGCTCTCGCCTGGGAATGGGAATCTTAAGTGGACCCCACAGGGTGGAGGGGTGCCTGGCACTGAGTCGTGCGTGGCAGGCACACAGAGGCAGCTTCTGAGGCCTCAGTGATGAGGTCGTCAGGTCTTCTCTGCTTCTGTCCTTTCTGCTGTGTCTACTGTTCTCAGCTAAAGAGCTCTGGCACTTGCATATCACCATGGAAGGGAGGCTGGGATGACTGCCCCGTGTGGACGTCAGTGGCCTCAGGAGCACAGCTCAGTGACTTTGGCTAGGGAGCTCCTAAAAGAACTTGTGCTTATGAGAGGAGGTGTGAGAGAACCCACCCAACATCTACACAAACCTGGGGTGTGTGGAAGACATCAGGGTTTAGAGCCACGAGGCCAGGCCTCAGGGCCATAGTGTGTTCCACTCCTCAGCTTCAGCATCTGCCCGCGTCTTTTCCACACTTGCTAGGTTATGGCATAACAGTAGCTTCTTTAACAGAGTACGCGCCCATCTCGGGCAAATCAAGTGGCTTAACACAATCGAAGTGTATTCCTCATTCATGGAGAGGCCAGTTGAAAAGACAATGCTTCCAAACCCTGGACTTCATGTGCCTGTGGTTCCCGCACCCCCTTGGACCTCAGAGTCATTCTACTGTCCTGTGGACAGGGAGAGTGCAGCAGCTCTGCTAGGAAGTCTTCCCAGGCCAGATCTGAAAGAGGCCCAGGTACCAGCGGGACACTTCTCTGGGTTTACTTGACTTGAGGTCTACAGGAGCAGGCGCTCTGTCTTGTTCATCATTCTGCCCATCGGCTAAAATGCGGTCCATGGCCACACCTGTCTACAGGGGCTGGGAACGGGTGGCGAGCTGTGGCCTGGCAGTGTATGGGGGCTTGAATAAACACTGATCGTCTCTGCCTCACCAGGCCTCTTGCTAGGGTCCCTTCTTTTCTCCTGCTTCTTAAACGTGAGTATGTCTCACGTCTGCCTCAGCCTCTTCTCTCTGTCCCCTTCCCACCACACTGGGATGGGGTGTCTCTGCTGGGTATGGCCTATGGAGACAGTTCCCGAGTTGACGGACAATCTCTAAACCTGTGACTTTTTCAAATTAGCTCCTGTATCTTTGTTTCTCATCCTGCACTAGTCTGGTCATACAATTCTTTCGTTTGCCCAGCAAATATTTATGGAGCCCTACCTTAGGCCTGTTTCCCTAAGGGGAAATTTTTTTGAAATGCCTGAGTTAACTTTTTATTGGGAAGTTCAGTTCCAAGGAAGCAAGAAAGCAGAAAAGGGAAGTGAGAAAGAGAAGGGGAATAGATACAAGGAGGTGAGCTCAGAATGGACCATTGGCAGGATGATGTGAGGGCCGTGAGTGAGTTAGGGTTCCTATCTGCCAGCATCTTTCTTCTCCTGGATCTGTTGCTCAGAGCCTTTCTTGGGGGATTTGGTCTCTGAACGTCCGACTTGTAATCGCGGCCTCTCCAGGAAACTCCTGGGAGCCAGGGTTCCTGCCATCCCCCCAGCCTAGGAGGAGGCCCAGCACCCTGTCCTTGGTCAGCACCCTGCCCGCAGGCTCCTTGACCCAGGTGATCGTTTTCACAGGTCTGAGACCGGGAAACGGCAGGAGCCCTCCCAGTACTGCTCTGGCCAGAAACAAGATGGAGACCGGGGAGGAGGCAGGCCTAGCCCAGAGCAAGTGCCGGGCACTGCCCCTGCAGCCTAGGCACACAAGCACGCACCAGACAGGTAGAGTCTGCCCTCACGGAGCCTAACTGGGGTCAGGAAGACGTCCCGCTGACAGGAGCCCCGTACCCCCTGCCAATCACGTTGTCTCCCCCCAGGGTGAGTGGCATCACACCCTGACCCCCAGGCTGCGGCCTCCTCTACAGAGCCGGCCGCTCCCCCACCCCTCACATGCCCTCCAACCCCCAAGCAGTCCTCAGGTTCAGTCAGCAATCGTAAGCACCCCCCAAGTGCCTGAAGTGAGGGCAGACAGCGTCTTGCTCCCCACTGAGTACAGGGCTTGCAGCCACACCCAGCCAATAGGGTTGCCACGACATCTGCCGGGGGGCCATGGTGATGGTGCCAGGCCGTGGCTTAACTCCACGACGGCCCTGGTGGGTCTGTCACCAGATCGCTTCCGCCACTTGTTCCCTTGAGCCCCAGTCACTGCCTTTCACCAGGACTATTTCCAGAGCGTCCCAACCATCTGACCGGGTCTCTCCTCCTCCCAGACACATTTCGGAAGCCCGGCTCTAACCACATTTGCCCCTGCTCCAGCTTCCCAGCAGCTCCTCACAGCTCACCTCAAAGCCAGGCTCTGGGCTCCCAGGCTCTGGAGGGCCCGGCCTCCATCTCATCTCCTCCTTCCACTGCCCTGTCTTCTACCCTGGGCCAAACAGGGCCATCTCCATTTCCTCAGCTTCATAGTTTTACTCCCAAGATTCTTTCTTCCGTGTTCACCAGAGGAGCACAGTCCCCAGAAGGACTCCTTTTCAACAAGTGTTGACATTGTAGCCATGAGATATTAGACCCAGTGCCACAAAAATCCAGGTTGGCCTCTCAGCGCTGTGGGGTGTGCCTGTGACACGGTCAGCCCTGACAGGCGCCTCTTTTGTGCCATCTCTCTTCTGCCAAGCAGATCAGCCTGTCCTCTTGAAAGCAAGGGGGGCCCTATCGGGTTCCCAGCACCGAGGACCTTTCCCCCTCATTTCTTGTAGGCCAGACTCCAGCCTCCATGACCTTTCCTGAGGTCCAAAGGGCAGATGTGAACAGCTGCTAATCAAGAGAGGAGCCACCAGGAACCACCTGAGGCAAATATTAAAGGGCCCAGAGGATTAGGAGACTGTACACACCCTCTTCTCGTTCAGCAAGCCTACTCTTGGGAAGTATTGTCACAAAGCTTCCCATCAAGTCCTTGGCGGGGGCGGAGGGGCGGGGGGGGGGGAGCGGGTGGAGGGACACTTAGTTTTTCAAGGTGGGAGTCTACTGTGTCACCCTTTGCCTGGCAAAGGAATAAAGCTGTCCTTTGCTATTTCACCCGAAACTCTGACTCTGAGACTCCATTCAGCACCAGTGTGCAGAGAAGCTGAGCTCTCAACATCACTCTCCCTGCCACCCAGGGCCCACGCCGTCCCCCCGACAAGACCACTTCTCATAGTGAACCTCACTCCCTGGCCACATACCATACATCTGCACATGTTCCCAAGGCATGCATCTTTTTTTTTTTTAACTTTCACTTTCACTTAGATTTACAGCAAGTTTAAGAAACAGGTTCAGAAATACATATATCTGCCCCACCTCCCTCCCACCACCCCTTGCCCCCACTACCCCACGAAAAACACAAAGCCTCACAATCAACATCCGACATCAGAATGTTACATTCGTTTTAACTAATGGACCTATACTGATACATCATTCTCTCTCAAAGTCCATGCTTTATATTAGGGTTCATTCTTGGTGTTGTACATTCTGAGTTTGAATACATTTCTAATGACATATGTCCACCATTGAAGTATCATACAGGATATTTTCACTGTCCTAAAAATCCTCCGTGCTCTGCCTATTCATCCTTCCTTCCACCCTAACGCCGGGCAAACACTAATCTTTTTGATCTCCATCGTTTGCCTTTTCAGTATATCATATCGTGGGAATCATTATAAACTGTAGCCTTTTCAGACTGGCCTCTTTCACTTAGTGATATGCATTTCAGTTTCTTCTATGGCTTTCCAATGCTTGATAGTTCATTACTTTTTAGCATTGAATAAGATTCCATTGCCTGGAAGTATCACAGTTCATTTATTTATTCACTTACTGAAGGATATCTTGGTTGCTTCCAAGTTTTGGCATTTACAAGTGGAGCTACTGTAAACATCCATGGGCAGGGTTTTGTGTGAACATAAAATTTCAACCCCTTTGCATAAATATCAAGGAGTATAATTTCTAGGTCACAGGATAATAGTACTGGAGTGGATTGCCATTTCCTTCTCCAAGGGATCTTCCCAACCCAGGGATCGAACCCAGGTCTCCCGCATCTTAGACAAATGCTTTACCATCTGAGCCACCAGGGAAGTCCTAGATTTGTAAGAGACTGCCAAACTATCTTCCAAAGTGGGTGTACCATTTTTCAATCCGACCAGCAATGAATGAGAATTTCTTGTGCTCTACATGCTCACCAGCACTCACCAGCATTCAGTGTTGTCAATGTTCTGAATCTTGGCAGTGCTTTTAGGTGTATAGTGGTATCCTATTGTTTTAATTGGCATAATTTGCATTTCCCTGATGACCTGATATGGAGCATCTTTTCATATGCTTACTTGCCATCCATGTATCTTCTCTGATGAGGTGTCAAACTATTTTCCCATTTTTAAAATTGAAATGTTTAATTATTGTTGAGTTGTAGTACTTCCTTATATATTTTATTTTATTTATTTATTTATTTATTAAAATTTTATTTTATTTTTTAACTTTACAATATTGTATTGATTTTGTCATATATTGAAATGAATCTGCCACAAGTATACATGTGTTCCCCATCCTGAACCCTCCTCCTTCCTCCCTCCCCATACCATCCCTCTGGGTCATCCCAGTGCACCAGCCCCAGGCATCCGTTATCAGGCATCGTACCTGAACTGGCGACTCGTTTCAAATATGATATTATACATATTTCAATGCTATTCTCCCAAATCATCCCACCCTCTCCCTCTCCCAGAGTCCAAAAGACTGTTCTATACATCAGTGTCTCTTTTGCTGTCTCGTAAACAGGGTTATCGTTACCATTTTTCTAAATTCCATATATATGCGTTGCTGCTGCTGCTGCTGTTACTAAGTTGCTTCAGTCGTGTCCGACTCTGTGCGACCCCATAGACGGAAGCTCACCAGTCTCCCCTGTCCCTGGGATTCTCCAGGCAAGAATACTGGAGTGGGTTGCCATTTCCTTCTCTGGCATGCATCTTCCCATGAAAATCCTTCCTCTCCACAAAGCTTTCCTGTTTGAGATCCTTTAAATCACAACCCTTTAGCTGTGTTTCTTATACCATTATTTGCACCATGTCTTATTCCCACTGATAAAATGCCAAGTATCCGTTTTGTGTCCCCACGAAGGGTCTCACTGTTGAATGAATGCGTGCAAGAGAAAGAAAGGAAGGAAATTCAATGAACACATAGTCAGGGCCTCCCCCACAGAGCAGAGGCCAAATGCCATTTTCCACTGGAGCCTGTGTCAGAGGGAGAGAGGGGAAGCTGCTGACTTTTGATCCATGTGGACAGAGGAAGCAGAAACTAGAACCCAAAGGTCCTTGGTGACTTGGCTTCCCAAGGCGTTAAGGGCAGTTCGGCAATCATCTCCTGAAAGTTTAAGTTTCAGTCTCACGTTCAAAATCAGCTGAGGACAGCCCACTTCCCCTGCTCACAAGCGCCCACGGCAGCCAGGGGCCCGTGATCACGTCTACATGCTCTCTGCTGCTGCTAAGTCGCTTCAGTCGTGTCCGACTCTATGTGACCCCAGAGACAGCAGCCCACCAGACTTCCCCATCCCTGGGATTCTCCAGGCAAAAACACTGGAGTGGGTTGCCATCTCCTTCTCCAAACATGCTCTCTAAAGAGGCTCAAATGTACTTCTACTACGTTACAGATACCTGTCTGTCCCCTCCCCCAGCACACACGTGTCATTTAAAACCGGGTCTCAGAAAAGGAGAAGAATGAGGGGCAGGGAATTCCAAAGTGCACCCATTTAAAAGCAAATCGGCTGTCAGAAACCAGTGGTTGTCCTGAGGGTGAACTGATACACCCTTTCAGTTCAAGTAGACCAAGAGGAATTTGCCCTGGAATTTTTCCAACTTTAATGTATGCTGTCCAATTATTACACTTCATGGAAATCACTGCACCCTCCCTCCAGGCATGTTTGCCAGTGAAACAAAGAAACGAGTTTCAACTAGAGCTTTTGTTCCATCAAACACTCCTTTCCAGGCCCTGTATCTGTCACTACATGTGGCCAAGTGTAGGTTCGAGGATATTAAGTCCACCCTTAAGAAATGTATAGTCTAGTTGACCAAACAGACCTAGACAGTAAGCAGCGATGAAGAGGTATTGGAGACTCAGAATGGACAAAAGAAGAACTTTCTAACAATGAGGACTATTAAACAAAGGATGGACCTCATGAGGAGGGAAAAATCCCAGCTCAGGAGGAATGTGGGGATGGCGGGGCAGGCATGCCCCCAGTGTATAAACGTATTATAAACCTTAGAGGGGTTCCTTGGGATCTGGACTCACCACATTTGCAAGTGGATCACAATAAACTGTGGAAAATTCTGAAAGAGATGGGAATACCAGACCACCTGACCTGCATCTTAAGAAATATGTATGCAGGTCAGGAAGCAACAGTTAGAACTGGACATGGAACAACAGACTGTTTCCAAATAGGAAAAGGAGTATGTCAAGGCTGTATATTGTCACCCTGCTTATTTAACTTATATGCAGAGTACATCATGAGAAATGCTGGGCTGGAAGAAGCACAAGCTGGAATCAAAATTGCTGGGAGAAATATCAATAACCTCAGATATGCAGATGACACCACCCTTATGGCAGAAAGTGAAGAGGAACTAAAAAGCCTCAAAGAGGAGAGTGAAAAAGTTGGCTTAAAACTGAACATTCAGAAAACGAAGATCATGGCATCTGGTCCCATCACTTCATGGGAAATAGATGGGGAAACAGTGGAAATAGTGTCAGACTTGATTTTTCAGGGCTCCAAAATCACTGCAGTTGGTGACTGCAGCCATGAAATTAAAAGACGCTTACTCCTTGGAAGGAAAGTTACAACCAACCTAGATAGCATATTCAAAAGCAGAGACATTACTTTGCCAACAAAGGTCTGTCTAGTCAAGGCTATGGTTTTTCCTGTGGTCATTTATGGATGTGAGAGTTGGACTATAAAGAAGGCTGAGCACCGAAGAATTGATGCTTTTGAACTGTGGTGTTGGAGAAGACTCTTGAGAGTCCCTTGGACTGCAAGGAGATCCAACCAGTCCATTCTGAAGGAGATCAGCCCTGGGATTTCTTTGGAAGGAATGATGCTAAAGCTGAAACTCCAGTACTTTGGCCACTTCATTCGAAGAGCTGACTCATTGGAAAAGACTCTGATGCTGGGAGGGATTGGGGGCAGGAGGAGAAGGGGACGACAGAGGATGAGATGGCTGGATGGCATCACTGACTCGATGGATGTGAGTCTGAGTGACCTCCGGGAGTTGGTGATGGACAGGGAGGCCTGGCGTGCTGCGGTTCATGGGGTCGCAAACAGTCGGACACGACTGAGCAACTGAACTGAACTGAAACTCACTTTATCCCCCTTTAATCTGCCAACCATAGTTACCCAAGGCATAGTTACCTACAGGCAGCTCAAATGAACCTCACACTGATGGTACTGAGCAGGACCCTGTGGGACTCTAGGGTGATAGGGAGTAAACAGACAAAGTAGGTGACTGAATAGTTAATCCCACTAGGGAGCTGTCAAAATATATATATGAGAGAGAGAGAGAGAGAGAGAGATCAGTCACTCAGTCGTGTCCGACTCTTTGCAACCCCATGAATCGCAGCACGCCAGGCCTCCCTGTCCATCACCAACTCCTGGAGGTCACTCAGACTCACATTCATCGAGTCAGTGATGCCATCCAGCCATCTCATCCTCTGTCGTCCCCTTCTCCTCCTGCCCCCAATCCCCCCCAGCATCAGAGTCTTCTCCAATGAGTCAACTCTTTGCATGAGGTGGCCAAAATACTGGAGTTTCAGCTTTAGCATCATTCCTTCCAAAGAAATCCCAGGGTTGATCTCCTTCAGAATGGACTGGTTGTATCTCCTTACAGTCCAAGGGACTCTCAAGAGTCTTCTCCAACACCACAGTTCAAAAGCATCAATTCTTCAGCGCTCAGCCTTCTTCACAGTCCAACTCTCACATCCATACATGACCACAGGAAAGACCATAGCCTTGACTAGGCGAACCTTTGTTGGCAAAGTGATGTCTCTGCTTTTGAATATGCTATCTAGGTTGGTCATAACTTTCCTTCCAAGGAGTAAGCGTCTTTTAATTTCATGGCTGCAGTCACCATCTGCAGTGATTTTGGAGCCCAGAAAAGTAAAGCCTGATACTGTTTCCACTGTTTCTCCATCTATTTCCCATGTAGTGATGGGACCAGATGCCATGATCTTCGTTTTCTGAATGTTGAGCTTTAAGCCAACCTTTTCTCTCTCCACTTTCACTTTCATCAAGAGGCTTTTTAGTTCCTCTTCACTTTCTGCCATAAGGGTGGTGTCATCTGCATATCTGAGGTTATTGATATTTCTCCCAGCAATCTTGATTCCAACTTGTGTTTCTTCCAGTCCAGCATTTCTCATGATGTACTCTGCATATAGGTTAAATAAACATGGTGACAATATGCAGCCTTGACGTACTCCTTTTCCTATTTGGAACCAGTCTGTTGTTCCATGACCAGTTCTAACTGTTGCTTCCTGACCTGCATACAGATTTCTCAAGAGGCAGATCAGGTGGTCTGGTATTCCCATCTCTTTCAGAATTTTCCACAGTTTCTTGTGATCTACACAGTCAAAGGCTTTGGCATAGTCAATAAAGCAGAAATAGATGTTTTTCTGGAACTCTCTTGCTTTTTCCATGATCCAGTGGATGTTGGCAATTTGATCTCTGGTTCCTCTGCCTTTTCGAAAACCAGCTTGAACATCAGGAAGTTCACGGTTCACATACTGCTGAAGCCTGGCTTGGAGAATTTTGAGCATTACTTTTCTAGCGTGTGAGATGAGTGCAATTGTGCGGTAGTTTGAGCACTCCTTGGCATTGCCTTTCTTTGGGATTGGGATGAAAACTGTCCTTTTCCAATCTTGTGGCCACTGCTGAGTTTTCCAAATTTGCTGGCCTATTGAGTGCAGCACTTTCACAGCATCATCTTTCAGGATTTGGAATAGCTCCACTGGAATTCCATCATCTCCACTAGCTCTGTTCGTAGTGATGCTTTCTAAGGCCCACTTGACTTCACATTCCAGGATGTCTGGCTCTAGGTCAGTGATCACACCATCATGATTATCTGGGTCGTGAAGCTCTTTTTTGTACAGTTCTTCTGTGTATTCTTGCCACCTCTTCTTAATATCTTCTGCTTCTGTTAGGTCCATACCATTTCTGTCCTTTATCGAGCCCATTTTTGCATGAAATGTTTTGTTATGTTATTTTCCCGTGACCGGCGCACTAGGAGCGCGGCCGAGAGGAGCTACCCCACAACCGAGGAAAGACGGCGGTGAGGACCGGCGCACTAAGCACGGCCAAGAGGAGCTACCCCACGACCGAGGTCAGGAAGGGCGGTGGTGAGAAGAGACCCCTCGTCCAAGGTGAGGTGTGATGACCGTGCTTTGCTGGAGCAGCCGGGAAGAGATAACCCACGCCCAAGGTAAGAGAAACCCAAGTAAGACAGTAGGTCTTGCAAGAGGGCATCAGAGGGCAAATACACTGAAACCATACTCACAGAAAACTAGTCAATCTAATCACACCAGGACCACAGCCTTGTCTAACTCAATGAAATTAAGCCATGCCCCTGGGGCAACCCAGGATGGGCAGGTCATGGTGGAAAGATCTGACAGGGTGTGGTCCGCTGGAGAAGGGAATGGCAAACCACTTCAGTATTCTTGCCTTGAGAACCCCATGAACAGTAAGAAAAGGCAAAATGATAGGATACTGAAAGAGATACTCCCCAGGTCAGTAGGGGCACAATATGCTACTGGAGATCAGTGGAGAAATAACTCCAGAAAGAATGAAGGGATGGAAGCAAAACAAAAAGAATACCCAGCTGTGGATGTGTCTGGGATAGAAGCAAAGTCCGATGCTGTAAAGAGCAATATTGCATAGGAACCTGGAATGTCAGGTCCATGAATCAAGGCAAATTGGAAGTGGTCAAACAAGAGATGGCAAGAGTGAATGTTGACATTCTAGGAATTAGCGAACTAAAATGGACTGGAATGGGTGAATTTAACTCAGATGACCATTATATCTACTACTGCAGGCAGGAATCCCTAAGAAGAAATAGAGTGGCCATCATGGTCAACAAAAGTGTCCGAAATGCAGTACTTGGATGCAATCTCAAAAACGATAGAATGATCTCTATTCGTTTCCAAGGCAAACCATTCAGTGTCACAGTAATCCAAGTCTATGCCCCAACCAGTAATGCTGAAGAAGCTGAAGTTGAACAGTTCTATGAAGACCTACAAGACCTTTTAGAACTAACACCCAAAAAAGATGTCCTTTTCATTATAGGGGACTGGAATGCAAAAGTAGGAAGTCAAGAAACACCTGGAGTAACAGGCAAATTTGGCCTTGGAATATGGAATGAAGCAGGGCAAAGACTAACAGAGTTTTGCCAAGAAAATGCACTGGTCACAGCAAATACCCTCTTCCAACAACACAAGAGAAGACTCTATACATGGACATCACCAGATGGTCAACACCGAAATCAGATCGATTATATTCTTTGCAGCCAAAGATGGAGAAGCTCTATACAATCAGCAAAAACAAGACCAGGAGCTGACTATGGTTCGGACCCTGAACTCCTTATTGCCAAATTCAGACTTAAATTGAAGAAAGTAGGGAAAACCACTAGACCATTCAGGTATGACCTAAATCAAATCCCTTATGATTATACAGTGGAAGTGAGAAATAGATTTAAGGGCCTAGATCTGATAGATAGAGTGCCTGATGAACTATGGAATGAGGTTCGTGACATTGTACAGGAGACAGGGATCAAGACCATCCCCATGGAAAAGAAATGCAAAAAAGCAAAATGGCTGTCTGGGGAGGCCTTGCAAATAGCTGTGAAAAGAAGAGAAGCGAAAAGCAAAGGAGAAAAGGAAAGATATAAACATCTGAATGCAGAGTTCCAAAGAATAGCAAGAAGAGATAAGAAAGTCTTCAATGATCAATGCAAAAAATATATATATCGGAGACCCCTATACGTTAATAATTACTCAAGAAAGCAGGTTTGCTCAATGACAAAACCAAGCAGGCTTGCTTAGCAGCAAAACCATGCAACAGAAGCACGTGACATTCCCCACCCCACCCCCCCACCCCCGCCCCGATACAATGAAACAATGGTGGCATGAGACCACGCACTGCCCAGTGAGCTCAGTGCGTTAATGATCCCTAGGACATGCTCTCCGCACACATGGAAAAACAGTAACTATGGACCTAGCTTGACTGCGTAGGGATGAGAAAACCCCTGCTCACCCTGGAAGAGGAACTGGTGATGGAAACATGATGTCTACTCAGGAAAGACAAAGAAGTTCTTCTCCCGCTCCTACTTTTTCTTTGATTACAAAACTGTAGCCCACTACATTCTCGGGTGCGGCATTTCTCAGCTGCCACCCGCAAGCCTCAGCAGCATCCTATTCTAACAAATCACTGCTCTGCTGCCACTGAACTCTTCTCTGCACTGGGACTTCAGAGGCCCCAGAAATGACACCTAATGGCTTCAAGGGCACAGAATCTTTCTGTGTCCTTCGTTTCTTTGATTATAGGAAAAAGCCTTCATTCAGCCTCTGTGGCCTTCCCTGAGCGCCAATGGGCAGTTTCAAGGAGTTGTTAGTTAGGGAAGGGAGGGGATGCAGGACCAGGGAGAAGCAATGCAGACCAGCCTTGGGGCAAAGTCCTGTTTCCCCATCAATAGATACACACAACACTATCTTTAAGCTACTCTGCAGGTACTGGAAACCCCCTCCAGGTGAGAGAAGTTAAGGATTATCAATGGTATGCCGCCCACAGGCATGCAGACCCCAGACCGGTTGGACCTGAAGGATGACGGTATTAACTCACCTCATCCAAAAATGCCCATGAGCTGATCACACCTTCTTTGAACAATTACTATAAAACCTCTCACCATCTTCTTAGGTTGGGACACACAATTTTGAGGACATTAGCCCGCTGTGTCCCCCCTTTACCTGGCAAAGTAATAAAGCTATCCTTTTCTGCTTCACCCCAAAGTCTGTCTCTGGGATTTGATTTGGCACTGGTGTACAGAGAAGTTGAGCTTTAGGGAACACTATCATTTTAACTCACTGTAGGTTCCTAAGAACTTCAGGTTGGGTCACACGCTGTTACTCGAGAAGCCTGGGGAGACGTCAGGACTTGCCTCCGATCTCACGAGTCTGGTTCTGTGTGTGTGTGTGTCGGGGGTGGGGGCTTGGTGGGGAGGGAGGTATTGATGTGGTGTGTGTATGCAGTGTAAGAGTGAGGGCAAGGTGTGAGGACCAGAACCTCTCCCTAGCAGGCTGATGGAGGGACACTCATGAGTCTGATGATTCAACCAACAAAAGGGCAGCTTTACTGGCTGGCTTCCAGCAGCATTTGCAGAAGTTCCTAAAAACAGCCAGAGGCTTTTTATGGTAACAGACCCTCAGAGCCACAGACTCAGACCCTCACGCCTCTCCGGCCTCACCCCTGCCATCCTGCCCCAACCGCCCTGCCCTGCCCCAGGGCCCAGAGTCTCTGTAAACTCAGTTCTCACCAGGCCCCAGATCCAGTCTGCTAGGAAGCCCAGCTTTCCAGCCTCCCCACCCACTCCACCCACACAGCTGAGGTCACACCAGCCCAGCCTCTTTTGCAACTTTCCCAAGATTGTGCATAAAGAGAGAGGAGGAAAACTCTCTAAAGAAGGAAGTGACTTGGCCTCAACAAGTTTGCTCCCAAAGCCTTTTTCCTTTGATCTAGCTGAGACTGCTGTTCTAAGAGGAGCCCTCCAGACTCAGAGAGAACCCTCCACCTGCCATCTGAGGCTGAAGAGACTCTGGAAGCTTTTTCTGGTTTTTGTCTGTTCCAGCAACCCCAGAGGTATTTGGGTTTGTGGATGTGGGGAGGAGTGGAGGACAGGGAGGCTTTGAATCTGGCAGCTGTGGAGCGTAGATCCAGCCCAGAGACCCCTCCACACCTGAGCAGCTCCCATGGGGTGGCAGCAAGCCAAGGCAGAAAGGACTGTTTGCCCAGCCCAGGGAGCCGGGCCCAGTCGGGGCTCTGCAGGGCAGCAGGCAGGGGGCAGGACGGTGCGGCTGGCCACACAGTCAGAGGAGGGCAGAGAGGGAGCCAGCGGGGTTGGGTCCTTCAGCACCCCATCACACTAACAGGGCACCTTCCAGGATGAAACCGGGTCGATCCAAGGGTCTCGTGGGGAAACAGGAAACTCCTGGAGTAGGAAAGCGTCCCTCTTGTTCTAAATCGTAAATATTCCTCGGCGTAGCTCTGCAGAGCTTAGGGAGTCAATGAACAGAGTTGAATAAACTCAGAGCTTAGTCTCGGCTCACCTCAAGCTAGTTGTTCCCGACTCTGGAGCCCACTGAGCTGTGATGGCGTTTTGTTAACTGCCAAGTGTCGTATAATTGCTAGGCATCATTGTATATTAACAAAAATAATTGCTTTGGAGTGGCTGATCCATTCATTCCCCATCACATAAGTGTCGCAGAGATAGTGATTGATCTATATCTTCGACCTCCATACTACTGATGCGTGGTAGGCACGCAGTACATATCCTGATGGATGGATGGATAGATGACTATTTATTGAAGACTCAATATTCCTGGCATGGGTCAGCCTCTTTAGAGGGATTGAAAGGTGTGAGGCATTGTCCTGCCCTCTAGGCACTGACAGTCTACTTGGGGAGATAAGACTAATACCCCCAAAGAACTTAAAGAACGGGAATGCTGAGCCTCCTGAAACCAAGACTGTGGGTACACTTCCCCGAGGGAGCAAGTCTAAACCTGCTAGGTTTGGGGTGGATGAGGTGGAATTGCAAGCCTTCCTGAGAGGCAATAAAGACTTGTGCTCTCTTGATAGCCTCTTTTCAAAGACAAACTTGCTCCCAAGATTGTAAACCCCATTTATGTGTTTGGGTGGATACCGTTGTGATTTGCCAAGGCGTGGGAGCAGAGACGGGAGGCACTGCCATGGGGTGGGAGGAGGGGGCAGGCTTCGCAGGCTGCCGAATGCTCAAATGCTCGTCTGCCCCTGCTGACTGCCTCTCATCCCTCCTCCCTGTCCACAGCAGTGACCCCTCACCCAACACCAAGGAGGCAGAAGCTTGTGTGTGGGTCCTGGTTGGGGCCAGAAGAGCAGAGAGAGAAGGAAAGTGGGCAGGTGAAAGCAGAGCAGGTTCTTAGGAGACTGGCTTAAAAACACTTGCGTGGAGGGGGTGGGGTGCGTGGGGAGGTACCAGCGCTATCTTTCTTACTCTCCGGGCAATGAGTTATACTGTAGCTTGAGCAGATGGGCAAGGCTAGGTCCTGCCAGGCAGGAGAATAGTTCCCGGCAGACTCTGTTCTGTGTGGGCCTGGGCTGGCTGAACAGGGGCCCTGCTTTGCAAATCTGCTTTTCTCTGTTATTTAACAGTGGAGGGTGATGACTCAGTCTGGCCTCTGGAAGGATGCACTGGTTTAAAGCATTTGAGTCAGCTGGGTTGGGAGGGAGGAAGCTTAAAAGGACAGCCACTGCCAAAGCCCAGCCAAGGGTAGAACCCGGAGGATATGGGAAGAGCCTTCAGCACACACTTCCCTGGTGAGTCCAGCCAGTGTCTACCCACAAGCCACCTTCTGTCACCACGGATGCAGTCTGGTCACACTCCTGCCGCTAGTTATCCTGGGGCCGAGGACCAGGCTGTTTTATTTTTCAAGTAGAAGGACTCACATTTACTACTGAACCACCCTACCAACGCATACGCAGAGAAACAAAGAGAAAATACATTTTTTCCCCAGTAGAATGTGCCCACCTGTCCAGATTAACAGTGATTTATCATATGTATACAATAAATAGCAGTGACCTTTATACCCGATCAACATGGGACCCTCTCACGCGGGATTCCTTACAGACCCAGCTGGGTTCTTCTCCTAGGTCTCTTGGAGTTGTACCTGATCTTATTACCAGCTGTCATGTGAATCCATTGGGAGAATGGGGTATTTCTTCTGCTTTCGTTTCTTGGCCAGGAATTGCTTGATCCTGAAAGTCTTGTGAGAAGGCGTGGTGAGGAACAGAGTCAACCACAGACAGCGAGGAGTGGAGCAGGGGAAGGGGCGACATGCTGTTGTAAACAGCCCCCACAGCTAATCCCTGCCGTTCCGGGGGCAGGGGGTGGGGCTGCCTGGCAGCACACTTGGAGGGCACATTAGGGGAAGGACCAGGTGGTGGTAGGTGAGGGAGCTCAGTAGAAGCTGAGGTGAGCTAGAATCTGGAGAAGAAAAGACTCAAGTAAAACCGCCACCCTATGAATCTCAGGAGGGCTGGTGTGGAGCAGAGGAGCTGGGCCTTCTTTCTGCGGCTTCTGGGGGAAACTCACCCCTCGTGGAGGGAAGCTCTTTGGGGGGACATCTGGCTCCATCTCTCCATGAATATGGGGAGGTGTGGGAGGTGGCACCAGGTGGACTTTGGGGTCCTTCTCTAGAGTACTGGAGCAGGATCCACACCGGTCGCTTGAAATCAGCCATGGTGGGAGTCTGCACCGCAGAAAGCAGCAGGCACCGTGGATCCGGCCTCCATCCCCGCCACGGTTAGCCGTTTAACTGGGTCTTTTCAGTTTGCTGTAAGAATGTGACACACTGGCGACCCTGCAGAATCAGCCTCAGCCATGAGGGGTGTCCATTTTACCCACAAGGGAACAGACTCACCAAGGTTAGGAAACTCCTGAGGCCACAAGCATACGGAGGTGGGATGAAAATTCTGACTCTGAAACTCATGATCATGCCATGGTCCCCAGAGGCCTCTCTCCTGCCCCAGACAAACGTGACTATCCTGTCAGATGACTTTGGGCTGCCATCCATCCATCCACCTGCTCTTTTTAAAGGAATATTATCTTTATTGGATATTTTAAGTTACAATAACTTAGACTAGTGTAACAAATTTTAACAGGCTGTATATAAAGTAAAACAATAGCTCCTAGCCTTTAATCTACCTTTCCCAACCTCTTGTTAATCATTCAGTATGTATCTATTCATAGCTTTCTGTGTATTGCAAAGAAAAAAAGAGTGAAATAGCTCAGTTGTGTCCGACTCTGCGTCCCCATGGACTGTAGCCTACCACGGACTGTAGGCTTCTCCATCCCTGGAATTTTCCAGACAAGAATACTGGAGTGGGTTGCCATTTCTTCAAGGGATCTTCCTGACCCAGGGATCGAACCCGGGTCTCCTGCACTGTGGGCAGATCCTTTACCGTCTGAGTCACCTGGGAAGCCCGGAGCATGGTGGAGGGTAACACTGGAACCATTATAATTCAGCATTTCTATGGAGAATTTCTCCAGACAAGAATACTGGAGTAGGTTGCCATTTTCTTCTCCAGGGGATCTTCCCAACACAGGGATTGAACCTAGGTCTCCTGCATTGCACACAGATTCTTTACTGACTGAGCTATGAGGGAAGCCTCTGTGTATTGCAGGACAAGGCAGATATTTTTTTTTAAAGGAGTGAATTAATAAAGTGTCTGTGTATTGCAGGACAACTATAAATATAATATTAAACATATGATCACATACGTAGGGCTGTTGTTCGTTTTTATACAATTGGGATCATACTATACAAAATGTTCAGTGATTTTATTTTACTTAAATCATCATCCTTTTCCACTTCATTAATTGACTCCTTTGAAAACTGCCTAGTTACTCCAGAGTATGAATGATCATAATTTATGCCACAGTCTCTTACTGATGGACATTTAGGTTACGGTGTTCTTCAGCAATTACCTTTACAAAAATGTGTATTTGAGTGTATGTGTATTTCTGTTGGATACACTTCTAGAATTAGAATCTAGGGTATGTTCCTATTAAATGTTGTTACTTGTCAAATTGCCCTTCAAAAAGATGGTGCTAATTCATAGTCTATCAGCAATAAACAAGAGTTTTTCCCCACCCATTTGTCAACACTAATTTTTTTTTTTTACTGTTAGTTTTTTTTAATTTGTTTATTTTTTAATTGAAGGATAATTTGCTTTACAAAATTTTGTTGTTTTCTGTCAAACCTCAACATGAATCAGATATAGGTATACATATATTCCCCTCCCTTTGATTCTCCCTCCCCACCGCACCCCTCTAGGTCGGTTCAGAGCCCCTTTTTGAGTTTCCTGAGCCATACAGAAAATTCCCATTGACTATTTTGCTTATGATAATGTGAGTTTCCATGTTACTCTTCCCATACATCTGACCCTCTCCTCCGCTCTCCCCATGTTATTATCAGTCTTTTTTTATTGTTTAGTTAGCTGTTCGGCTGAGGCAGGTGTTAGCTGTGGCACGCAGGATCCTCGCTGTGTGATGCAGGACCCTTTGCTGCAGCATACGGACTCTCCAGTTTTGGTGTGCAGGTTCAGTGGTTGTGGTACACAGGCTTAGCGGTTCCATGGTGTGTTGGATCTTAGTTCCCTGACCGGGGGTCAAACCCACATCCCCTGCATTGCAAAGCAGATTCTTAACCACTGGACCACCAGGGAAGTCCCTATCATCAATCTTCTTAATTTTTGCTGTTCTGGTGGGTGGAAAAAGTAGTATTTTTTAACGTTGCATATCCTTAAAAAGTGAGTACCGCTCAAAACTTTCTACTTATCATTTGTAAGATCTCTGCTGGTTACTTATTCTTGGCTCACTTTTATGTTCTGTGTTGTCTTTGATTGTCACCTGTAGAGTACTTTACACAGAGTGGATATTGATCTTCTGTTATCCACATATGCTTTCTACCTCCCCTGCCCTCCACCCCAGCTCTGCGGCACCATGTCAATCCCAAACCATCCAGCCCCCAAGACTCTGACGGGGCCCCAAGAGGGTGTGTGATCCTCACTGCAGATTCGCAGAAGGCAATAGGTAGGACTTAGCAGTTAAGAGTGTGTTCTCTGGAGCTAGGCCTGGATTCAAATCCCAACTATTACCGTAGGCTCTGCCACTCACAGACTGCTTCTAGAGGTGAACTACATACCTGGCTTTTCTAAACACCTGCTTCTTCAGTGGTAAAACAGAGATAATAGTAGCATCAATCCCCCAGGCTATTTTGGGGTACAAATAATTACCATCAGATAGCTAATATTTCTTGAGCCCTTAATTTGTACCATAAATGAATTATAATCATGTATTATATGTTATTAACTTCACGATGATATGCATATTATTTGCATATTCACACAGTGCTCTGCACAACACCAGGCAAGTAAACTTCAGCCAAGAGGGAGTGTTGACTGCTGTGTGGTGACATGTCTCACTCCTCTGCTTCAGGACGCTCACGGACCCCTGTGGTCAGGCTGCACACGAGAGCTCCTGTCCAGCGGCCCATTCCCTCAGCTTCTGCTGTGCCTCTTACCGTTTTGGCTGCCTTTCTCTTGGTCCCCTACAGCTCTACCAGGATTTGGTTGGGGTTTACCAGACCCGAGTCGAATACCCTAGATCCGACGCACACAGATTCTACAGATTCGAACTCAGGAGGTCAGGGGGCAGCACGCACAGAGCAGCCTCTCTGGCCTCCGGCTCACACATGAGCTGCATGTGTGGCCTTAGATGAGTTATGAGTGACTTAGCTTCTCTGAGCCCCGTTGTACTCATTTTGAAGCGCAAGATTCTCCAAGTCCTAGAGAGCAGCCCCTGTGGATGCTCAGCCAGTGCTGGCTCCCTTCCCACTCCCCTGCCCCGCTGTTTTCTGACTCCCCAGGGCTCTGTACTGGCTTCTGAGGTGAAGTTAGCAGGTTACACCAAAGCTTTTAGGTAGGAGCCCACCCTCGCTCCCTTTCCTGAGTGGTGACTGATGCTTAGAGACACGTGCCCTTAGGAGCTTCTGAGTCACTTATCCTGCGGCTGGCTTCCTGGTGAGCAGTGACCCCATTACAACATACCAGCCCTGCTTAATAGCCTGACTTCTCTTCCTCTGCCTGTCTGAAGTGTGGGAAATGAATGACAAATGAGTAAATAGACATTTGACAAGATTCTTGGCCTGATAGTCGTGACCATTAACCTTGCTTCCTTCGTAGGCTTTCTCCCCGCACTCTCACCTCACTCTCACCTTCCTGAGGCAAACCATCCACGTCTTCCGTTCACTTATCCCCCGAGCTTGATTATTTCATTCTCTCCTCTGAAATATTCCCCCAACCTCATGTGTCATTTCTGCAGGGCCCAGGTGGATTGCCAGCTACCACAAACACATACACACACACACACACAACCCCTCACAGCGCTTTCTCCAGGCTTCGGTCAGGACAGTTTCCACTTTCTCTCTGCTGTAATCGCTTATTTGCTTTGTCTTTTGCTCTTCCCAGTGTCCAGGGCAAGTCTCTCATGGCCCAGCGACTTATAACTCCAATAGATAAAGCATTTTTCAGCTAGAAGGGGCCTTGGGTCACTGGGTCCCAGATGGCTCATTCTGTAGTCAGAAAGCCAAGACTCAAAGACAGGAAGTAACTGGCCCCAGCAGCAAAGTGAGAACTAGAACCAAAACCTCAGGACGTCCAAGAGAGAGCTTTTCCCAGGACCAGGGAAGCTCACGTTGATACCTCAACCAGGCAAAGTCGGATCAAAGTTAACTCACATACATCTGGTGCATCAGAGATTAGAAGACCCAGGAGTTGGGAATAGTATATATGTGTGTGCACATGGGGGTAGAATGAAAGAGCTAATTAAGCACAATTCCCTGAAACAAATTTGCTTTATCTTCTTAAAAATAATAATTATATATGCATAAATATATAATTTGTATGTATATATGTATAAACATGAGGCTTCCCAGGTGGCGCTGGTGGTCAAGAACCCATCTGTCAATGCAGGACATGTAAGAGATGCAGGTTTAATCCCTGGATCTGAAAGATCCCCTCGAGGAGAATATGGCAACCCACTTTGGTTTTCTTGCCTGGAGAAGCCCACAGACAGAAGAGGGTGGCGGGCTACAGTCCATAGAGGCACAAAGAGTTGGACCCAAATGAAGTGGTTTAGCATGCACTCATATATATATATATATAAACATACATCTATGCATTTTCCTCTTACAGGAACAATACATGTTTGACATGTTCACTGTAAAAAAACAAAATGGAACATTCTAAAAAGTATAGAGAACAAAATTAAAATCATGTAGTTTTCTACCACCCAGAATTAATCACTTACATTTTTTTATATATTTCCTTCTAGAACTTTTTCCATGCAGGTAGGAATTCATTTCAGGCTTCCCTGGTAGCTCAGCTGGTAAAGAATCTGCCTGCAATGCAAGAGACCCTGGTTGGATTTCTGGGTCGGGAAGATCCCTTGGAGAAGGGATAAGCTACCCACTCTACTTTTTCTTTTCACTTTCATGCACTGGAGAAGGAAATGGCAACCCACTCCAGTGTTCTTGCCTGGAGAATCACAGAGACAGCAGAGCCTGGTGGGCTGCCATCTATGGGGTCGCACAGAGTCAGACACGACTGAAGTGACTTAACAGCAGTAGCAGCTAGTATTCTTGGGCTTCCCTGATGGCTCAGATGGTAAAGAATCTGCCTGCAATGCAGGTGACCTGAGCTTGATCTCTGGGTTAGGAAGACCCCCTGGAGGATAGCATGGCAACCCACTCCAGTATTCTTGCCTGGAGAATCCCATGGAGAGAGGAGCCTGGTGGGCTACAGTCCATGGGGTTCCAAAGAATCAAACATGACTGAGTGACTAAGCACACCACAGGAATTCATTCAGTACTGGGGATGGGGATGGGGTATGGTTTCTACAGTTCAGTGTCTTTTGTTTTGCATTTAGATCCCACGGCATAAGCATTTTCCCACATTATTATAACACACTCACAAACTCCATTGTAACGACTGCTTAAGAGTTCACTCTGTGCCATAATTTTTTTAACCATTTCTTAATTGTTGGATGTTTATAAACGACACTGGGGAAGCACATTTCTTGAACAAGAGCCTTTGCCCGCATTTCAGATAATTTTTTTAGAACAAATTCCTAGAAGTGGAGGGCAGGGACATTTTTAAGGCTCTCCGTAGGGCTGCCAAGCAGCTTTCCAGAAACATGTACCAGTTACACCCCCACCAGCTGCATGAGAGAAGAGCCTTTTGATTCTGCCAAGGCAGCAGCACCTCGGGCTGGGGGAGGGCACTGCTCCACCAGAGGCCTCTCTGCTTTTGAACAATGGGCCCGTTGTCCCGCCCCCGTCTCCTCTTCCCGCACTGCCCTCCTTCCCGGCTCCAGGCTTGTCCGTCTGCAAGGTCTCTGTTCAGTCCAGTCCAGCCTTGGTGCTCCAGGCTGCTGCCTCCAAGATCAGGGAGGGTAGAGCTAAAGGTGAGAGGAGAGCCTGTCCCGTGGGGCCACCATCCTTCCAGCCCCAGGGAGACCCCCAGGAGAAGTGAGGGCAGGGAGTGTGTCAGGGTTGCTCAGTCATCTGCCTCCTTCACAGAACAAGCCCACCCAAGCCCCTGGTACTGATCTGCACGTGGCAGGGAGAGGAGAGGCCAGCCCCAGTGACAAAGGCCACAGGGGCCTCTGGCCAGCTTGAGGACAACTTCTGTTTCCCTGCAGATTCTGAAGCCCCTCCATGAATCCTCAGAAGAAGGTAGACCTCAAGCTCATCATCATCGGAGCCCTGGGGTAAGGCCAAGTTCAGCTCGGGGTCTGGGAGCTGGGAAGCAGCCCCTTCCAAGGACAGTGAGACATCCAGGATGTGCTGCCCACTTCCATGCGTCCCTTTCTGATTCAGAGTGGCACCAGGGAGGGCGTTCCACCCCAAGGAAGGGAGCCGAGGTGGGAGAAACAGACCGGGAGTCAGACTACCTGATTTCTGACCCCAGCTCTGCGGCAACGCCACAGTAACCGGGTGTGTGAACTGGGCAAACCATTCAGCACGTCTGCCTTCCTCCATCTCGCCACACAGAGGAAAGGTCTGACCATTTTGCTGGGAGGCACTCAGCTCTCTACAAACTTCTCTGCTCACCTTGGTCCCTACTTCTAGAGTCCATTCCCTAGTCCCTTGCTACTCCAACTGCAAATGTTAGAAATTCAGTCTCTGAGAGACACGGTGGTGAGACGGGCATGATGCTGAGAATGCTATGGGGATGTGTGTTCACGTGTCCTGGTTTTTTCTCTCAGTGTTGGAAAGACCTCCCTCCTCCACCGATATGTGCATAAGACGTTTTATGAAGACTATCAGACCACGCTGGGGGCCAGCATCCTCTCCAAGATTATCATTCTGGATGACACGACCTTGAAGCTGCAGGTGAGCATCTCTCCCACCCCTCCTCAACATCCGTGCCTGAAAGTCACCCGCAGCTCCTGGACAGGCACTCACGCAGCAATGTGCTACCAGAAATAGAATCGTCCAGGGCATAGATCAGCAAACTTCAACTCATGGGCCAAATCTGGTCCTCCATCTGCTTTTAAAAATGAAATTTTAATGGAGTACAGACTTGCCCATTTGTGACCTCATGCCCTTATGGCTGCTGTCACACTACATCAGCAGGATTGAGCAGCAGCAACAGACAGTGGTGTCTGCAAAGCCTATTATTCAGGAGTACTTTCACATCTGACCTGGGAGAAAATGAGGGCTCAGATGTGAAAGTACTCAAAAGTGTTAGTTGCTCAGTCGTGTCTGACTCTTTGCAACCCCATGGACTGTAACCCACCAGGCACCTCTGTCCATTGGATTCTCCAGGCCGGAATACTAGAGTGGGTAGCCATTCCCTTCTCCAGGGGATCTTCCAGACCCAGGGATCGAACCTGGGTCTCCTGCATTACAGGAAGATTCTTTACTGTCTGAGCCATCCAGGAAGCTAAATATTAGTGCAGAGATTCTGTAGTGTACATGAATGACAGAGTCATGTCCGTGTATGAAAGGACCGCATGCACCTTTACCCAGAAAGGAAACTTTGACATGAGGTGTCCTGGTTGAACGCCCCTTCAACCACTCATCACAGCCCCACGGGGCCACTGCTCTTTCCCTTCCAGATCTGGGACACAGGCGGCCAGGAGCGATTCCGCTCCATGGTGTCTACATTCTACAAAGGCTCCGATGGCTGTGTCCTGGCTTTCGATGTAACTGACCTGGAGTCCTTTGAAGCCCTGGAAACCTGGCGGGGTGATGTTCTGGCCAAAACCATTCCAATGGAGCAGTCCTATCCCATGGTGGTGCTGGGGAACAAGATCGACCTTGCAGACCGGCAGGTACCGTCAGCTCATTCATCCGTTAGCCAAACTTGTGAGGACCAGTTACATGCCAGGCGCTGGGCTAAGTCCCACACATACAGAGCTGAAGCAGGCATAGTCCCTACCTTAAGAATTTCACAGTCTAAAATGCATGCATTTTAAAGGTAATTATGATGCAATATGGTAAATCATGAGCAATCATAGAGAACACCTTGGGGACCACAGGGAAAGGGCATCTATCTACTCAAATCCAGGGTATAGAAAGGGTTTCCTAGAGGAAGTGGGTTCCAGGCTAAAGAAACAACATGAGCAAAGGTAAGAAATAGCATCATGATATGAGCTGAGAACTGAAGGCAATTCTGTCTAGAGACTGGGAGTGGAAGAATGAAGGCCTAAGAAGTAGACAGGTGGGGTTTGAATTAACCTGTAGAATAGTATTTCTTTTTTTGGTAGAATATTAGTTCTACCCAAGGTCAGATAAGGAGTCTGTAGCTATGCATCCTTGAATCTTCAAATATTCTGAGAAAGTAGTAATCCATATTTTTATTAGCTTAACCTAGATAGCATATTCAAAAGCAGAGACATTACTTTGCCAACAAAGGTTTGTCTAGTCAAAGCTATGGTTTTTCCTGTGGTCATGTACGGATGTGAGAGTTGGACTGTGAAGAAGGCTGAGTGCCAAAGAATTGATGCTTTTGAACTGTGGTATTGGAGAAGACTCTTGAGAGTCCCTTGGACTGCAAGGAGATCCAACCAGTCCATTCTGAAGATCAGCCCTGGGATTTCTTTGGAAGGAATGATGCTAAAGCTGAAACTACAGTACTTTGGCCACCTCATGCAAAGAGTTGACTCATTGGAGAAGACTCTGATGCTGGGAGGGATTGGGGGCAGGAGGAGAAGGGGACGACAGAGGATGAGATGGCTGGATGGCATCACTGACTCAATGGACGTGAGTCTGAGTGAACTCCGGGAGTTGGTGATGGACAGGGAGGCCTGGCGTGCTGCGATTCATGGGGTTGCAAAGAGTCGGACACGACTGAGCAACTGATCTGATCTGATCTGAAGCATATTCTACATCATCTGGCTAACTGCTTAACAAATGATCTGCTTGCTCCATGATGGCAGTGACCACATTTATGTAGGTATTTACTTATTGCAGTAGCATTGAGTCAAGCTCTATTCATCATTGCCTACTAATAAGAGTAAAAGTAATTTAATTTATAAAAGGTGTTCTTGTGCCAAACAAAACCCAAAAGATACCACAGAGTGTTTGAACAAGCTGTCTTAGTGTTTCAAATAGAGACAATAAATGGGGAACTCAGTCATCTTATTTGAACCACATTTTCAAAAGGGTTCAAGTAAAAAGTGATAGAACTGAAGCATCCTTTGGAAGGATGAAGGGTGGATGGTGAATGAGGGTGCTTCCAGCTAAGCCACGACCTCCATAAGGAAGAGCCTCCTGTTTTGAGAGAAAGATGAGTTTGGATTTGACACGCTGAGTTTGAGGAGCTTGTGGAACAACTGATTGGGGATGACCAGTAGGCTTTAGAACACATAAGAACGAAACTTCAAAGGAGAAGTCTGTGCTGGAAATAGAAATACAGAAGTCATCAATTCTCTGGTTACTACAGGTTGTAAATTTAGTGTCAATTCTCTAATTACAAATCCTCAATCTCAAATAACAGTCAAAGTCCTAAGTTCATTCACAGCTAAGCAGTCTCGAATTTCCGCACTGGGGCCAGCAGCAGGTGAGAACACAGTGGCCTAGGAGGCAGGTCCCATTGCCAGCTTTACGCATCCACGTGTCCTCCCCTTCTCAGGATGATTCTGGTTTCAGGCTCTGTTAGGAGTGAAGCAGAAAGAGAAGTAGTCAGAGGGGCAGGGAAATCTTTATTTGACTGGTACTGTCTCGAGACGGTTTGTGCGCTCCAGCAGATATGTCACGCTGTCTCTTGGTGGGTGACTCCTCTGGGTCCTAAGAAGCCTCCCATGGCAAAGGTCTTGCATATTCTTCTTCTCTCTCCTCAGCTCCTAATTTAGGAGTTTAAGAGCCATCCTCCATCCTACAATTCAGCTTCTCTGGCAGATGCTCTCCTGACAGGGTTTATAACAGCCGCAGGCTAGCAAGCTCTCCTTCCCAGGGTGCACCGGTGCGTGCTGGCTGCACTGATTGGTGGCCCGGGGTAATTCATTCTCAGGGCACCATCCTCTCTCTGCCCTGATGCCTTTCACCTTAAACCCCACGGGTGCAGTTGGACACCAGTCCACCGTAGCCACCAGCTGTCGGGTGGCCTCCCTGAAGCCCTCTTTTGGTCAGAGTCAAAGCTTTATACGGTCTTCCTCTTGTGTGGGTGTTCCCCCAACACAGTTCTCTGCAAAAAATAGCCTTTCTAAACCCTCCTTTTCAGTCTTTTTCTATCCATGCCGGAGGGCTTGGAGTCATTCAGCAGATTCTTGCTCATCAACCTTTGGAAATGTGCACGGTCCCGTGGGTGGGCTCTCTCCCAACCAACTTGATATCCAGCATCTATCAGATGGTAGTGTCTCTGCCACAACTTCCATTTTAGCATCTTGCTTCTGTAGGTCGTGGGGTGAGAGGTCAAAGGCATTCAAGACTGACTTTCCCTCAGTGAGATAAGAGGCAGCATCTTCTGCTGAGAGGGAGGAGGAAGGGAGGCAAGAAGGAGTCTTGAGAATCATGATGAGGCTGCGCCAGGCACTCTGGAGAGAAACAGGTGAAGGAGCTGGCCAAGGACAAAGCGCGGGCCTGCGGCGGACAGCAAGGGCTCCGCTACGGGAGGAGACCAGGAGACCAGCTGAGTGGAGTCCGGGTTGTGGTTTTCTTCAACAGCAGTGCGTGGGATGAAGGCCAGGGACCTGAGGGAAGGTTTTTCCAGACAAGAGCAGCTGAAGAACAGAGCCGTGAGGGCACTGAGACCCATGGAGGGAAGAGGAGAGACCAGGAGAGGCTGAAGAACCAGCGGGCTGTCGGAGGTTGAAGAGCAGGCAAAAGGAGGAAGAGAAAAAGAGACCACGTGTAAAAGGTTCATGGAGGCCCTGAGCTGGGCTTGGAGGGGCGGGCAGAATGGGGAGGAGGTGGAGATGGCGGGAGGGGAAGAAGTGTGAGGCTCAGGGCTGCGTGGAAAGGAAGCTTCACCAGATTACAAGCGTCCAAGGAATGAGGGTACCGGACAGGAGGTGTAAGTGATGACTCAGAGGGGTAGAGGCATCCAATCCCAGCCGCAGGGGCATGAGCTTTGTTCTGCAGAGAGAGGAAGAATAAAGGTTTGAAAAAAGCAGTGAAGCCCCAGGCAAACCCAATTCCGTCTCTGGGATCTGTGCTGAACAGGGTGTGGAAAGAGCTCCCCTACTCGAGAAGGCGACATGATTTGGAGGGGGGCAAGCCAGAGGAAGAGAGGTGAGGAAGTGCTCACAGGCATGAAACGAGCACACGGAAGTGCAGAGGAGGAGCTGGGAGTAGGGCGCGCAGAGGGACTTTGATCCAGAGACCCGGGATGGGGAGCCAGAGGTGAGGCTGGGAGGCTGCCGCCCTCCAAGGGCACAGACCGGGCAGAGGATGCTGCCAAGCCTGAGAGGCGAAGCCCAGGCTTGGAGAGGGGGTACAGATAGTCCTCACTCGCACAGGGCTGAGTGGACAAGGACCCCAAAGGACCACCTTCTCTGAGCTCAAATTCATGTGTGTCTTTGGGCAGTTCCAGCTTCTTTATGAAATGGACACCTACTCAGATTTCATGAGGTTATTTGAGGCTCATAGGCAATGATGCCTTTAAAGCACATGGCAACCTTAATACATGAAAGAGATTGTTACCCACCTTCTTAATTTAATATCTCCAGTGTGTGGGCTGGAAATACAGGGAAGTTCTTCCTACTTAACAAAAAGAAAATGAATATTTAAAACGCATATGATAGATGTGGCATGATGAAGTGTTAGTCGCTCAGTCACGTCCAACTCTTCGCGACCGCATGGACTGTATCCTGCCGGTCCTCTGTCCATGGGATTCTCCAGGCAAGAACACTGGAGTGAGTTGAAATTCCTTTCTCCAGGGGATCTTCCCCACCCAGGGATTGAACCTGGGTCTCCTGTACTGCAGGCAGATTCTTTACTGACTGAGCTGGGGAAATGAACATTGATGATGGTTGCACAATGATGTGAATGTACTGATGCCACTGAACTGGATGCCTCGGTATAGTCCAAATGATACATTTTATATTTATGTATAAATATAAAATATATTTACATTTTATATTTATGTATATTTCATATACATACGTATATTTCATATACATATTTATGTATATTTATGTATGTGTGCGTGCTAAGTCACCTCAGTTATATTCTATTCTTTGTGACCCTGTGGACTGTAGCCCACCAGGCTCCTCTGTTCATGGGGTTCTCCAGGCAAGGATACTAGAGTGGGTTACCATGCCCTCCTCGGGATCTTCAGACCCAGGGATCAAACCCACATCTTTCATGTTTCCTGTTTTGGCAGTTGGCTTCTTTACCAGTAGTACCACCTGGGAAGCCTGTTAACAGTATATTGTCAAGGCCAGAGGCTATAGCCCATAGGGTAGCAAAGAGTCAGACGTGAGTGAAGCAACTTAGCACACACACATCAGCCAAAACAGAAATCAATGGAGCAACACTTCCAAAGTTTTCACCCTTCCCGTGTCTCCATGTACCACAACCTGAGTTTATGTCTACAGTCAGAGCCTAAGTTATATACAACTGTTATTTTATAAATAAAAGGCAGCAAGATTTTGAAAATCATAAAGCTGGTGCTAGAATTGGAAAGGAAAAGTGAAAAGTGCCGTGTGGGTCATTTTTTATCCCGTGGCGACTTTCTGAGGTTGACTGGAAGAGGTGAGGGGATTATAAAAAGAACGTTAATTCGCAACACAATCTCAACTGATATTCTGGAGTATGTATTTGACCACTCCATAAAAACTGGACAGAGAATGAGTGGGGAGAAACAAGATAAACATCTGTCACACCAGGCAGCGGGCAGGGTCCCTCACTGTCCACGGCAGAGAAGGGGCTGTACCTGTGTATCACTGTACATGTGGGCTTATCTTCCTAGCTCTGTCTCTGGGTGAACCTGGGCACCAGTCTGGGCTTCTGCTTCTCACACCATGAGATACGAAGAAGCTCCCTGCCTCCTGGAAAAGCAGAGGCACTTGAGCTCACTTCAGTTTGCTTCCGTGATTACTGCAACTCCTAAGGACCAACAGTGTGCCCAGAAGGATGCTCGTCACCTGGTGGGGGGGTAGGATATAAAGAAGGAGGGAACAACAGGAAGAGGAAGTCCAGTCCTTGCCCTAAAGTCTTTTCAAGGACTTTAAAAGATACAAAGCCCTTTGCACTCCTAAGATGCCATCAACATATCGCAACATGCTAATTTCTAATGGTCGATTATGTGTGTGTTACTGGTGAGGACAACGATAATCAGCAACCTGGCCGTCCTTGACGCTTCATCCACATAGCTCAGGATTTTGCCCGAGCTGTGAGGCGTCTTGGTTGTTCACCGGGTCAGAGGCGCTTATGCTCCAGGCGAGGGGGCCGTCCTGGCTGGCTGGGGAGCCCCTCGAACCACGAGGCAGGAGGGCCTTAGGACCAGAGGCTAAGACCAGCGCTGTGGCTGCTCCCTGCTCTGCTCCAGCGCAGCAGATCCCAGGAGGCCCGGGAAGGAAGGGGGTGTGGGGATACCATCCAGACACCCCAGAGGGCAGGCCGCTCAGCTGACCCCAATGCCTGGACCTGTGGCCAGAACAGCAAGGACCAAAGAGACAGGCAACAGTGGAGCTCCTTTAAACTCCAGGAAGACACTTTCCAGAACCTGCAGGAGACAAAGGATAGTCTCAGATCTCCCCCTGGCTGCCCTGTGTTCAGGTAAAGGAGCCGAGTCATTCTTTGTTATGAGAAAAACCTTGGCTCCCTTAAACAAAGTGAAATAATGGTTATAAAGCATCAGGCACAGCAAATATCAACATACGGTCATTCCCTATTCCCCCAAACAACTGATTAGACTAAACTCAGCGGAGCCAATGGTCTTTGGAGGTAATCCACAGAGCTGCCAGAGCCTTCTCCAAGCCAACGTCCTCAAACTGTGATTGGCATTTGCATTTGGGTAGAGGTGTATTCATTCAGCCTGTGGAGAGTGGCTTGTGGGGCCAGGCCAAGAGCTAAAAGTCCTGACTCTGAGCTCGCGGCTCAGACAATAGAGTCTGCCTGCAGTGCAGCAGATCCGGGTTCGATCCCTGGGTCGGGAAGATCCCCTGGAGGAGGAAATGGCAACCCTCTCCAGTATTCTTGCCTGGAGAACGCCATGGACAGAGGAGCCTGGCAGGCTACAGTCCATGGGGTCACAAAGAGTTGGACACAACTGAGTGACTTCACTTTCTTTGTTTCTTTCTGAGCTCAAGAAAGCTAGAGTCCAGTGGGAGACAACAGAAGCACACAGTTCTCGCGCAGGGCCCGGCAGAGGGCAGTGCAGATGGCGTGAGAGCGCGGGGCTGGGGCCGCCTCCGAGCTCTGCCTTTCTCGGCTGTGTGATCCGAGGCAAGCCGCTGCAACTCTGAGCCTCAGGGGTCTTACCTATAAGTGAGTGAAAGTCGCTCAGGCATGTCCGACTCTTTGCAACCCCATGGACTATACAGTCCATGGAATTCTCCAGGCAAGGATATTGGAGAATAAGGCCTTTCCCTTCTCCAGGGGATCTTCCCAACCCAGGGATCGAACGCAGGTCTCCTGCATTGCAGGCAGATTCTTTACCAGCTGAGCCATAAGGGAAGCCCAAGAATCTTTACGACCCGGAGATCGAACTGGTGTCTCCTGCATTGCAGGCGGATTCTTTACCAACTGAGCTATCAGAGAAGCCCTCTTACCTAGCTAAAAAGACCCACTTCACAAGGTTGTTAGAGGATTAAGTGAGTTAGTATGATCAGATGTCTAATCCAGCATGTGGCCCAGAGTAGAAGCTTATCAGCTGCTCCTAGGACTTTCCCCTGGGAAAGAAAGGTTAGCAGGGACCCGAGTCTCTGCCCAGCAGCACGGGCCTGATAAGCCAGCTCAGGAGAATGGTGTCCTCTCCACCAGGCCCTGGCTGGTGTCTGTTGCATCCACCTGCCTTTGCAGGCACTTAGGAAAGAGCTTGGCACCCCACCCCAGTACTTTTGCCTGGAAAATCCCATGGACAGAGGATCCTGGTAGGCTCCAGTCCATGGGGTCGCTAAGAGTCTGACACGACTGAGCGACTTCACTTTCACTTTTCACTTTCATGCATTGGAGAAGGAAATGGCAACCCACTCCAGTATTCTTGCCTGGAGAATCCCAGGGACGGGGGAGCCTGGTGAGCTTCCGTCTATGGGGTCGCACAGAGTCGGACACGACTGAAGCGACTTAGCATAGCATAGCATAGGAAAGAGCTGGTGGTGAGAAGCTGCTCCCAGTCCAGGCCTCAGGAAGATGCTGTAGTGAGGAGGGCTTTAATTCTTCCAAGCCTGTGTTCAAATCCTACTCAGCCCTACACATGCCTCAGTCTCCTCGTGTGTAAAATGGAGCTAACAATAGCCACCTCATTGGCTTGTGTTAAAAAAATAGCACATGTAAGCTTACAGCCACTTGGAAGGTTCTCGGTATATGGGCATGGCGGTGGGGACGGTGGGGCTTGGATGGTGGTGATGATCGTGGTGGGGACGTGATGACGGCAGGGATGATGGTGATGATGATACAGGAATGGTGGTCATTTCTTCCCCTCATGCAGGTTCCGCAAGAGGTAGCCCAAGGCTGGTGTAAAGAGAAGGATATTCCCTATTTTGAAGTCAGTGCCAAGAACGACATCAATGTGGTACAAGCCTTCGAGATGCTGGCCAGTCGGGCTCTGTCAAGGGTGAGTGGCACACACCAGGGCTGCCCCCTAGGATGGGCAGGCTCAGAAGCATCTAGAAAAGTACATGGTGGGCACAGGGAGGGATGCGGCTGGGACAGGACTGCTCATTATCTTGGTTAATTAGTTGCTGAATGAGCTCAACAGTACTCTAATTCTGGAACCACAGAATTCCAGAGGTATTAAGCTTCCTTAGCTTTATGGGGGGTTCATCACTGGTGGTCCCTCAGTGTGACTGATTATCATTTGTGGAGTTTCCATAAAATACAGTCCTGTACCTCACCCCTGGAGATTCGAATTCAGTAAGAGTCTGAGAAGCGACGAGCTAATTCAGTCCTCACTGATGGGAGAGCTGCCCCATGGTGTTAAGTATTGGTCCAGGAGGAATAATCAAGCTTGGGGAATTTGCTGACATCCTCCAATCAAAACAATGGATAGATGTAGACCTCATGGTGTGGTCTTGCAACAAGCAAGTCTTGAGTGTGCCGTTTGCCCCAGGCCCCTCGTTCTTGTAAGAAGACAGGTCCACACGGGAGCAGCTGCAGCGCAGGCTTTGCACAGGGGGCAAGGACGGGTGAGGGGGACCCAGAGGAGGGGCACACAGCCCGCACTGCGGAAGGGAGGCAGGAGAGAGGAGAGGAAGCTCAGGGCAGGCTGCCCAGCAGCATTAGCAGGGTTTCAATGCCATTCTGTGTGGAGTATGCAAACTGTGAAGAGGGTCCATGAGAGACTGGCATTGGGAGGGGCTCAGCCCGTTTCCCTGTTCTGCCACATCCAGCCAAGGTGGGCTTCTTAGAAGCAGGGAGAAGGCCATCACAGCAGTCATGTTTAATTTTTAATCTTTAAGGAAAAGCACACATGAGGACAGGCGATTGGAGGGCTGCCCTCTGCGGAGGAGCCCGCTGCCTGGCACTGCCCACCATGCGGAGGGACAGCAGCCACCCCCAGGAGCTGCCCAGGGAGAGGGTTCAAGCTCGTCATCTTCATACCCCATTGCCTTAACCTTAGGGTTTGTCCTCGCAGGCCATTCTTAATACGTCCCCTGCAGGCCCCCCGCTCTCACCGTCTCCTTTATGGGAAGCAGGGGCTGACTATCTCCAGCACTTGGTCAAGTGCAGCTCCGTCACCCAGTCGGTAATACAGACGTGCCGGCTCAGCCCATTCCCTGGAAGGCGCGGAAAGCTGTTTGACCTTGTAGGGTGACACGTGATCAACGATCCACCACAAACACGGCGCTGTGATCACCGAGTGCTTACTCACGGGGAGGCTCCGTCAGCTCCACCGGCCCGTGTCTGTGTGTGGTTGGCATCTGTCCTTCCTTCCGGAAGCCACGTCCTTCCCGCTGTGTCGCTGTTACGATCCAGCGGTGTTAGCAGATGGTAGCTTGTATTGTTCTTGTTTTTGTTTTCTCCCCAATGGCCTTACTTGTCAAAAGAACAGATTGGCAACCCCGTGTCGGTCCCTCATGATGATGGAGGAAATTTACAACGAGAAGTCTAGAGGTCACAGGTGTGACATCCACAGTCAGACTGAGCTCGGTTGGATCCTGGCCTTATGCTTTCAGGTGAACTCCTGAGCAAGACGTATGACTTCTCTGAGCCTCAGTTTCCTCATCTGTAAAATGGGAATAATTGCATCCCATAAAAATTCTTGAGATGTCAGGCTAGGGCTAGAGATGTAGACTTCATGGTCCGTGATCAGGTAGAGGATTAAGGCATCCACAGTAGATGGTCAGGGGGTGAGGAAAGTGCCATGGGGTGAGGGGTGGGGGGCATGGCCAAGGCATCAATGTGACTGAGAGGTGCTGGTGGCAAGGCCGGTTAGGATGCCTACCCAGAGAAGGCGCCTGTCGGCTGGATGTTGAGGTGACACACAGTTTGCAGGTGGACGGCTAGGCCAGGGAGGGTGTGAGCAGCAGCTGCAGAGGGCAGAGAGAAGGGTGTGACAGAGGCCCAGGTGTGTACGAGGGGGAAATGTGGCCTGGAGGGAGCCGGGGGCACTGGGCTGAGGTGAGCAGCGAGGCTCTCAAGGTCAACAGCAGCAGACCATGGAGGCCTGCTGAGCCCCGACCAGACCTCAGGCTGCATACGATAGGCCCATCGTCTCTAGACCCGCTGCCAGACCCCTGGGCCACACAGGAGCCCACCTGAGGCCTGGAAGCCAGCAGGGTGTGTCCCCCTGCAACGTCTCTGTTATGGAGAGATTTGGAGGAGAAACATTTTGCACTAAAGCAAACATGCATACTAGGACACAGAATGTAAAAACACATGTAGGCTTTTAAGGTGAAGCTGGAGTTTGCAAAACTATATTTTAAGGTCAAAGAAGAGTTTTCAAGGACATTTCCTCCAAGGACCTGTCTCTCTTCATGTGCTCATTCACAGCAGCCTGGAATCCTTGGAGAGGAGGATGACGGGAGGGAGCCCAGCCTGGGTTGGGAAGAGCTGGGCTCTGAAGTCAGCGGATCTGGCTTTAAATCCTGCCTCTACCTCTTACTGTGTCCTTGACAAGTCATGTGCCTCCTTAAGCCATTGCCTCCCTCCCTTTACAGTACAAGTAATGGTATCTTCCTCATGGGGCTGTTGCCAGGGCTAGATAACATAATATGGGGGTACAGAGAAGGCTTTAAATAAAAGGTAGCTGTTTCTATTCATTTATTTTGGCTGCACTGGGTCTTCGTTGTGGCACCTGGACTCAATAGTTATAGCATGTGGGTGTGACTCTGAGATCAAACCTGCATTCTTAATCACTAGACCACCAGAGAAGTCCCTAAAAGGTAGCTATTTTTAAATGAAAGCTCAGGGAAGTTTCATGCTGCAGGGAAGATGAGCTTGATGGGTGGTTCTGAAGGCACAGGCATGAGAGGATGGGGACGGCAAGGATGCGGCGGATTAAAGAGACTTTGGAGGGAGCACTATTGACGGTTGATGATGATCAAATAGAGAAGAGAAGGAATCAGGAGCTGCTGAGGTTGATGACGAGGTTTCTAGATTGCCAAATGGAGGAATGATGGATTAGTGATGCTATCGAACAAGATAGAAAAGAAAGGAGGGAAAGCAGAAGCCTCACAAGAGGAGGAACAATGTGGTCCACTGGGGCACACGGCATTTGAGCTTCCTTGGAATGTCTGAGTTCTGCAGTGAGCTCTGGATGGAAGGAGCGATTTACAGGTAGAATACCAGAAGAGGTTCTCAGTTTGCATTCTCATTGGTGTCCCGATCTGGCCACTTTGAAGGATCAGGTGTTTAGCTATTCATGGTTATGAACGCCCTCATAGAAGAGCATTGAAACATGTATATTACCATATGTGAAACGGATCACCAGTCCAAGTTCAATGCATGAGATAGGGTGCTCAGTGCTGGTGCACTGGGATGACCCTGAGGGATGGGATGGGGAGGGAAGTGGGAGGGGGGTTCAGTATGAGGGACACATGTATACCCATGGCTGATTCGTGTCAATGTATGGCAAAAACCACTACAATAGTGTACAGTAATTAGCCTCCAATTAAAATTAATTACTTAATTTTAAAAAAAGAATGCCCTCATAATCAAAGAAGGGGAACCCGCCTGCTTTGGGGGATTTGGGCTGACAGGATTTTGCTCTTACCAAGTTGGCAATACCACCCCTGCTGGGCTGGTCAGGCCTGGCGTGGGCCGCAGTGTGGAGGCCCCGTTCCTTTTGGGTTAATTAGAGAAAGACATAATTACCATGTCTGGGAGAAGGCAGGCTGACTAACAGCTAAGCCTAGTGAAATTACAGGACTTTTATAAGGTCCTTGGGTGCAGGATGTAAAGTCAGGGTCATGAGGTGACCAGGCTCGGAGAGACAGACTCACAGCCACATCCTCACCGAAATGATGTGTTAGGATTCTAGGTGTTATGTTACTCGGCATGCACACACTTGCCAAGAGGACTGCGTTCCGAATTTCACAGGGAGCCTAATTATGGCCTGCCGGTGACTTGGAAGCTCTGTAGGAAACCCGAGGATTGAGATGACGCCCTTATGGAGTGAAATGATGTCATAAACGGAAAGAGCTCAGGGCTGTCGTGACCCTGGGGAGGATGTGACTATTACTGGGTGAAGAGAGGCGGCCTGAAGACCTCAGTTTACCTGTGTAACCGCTGAGTAGGCTTCTCACATCTTCCGAAGCAGCATTCTGTTTGTTCCGCAAAGTGCAGAGCAGCTCAGACTCTCCTCCTCAAGTCGGGCACTGAGGCCGAGGCCCAGGCTCTCCTCATGGTCTCAACTGGCCTGGATGTGAGGCTGGGGCCCTCTCGGGGTGGTGAAACAGCAGGCCCAGCCTCCTGGCCCAACAGGTCCAAGAAGAAACGTTCTGACTCCAGCCAAGGTGTCTTTGTGGTTCCTGGTGAGAGGGGGGACTGACAAAGTACTAAAACAGGAGGCTCCTTTCAAAATCCTGTCTTTCTGGAAGCAGTGAATCGGTCAGCCTAAGCAGTAACGCTCAGCTCCTCCTTGCCCCTCCCCGTGCGGCTCAGAAGAGTCAGGCTTTGAACCACAGTCGGCTCAGTGGAGCGCGCAGGCCCTGCAGAAGGGGCGGACTGCAGGACTGCTTGGTGTCCCGAGCCATGCAGACCCCAGCCCGCACACCAGGCCTTGGCGGTGCTGGGAGAAGGAGCTTCTCAAGCCATTTTCTCTGCTTGGGGACCTCTGGATAGGAGTCTGCTCTCGGGGTGAGGAGCTGGGGGAATGTGAGGTATGCTGGGCTGGGTCTACAAGCAGTGGGCTAGGATCCTCCCCAGCAGACGGGGATACGGGGCTGATGTGGAGACATTCCTGGAGGGACAGGCTTTCATTGGGAGACGCTGGCCCCCACTCCCCAAAACTAATACTTGCTATTAATATATATATATATATATATATATATATATATATATATATATATGAAAAGGCTTCCTAGGTGCCACTAGTGCTAAAGAACCCACCTGCCAGTGCATGAGATGTAAGAGACATGGGTTCCATCCCCGGGTGGGGAAGATTCTCTGGAGGAGGGCATGGCAATCCATTCCAGTATTCTTGCCCAGAGAATCCCATGGACAGAGGATCCTAGAGGGCTATAGTCCATAGGGTTGCAAAGAGTCAGACACAATTGAAGGGACTTAGCATGCACACATGTGTATATGACAAAGAAAATTCTAATTTTCCCAGAGAATTTGCTGAGGACTACTCCAGGCCCATCATCCAGGCTGACTAAGGGTAGCTGTGCTCTCCTGGCTGGGACACCCTACCAGGGAGCGGCTGAGAGATGGGGGCTCTGCAAGAAGCAAACACATGAAGAAGGGCTGGGTCCCAGGCCTGGTGCCCTGAGTTCTGGGGGGTGGCAGCAAGTGGCGGGGAATCAGAGGACCTTCTTATGCATCTTGGGGGCCACCATCATGAGGGCGAAGCAGCCTCCTGGGATCCAGAGTCATGGGCACTAAGGATTTGGTTGACATTCCCCAGCTGGGACCCACAGAGGAAGTAAAGGCACAGACATCATTCTGGAAATTGTCCCCTCTGAGGGGCACTTGAGACAGACAGCCGCATGAAGGGGGCTGGTTCCCAGCTCAAGTCCACACCGGCATATCCACTGGTGTGGGTGGTGAGTGATCCACTCACCATCACAAACACAACACCCACCGTGGGAGGAGAGTGAAGGCTGGGAGCTCAGAGACAGGGGAGCATGAGCAGGGAAAGAGACGTGATCCCTCAAGAAGAGGCCTGTCTCCTGCGGGAGGATGGTCTCCCCGCCTCACCCCTGCGCCAAGAAGGGCGGTTCATGGCGGAGGGGTGGCCAGCCGAGTGGGCAGAGGCTTATACTGACCGCAGGCTTTCTCCGGACCTTGCTGGGATAGGAGACTTTGGGAGGGTGGGCAGAGAAGCAAAAAGGCCCAGTAGAAATATTGAGTCTCTTTTTGGGAGGGCTCCCTGGACGTGGGAGGGACAGAGGATGGAGGGGAGGTTGGGAGCTGGACACAGAGAGAAGGCTAGGGTGTGGGGACGTCCACAGGGACGTCTTCTGCAGACACGAGCGGGCTGTCATCATCTCTGTCACCTGAGGTCAGACATCCCCCAGGTTGTCCTCTCTGGAGAATGGTGAGTGAGGGGACCCGGCTGGAGGGCAGGAGACCTGGGCCGCTCATGCAGGCGCAGGCCTGCTCTGGGCTCCAGGGAAGGAGCTGGAGAAGGAGGTGAGGCTGGAGCGGGCGGAGAAGACCTCCCCTGGGCCTCGCAGCTGCACAAGGCTAGCGAACAGAAAGCCCGACCACCACCAGCCATTGAGAAATAGAGGGCAGGGGGAGCTCAGCCTTCCGGGAGGCGAACGCTGACGCCTCTTTTCCTTCCGCAGTATCGAAGCATCTTAGAGAGTTACCTCACAGACTCCATCAAGCTCTCACCGGAAGACCAGCCCAAGAGCAGATGCTGCTGACTCTCTGGACCCCGGCTCTGCGCGCCCAAGGACAGAGCGTGCGCCGAGCTGGCCGCCCGGGCCCCCAGCCCCCCGACCGCGGCAGCCAGGCTCCGAGGCCAGCCGCGGCCCTCGCCTCCGCGCGGGCTCCAGACTAGCCCCATCTCAGGCTGAGTGCAGACAGTCAGGGCGGAACCCGGGACTTCCCAGCCCAGTCCCAGAGGAGTCATGGCCCCCTCGCTGGCCCCTGCTTTCCTCCCCTGCACCCTCCTCGGACACCTACTCTGTAAGGCGCATCCCTGCACCCAGACCGCTGCGTGTGGAGGCGATGGACCGGCCTTCCTCAGCGCGCCCACCACACCCCACCCCCTTAGAGCTGCCGCACAGCTGTGGACCAGGGTCCCTGCAAGCAGGGCCGGGGAGGAGGTCCCCCTTAACCCCTGGCAGCAGCTGTTCAGGCCTGGGACACCGTCTGTCTGTCCCCCCGGAGCGCAGGACAGGGGAAGCACAGGAAGACTCCCCCGGGACCGTGCGTGTCTCCTTGCTAATGCTCAGGCTGCGGCCTCAGCTGGTTCGTCTGTCACACGAGGGTGGCACGTGCCCTGCCCACATCCTGTGGCTCTTAAGGACCAGAAGCTCAGCTCCGATCCCAGTCGTTCTTGTGGAGACACATTGGCCTTTCCCTCAAGTCCTTTTGTGTATCTACTATGTATGATGCCTTGGGGTCTAGGGACGGGTGTAACAAAGACCTTGCTCTCCTGGTCTGACGTTCTGGAGAAGGAGGGAGGCAGTAAACCAGATGTTTCCAATTAGCAGGTAAGCGCTTGAACCAAGCAAGGTAATGGGAGAGAGAAGAACGGAGGGTGGGGTTAGGTGCTGTTTCAGATGTTTCAGACAAAGTAGCCCAGGAGGGCTTCCTTGGGGAAGCAACATTGGCCCAAAGGCTGGAGAATGAGAAAACGGCTGCCATCTGAACTGGACGAAGAGCGTTCTGAGGACAAGTAGAAGCAAGGGCCAAGGCTCCAGGTCAAGGATAAGCTTGTTTTATTCCAGGGACAGTGAAAAGACACTGATTAACCTGAGAACTCAAAGCTGCTATTCCAGAGGCAAGGTGGACCCCCACCCCCACTCCCCACCCCCCCCACCAGCCCCGGAAGACTCTTTGCCAGCTGGCCACCAGAGGGCAGCAGTGCGCCTCCCAGCAGAGCAGGAAAGGGCGGCTCCATGGACGCTGGAAGGGCCGCAGTTTTCTCTGGTGAGATGCTCAGAGCTCGTTCTTTGGATCCAGATATTTTCAGTCCCTAGTTTAGTGAGGCAGAAACATCCCAATTTCTTAATCCTACTGAGAGATGGGCAAAAACTGCTGCATCAGTGATTCAGGCAAGAAATCAGCATCGGTGATAAATACTGGAAAGCGGGGGAGTCTGTTCCTGCAGATGCTACAGCCCTAATTTTTTTCTGCTGGTGAGGAGCAGCATTTACAGAGCCCAACCTGAAGGCAGTAGGCGAGATGACCGACTGCGGGTTTCTGCGGCCACATCCATGCCCACAGCAGAAGTCTTGGGACTTCCAAGCGTCACCTGACACTGTAGATTTGCCCAGAGGTAGAGAAAGGGGAGGTGAGGGGTTAGTAAGAGTTTGGGGAACCCCTTCTCCCCACAGGAACAGGCAGCCCAGCGCACAGCTCTGTCTGCGTCCTTCGTGGGGGCGGTACTCTGCGTGTCATGCGGGCTCTCCTGGGGGGCAGTGGGACTGTGGACTGGATGCGTGGTGCATGGAATGTGTGCCACAGCTGGTGCACTTCAGTGGGCGTAGAAAAGTGCACAACAGATAATAAATGTCTTTCTTAGTTTTAATCCTTTGTGGTATTTGGCTTTTAAAGTCTTCCCCACCCCCTCAATATCTGCATAGTTCAAAATTCAGAAGATACTAAAAGGGAAGACAAAGATATCAAAAAGTAAAACAGGACCATAATGGTCAGTGCCCACTGCAAAATGAAAATGCCTTGTCCCTTGTCCAAAAATCAAGACAAGTTCCAAGATGGTCATGCTGAACTATTGAAACAAGCATGGGGTCCTTCTGAGCCCAGGTACCACATGCCTAGGAAGTCATGACTGAGTAAGCATATTTTCTCAGGGCTCTCCAGAATGACAGACCCTGGCCAGGCCCACCTGAGCTGCTTGGAGATAAAAGGTTCTGTCTTTGCAAAAGTCACATGGAGATCCAACCCCAGGCCCAAACCACACATTCTGAGTCTTGTCTGGAGTCAGGGGCCAGGACCGAATGTTCACGTGCGGGTGGAGAGGAGGCTGTGGCCCACAGCCTCGCTTCTATCACGACTAAGGGACATGCTAGTGACTAGTCTCAAGATGGAACTGAGGTGAAACACTGTGGGCTGCTCCTCACCCCCAGCCCCATGCCTGAGTCAGGCTGGGCCTCAGTTCCCACCCCGCAGGGGCAGGTATTAATGGCAGAGAGGCAAGGTGTGGGGGCTCTAACTCCGGGCCCAGGAGAGCCCACTAGAGCTTGCATGGGGGTGGGGCAGCAAGTCTCAGGGCCCTGCCCTCAGCATCCCTTCAGAGAGGGGACCCAGCCAACAAGACTAGGTGACCAGGCCCTTCCTGGACCCACCACAACCCTGCTTGGAGGAGCAGCTGCAGGCTGCTAGTGAATATCCAGAGAATCCAGCCCAGAGCTCTGTGTGGCACACACCCATAATGTGAAAGTCACTCAGTCGTGTCGAACTCTTCAGATCAGTCACTCAGTCGTGTCCAACTCGTTGCAACCCCATGAATCGCAGCACGCCTGGCCTCCCTGTCCATCACCAACTCCCAGAGTTCACTCAGACTCACATCCATTGAGCCAGTGATGCCATCCAGCCATCTCATCCTCTGTCGTCCCCTTCTCCTCCTGCCCTCAATCCCTCCCAGCATCAGAGTCTTCTCCAATGAGTCAACTCTTCGCATGAGGTGGCCAAAATACTGGAGTTTCAGCTTTAGCATCATTCCTTCCAAAGAAATCCCAGGGCTGATCTCCTTCAGAATGGACTGGTTGGATCTCCTTGCAGTCCAAGGGACTCTCAAGAGTCTTCTCCAACACCACAGTTCAAAAGCATCAATTCTTCGGCGCTCAGCCTTCTTCACAGTCCAGCTCTCACATCCATATGTGGCCACAGGAAAAACCATAGCCTTGACTAGGCGAACCTTTGTTGGCAAAGTAATGTCTCTGCTTTTCAATATGCTATCTAGGTTCATCATAACTTTCCTTCCAAGGAGTAAGCGTCTTTTAATTTCATGGCTGCAGTCACCATCTGCAGTGATTTTGGAGCCCAGAAAAATAAAGTCTGACACTGTTTCCCCTGTTTCCCCATCTATTTCCCATGAAGTGATGGGACCAGATGCCATGATCTTCGTTTTCTGAATGTTGAGCTTTAAGCCAACCTTTTCTCTCTCCACTTTCACTTTCATCAAGAGGCTTTTTAGTTCCTCTTCACTTTCTGCCATAAGGGTGGTGTCATCTGCATATCTGAGGTTATTGATATTTCTCCCAGCAATCTTGATTCCAACCTGTGTTTCTTCCAGCCCAGCATTTCTCATGATGTACTCTGCATATAAGTTAAATAAACAGGGTGACAATATACAGCCTTGACGTACTCCTTTTTCTATTTGGAACCAGTCTGTTGTTCCATGTCCAGTTCTAACTGTTGCTTCCTGACCTGCATACAGATTTCTCAAGAGGCAGGTCAGGTGGTCTGGTATTCCCATCTCTTTCAGAATTTTCCACAGTTTCTTGTGATCTACACAGTCAAAGGCTTTGGCATAGTCAATAAAGCAGAAATAGATGTTTTTCTGGAACTCTCTTGCTTTTTCCATGATCCAGTGGATGTTGGCAATTTGATCTCTGGTTCCTCTGCCTTTTCTAAAACCAGCTTGAACATCAGGAAGTTCACGGTTCACATATTGCTGAAGCCTGGCTTGGAGAATTTTGAGCATTACTTTACTAGCGTGTGAGATGAGTGCAATTGTGCAGTAGTTTGAGCATTCTTTGGCATTGCCTTTCTTTGGGATTGGAATGAACACTGACCTTTTCCAGTCCTGTGGCCACTGCTGAGTTTTCCAAATTTGCTGGTATATTGAGTGCAGCACTTTCACAGCATCATCTTTCATCGCACTCTTAGCCAGCCCATAAACTATACAGTCCACGGAATTCTCCAGGCCAGAATACTGGAGTGGGTAGCCTTTCCCTTCTCCAGGGGATCTTCCCAACCCAGGGGTCCAACCCAGATCTGCATTGCAGGCGGATTCTTTACCAGCTGAGCCCCAAGGGAAATTCAACAATACTGGAGTGGGTAGCCTATCCCTTCTCCAGAGGATCTTTCTGACCCAGGAATCAAACCAGGGTCTCCTGCTTTGCAGGCGGAGTCTTTACCAGCTGGCCCACAAGGGAAGCCTGCACATACCCATGGGCCTTGGAAAAAAAATATTGCCAAACAAACCTGGCTGGGCCCTACCGCCCATGGGGATTGGAGGAAATGCTGTTTCTGCATTTGCTCCTCCTCAGAGGCTCACACTGCCCCCTCCACAACCAGGGGCAGGTCCTGCTTTCAGGCACCAGCAGGCACTCACGATGTGGTCCTATTCCCAGAAGCTCAGTCCCGGGGCAGCCACGCTGGCTGCAGCGACACCCAAGACCCACTGCCGTGCACAGCAGACCCAGCTGCGACAGTGGACCAGTGTGAGGCCAGACCTGTGGCATGCACACCCAGAGGCTACCCCGAAGTGAGAGCTGGAAGCAGGGTGAGGCACGGCGGGAAGTTTAGTTCCATTAGAGGGCAGCGGCCTGCACCGCTGTACCAGGACCAGTGTGTGCCTGTATGTGTGTGTGTTCGGAGGAGGGGGTGGGGAGCAAGGGATTAGAAGATCAGACAGTGGATTTCCCTTGCTGAAGTACAGACAAAGTATAAATAAGCTTGTAGACTTGGAGGGGAGCAAAAAATCACGTGAAGCGGTGTTGGCGGTGTGGGGACAGAAACACTGCTGAGAGCCTTCCTCACACCAGTGAAGCCCCTGAACAGCCCATGGGGGAGGCCTTGGCCTCACCTTTCAGCAGCTTCCCCTCCTCCCTTCACATCCCACCTCACCCTTCTCTTGGAATCATTCCCTTCTCCCCTCATCCTCTGCTCCAGCAGGCCCAGCCGACCGCATGCCTCACTTGGACCACACTGCCCTCGCCTGGAGCCCACCGCCTGCCTGCTGATCCCTTTCCTGGCCGCTCCGCATGGCAACCATTGCAGCGGCATCCACAGGACAGTTCCTGGGATCTGCACGGGTTGCCCCCACCAGCCAGGGCCTGCTCGTCGGGGCTCAGCTCTGGCCACAGCCTCTCTCACAGCTGCAAACAAAGGACCTTCTCTCAGTCCCCAGACATGCCTCTCACCTTCCTGCCACGTCTGGCATGCGGACTTCTGTTGGGAGCACTGATTCCTCTCTGGCCCTTCACCAATCTAATTCCTCCTTAGCTACTAGTTATCAGCTAAATCATTATCTTCTTCAGAAAGGATTCCCTGATCCTGAGACCAAGTGAGGGGCCCCACTGTGTACATCCCCAAGCCCCCCGTGAACACAGTGCCAGAACTTCAGCTCCACTAGGATGGAAGTGCCACAGGGCAGGCATTTTCATTGGTTTTATTCGCTGTCTTCTCCCCTGTGCCCAGAGCAATGCCTGACAAGTGGTTGGGGCTGGAGAAATAGTTTTGGAAGGAACAGCTCCTCCAGTACCTTATCATAGTTGTTTGTCCATTTGCCTAGACTGTAGTATCCCTGAAGGCAGGGCCTATTTTGATTAATCACTTTAACCCCAGCACTCAGCATGGAGACTGGTCCATAGTAGATAACAAATGCTGTGAAATATAATAGAATACTACACACATATTTTTTTTTAATGACAATTGAATGTTTTATGTAATGACCTGGAATAGATATCTGAGATGCACTGCTACATTAAAAAGTAATGCAGAATCATGGGAATAATATGCTATATCTTCTATAACAGGAGACTCAAATAAGACTTTATGTTCATTTTTGTTTGTACATAAAGAAAACTCTAGAAGAATGCATGAGAAGTGGATAAAAGTGATTACCTTTCAGAGAGGGACTGGGCAAACACAAGACAAGAGAGATAGCAAGACTCTTCTTTGCATAATTTTGCAATTCAAATTTTGAATTCTTTGAATGTATTATATAATCAATAATTTAAAAGAAGGAAATGAGTATTGATGGAAAAAAAAAAACAAACAGGGAGAGAAGCAAAACTCCAACCAGGATCTGCCCGCCTCCAATCAGTCACATCCTATGGCCTTGAATCCAGGGCTGACAAATGTAGATTCTGCCGCCAGAGAGTACACACTTAAGAAGCCCTCCCAGCCCACATGCTCCAGCCGAGATGCCGAGTCCTCTGGGATGTGGCGAGAGCCCCTCAGGTTCTCTTAGTTCTCCTGTGTCCTGGAGGAGGATCTTCTTTACTGGGATGTTAGCTAGTAACTGAGCAAGTGTTTCCAGTCTCAGAAGGTCAGGTCTGGAGATAAACTATCAAGTCTGTGCACAGCTTTCTGAATTACCATGTAATGACTATACTCAGGAATTCCCCAAGGCTAATCTCAGGGCTTACCAGTTTGTCAACACCCTGGAACCCCCTTTCCTCACCAAAACATTGACCCCTGAAAAGATGCTGCTCTAGCTTATAAGCTCCGAAGTAAACTGGTGCAATTATTTTGGGGCTATATTGAGTAAGGCACCACATACAGGCCCTCCAGTCCTGCAGTTCTGCCCCTGCACAGGCACAATCCTTCCTGGTGCACCAGAGGACATAATCAAGAATTTTCTCCCATAGCCGACATAATACTAAACAGTAAAATTCTGAAAGCCTTCCCACTAAATTCTGGAACAAGACAAGGTCGCTCACTTTCATTACTTCTATTTGACATAGTATTGGAAGTCCTAGCCACAGTAATCAGACAAGAAAAAGAAATGAAAGGTATCCAAATCAGAAGGAAGAAGTAAAATTCTCATTATATGCAGATAACATGATATACTACATAAAAAAACCCTAATGACTCCACACCAAAACTATTAGAACTGATAAATGGGTTCAGCAGGGAGCAGAATATAAATTAATATATAGACATCTGTGGCATTTCTTTATACTAACAATGAAATATCATAAAGTAAAAACAAAAATCCTGTTTAAATTTGCATCAGAAAAATAAAATCCCTAGGATTAAGTCTAACCAAGTGGTGAAAGACTTACACACTAATAAATATAAAAGTTAATAAAGGAAATCAAAGAAGATTCAAGGAAATGGGACATGCATATCCTGTGCTCTTGGGTTGGAAGAATCATTATAGTTAAAATGGTCATACTAACCAAAGCAATCTACAGATTTAATGTGCTCCCTATCAAAGTATCAATAGTATTTCCCCCAGAACTAGAACAAATAATCCTAAAATTTATATGGAACCACAAAAGATCTAGAATTGCCAAAGAAATCCCGAGGAAAAAGAACAAAGTTAGAGGCATAACCCTCCCAGACTTCATACTATAGCTACAGTAATCAAAATAGTGTTGTAGTGAACAAAAACAGACATACAGATCAATGGGGCAAAGTAGAGAGCCTAGAAATAAACCCGCACACCTGGGTCAACTAATTTTTGACAGAGGAGGCAAGACTATACAATGGAGAAGAGAAAGTCTCTTCAATGAGTGGTATCAGGAAAGCTGGACAGCCACATCTAAATCAATGAAGTTAGAACACTCCTTCACACCATACATAAACAAAATGAAAAGAGAACCTACAGGATGGGAGAAAAAATTTGCATAGGGAGCAACCAACAAGGGCTTTATTTTCAAAATATAGAAATAGCCTCATACAACTCAACAACAACAACAAAACAAACAACTCAATAAAAAAAAAATGGGCAGAAGACCTAAATAGATATTTCTCCAAAAAGACATAACACAACAAATGGTCAACAGGCACATAAAATATCCTCAACATCACTACTTATTAAAGAAATACAAGTCAAAACTACAGCGAGGGATCACCTCACTCCAGTCAGAATGACCACCGTCAAGAAGTCTACAAACCATACATGCTAAAGAGGGTGCAGAGAAAAGGAGACCCTCCTATGCTGTTTGTAGGCATGTAAGTTGGTGCAGCCATTATGGAGAACACTGTAGAGGATCCTTTAAAGTATAGAAATAAAGTTACCATTGTTGTAGTTGTTCAGCCAAACCCCATGGATTGCAACATGCCAGGCCTCCCTGTCCCTCACCATCTCCTGGAGTTTGCCCAAGGTCATGTCCATTGCATTAGTGATGCCATCCAGCCATTTCATCCTCTAATGCCTTCTTCTTTTACCCTCAATCTTTCCCAGCATGAGGGACTTTTCCAATGTGTCAGTTTTTCAAATCAGTTGACCAAAATACTGGAGTTGCAGCTTCAGCGTTGGTTCTTCCAATGAATATCAGGGGTGATTTCCCTTAAGATTGACTGGTTTGATCTTCTTGCTGTCCTTTCCACCCAAGGGACTCAGGAGTTACCTGGGAATGTGTTCAGAGAAGGCAATGGCAACCCACTCCAGTACTCTTGCATGGAAAATCCCATGGATGGAGGAGCCTGGTAGGCTGCAGTCCATGGGGTTGCTAAGAGTCGGGCATGACTGAGCGACTTCACTTTCACTTTCATGAATTGGAGAAGGAAATGGCAACCCACTCCAGGATTCTTGCCTGGAGAATCCCAGGGATGGAGGAGCCTAGTGGGCTGCCATCTATGGGGTCGCACAGAGTCGGACATGACTGAAGCAACTTAGCAGCAGTAGCAGCAGCAGCGTGTCTGGAGAAAACTATAATTCAAAAAGATACATGCTCCCCAATGTTCATAACAGCACTATTTACAATAGACAAGACATGGAAGCAACCTAAGTGCCCATCAACAGATGAATGTATAAGGAGATATGGTGTACATATATATATATAGTACATATATATATATATAGTGGATCTCAGCCATTGAAAAAGAATGAAATAAGTGCCATTTGCAGCAACATGGATGGACCGAGAGGTTGTTATACCAAATGAAGTAAGTCAGACAAAAACAAATATTATATGATATCACTTGTATGTGGAATCTAAAGAACAGTACAAAAGAACTTAATTACAAAACAGAAAGGAACTCACAGACATAGAAAGCAAATTTATGGTTACAAAGAGAGAAGAGGAGGGATGGGGACAAATCAGGAATATGGGATTAACAGATACACATCATCATATATAAAATGGGGCTTCCCTAGTGGCTCAGATGGTAAAGAATCTGCCTACAATGCGGGAGACCTGTGTTTGATCCCTGGATCAGGAAGATTCCCTGATAAACAATTAAGGGTTTACTGTATAGCACAGGGAACTATATTCAGTATCTTGTAATAACCTATAATGCAAAAGAATCTAAAAAAGAATATATATGTATATATATATGTATGTATGTATATGTATATGTATATATATATATATACACATATACATTCTTTTTTAGATTCTTTTGCATTATAGGTTATTACAAGTGATTTGGTTTATATATATATATAAACCAAATCACTTTGATGTACACCTGAGCTGAACACAATATTGTGAATCAACTAAACTTCAATTTTATTTCAATTAAAAAAAATTTTTGCTTATTTCTTGTGACACACAGGATCTCTGATGCTCGTTGTGGCATGCAAGATCTTTGTTTTTGGTTGCAGCATGTGGGGTCTTTAGTTGTGTCATTTGGGATCTTTAGTTGGAGCCTGTGAACTCTTAGTTGCAGCATGTGGGATGTAGTTTCCTGACCAGGGATTGAACCCAGAACCCTTGCACTGGGAGCATGGAAACTTAGCCACTGGACCACCAGGAAAGACTCCCCCCAAAGAATTTTTTGTTGTATTGTTTGTAATAGCAAAAAAAAATTTTTTTTCAAGAAACTGAAAATGATCTAGACATCTGCCAGGAAATCAGATAAATAAAATGTGGTATATTCAAACCATGGCAAGTCCTAGCACTGGAAGTAAATAAAGCCACATACATCAATTGGGTGAAACTCAGAAGCTCTGGAAGATAGCAAGCCGTAGAAGACATATGGTAAACCATTTATATAAAGTTTAAAACTTAACAGCTTACCTTCATACATATTTATCACAAATGCATGTGGCAAAACAATAGAAAGCAATAAAAGGCAAGCAAACAAGAGAAACCTGGACCCCAAATTTAGACTGTGTTTACCTTTGACAGGATCAGGGTCAGGGGAGGCAGAGCTGCAATAGGGGCCAGACACTCAAGGCACCAGGACGATGCTGGAAGACTTCTATTTCTCCAGTTGGGTTGAGGCCACAGGCAGTCATGTTCTTATTACACTTTGTATCTTCAGTGTATGCTACATATATTACATGTATTTTAACCACTCAGGGATTCAGTTTTAAAAATTTTAGCCACAGTCTGAGTCTTGGCATCAGCCCATTCTGGGTTTGAAGCCTGACTTTCTTTTCCATAGCTGTGTGAACTTGGGCCTGTCCCCTGACCTCTCAGAGCACCCATGGTCTCATCTGTACATAGGGATAATAATGTTTCCCTCTAAGGGTTATGTATGTGCTGTGCCTGCTTGTAGTAGATGCTCAACGCGTGCTGTTGCTTCAGCCGTGTCTGACTCTTTGAGACCTCATGGACTGTAGCCTGCCAGGATCCTCTGTCCATGTGATTTCCCACGCAAAAATACTAGAGTGGGTTGCAATGTCCTCCTCCAGGGGATCTTCCTGACCCAGGGATTGAACACAAGTGTCCTTTGTCTCCTGCACTGCAGGCAGATTCTTTACCCAATGAGCCACCTGGGAAGCCCATAATTACTGTGTCCCATAGTACGTTAAGTATTCTCCATCATTTCTGTTCATTTGGTCCTTTCCTGTAATGTTTTATTGGCATGTCACAAAATGAACATTAATTTATCACTTTAGTCCCTGAAATAATACATCTTAACATGTTTCTGTCTTTGGTGACCAGGGTGATCAGGAAGGAAAACTAGGAGAAAGAACGGTGATCCCTAGAACATGGGCTTTGTTGGGGTTTCTGCAGGAAAGGCAAGGCAGGGCTAAGTAAAAAGTTTAGGATTGGCTGGCTTAAGTAATTTCCACAGGCTTTGGGGCAACTGGCTCTTCACCTAGTCGTCTGGTTCCTGGCCCTGGGTTGATTTAGGACAGGAGAAACATTTACACGGTGTGTGAGAGTTGAAGGTGGCACAGGCCTGGGTCTACACTGGGAAGGTGTGCTCCAGGTAGGCTACTTGCAGGAGAGACACAAACAACTCTAGCACTGAGGTTGGCCCTGTGATTAGTTGCTGCCAAACTGACAGATACAGAATCTAAGAAAGCACAGTTAGAGAAGTAGAGAAGGACCACAGGTCAAAATGAAAGGAGTTTTCACAGGACGGCCCACAACTAGTTTTACTGTTCTTTATGGCATTAGCCAAGAAAAGAGATCTGAAATTTGGGAGGATCTCTAATATTATCTCGGGGAAGGCAATGGCACCCCACCCCAGTACTTTTGCCTGGAAAATCCCATGGACGGAGGATCCTGGTAGGCTCCCGTCCATGGGGTCGCTAAGAGTTGGATGTGACTGAGCGACTTCACTTTCACTTTTCACTTTCATGCATTGGAGAAGGAAATGGCAACCCACTCCAGTATTCTTGCCTGGAGAATCCCAAGGACGGGGGGAGCCTGGTGAGCTTCCGTCTATGGGGTCACACAGAGTCGGACACAACTGAAGCGACTTAGCAGCAGCAGCAGCAGCTAATATTATCTTGGTAGAGTTGTAAAGTGTATTAAAAGTGTGAGACCTGTAATAAATCTCGGTTTATGTCTCATGGGAACGTGGTAGGCCCAGCAATAAATGGTGGTTATTCTTGGGTCAGGAAGAGTTTCAGGAGGATTGGCTTAAATCTCTTTGTGAATAAAGGTTATCAGATTCTTTAACTTACCTTTGTTAAGTTAAGGGTGCAATTAAGTGAATGAATGAACTGAATGAATGAGAGAACAAACAAAAGAAGTCATCCATCCTGTTCACACCTCCTCATCTCCTTCCCTCACTGGCTGCTAGGACTCAAGCTGCCTGGTTAGCATTATGGTCACTTGTAAAAGCAAAATCCAATTCTCACACCTATGCAGAGCGTCTGGAAGCAGGCAGATGGCACGTTTAGCCCCAAGAAGACTCTGCCTGCACTCTCCAAACTGGACCAGAGAGAGGACCTTGTGGATGGAACTCACTGCGTCCTCCCTGCCACCATCCCCCAGCTCAGTCCTGAGCCCATGGCCGCTGTTTTGGGAAGACAGGTCTTTGGTCAGCAGGGAGCTCCCCAGACACCTGATGCCTCGGATCCATCATTTGTGAATTTCTGGGAGATTGCCTTGCCCTTAAAATCTCAGAAACATCTGTTCTATATGCAATAACAGCCCATGATTGGAGAAAATTAAGTGCATTTCAAAACTCTGAAAAATGGCAGAGACTGGTGTTTATAGGACTTCTGAGAATCTCTGACAAGTCTCTGATTTGATTTTTTTCCTGTTTCAGGTTACATCTGGGAAGAGAATTACCTGTGGAATCAGATTTGAAGTCAGGTGATTTTAACAAAGTTTTTGTGTGATATTAAGCTAGTATTATTTCTAGCCTCAGTTTTCTCTTCTGTACAATGAGAACAATAATTGTTTCCTGGGGATTTACCTGGCAGTCCAGTGGTTAGATTCTGTGCTTCTATAGCAGAGGGTGTAGTTCCACCAAAGGTCGGAGAACTAAGAGTCTGCATGCCATGCTGCTCCTGTTGTTAGTCACTTCAGTCGTGTCTGACTCTGTGTGACCCCATAGATGGAAGCCCAGCAGGCTCCCCCGTCCTTGGGATTCTCCAGGCAAGAACACTGGAGTAGTTGCCATGTCCTTCTCCAATGCATGAAAGTGAAAAGTGAAAGTGAAGTTGCTCAGTCGTGTCCGACTGGCAGCGACCCCAAGGACTGCAGCCCACCAGGCTCCTCCATCCATGGGATTTTCCAGGCAAGAGTACTGGAGTGGGGTGCCATTGCCTTCTCCGTGCATGCCATGAGGCACTGCCAAAAAATAGCTATTATTATTATTTCTTGCTCATTTCACAGGGTAAGATAGAAAAATGATAGAAAGATAAAACAAAATCATATATATGTTAATCATTTGAAAACTATACAGCTCTGCATAACATGGTGTAGGGAGGGAATGCTGAATTCAAAATATCTTGGTTGGTTGGTTGGTGGGTTGCTTATTTTTAACACAACATGTATTAATGCCACAGGTGTTAGTTTCTGCAAAAATCCCCTGGACAATAATGTGTTAGATAATCAAACATATATTGAGGCTTAGTATGTACTAGGCACTGTTCTGAGCAGTTTATGAATGTTAACTCTTTTAGTCCTCACAACAGTCTTATGAACTAGGTGTTATATTATCATCCACATTAGACATATGGGGAAACTGAGGCACAGTTCAGTTCAGTCACTCAGTCATGTCCAATTCTTTGCAACCCCGTGGACTACAGCACGCCAGGCTTCCCTGTCCATCACCAACTCCCAGAGCTTGCTCAAACTCATGTCCATCAAGTCAATGATGCCATCCAACCGTCTCATCCTCTGTCATCCCCTTCTCCTCCTGCCTTCAATCTTTCCCAGCATCAGGGTCTTTTCTAATGAGTCAGGTCTTCATGTCAGGTGGCCAAAGTACTGAAGTTTCAGCTTCAGCATCAGTCCTTCCAATGAATATTCAGGACTGATTTCCTTTAGGATCGACTGGTTTGATCTCCTTGCAGTCCAAGGGACTCTCAAGAGTCTTCTCCAATACCACAGTTCAAAAGCATCAATTCTTCGGCACTCAGCTTTCTTTATAGTCCAACTTCCACATCCATACATGACTACTGGAAAAATCACAGCTTTGACTAGATGGACCTTTGTCGGCAAAGTAATGTCTCTGCTTTTTAATATGCTGTCTAGGTTGGTCATAGCTTTTCTCCCCAGGAGCAAGCGTTTTTTAATTTCCTGGCTGCAATCACCATCTCCAGTGATTTTGGAGACCAAAAAAATAAAGTCTGCCACTGTTTCTGTTGTTTCTCCATCTATTTGCCATGAAGTGATGGGACCGGATGCCATGATCTTTGTTTTCTTAATGTTGAGCTTTAAGTCAACTTTTTCACTCTCCTCTTTCACTTTCATCAAGGGAATCTTTAGTTCTTCTTCGTTTTCTGCCATAAGGGTGGTGTCATCTGCATATCTGAGGTGATTGATATTTCTCCCAGCAATCTTGATTCCAGCTTGTGCGTCATCCAGCCTAGAATTTCACATGATGTACTATTTAGCATATAAGCTAAAGAAGCAGGGAGACAATATACAGCCTTGACATACTCCCAATTTGGAACCAGTCCATTGTTCCATATCCAGTTCTAACTGTTGCTTCTTGAACTGCATGCAGATTTCTCAGGAGGCAGGGAAGGTGGTCTGGTATTCCCATCTCTTGAAGAATTTTCCACAGTTTGTTGTGATCAACATGGTCAAAGGCTTTTGCGTAATCAACAAAGCCGAAGTAGATGTTTTTCAGTCATTCTCTTGCTTTTTCGATGATCCAACAGATGTTGGCAATTTGATTTCTGGTTTTTCTGCCTTTTCTAAATCCAGCTTAAACATCTGGAATCTCACAATTCACATACTACTGAAGCCTAGCTTGCAGAATTTTGAGCATCACTTTGCTAGTGTGTGAGATGAATGTAATTGTGTGGTAGTTTGAACATTCTTTGGCATACCTTTCTTTGGGATTGGAATGAAAACTGACCTTTTCCAGTCCTGTGGCCACTGCTGAGTTTTCCAAAGTTGCTGGCATACTGAGTGCAGCTCTTTGATAGCATTGTTAGGTAGGTAGAATAGGGAAAAGGAGTCCAAAATGGGGGTAAAGACAAGGAAGGTCAAAGGAGGGTCCGAGGACCAGAGTGAGGACTTCAGGCAGAACAAACAGCACTCCTGGCTAAGCCCAATTTGCATAGGGCAGGCCCAGGTGGAGGAAAAAAATATAAAAGGAGGAGCCAAAATGCTTTCTCTCTCTACCGCATGCGTGCACGCTCTCTCTCTCTCTCTCTCTCTCTCTCTCTCTCTCTCTCTCTCTCTCTCTCTCCACCCCCGTGTGCTCCTCCACTCTCTTCTCTTCGAGTCTTTGGGTTGGCATGCCCTCACACTTCGAGGATGGATTCTCCTGCTATCTTCTAAATAAAATAGAGCTGTAACACTGATTTGCCTAAGAGCTATAACATAGTTTGTCCAAGACTCAAGAGCTGCAACGCACTGAGGGCTTTAATGTCTGTTGCTCCAAATCTTTGTTGTGACGAGACAAAGAACCGAGGGACATGCATTTGCATGACAGCATCATCTTTTAGGATTTGAAATGGCTCAACTGGAATTCCATCACCTCCACTAGCTTTGTTCGTAGTGATGCTTCCTAAGGCCCACTTGGCTTTGCATTCCAGGACGTCTGGCTCTAGGTGAGTCATCACACCATCGTGGTTAACTGGGTCACGAGGATCTTTTTTGTATCGTTTTTCTATGTATTCTAGCCACTTTTTCCTAATATATTCTGCTTCTGTTGGGTCCATACCATTTCTGTCCTTTATTGTACCCATCTTTGCATGAAATGTTCCCTTGGTATCTCTAATTTTCTTGAAGAGATCTCCAGTCCTTCCCATTCTATTGTTTTCCTCTATGTCTTTGCACTGATCACTGAGGAAGGCTTTCTTATCTCTCCTTGCTATTCTTTGAAATGCTGCATTCAAATGGGTATATCTTTCCTTTTCTCCTTTGCCTTTAGCTTCTCTTCTTTTCTCAGCTATTTGTAAGGCCTCCTCAGATAACAATTCCGCCTTTTTACATTTCTTTTCCTTGGGGATGGTCTTGATCACTGCCTCCTGTACAATGTCACAAACCTCCATCCATACTTCTTCGGGCACTCTATCAAATCTAATCCCTGATTCTATTTGTCATTTTGATTTAGGTCATACCTGAATGGTCTAGTGGTTTTCCCTACTTTCTTCAGTTTCAGTCTGAATTTGGCAATAAGGAGTTCATGATCTGAGCCACAGTCAGGTCCCGGTCTTGTTGTTGCTGACTGTATAGAGCTTTTCCATCTTTGGCTGCAAAGAATATAATCAATTTGATTTCGGTATTGACCATCTGGTGATGTCCATGTATAGAGAAGTCTCTCGTGTTGTTGGAAAATGCACTATGAATTGCACTATGAATGCACTATGACCAGTGCACTCTCTTGGCAAAACTCTGTTAGCCTTTGCCCTGCTTCATTTTGTACTCCAAGACCAAACTTACCTGTTACTCCAGGTATCTCTTGACTTCCTACTTTTGCATTCCAGTCAGCTGTGATGAAAAGGACATTTTGGGGGTGGAGGGACGGGGAGGGCTTAGTTCTAGAGGGTCTTGTAGCTTTTCATAGAACCGTTCAAACTCATCTTCCTCAGCATTACTGGTTGGGGCATAGACATGGATTACTGTGATATTGAATGGCTTGTCTTGGAAATGAACAGAGATCATTCTTTCATTTTTGAGACTACACCCAAGTACTGCATTTTGGACTCTTGTTGACTATGAGGGCTACTCCACTTCTTCTAAGGGATTCTTGCCCACAGTAGTAGATATAATGGTCATCTGAATTATATTTGCCCATTCTAGTCCATTTTAGTTCACAGATTCCCAAAATGTCGATATTCACTCTTGCCATCTCCTGTTTGACCACTTCTAATTTACCTTGATTCATGGACCTAACATTCCAGGTTCCTTTGCAATGTTATTCTTTACAGCATCAAATTTGACTTCCATCACCAGTCACATCCACAACTGGGCACTGTTTTTGCTTTGGCTCTGTCTCTTCATTTTTTCTAGAAGTTATTTCTCCATTCTTCTCCAGTAGCATATTGGGCACCTACCGACCTAGAGAGCTCATCTTTCAATGTCATATCTTTTTGCCTTTTCATGCTGTTCATGGTGTTCTCAAGGCAAGAATACTGAAGTGGTTTGCCATTCTCTTCTCCAGGGGACCACATTTTTTCAGAACTCTCTGCAAGGCTGTGACCCATGTGATCAGTTTGGTTAGTTTTCTGTTATTGTGGTTTTCAACTGAGGCAAAGAGAGGTTAAATTACTTGTCCGTTTTATACACTAGTATGTGACAAAGCTGAAACCCAAACCCAGGCTCTCAAGCTTTAGAAGCTGAGCTGTTAGTCAGCTATTCTGCCCCCTCCTTGAGAGATCTGAAGCCCACACCTGCCTTTCACTAATTCTGCCTTCTAACTTCCATTCATTGATTCCATTCCTATTTACTGAGTGACTACTGTGTGTTGGGCACTGTTCTAGGGATGGAGCAGTGAACAAAACATACTGTTATGGAGTTTGTATTCTAGCATGAAAAACAGACCATAGACAGATAATCATATGAGGTGTCTAGAAGAGTGAGTGCAATGGATGAAGAATAGGGTGGGTGTCTGAGTCTGTTCAGGCCACAGGAATAAAACACCAGACTAAGCAGCTAATAAACACCATAAATTATGTCTCACTGGTCAAGAGGCTGAAAGCCCAAGACCAGGGTACCAGTAAGGTCAGGTTCTGCTGAGGATCCTCTTCTGGGTTTCAGTTGGCCAGATTCTTACTGTGTCCTCACAGGGTAGAAGGGACAAGCTTGTTCTCCAGTGTCTCTTTTATAAGGGCACTAATCCCATTCATGAAGGCTCCATCCTCGTGACCCAACCACCTCCCAAAGACTCCACCTTCTAATACCATGAGTTTGGGGTATTAGGGAGGAATATGTATGAATAAGTGAGGAGTACAAATAGCATTGTATGAATTTGGGAGGAATACAAATAGCAGTGCAAGGGAATATAATGTGACTATGGGTCACGTGGCACAAGTCCTCTTGGAGGAGGTCACCATTAGCTCCACCATAAAGCCGCCGAGCAGACGACCCACAAACTGCAGAACAATTATACCAAAGAAATTCTCAGGCTGTTAAGAAAGTTCTAGGACCCACAAGAGATTTCCCAACCTGGGGATCCAGTGAAGGGACTGAGAACCCCCAGGGAATTTGACTTTGGAGGCCAGTAGGGTTTGATTACAGAACTTCCACAGGACTGGGAAAACAGACGCTTGGAGGGCACAAACAAAACCTTGTGTGCACCAGGAGCCAGGAAAAAGGAGTAGCAGCCCCACAAAAGACTGAGCCAGATTGCCTGTGAGTGGCCAGGAGTCTCCAGCAGAGGCGTGAGTCTTCAGTGGCCTGCTGTGGGGTCGGGGCACTAAAAACAATAGTTCAAGTTTAGGTCCTTTTGAAGAAGATCACCATTATTGTCATTACTCCTACCATAGGTTGGCCTCAGGCCAAACAACAGGAAAGGAACACAGCCCCTTTAATCAACAGAAAATTTTAATTAAAGATTTACTGAGCATGGCCCTGCCCATCAGCACAAGACCCAGATTCCCCCACAGTCAGTCTCTCCCATCAGGAAGCTTCCACAAGCCTCTTATCAGAGGGCAGACAGAATGAAAACCACAATCAGAGAAAACTAGCCAAACTGACCACATGTATAACAGCCTTGCCTAACTCAACAAAACTACGAGCCATGCCCTGTAGGGCCACCCAAGAGAGTTCTGACAAAACGTGTTCCACTGGAGAAGAGAATGGCAAACCACTTTAGCATTCTTGCCTTGAGAACTCCATGAATAGTATGAAAAGGCAAAAAGATACGGCACTGAAAGATGAACTCCCCAGGTCGGTAGGTGCCCAACATGCTACTGGAGAAGAGAGGAGAAATAACTCCAGAAAGAATGAACAGACAGAGTCAAAGTGAAAACAGCACCCAGTTGTGAATGTGATTGGTGATGGAAGCAAAGTCTGATGCTGTAAAGAATAATATTGCATAAGAACGTGGTGTTATAGCCACATGTTCCGGGAAACAAACTCACTCAGAAGGACAATGCAGATAGTGGAGTGCAGTTTATTACACCGGTGGGCCCAAGGCAGAGTCTCCTCTTAGCCAAGGACCCCAACCAGTTTTTGTGAAAACCTTATATACCCTAAGTGTACTTGCTCAAACCTGCCTCCCCAAATTCCCTGAAACTAATCTGGACAAGGTAAAAGAGAGATACAATCAAAGTTAACACATGATTCGTGTGTCACAAGACTAGATAAACAGTGAATATTTATCAATAGGCCTGTGGTCATATCCCAATAAACATAATGGAATTTACAACTTTGTTCTGTTACAGAGATAATTAGCATATTCTTTTAGGCAACAGAGACTCCAAGTACAAGTCCTGAGGCTCTTTTATCTGGGGGGCGGGGGGTCTGGTTTTCCATTGGCATGTCATTTCTATAGACACCAGGCCCAAATTCAGAGTCCATTGGGAGGGTGACCATGCGTGTAGCCTAATGTTCGAAGCCTGACCTAAGATGGAGTCCAGCTCTGTCTGTTTCCGCCTTTATTCCCCGCTCTTGATGCTCTTAACTCATATTATGAGCATCATTCTTAAGGATATATTGCACCCTGGCTCTCCAACCGCCAATTTGGGAGAACGACACAGACCTTTGGGTTACAAAGTTCATAATACATTGTAAAATGCAGGGTCCACAAAGCAGAACTATCAAGGCAACTACAACCATGGCAAATATAGTTTTCCGCCAATCACCCTTCACCCAAGATAGGACTGAAGTCCAGAAAGGAATGTGTTCATTCGACATTGCTTTTACCTGGTTTTCCATGTCATCTAAAGCAGTTGAGTTCCAGAAAACATCTATTTCTGTTTTATTGACTATGCCAAAGCCTTTGACTGTGTGGATCACAATAAACTGTGGAAAATTCTGAAAGAGATGGGAATACCAGAGCACCTGACCTGCCTCTTGAGAAACCTGTATGCAGGTCAGGAAGCAACAGTTAGAACCGGACATGGAACAATAGACTGGTTCCAAATAGGAAAAGGAGTATGTCAAGGCTGCATATTATCACCCTGCTTATTTAACTTATATGCAGAGTACATCATGAGAAACGCTGAACTGGAAGAACCGCAAGCTGGAATCAAGATTGGCGGGAGAAATATCAATAACCTCAGATATGCAGATGACACCACCCTTATGGCAGAAAGGGAAGAGGAACTAAAAAGCCTCTTGATGAAAATGAAAGAGGAAAATGAAAAAGTTGGCTTAAAGCTCAATATTGAGAAAACGAAGATCATGGCATCCGGTCCCATCACTTTATGGCAAATAGATGGGGAAACAGTGGAAACAGTGTCAGACTTTATTTTTCTGGGCTCCAAAATCACTGCAGATGGTGACTGCAGCCATGAAATTAAAAGACGCTTACTCCTTGGAAGGAAAGTTATAACCAACCTAGATAGCATATTCAAAAGCAGAGACATTGCTTTGCCAACAAAGGTCTGTCTAGTCAAGGCTATGGTTTTGCCAGTGGTCATGTATGGATGTGAAAGTTGGACTGTGAAGAAAGCTGAGCACTGAAGAATTGATGCTTTTGAACTGTGGTGCTGGAGAAGACTCTTGAGAGTCGCTTGGAGTGCAAGGAGATCCAACCAGTCCATTCTGAAGGAGATCAGATCAGATCAGATCAGTCGCTCAGTTGTGTCCGACTCTTTGCAGTCCCATGAATCACAGCACGCCAGGCCTCCCTGTCCCTCACCAACTCCCGGAGGTCACTGAGACTCACATCCATCGAGTCAGTGATGCCATCCAGCCATCTCATCCTCTGTCGTCCCCTTCTCCTCTTGCCCCCAATCCCTCCCAGCATCAGAGTCTTCTCCAATGAATCAACTCTTCACATGAGGTGGCCAAAGTACTGGAGTTTCAGCTTTAGCATCATTCCTCCCAAAGAACTCCCAGGGCTGATCTCCTTCAGAATGGACTGGTTGGATCTCTTTGCAGTCCAAGGGACTCTCAGGAGTCTTCTCCCACACCACAGTTCAAAGGCATCAATTCTTCAGCACTCAGCCTTCTTCACAGTCCAGCTCTCACATCCATACATGACCACTGGCAAAACCATAGCCTTGACTAGATGGACCTTTGTTGGCAAAGCAATGTCTCTGCTTTTGAATATGCTATCTAGGTTGGTTATAACTTTCCTTCCAAGGAGTAAGCGTCTTTTAATTTCATGGCTGCAGTCACCATCTGCAGTGATTTTGGAGCCCAGAAAAATAAAGTCTGACACTGTTTCCACTGTTTCCCCATCTATTTGCCATGAAGTGATGGGGCCGGATGCCATGGTCTTCGTTTTCTGAATGTTGAGCTTTAAGCCAACTTTTTCACTCTCCTCTTTCACTTTCATCCGCCCTGGGATTTCTTTGGAAGGAATGATGCTAAAGCTGAAACTCCAGTACTTTGGCCACCTCATGTGATGAGTTGACTCATTGGAAAAGACTCTGATGCTGGGAGGGATTGGGGGCAGGAGGAGAAGGGGATGACAGAGGATGAGATGGCTGGATGGCATCACTGGCTCAATGGATGTGAGTCTGAGTGAACTCTGGGAGTTGGTGATGGACAGGGAGGCCTGGCGTGCTGTGATTCATGGGGTCGCAAAGAGGCGGACACGACTAAGCGACTGAACTGATCTGAACTGAAAGCAGTTGATACATTGCCAGATAAGTCAGGAATCCATACACAACATTCAGCCTTAATTATAGCACAGGTCCCTCCTTGAGCATCTGTGAATATGTCCAAAGCCATTCTATTTTGAATTACCACTTTTCTCACTTGGATCTGCTCTTCATTTAAGGCTTGGATGGCTTTTGTTCTATCTAGGAGGGCCTGTTTTGTGAAATTAGTCAAGGCCCTTACTTTAATCATAATATCTGTTGTGCCTATGCTATGCTATGTCACTTCAGTAGTGTCCGACTCTGTGTGACCCCATTGACAGCAGCCCACCAGGCTCCCGCGTCCCTGGGATTCTCCAGGCAAGAACACTGGAGTGGGTTGCCATTTCCTTCTCCAATGCATGAAAGTGAGAAGTCAAAGTGAAGTCGCTGAGTCGCGTCCAACTCTTAGCAACCCCATGGACTGCAGCCTACCAGGCTCCTCCGTCCATGGGATTTTCCAGCCAAGAGTACTAGAGTGGGGTGCCATTGCCTATAAAGGGTACAAATAAGGCAACAATATACTCATACCATTGAAACACAGATCTTGTCCACCTATCATGTAAATAAGGTAGATTTACTGGGGCTTGTTGTAGGTTAGGCTTTTGTTACACTGGCATTTATATCAAATGTAACCCTATGACCCAAGTCTATTGACTGTAGGTCTGGCTTATACCCAGAGAACAGGGAGAGATTATGATTGTGTCCCAGAAAAGAGAAGAATGGTTTAAAAGCTCCTTGGTGGAGCGGTGACAGCCACAAGGGAAGTCCATCCATCACAGACAGAGGCATAGCCCCTCACACCCAACAGCTGGACATATTGTGGAAGTTGGCATAGGAATGGGCACGTTGATGAGACCAAGCAGCAGGAGTTGATTATGCAGCTTCACCCTCAAGGGGCTCGTCCAGGATCTTCTTTTCCTTCTTCTTAAGGATGGTCTTAGTCTCTCGAAGGTCAGTGGGGTCCCTCTGTGCAGTCCACTCGGCGTTTTCTGGGTCTGCGTGGTATGTTCTCTTCACCCTCGTATGATGGATCCAAGGGGCAATACCTGCAACTTTAACTGCAGTAGGGGTAGTTAGAATAACATAAGGGCCCTTTCACCAAGGGGCTAGTAAATCAAGTTTCCAATCTTTGACCCATACTTGGTCACCAAGAGTAAATTCATGAATCTGTTCCCCAAGGGGGAATGGCACCCTTTCTTGTACAAACTTAGTTACCCGATTATTACCTTACCCAGTTCTATCTGCCATAAAATTCTATCACCCCTCACCTGAGGCAAATTTGTTGACACCTGTTTTATTATCGGAGGGGGCCTCCCGTACACAATTTCGCATGGAGAATAGCCTTGGGACTGTGGGGTCATCCTAAGTCTGAGCAGAGCCATCGTAAGCAATTCCACCCAGGAGCAGTCAGTCTGTATGATCCACTTGGAGGGTCTCTTTAATGTCCGGTTGGTTCATTCCACCATCTCAGAACCCTGGGCCTGTATGCAGTGTGCATTTCCATTTGATGTTTAAAGTTTTGCTGACTTGTTGTACTAAATCAGCTACAAAAGCCAGGCCATTGTCTGATCTGATGCTGGTCGGAAATCCAAGTCTGGAAACTATTTCCCTAAGCAGGCACCGGGCTACTTCTGATGCTCTTTCAGTCCAGGTAGCAAAAGCTTCTACCCATCCCGAGGATGTACATACCATGACCAGCAGGTAACGGTAGTGTCGGTGAGGTTTCATTTCAGTGAAGTCCACTCCCAGGTGTTCAAAGAGCAGAGTGCCTTTCAGCTGAGTACCCAGAGGTTTTTGTCTGAATACCCGAGAGGCAGCATCAACCTGTGAGCAGGCAGCATGGCCCAGGTGGGTCACTTGGTGTGTTTGGCTTACCAGAGTGTGTGCCAGCTCCTCCAGTACCGATAATTTGCCACTTGGCAATTCCCACCATCCCTTTTCAGTCTTGATGGCCCCTTCCGCTTTGGCTAACCTGACAGCCATTGTCCTTGTTTCATCAGGCTAGCGCCATCAGTATATAGGACCCAACTAGGGTCTGGAACTTTGTGTTCTTCTTTAAAACAAACCCGAGATACCTTACCGCCTCCTTGCAGATCTGTGCCTTCTTCTTCAACACCCAGTAACCTGCTTCCATCAGCAGCTGGAGCAGTGTTTTTGTCCCTTCCCAACATTTTTCCTTGGTCTCAGCTGCCAGCAGCAGGTCATCCACGTATTGTAGGAGCCAACATCCATACTCTTTTGGATGGAATGAGTCCAGGTCAGAAGCCAAGGCTTCCCCAAAGATGATTGGGGAATTCTTAAACCCCTGTGGGGTAGTCCAGGTGAGCTGTTGTTTGGCGCCCCCAACTGGATCTTCCCATTCAAAGCAAAGATGGGCTGTGACGCTGGGGCGAGGCAGAAGGCATCCTTGAGACCTAGGCAAGTAAAAACTTCAGTCCTTGGCAGGAAGAGGCTAAGTAAGGTATAGGCGTTTGGAATAGTGGGGTGTAAAGTCACAGTAGCCTGGTTGACTAGCCTGAGATCCTGTACAGGCCTATAGTCCTGTCCTTCTTCCTTTTTGACTGGCAGGATCAGCGTATTCCAAGCCTACTGGCACTCTACTAGAATGCCCACTTGTTTCAATCTATTGATGTGGGGGCAATATGCTGGCCCAGGCCTCTATTGGTAGCGGGAACTGGTGCTTTCTAACCGGGATGGTGCCTGATTTGAGTTCTATTATCACTGGGGCTTGATGTTGAACCAGCCTGGGGGGTGGGGGGTTGTCTTCAGCCCAGACCTCAGGTAATAATTGAGTTAGCTCTCTCTCATGCTCTTCTGGCCCACCCGGTTCTGTCTTCGGAGGCTCCACCATCTTGGCAGGGTATTGAGAGAGAGAACAAATAAGCCATAGTGCCCATCCATAAGGTGGGCCTCTCCTCAGGGGAGAAAGTCACTTGTGCTCCTAGTTTGGAGAGCAAGTCTCTTTCCAATAGGGGTACTGGGCACTCAGGAATGTAGAGGAATTCATGAATCACTTGGTGCCCACCCCCCCACCCCCACCCCCATCTGACATTTTCTGGGCTGGCAAAACGATTTAATCATCTCTTCTCCCAATACCCCAGTTACAGCAGTAGTCTTTTTGGATAGTGGTGCCACAGGTTTCGGGGAAGGCAATGGCACCCCACCCCAGTACTTTTGCCTGGAAAATCCCATGGATGGAGGGGCCTGGTAGGCTCCAGTCCATGGGGTCGCTAAGAGTCGGACACGACTTAGCGACTTCACTTTCACTTTTCACTTTCATGCCTTGGAGAAGGAAATGGCAACCCACTCCAGTGTTCTTGCCTGGAGAATCCCAGGGACGGGGGAGCCTGGTGGGCTGCCGTCTATGGGGTTGCACAGAGTCGGACACGACTGAAGTGACTTAGCAGTAGCAGCCACAGGTTTTGTTACTACCAACAGTTCTGTTCCTGTATCCACCATGAAGTCAGTGTTTTGGTCCCCCACTTTTAAGGTTACCATGGGCTCTCAGAGACCTGATATCTCTGAGCCCCGGCAGCCCTATTTAATTTCCAAGTCAGCAAGCCCCACAACTGCGGGAGCTTCCTCTTCCTTCCTTGCCTTAGGTCATTCATTCATTCTTCCAGTGGCCAAAAGCTCGGCACCGGGCACACTGGTTTGGCTGTAACGGGGCCCGAGGCCTCCGTTGGGACCAGCTGAAGGACTGTCCTGTCCCTCTGGTAGAGGAGGTTTTCTGGAGGGCCGGAGACAGACTTTCCCAGAGCAGCAGCTAACACTGCAAATCTCTTGTCTGTTCTCTTTCGTTCCCTTCGGCTCTCTGGCAGAGTGCAGTCTCTGCTTAATTCCGACGTCTCCCTCCTCTTCCTGTCAGTACTCACCAGGAGAGGCGGGTATAGCTTGGGTGGTTCAGCTGGAGCCAGATCCTTGAAGTGTTGGCCAGAGGCTTCTGCCACCGGGTTCGGAGCTCGCCCAGGTGGCAACCCTATGATCTCCGGGAGAGCTGGTGGAGGAGCAGCGGCTGCAGCAGGAACTTCACCTGGCCCTGGATCAGGCATTAAGGCGGCCTCCGGTCATGGTGGAACACTGGGCCGGCGGGCGCGTCATCATCCAGTATGGGGGAGGGGAAGGTCATCCTCGTCCAAATCTTGCCAGATCCCAGAGGGAGAAGGGGCATTGGCGTGTCTTCACCTGCTGGTTGGCAAGGCCCAACCAGAACACCACGTGGTCCAAGACTGTTTCTCCCTTAAAGTCCGTTTTGCCTTGGTGGGCTTGATCAGGTGAGGATGAAAACATAGATGGGTTAAATATCCCATGTCCCAGGCTGTCTCCAGAAAAGCCAATTCATACTCACTTATGTATCCCCCTCCTTCTAGCCTGACAATTCTGAGGGGGTCAAGAATTTCACAGCAGACTGGATACCTCCTGAGGGAGGACAGAATATGAGCATACAAGGACCAGTTTCTATCCTAAAAATTCCCTGGCGATCGCTGGTAATAATTTTCACTGGGACGGCGTGCACACACCTCCTAAATGACCTTCACAAATTCCCTTCCTAAGCCCTAGCACACTCATCAATCTGTGTCGTTCTGTCAATCTGTGTCGATCTGTGTACCATCTGCGTACCAAGCAATCGCCGCCTGCCTATTCCAGGCTCCTGTGGGTCCCCTCTCCTTCTAGTCCCTCCCAGGGGGTGATCAGGCCCCCTCTTCCACCCTGCCGGGTGGGTTCCTCCTCACCTGAGCACTCAGTTCCCCTGCTGCCGTCCACTATCTGCTAACGTGAAAGGTCCAGCCGTTGACAAGCAGAATCCTTCCAGAAGGGTGAGGCGCCTTCCCCCATCTAGAAGATTCAAGTCACAAGGCCTTGGAGTAATCCCAAATGGGACTTGTCTCCTCAAAGTGAGGAGTTTCCCAGCCAAAGCACCAAATGTTGTAGCCACGCGTTCCGGGAAACAAACTCACTCAGAAGGACAATGCAGATAGTGGAGTGCAGTTTATTACACCTGCGGGCCCAAGGCAGAGTCTCCTCTTAGCCAAGGACCCCAACCAGTTTTTATGAAAACCTTATATACCCCATGTGTACATGCCCCAACCCCCCTCCCCAAATTCCCTGAAACTTATCTGCTACTGCTACTGCTACTGCTAAGTCGCTTCAGTCGTGTCCGACTCTGTGCAACCCCATAGACGGAAGCTCACCAGGCTCCCCCGTCCCTGGGATTCTCCAGGCAAGAATACTGGAGTGGGTTGCCATTTCCTTCTCCAATGCATAAAAGTGAAAAGTCAAAGTGAAGTCGCTCAGTGGTGTCCGACTCTTAGCGAAACTTATCTGGACAAGGTAAAAGAAAGATATGATCAAAGTTAACACATGATTCATGTGTCACAAGACTAGATAAACAGTGGATATTTATCAATAGGCCTGTGGTCATATCCCGATAAACATAATGGAATTTACAACTTTGTTCTGCTACAGAGATAATTAGCAAACTCTTTTAGGCAACAGAGACTCCAAGTACAAGTCCTGAGGCTCTTTTATCTGGAGGGGTCTGGTTTTCCTTTGGTATGCCATTTCTATAGACACCAGGCACAAAGTTCAGAGTCCATTGGGAGGGTGACCATGTGTGTAGCCTAATGTTCGAAGCCTGGCCTAAGATGGAGTCCAGCTCTGTCTGTTTCTTCCTTCAGTGGTATATTAGGTCCATGAATCAAGGTACCTTCAGATCAGATCAGATCAGTCGCTCAGTCGTGTCCGACTCTGCAACCCCATGAATCGCAGCACGCCAGGCCTCCCTGTCCATCACCAACTCCCGGAGTTCACTCAGACTCACATCCATCAAGTCAGTGATGCCATCCAGCCATCTCATCCTCTATCGTCTCCTTCTCCTCTTGCCCCCAATCCCTCCCAGCATCAGAGTCTTTTCCAGTGAGTCAACTCTTCACATGAGGTGGCCAAACTACTGGGGTTTCAGCTTTAGCATCATTCCTTCCAAAGAAATCCCAGGGCTGATCTCCTTCAGAATGGACTGGTTGGATCTCCTTGCACTCCAAGGGACTCTCAAGAGTCTTCTCCAACACCACAGTTCAAAAGCATCAATTCTTCAGGGCTCAGCCTTCTTCACAGTCCAACTCTCACATCCGTACATGACCACTGGAAAAACCATAGCCTTGACTAGACGAACCTTTGTTGGCAAATGTTCTCTGCTTTTGAATATGCTTTCTAGGTTGGTCATAACTTTCCTTCCAAGGAGTAAGCGTCTTTTAATTTCATGGCTGCAGTCACCATCTGCAGTGATTTTGGAGCCCAGAAAAATAAAGTCTGACACTGTTTCCACTGTTTCCTCATCTATTTCCCATGAAGTGATGGGACTGGATGCCATGATCTTCGTTTTCTGAATGTTGAGCTTTAAGCCGACTTTTTCACTCTCTACTTTCACTTTCATCAAGAGGCTTTTTAGTTCCTCTTCCCTTTCTGCCATAAGGGTGGTGTCATCTGCATATCTGAGGTTATTGATATTTCTCACGGCAATCTTGATTCCAGCTTGTGTTAGAAGTGGTCAAATAGGAAATGGCAAGAGTAAACACCAACATTTTAGGAATCAGTGAACTAAAATGGACCAGAATGGGCAAATTTAATAGAGATAACTATTTAATCTACTACTAGGGGCAAGAATCCCTTAGAAGAAATGGAGTAGCCCTCATAGTCAACAAAGACTGAAATGCAGCACCTAGATGCAGTCTCAAAAATGACAGAATGATCTCTGCCCTTTTTGAGGCAAACCATTCAATATCACACTAATTTAAGTCTATGCCCCAACCACTAATGCCAAAGAAGCTGAAGTTGAACGGTTCTATGATGACCTACAAGACCCTCTAGAACTAACACCCAAAAAAGATGTCCTTTTCATCACAGGAGACTGGAATGCAAAAGTGGGAAGTCAAGAGATATCTGGAGTAACAGGCAAGTTTTTCCTTGGAGTACAAAATGAAGCAGGGCAAAGGCTAATAGGGTTTTGCCAAGAGAATGCGCTGGTCATAGCAAACACCCTTTCCCAATAACATGAGAGACCTCTCTACACACAGACATCACCAGATGGTCAATACCAAAATCAGATTTATTACATTATTTGCAGCCAAAGATGGAGAAGCTCTATTCTGTCAGCAAAAGCAAGACTGGGAGCTGACTATGGCTCAGATCATGAACTCCTTATTGCCAAATTCAGATTTAAATTGAAGAAAGTAGGGAAAACCATTAGACCATTCAGGTATGACCTGAATCAAATCCTTTTGACTATACAGTGGAAGTGACAAATAGAATCAGGGATTAGATTTAATAGAGTACGTAAAGAACTATGGATGGAGGTCGTGACTTTGTACAGGAGGCAGTGATCAAGACCATCCCCCAAAAAAAGAAATGCAAAAGGCAAAATGGCTGTCTGAGGAGGTCCTACAAATAGCTGAGAAAAGAAGAGAAGCTAAAGGCAAAAGAGAAAAGGAAAGATATACCCATTTGAATGCAGCATTCCAAAGAATAGCAAGGAGAGATAAGAAAGCCTTCCTAAGAGATCAATGCAAAGAAATACAGGAAAGCAATAGAATGGAAAGGACTAAAGATCTCAAGAAAATTAGAGATATCAAGGGAATATTTCATGCAAAGATGGGCACAATAAAGGACAGAAATGGTATGGACCCAACAGAAGCAGAAGATATTAAGAAGAGGTGACAAGAATACACAGAAGAACGATACAAAAAAGATCCTCATGACCCAGATAACGATGATGGTGTGATGACTCACCTAGAGCCAGACGTCCTGGAATGCAAAGCCAAGTGGGCCTTAGGAAGCATTACTGTGAGCAAAGCTAGTGGAGGTGATGGAATTCCAGTTGAGCTATTTCAAATCCTAAAAGATGATGCTGTCCAAGAGCTGCACTCAGTATGCCAGCAACTTTGGAAAACTCAGCAGTGGCCACAGGACTGGAAAAGGTCAGTTTTCATTTAAATCCCAAAGAAAGGCAATGCCAAAGAATGTTCCAACTACCACACAGTTTTACTCATCTCAACATGCTAGTAAAGTAATGCTCAAAATTCTGCAAGCTAGGCTTCAACAGTACGTGAACTGTGAACTTCCAGATGTTCAAGCCGGATTTAGAAAAGGCAGAGAAACCAGAGATCAAATTGCCAACATCTGCTGGATCATGGAAAATGCAAGAAAGTTTCAGAAAATCATCTACTTCTGCTTTATTGACTACTAGTCAAAGGCCAAACTGTGTGGATCACAACAAACTGTGGAAAATTCTTCAAGAGATAGGAATACCAGACCACCTTACCTGCCACCTGAGAAATCTGCATGCAGTTCAAGAAGCAACAGTTAGAACTGGACATGAAACAATGGACTGATTCCAAATTAGGAAAGGAGTATGGCAAGGCTATATATTGTGACCCTGCTTATTTAGCTTATATGCAGAGTACATCATGCAAAATGCCAGACTGGATGAAGCACAGGCTGGAATCAAGATTTCCAGGAGAAAGATCAATAACCTTAGATATGCAGATGACACCACCCTTTTGGTAGAAAGTGAAGTAAAGACCCTCTTGATGAAAGCGAAAGAGGAGAGTGAAAAAGCTGGCTTAAAACTCAACATTACAAAAACTAAGATCATGGCATCCGGTCCCATCAGTTGAGTTAAGTTCAGTCGCTCAATCGTGTCCGATTCTTTGTGACCCCATGAATCGCAGCACGCCAGGTCTCCCTGTCCATCACCAACTCCCGGAGGTCACTCAGACTCACATCCATCGAGTCAGTGATGCCATCCAGCCATCTCATCCTCTGTCGTCCCCTTCTCCCCCTGCCCCCAATCCCTCCCAGAATCAGAATCTTTTCCAATGAGTCAATTCTTCACATGAGGTGGCCAAAGTACTGGAGTTTCAGCTTTAGCATCATTCCTTCCAAAGAAATCCCAGGGCTGGTCTCCTTTAGAATGGACTGGTTGGATCTCCTTGCAGTCCAAGGGACTCTCAGGAGTCTTCTCCAACACCACAGTTCAAAAGCATCAATTCTTCGGTGCTCAGCCTTCTTCACAGTCCAACTCTCACATCCATACATGACCACTGGAAAACCCATAGCCTTGACTAGATGGACCTTTGTTGGCAAAGCAATGTCTCTGCTTTTCAATATGCTATCTAGGTTCATCATAACTTTTCTTCCAAGGAGTAAGCATCTTTTAATTTCATGGCTGCAGTCACCATCTGCAGTGATTTTGGAACCCAGAAAAATCAAGTCTGACACTGTTTCCACTGTTTCTCCATCTATTTTCCATGAAGTGATGGGACCAGATGCCATGATCTTCGTTTTCTGAATGTTGAGCTTTAAGCCAACCTTTTCACTCTCCACTTTCACTTTCATCAAGAGGCTTTTTAGTTCCTCTTCACTTTCTGCCATAAGGGTGGTGTCATCTGCATATCTGAGGTTATTGATATTTCTCCCGGCAATCTTGATTCCAACCTGTATTTCTTCCAGTCCAGCGTTTCTCATGATGTACTCTGCATATAAGTTAAATTAACAGGGTGACAATATACAGCCTTGACGTACTCCTTTTCCTGTTTGGAACCAGTCTGTTGTTCCATGTCCAGTTCTAACTGTTGCTTCCTGACCTGCATACAGGTTTCTCAAGAGGCAGGTCAGGTGGTCTGGTATTCCCATCTCTTTCAGAATTTTCCACAGTTTCTTGTGATCTACACAGTCAAAGGCTTTGGCATAGTCAATAAAGCAGAAATAGATGTTTTTCTGGAACTCTCTTGCTTTTTCCATGATCCAGCGGATGTTGGCAATTTGATCTCTGGTTGCTCTGCCTTTTCTAAAACCAGCTTGAACATCTGGAAGTTCACAGTTCACGTATTGCTGAAGCCTGGCTTGGAGAATTTTGAGCATTACTTTACTAGCGTGTGAGATGAGTGCAATTGTGTGGTAGTTTGAGCATTCTTTGGCATTGCCTTTCTTTGGGATTGGAATGAAAACTGACCTTTTCCAGTCCTGTGGCCACTGCTGAGTTTTCCAAATTTGCTGGCATATTGAGTGCAACATTTTCACAGCATCATCTTCCAGGATTTGAAATAGCTCCACTGGAATTCCATCACCTCCACTAGCTTTGTTCGTAGTGATGCTTTCCAAGGCCCACCTGACTTCACATTCCAGAATATCTGGCTGTAGGTGAGTAATCACACCATCATGATTATCTGGGTCATGAAGATCTTTTGTGTACAGTTCTTCTGTGTATTCTTGCCATCTCTTCTTAATATCTTCTGCTTCTGTTAGGTCCATACCATTTCTGTCCTTTATCAAGCCCATTTTTACATGAAATGTTCCCTTGGTATCTCTAATTTTCTTGAAGAGATCTCTAGTCTTTCCCATTCTGTTGTTTTCCTCTATTTCTTTGCATTGATCACTGAGGAAGCTTTCTTATCTCTTCTTGCTATTCTTTGGAACTCCGCATTCAGATGCTTATATCTTTCCTTTTCTCCTTTGCTTTTCGCTTCTCTTCTTTTCACAGCTATTTGTAAGGCCTCCCCAGACAGCCATTTTGCTTTTTTGCATTTCTTTTCCATTGGGATGGTCTTGATCCCTGTTTCCTGTACAATGTCACAAACCTCAGTCATAGTTCATCAGGCATTCTATCTATCAGATCTAATCCCTTAAATATATTTCTCACTTCCACTGTATAATCATAAGGGATTTGATATAGGTCATACCTGAATGGTCTAGTGGTTTTCCCTACTTTCTTCAATTTCAGTCTGAATTTGGCAATAAGGAGTTCATGATCTGAGCCACAGTTACCTCTGGTCTTGTTTTTGTTGATTTTATAGAGCTTCTCCATCTTTGGCTGCAAAGAATATAATCAATCTGATTTCGGTGTTGACCATCTGGTGATGTCCATGTGTAGAGTCTTCTCTTGTGTTGTCCCATCACTTCATAGCAAATAGATGGGGAAACAATGGAAACAGTGACAGATTTTACTTTCTTGGTCTTCAAAATCACTGCCAATGGTGACTGCAGCCATGTAATTCAAAGACGTTTGCTTATGGGAAGAAAAGCTATGAGCAACCTAGACAGCATATTAAAAAGCAGAGATGTTACTTTGCTGACAAAGGTCCATCTAGTCAAAGCTATGGTTTTTTCAGTAGTCATGTATGGTTGTGAGAGTTGAACTATAAAGAAAGCTGAGCGCCAAAGAATTGATGTTTTTGAACTGTGGTGCTGGAAAAGACATTTGAGATTCCCTTGCACTGCAAGGAGATTAAACCAGTCAGTCCTAAAGGAAATCAGTCCTGAATATTCATTGGAAGGCCTGAGGCTGAAGCTGAAACTCCAATACTTTGGCCACCTGATGCGAAGAACTGACTCCTTGGAAAAGACCCTGATGCTGGGAAAGATTGAAGGTAGGAGAAGTGGATGACAGAGAATGAGACAGTTGGATGGCACCACCAACTCTTTAGACATGAGTTTGAGCAAGCTCCGGAAGTTGGTGATGGACAGGTAAGCCTGTCGTTCATGGGGTCACGAAGAGTCGGACATGACTGAGCGACTGAATTGAACTGAGCTGATGGGTCAATAATGTTACCTCTTTGAGCCTCAAATCTCTTATTGTAAAATGGAGTTACTGAGCCCTGCTGCTGCTGCTGCTGCTAAGTCGCTTCAGTCATGTCCGACTCTGTGCAACCCCATAGACGGAAGCTCACCAGGCTCCCCCGTCCCTGGGATTCTCCAGGCAAGAACACTGGAGTGGGTTGCCAGACTGAGCCCTTGCCTACTCCAAAAGTTTAGGAGTCAATCAAATAAACCATGGAAGTGTCCATGGTAGTACACAAACTGTAATATGCTATTCCAGTGCAGGCATTTTAAACTTTGTTCTTCATACCTCTGTTCCTGTGGCATTTGGTTCATATCTCTGAATGTTTACCATTGTTTCATGGTTGGCCATGCAGGTCTCTGTGTCTCTCAATACACTGAATTTTTGACGGCAGCAACAGATTTACGTTCAGAGTAAGTGTGAAATAAAGGTGTAATTATCCACATTAATAATCTCTGTTCAATGAACCTCTACTAGTGCCACATACTTCACCTTCATATTATCTCTATTGCCAGAAGAGACTCAGAGAGGTGAGTGCCCTGCCCACAGCCATTCACCAGACAGTGGCCAAACCAGGATGGGAGCTTTCACCTCCCTGCCTCCAAAACCCGGGATCTGTCACCAACCCCAAGCTATCACCTGATTATCCATCACACAACAAAATATTTCACGAGCACCTGCTATGTTCTAAGTGCTTTACTAGGTACTGGAGGCACGGAGATGGATAAGGCAGGTGTGCACTTGTCCACACAGAAGACAGAACCGATACATTAACAAAGAACTAAGAGAGGCCCACTTAGACATACTGGGGGTCCTATCCAGGTTGAGCAAAGGAAGGCCTACCTGAGGCAGGGGCTGCAGAGCTGAGCCCTGAGAAATGAAAAGAATCTGACCTTCGAGGAATCTCCATACTGTTCTCCATAGTGGCTGTACTAGTTTGCATTCACACCAACAGTGTAAGAGGGTTCCCTTCTCTCCGCACCCTCTCCAGCATTTATTGCTTGTGGACTTTTGGATCGCAGCCATTCTGACTGGCGTGAAATGGTACCTCATAGTGGTTTTGATTTGCATTTCTCTGATAATGAGTGACGTTGAGCATCTTTTCATGTGTTTGTTAGCCATCTGTATGTCTTCTTTGGAGAAATGTCTATTTAGTTCTTTGGCCCATTTTTTGATTGGGTTGTTTATTTTTCTGAAATTGAGCTGTAGGAGTTGCTTGTATATTTTTGAGATTAGTTGTTTGTCTGTTGCTTCATTTGCTATTATTTTCTCCCATTCTGAAGGCTGTCTTTTCACCTTGCTTATAGTTTCCTTTGTTGTGCAGAAGCTTTTTAAGTTTGATTAGGTCCCATTTGTTCATTTTTGATTTTATTTCCGATATTCTGGGAGGTGGGTCATAGAGGATCCTGCTGTGATGTAAGTCAGAGAGTGTTTTGCCTATGTTTTCCTCTAGGAGTTTCATGGTTTCTGGTCTTACATTTAGATCTTTAATCCATTTTGAGTTTATTTTTGTGTATGGTGTTAGAAAGTGTTCTAGTTTCATTCTTTTACAAGTGTTCGACCAGTTTTCCCAGCACCACTTGTTAAAAAGATTGTCTTTAATCCATTGTATATTCTTGCCTCCTTTGTCAAAGATAAGGTGTCCATAGGTGCATGGATTTATCTCTGGGCTTTCTATTTTGTTCCATTGATCTATATTTCTGTCTTTGTGCCAGTACCATACTGTCTTGATGACTGTGGCTTTGTAGTAGAGCCTGAAGTCAGGCAGCTTGATTCCTCCAGTTCCATTCTTCTAAGGAGGTGGATGGAACTGGAGCCTATTATACAGAGTGAAGTAAGCCAGAAAGAAAAACACAAATACAGTATACTAACGCATATATATGGAATTTAGAAAGATGGTAAAAATAACCCTGTTTACAAGACAGCAAAAGAGACACTGATGTATAGAACAGACTTTTGGACTCTGGGACCAGGAGAGGGCGGGATGATTTTGGAGAATAGCATTGAAATATGTATAATATCATATCTGAGACAAGTCGCCAGCCCAGGTACGATGCATGATAACAGATGCCTGGGGCTGGTGCACTGGGACGACCCGGAGGGAAGGTATGGGGAGGGGGGAAGGAGGAGGGTTCAGGATGGGGAGCACGTGTATACTGGTGGCGGATCCATCTCGATGTATGGTAAAAGCAATCAGATCAGATCAGATCAGATCAGTCGCTCAGTCGTGTCCGACTCTTTGCGACCCCATGAACCGCAGCACGCCAGGCCTCCCTATCCATCACCAGCTCTCAGAGGTCACTCAGACTCACATTCATCGAGTCAGTGATGCCATCCAGCCATCTCATCCTCTGTCATCCCCTTTTCCTCCTGCCCTCAATCCCTTCCAGCATCAGAGTCTTCTCCAATGAGTCAACTCTTCGCATCAGGTGGCCAAAATACTGGAGTTTCAGCTTTAGAATCATTCCTTCCAAAGAAATCCCAGGGTTGATCTCCTTCAGAATGGACTGGTTGGATCTCCTTGCAGTCCAAGGGACTCTCAAGAGTCTTCTCCAACACCACAGTTCAAAAGCATCAATTCCTCGGCACTCAGCCTTCTTCACAGTCCAGCTCTCACATCCATACATGACCACAGGAAAGACCATAGCCTTGACTAGACGAACCTTTGTTGGCAAAGTGATGTCTCTGCTTTTCAATATGCTGTCTAGGTTGGTCATAACTTTCCTTCCAAGGAGTAAGCGTCTTTTAATTTCATGGCTGCAGTCACCATCTGCAGTGATTTTGGAGCCCCCAAAAATAAGGTCTGACACTGTTTCCACTGTTTCTCCATCTATTTCCCATGTAGTGATGGGACCAGATGCCATCATCTTCATTTTCTGAATGTTGAGCTTTAAGCCAACCTTTTCACTCTCCACTTTCACTTTCATCAAGAGGCTTTTTAGTTCCTCTTCACTTTCTGCCATAAGGGTGGTATCATCTGCATATCTGAGGTTATTGATATTTCTCCCGGCAATCTTGATTCCAGCTTGTGCTTCCTCCAGTCCAGCATTTCTCATGATGTACTCTGCATATAAGTTAAATAAACATGGTGACAATATACAGCCTTGACGTACTCCTTTTCCTATTTGGAACCAGTCTGTTGTTCCATGACCAGTTCTAACTGTTGCTTCCTGACCTGCATACAGATTTCTCAAGAGGCAGGTCAGATGGTCTGGTATTCCCATCTCTCTCAGAATTTTCCACAGTTTCTTGTGATCTACACAGTCAAAGGCTTTGGCAGAGTCAATAAAGCAGAAATAGATGTTTTTCTGGAACTCTCTTGCTTTTTCCATGATCCAGCAGATGTTGGCAATTTGATCTCTGGTTCCTCTGCCTTTTCTAAAACCAGCTTGAACATCTGGAAGTTCACGGTTCACATATTGCTGAAGCCTGGCTTGGAGAATTTTGAGCATTACTTTACTAGCGTGTGAGATGAGTACAATTGTGCGGTAGTTTGCGCACTCTTTGGCATTGCCTTTCTTTGGGATTGGGATGAAGACTGACCTTTTCCAATCTTGTGGCCACTGCTGAGTTTTCCAAATTTGCTGGCATATTGAGTGCAGCACTTTCACAGCATCATCTTTCAGGATTTGGAATAGCTCCACTGGAATTCCATCACCTCCACTAGCTTTGTTCGTAGTGATGCTTTCTAAGGCCCACTTGACTTCACATTCCAGGATGTCTGGCTCTAGGTCAGTGATCACACCATCATGATTATCTGGGTCGTGAAGCTCTTTTTTGTACAGTCCTTCTGTGTATTCTTGCCACCTCTCCTTAATATCTTCTGCTTCTGTTAGGTCCATACCATTTCTGTCCTTTATCGAGCCTATTTTTGCATGAAATGTTCCTTTGGTATCTCTGATTTTCTTGAATAGATCCTTAGTTTTCCCATTCTGTTGTTTTCCTCTATTTCTTTGCATTGATCGCTGAAGAAGGCTTTCTTATCTCTTCTTGCTATTCTTTGGAACTCTGCATTCAGATGCTTATATCTTTCCTTTTCTCCTTTGCTTTTCGCTTCTCTTCTTTTCGCAGCTATTTGCAAGGCCTTCCCAGACAGCCATTTTGCTTTTTTGCATTTCTTTTCCATGGGGATGGTCTTGATCCCTGTCTCCTGTACAATGTCACGAACCTCATTCCATAGTTCATCAGGCACTCTCTCTATCAGATCTAGGCCCTTAAATCTATTTCTCACTTCCACTGTATAATCACAATACAATATTGTAAAGTTAAGCAAAATAAAAAAAAAAAAAAAGAATCTGACTTTCGGAAGACCTTGGAGGAAGGGCCAACAAAGAAAACAAGCTGAGGTGTGAATGAGCGGGGAATGTTCTCCAAGCAACAGGGCAATGAGTCAGCCTGAAGAGTCATGAGAAAGTAAGAGGTGAGGTAAGAAAGGAAATCTGGATCTGCATAGGAGCAGGACCTCAGAGACTGTGGACAGGAGTGTGGGGACCTCCAGAGGTTTCCCAGTAGAAGAGTGATGTGATCTGATGTATGTTTCAGAAAAGACATTATTAGTAGCAGCAGTTTAAATACAATTGGGGTTTGCTGATACTAATTATAACAATGTTTTTTTTTATTTCTTTTTATTTTTTTAAATTTTATTTTATTTTACTTTACAATATTGTATTGGTTTTGCCATATATCAAAATGAAACTGCCACAGGTATACATGTGTTCCCCATCCTGAACCCTCCTCCCTCCTCCCTCCGCATACCATCCCTCTGGGTCGTCCCAGTGCACCAGCCCCAAGCATCCAGTATTGTGCATCAAACCTGGATGGTGACTAATTTAATATATGATATTATACATATTTCAATGCCATTCTCCCAAATCATCCCACCCTCTCCCTCTCCCACAGAGTCCAAAAGACTGTTCTATACATCAGTGTCTCTTTTACTGTCTCGTATACAGGGTTATTGTTACCATCTTTCTAAATTCCATATATATGCATTAGTATACTGTATTGGTGTTTTTCTTTCTGGCTTACTTCACTCTGTATAATAGGCTCCAGTTTCATCCACTTCATTAGAACTGATTCAAATGTATTCTTTTTAATGGCTGAGTAATACTCCATTGTATATAACAGCTTTCTTATCCATTCATCTGCTGATAGACATCTAGGTTGCTTCCTTGTCCTGGCTATTGTAAACAGTGCTGCGATGAACATTGGGGTACACATGTCTCTTTCAATTCTGGTTTCCTCAGTGTGTATGCCCAGCAGTAGGATTGCTAGATCATAAGGCAGTTCTATTTCCAGTTTTTTAAGGAATCTCCACACTGTTCTCCATAGTGGCTTTACTAGTTTGCATTCCCACCAACAGTGTAAGAGGGTTCCCTTTTCTCCACACCCTCTCCAGCATTTATTGCTTGTAGACTTTTGGATTGCAGCCATTCTGACTGGCGTGAAATGGTACCTCATAGTGGTTTTGATTTGCATTTCTCTGATAATGAGTGATGTTGAGCATCTTTTCATGTGTTTGTTAGTACTACAAAGCCACAGTCATCAAGACAGTATGGTACTGGCACAAAGACAGAAATATAGATCAATGGAACAAAATAGAAAGCCCAGAGATAAATCCACGCACATATGGACACCTTATCTTTGACTAAGGAGGCAAGAATATACAATGGATTAAAGACAATCTCTTTAACAAGTGGTGCTGGGAAAACTGGTCAACCACTTGTAAAAGAATGAAACTAGAACACTTTCTAACACCATACACAAAAATAAACTCAAAATGGATTAAAGATCTAAATGTAAGACCAGAAAATATAAAACTCCTAGAGGAGAACATAGGCAAAACACTCCAACATACATCACAGCAGGATCCTCTATGATCCACCTCCCAGAATATTGGAAATAAAAGCAAAAATAAACAAATGGGACCTAATTAAACTTAAAAAGCTTCTGCACAACAAAGGAAACTATAAGCAAGGTGAAAAGACAGCCTTCAGAATGGGAGAAAATAATAGCAAATGAAGTAACAGACAAACAACTAATCTCAAAAATATATAAGCAACTCCTACAGCTAAATTCCAGAAAAATAAATGACCCAATCAAAAAATGGGCCAAAGAACTGAATAGACATTTCTCCAAACAATGTTTTAAAAAACATGTTAAGAAGACAAGAGACAGGGGCAAAAACAGTAGGGAGTAGGGACGATAGTTCAGTAAAGGATTTTTGCAGGTGTTTCCCTGCATCTGAACTTCAGCAGAATTAAGCCTCATTTATTTTATATATAACAATAATGGGCTGTAAATGGAAAAAACTAAATAGATTTCCAGAGCTCTGCTGTGAGAGGGATCAGATTTCTTCCCCTTTCTCTTCCCACTCCCAAGGAGAGAGGTGGCCCAGCACCCCAGGGCTGAGGCGATCTATCTGCTGCTGTCTGGAGCAGGGTTATCTGTTTAGCAGCTTCGCTGGTGGCTCAGATGATAAAGAATCTGCCTGTAAGGCAGGAGACCCAGATCCAGTTTTCTTGCCTGGAGAATCCCATGGACAGAGAAGCCTGGCAGTCCAAAGTCCATGGGGTCACAAAGAGTCAGACACAACTAAGCAAAGGCTTCCCTGGTGGCTCAGATGGTAAAGAATCTGCCTGCCGTGCAGGAAACGCGGGTGGCAGTCTGGAGAATGCTTCTTAGGACCATTCCCTTCTCCCCAGGAGCAAGACTCTTAAGTTCTAGATACAGTTCAGTCTTGGCCAGATTGTGGCCTGGGAGTCGCGGTTCTTATTGTACAGCCTTGGTTGTCCTCTGGGAAACAGGCAGACAGCCCAGCCTCATCCCTGCTCTACTGCCGAGAATTTGTGAGTAGAAAGACAATCCCACAGAGTAGGAACAACAGAAAGGGGAGACGGAAAGCAGAGGCCTCAGATGTCTACACCACCCCTTCTCCAGTTCAGATGTCTAACACTGTCTGTCTTCTACTCCCCATCCCCTTTACCATGCTCCTAGCCAGTCCTCTCCAAGAAGCAAAAGAAAATTCATGCTGAGGTTTGACAGAAAACAGCAAAGTTCTGTAAAGCAATTATCCTTCTATTAAAAAGTAAATAAATTTAAATTAAAGAAAAAAGAAGCAAAAGAAAGAAAACTCCAAGGAAGAAAAACTTGTAAGAAGCAAAAAAGATAAAATTTGAACATTTCTGGACCACTGAGTAATTTCACCCATGCGTAGCTCAGTACACTATCACATTTCCTCTTCTATTTCCAACCTCAGCTCTTTGTACCCTAGAGGTGTTTGGGGTGAGGGGATCCTGGCAGAACCCCCTGTGCTGGTGCAAAGCTGGCAGAGTTGACTTTTCCACTCCCAGAACTGCAGATTTCTTCCTTGAGTTCTGCTTCCCTCCACTGTGGCCACAAGGCATCTCCCAAAGGGAAAGCCTTTGCCCATGCCTACCTCCCCAAAACACCCTTTGTCCTAGTGCCTGGACAGAATACTTATGTACCGTATTTAGAGACGATGGGGCAAGTTTGAAGGCGGGAAGGGCTTAAAATAGATTCATGCAACTAGAACTCCTTTATGCTAATGATATGTAAATACCATTGGTTTTCTTTTCTTGGCCCCCTGGAGCCAAGAAATGACTTGTCTGTGTGCAGTGGACCAAAAAGAGGCACAGAGAGAGAGCTAGAGAGCAGGAAAGTAAGAAAGAGTGGCCTGAGAACCCTGGCTGATGCGCCACCCAGACACACACACACACACACACACATCCTACCCACCACCACCACCTCCCTGCCCAGCCTAGACTCTTCTGAGCCCTGGGCAAAGGACGCAGACAAGGCTGCCCAGGCCTCCAGGAGGAAGCAGAGTGCTCAGACAGCGGTGGCGAGGGGGGCGGGGCGGGGGGGCAGTATCACCTGGGCTCTGAGCTTCCAGGACAGGTGCTTCCCCTTCCTCCCAACAGTGAGTGCCTCTCACCACCTCCCTCCACCTGTGTAGACCATCTCTCTCAGCTATTATCTCCTATCTCTCTCTGCTATTGTCTCCTACATTTGCTCCTAAATGACAACACCCCCGCAGTGGCCCGCCCAGCACTTGAACCCCTTCTGGCCAGGCCGCTTGCCTGAGGATTAGCTCCTCTTTGGAGAGTCCACAATAGCCCTCCACATCCTTTGTGCCTCTGTTTGCTGCAAATATTGAAGCTCTCTCCTGAAACTCATTACAGGCTGTCAGGACAAAGGCTTTCCACGGGTCTCCAGGGCAGAGCCAGCACCAGGATGCTCCTCAATACCGTACCTGCTGCCTCACCTGCCGCTTCTTCTCCAGTTACCCTGAAGGGAAATGACCCACGTTCACACCAGCCGTCTCTGCTCCAAGGCAGTGGCCGGGCGGAGGCCGTGATGCCCACTTCCAGGCTTGCCCATCCGAGGGGAGGAGCAGGGGTGGGCATTCTGGGGGTGAACAGGGGTCCCAGGCAGTTGGGAGATGGAAGGATCTAGGGCGAGGGAAACGGATGGAGCCGAGGACGCAGCAGCAGGGGCACTAAGCACTCACTTGCCATCAGGCCTCCTTCACCTCGGCCTGGAATGTTCCTCTCTTCCTCTCCTCAGCCTCACTTTCAGGGGCTGGTTTTACTTATCCCTCTGGCCTCACCCTAGACTTTGCCTCATCACCTCCTCCAGGAAGCCTTCCCTGCTTCCCAAATTTAGTGCTCACACTGGGTATTATAGCTGCTTGCTCACCCTCTGCTTCCCTCGTCCCTCCGACACCCAGGCCTCTGAGGTCCCCAAGGCAGCTCATCATTGCACCTCACATCACACAGCCCTTAGAGCGTGGCGATGGCTGAACAAACGAATGACTGAATGAATTCAATCAGGTGTGGGCTATGCCTGGTCCTGAGTCCTCAGAATTCTGCTTTAGCACCACAAAGGGGCCTGGGGAGGAAAGGACTAAGAATCTCTTGCTGCCTTCTGTGGAGACTCCTCTGTTTACTGAAGAGCATGGGACTGATTCTACCTGCCAGGAGATGCTGGGTGAGACTCTGATCTCAGAGCCTCCGTCCCCTCGTCTGGCAAATGGGAAAAATTACACTGGGAAGGTGAAGCAGGAGGAGGGACCAAACACAGCAACGGAACTGAGGTGTGAGCATTACCTGGGGGAGGGAGGGGATGTGGGACCCTGGCTTGGGGCCGGGGAGGGGCCTGGTGGGGACGCCTCACGAGCGGAAACAAGGGCTCTTCCGGTCGGTACCCAGAGATCACTCAGGACTAGGGGCCGGTTACTCAGGACTAGGGGCCGGGCTGGAGACGAGGAGCCTGCCCACAGGTCAGGGGGCAGCATGTGCGTCTCTGGGCCTGGGACCATCAGGAGGCAACCCCGGAGCCTGAAAGTCAGCCCGCTCTGCGCTTGCGCCCGCCCTTTGCTCACCCGCTTCCTGTGAGTGAGGGGCCTAGACAGACGGCAGGGGCTGAGTACCGCCCCTTAGCGGGCAAGTTATTCGTTTCTCTTTGCTCCGATTTCCTCCTCTGTGAAACAGAGAGGAAACGGTGGCACCTCACAGACCTGCTGAGAAGCCTGGACGAGATGACTGTGCAAACACTGAACCCTGCTCTCAGCACCTCACAAGCACCCCGTAAACACAGCTGCTGTTCCTGCCTGTCCCCGTCTCACCCTCACCTTGTTTCGGGGAGCCCAGAGGTCATCCTCCCGTCTTACAGAAGGCGATTCCAGAGCGGTTCCGAAACTTACGAAAAGTGACCAGTGACTCAGGGAAGGCTGGACGAAGACCTGGGCTGTCCCAGTTTCTACTCCCATTTCCTCATGGCTGGGAACTTGACTCACTCTCGCATTACTTCGTGTGTATAAACCCAGCCACCCCGTGGGGCAACAACAGAGGTTTCTCCTGTATCTCTTACCCCCTTGGCAGTGCTGAGCTCTATAGAAACCTTCGAAAATTAGTGCAACGGCTCACATACTGAGAGATGGACAGCAAAGCAGAAACGGTTCCCTAATTCCCTCGGGCTCCTCAGAGAAGCTGACCAAGGGTATCTGGGAGCCCAGACGTCCAGAGGTGGACAGCAATGCCCAGGTGACTCTGGCAGCTGCAGGAAGGTTCCTGACAGGCCTGGCAAGCAGGGCTAGGGGCACTGGTTCTGACACAGGACTGCCAGGCGCAGAGGCAGCCTGGGCTGCTCACTTGCCAACAGGCCTTTAGTCATATGGAAGGAGGCTTCTGTGGAATTGTGACGACATGCTGGAGAGCTGGGGGCCGGTCAGCTCTCTGGCTGTTTCCCTACAGGAGCAGGGGGCAGCTGTCAGGAGACGGGGCCTGCCACCCAGGAGTCCACCCTCGATGCGGTTGCTTCATGAGGAGAAAGGCTTTCCAGACAGAAGGGACTCTCCCCCCAGCCTTCAGCTTGGGAGGGCTGCCTCCTTCACGCTTTTTCCCCTCTGCAGAGCAAGGCCAGACCCACAGGAAACACCAAAACATACCCAAGGGACAACTGCATGAACTGTCCTCAAAAAACACCAGGATAGAGCCTTTCACAGCCTCTTCCTGGACCATGTCTGGCCCTCAGGAGTCCGGTCCTCTCATCTCACTCCAGACCTTGAAGCTGCTACTGAATCTCCGATTGTTGGGTCAAGAGTCTAATAAATAAGCCTCTCCAAGCTCTTGGATGGTGATAAGGTGCCCCCTCAGGCTTTTCTGGAATAAGTAATCCTAAAAATATCTTTCATCACTTCCTTGACTCTCCGCTTGGCCCATCTCCAAGCCCTTCCTCAGATTTCCTGCTTGGACCCAAAGCCGCGCATTCCTCTGCCGGGGAGAGAGCTCTCGTGTGAAGAAGCCTGAGGCGGGGGGGGGGGGGGGGGGGGGGGGGGCAGTGAGCACCCGGAGGTGAGAGCAATCTTCCACTTCAAGGGCCCGCAGCCAGGGCACTGCCTCCCTGCCTGGTCTCTGAAACTCTGCTCATTCAACCAGTCTTATCTTAGCACCATCAACCCAGCCTCTTTCCCGGAACCCCAGGAGACGACCCCTTCCCGGCAGGGTACAGTGTGATGAACTCAGGCCCCGGATCTTTCCCTTTGCCATCCCTCAGAACTCCTTGAGGGAGCCTATTCAGAACGCAGATTCCCGAACCCCGTCCTCAACAGCTTTGATTCCAAGGATCTGGGGTGAGATCCAACCAGCTCCTTTTTAGCAAGCCCCCCAGATGCTGATGGCCCAGGAATACTGCTCATGGACCGTCTCCCCAGGGGACCAAAGGGCTGACTGAGAGATTGGTGGCTCCTACAAGGAGCGCAGACCTGGTCTTGGTGCCCATGCCAGGCATGAGGCAAATGGTGAGGTGGGGGCCGGATAGCAACCAGGACCTTGGAGCTGGTCCTGGTGGTGGAAAGTGAAGCCCTCTCCCAGATTTCCCCCCACTGGGGCCCAGAGCTTCAGGAAGCCAGCAGAGGCAGGAGCAGGAAGGCCACAAGAGAAGAAGAACACTGTGCAGCCTCCACACTGACAGAGGCTTTCCTCCACCCAGGGCAACGAGCGGGCAGAGGTTGGGTGCCTAGCTGATGAAGGGTGCTGGGTGCTGGGTGAGGGGTATGGAGCAATGGTCTACCTCCCCCCTCCGAGTGAGTGGCCCCTTGGTGACCTGTGAGCTTGTCCGGTTGTCCCTCCAGTCTCTGCCTCCCTGCTCTTTGCAGTCATTCTGGCCTCTGAAACTGACAGTCCAGCTCAAGGTTCCTGAGCTTGCTGACACCACCCGTCAGGTTCCACCCACAGAGGAGCAGCAAACACCACCCCCCATCACCCCTTGACCCATCAAACTCAGGACCCCCACCGCAGTCCTGCAGTCCCAATCCACCCTTGATTCTGTGTGGCTCTGTGCAATCTCACCTCACCCCAGGGGAGCTGCCTGCCTCCCGGGCATCCTGGTTGATTTAGAGTGGAGCTAGGGCAGCCTCCAGGCATTTCTGAGCCCCAGTTTCTTCATCTGTAAAGTGGGGCTAATGATCCCCACCTCCAGAGTGCCCTTGAGGATGCTATGAGTGCTTGATCAGTCAAATGCGTGTACTGTTGACTCGATATCCCTGTCTCAGGTGGCTTGTCCTCGGCACCACGCCCACGTGCTCCCTCTACATACCCAAACCCTGATCATCTCTCTGAGCCCGCAGACTCCAGCCTGCTCCCTGCATCAGGGTCACTTGTCAGTCGTCTCTCATCACCTAGACCCCATGCACCCCAAGAACAAACTCTACAATTTACCTGTTTGATCCTAGCCTTAAATAATCAGGTTCCAAAGAAGCCAATATCAATAACCTCAGATATGCAGATGACACCACCCTGATGGCAGAAAGTGAAGAGGAACTAAAGAGCCTCTTGATGAAAGTGAAAGAGGAGAGTGAAAAAGTTGGCTTAAAGCTCAACATTCACAAAACAAAGATCATGGCATCTGGTCCCATCACCTCATGGCAAATAGATGGGGAAACAGTGGAAAGAGTGACTGACTTTATTTTTTTGGTCTCCAGAATCACTGCAGATGGTGACTGCAGCCGTGAAATTAGAAGATGCTTACTCCTTGAAAGAAAAGTTATGACCAACCTAGACAGCATATTCAAAAGCAGAGACATTACTTTGCTGACAAAGGTCCATCTAGTCAAGGCTATGGTTTTTCCAGTGGTCGTGTATGGATGTGAGAGTTGGACTATAAAGAAAGCAGAGCGCCAAAGAATTGATGCCTTTGAACTGTGGTGTTGGAGAATACTCTTGAGAGTCCCTTGGACTACAAGGAGATCCAACCAGTCCATTCTAAAGGAGATCAGTCCTGGGTGTTCATTGGAGGGTCTGATGTTGAAGCTGAAACTCCAATACTTTGGCCACCTGGTGTGAAGAGCTGACTCATTTGAAAAGACTCTGATGCTGGGAGGGATTGGGGGCAGGCTGAGAAGGGGATGACAGAGGATGAGATAGCTGGATGGCATCACCAACTCAATGGACATGGGTTTGGGTGGACTCCGGGACTTGGTGTTGGATAGGGAGGCCTGGTGTGCTGGAGTTCATAGGATTGCAAAGAGTCGGACACGACTGAGTGACTGAACTGAACTGAAAGAAGCCAAAAATATCATAAAAGACACATCACACATGCCATTCCCAAGTCCATCCCTCTCTAGGAACTTGGAAACTAGCTGAGGATTTTCTAGTACCAGCTGGTATCATGGTGGCCCAGCATCGAAATTCAGGACTGGGGACATCCCAGTGATGGCTTGCCAATCAGTGTTCGCCAGATCGAACTGGGGTCTCCTGCATTGCAGGCAGATTTCTTCCCAGCTGAGCTACCAGGGAAGCCCTTCAGAATTCCTATTCAAGGGCTTTGGTGAGAGAAAGAGACCCTCCCTCGTCATGCTGGCCACCAGCAGAGACCTTTGTGCTCACATCCAAATGGTAGTATGAGGACCCAGGGCATTTGACTTTTCAGAGCATATAGAATTCTAGAGTTGGAAGCGGTCTTAGGGACCATGTGGTCCCATGTCCCTTCCCACCTCCACTTCACAGAAAGTCCCAAGGTCACCTCAGGAGACAAGGACAGAGCTAAAAAGTCTTGATTTCCTAGCACTCTGATCTTACTCTGAACTCCACTGGGAGGGATATAAGCTAAAGAGCTACAAAATGTACAAAGCACTCTCACATTTGTATTTCATTTAGTCTTCTCTAACCTTTGAGGTTGGAGAAGGTAATGGCAACCCACTCCAGGACTCTTGCCTGGAAAATCCCATGGACGGAGGAGCCTGGTGGGCTACCATGGGGTCGCTAAGAGTCAGGCACGACTGAGTGACTTCACTTTCATTCTTCACTTTCATGCATTGCAGAAGGAAATGGCAACCCATTCCAGTGTTCTTGCTTGGAGACTCCCAGGGACGGGGGAGCCTGGTGGGCTACCATCTATGGGGTCGCACAGAGTCGGACACGACTGAAGCGACTTAGCAGCAGCAGCAGCAACCTTTTAGGTAGAGCTTCCAAGGAGGTGCTAGTGGTAAAGACAGGAGACATGCAGGAGACATGAGAGACACAGATTCAGTCCCTGAGTGGGGAAGACCCCCTGGAGGAGGGCATGGTAAGCCACCCCAGTATTCTTGCCTGGAGAATCCCATGGACAGGGGAGCCTGGTGGGCTACAGTACATGGGGTTCCAAAGAGTCAGACACGTCTGAAGTGACTTAGTACGCATGCATGCAACCTGTGAGGTAGGTATAATTAGTAGCATTCTAATTTTAATATTGTGTAGGGAGGCTCAGAGGGGTTGGGGTACCTGCCTGAGGTCACACAGCTGACATGTCTGGAGCTCTGGCCTCGGAGCCCGTCACACCAAGCTCTGTTAGAGACCCGAGCTCTCTGTGTCTCACTGGGCTTAAGGGAAAAGGGCCCTTGGCCTCCTAAGTGGGAGTGGGAGAGTGGCCACTGTAGGCGGTGGGAGGAAACCTCACTCCTTGAATTTTTAACCTTCACAATATCTCGAGAAGACTGTTCCCAAAGTTATACAACCACTGTAAACCAGTGGTAGCTCTTGGAACCAGGCAACATGGAGATCTGCTGTTCTTGGCTGGTTTCTATTGCCTTCCACCTCTGCATAAAAGTCCCATGGTGGGGACAGCTTCTGTGACCCAGAACCACTGACTCACTCTCTCACTTACTCAACAAACTACTGAGCACCAACCACAGACCAGGCAGGGTGCTAGGCACTGAGGCTGCCCAAGCGACAAGGACAGTCAGCAGAGCCAGAAGGGACCGGGCTGCTAGTGGGGCTAGGGTCCTCCCTGGCCTTCACCTCTTGGCCACTAACTTGCGTGACCTGTATTCTAGTTGGGGGGCGGGGGCAGGTGGGGAATAGACACATCAACTAGGACTTGAATATTCACCCTGGTAGGTGCTCTGATAAGGCTCACAGGGGCTCAAGCAGCCCAGGGAGGGGCACCTGGTCCAGGCTAGGGGACGACAGGTGGAGCAAGTGGCCTGAGTTCAGAAGTACGTAGAGGTAAGCCTGGCAGAGAGAAGAAATGCCACTCCAGGAAGCAGGTGTAGACAGCATGAGCAAAGGTGTGTACACTGTTTGTGCATGCTTAGAGAAAGATCTGGAAGGGTACACCCTCAGCTGCTAGACTGGCTATCTCATAAAATTAGATTATGGAAGCTTTTGCTTTCTTATTTGCACATTATTTCACTTGAAATTTTTACAATGAGCTGTAATTATTTTCATTAGCAGAAAAAAGAACACACAAAGCGAGAATGTTTTGTGTAGGATAGAAGTGAAAAAGCATAACGTTTGACGAGTGTAAAACTGAAGGAAAAAATGCAAGGAGTTGTCAAAAGTCCCTAGGGCCTGGAGTAGTAGAGGTTTGACTCTAGCCTGCAGGCAGCGGCTGGAGGCAGGAGTGCTCAGTCGTTGGGTGAGTCCTTTCCTGGGGAGGCTCAGCGCAGCTGGAGCCGATGTCTTCCAGCTAGAGCTCCTTGTGGCTCTGGTGCCCCCCAGTTAAAGCTCCCACTTTCCTTTAGGCTGGGAACCATGCTGAGGTCAGGCAGAGAGGTGATTCCACTGGCAGCATCGGGGGTTCTAGGCTCCTATTGGGGTATTTCTCTTGGCCCCCGTCTCTGTTCCACTACCTCACTCCCAGGCCTGCAACTGGACTAGACCAGTGAAGGACAAAATGCCTGAAGCTCTTTAAACAAGGTCGTTTACAAAAAAAATATTTTGATCTTACTGACCTTTCGAAGAGACTTTCTATAGATGTCATTTTTTTTTTAACAACCTCAGTATTAGTAGGCTCTTTCCCCATTTGTCCTTAGCCAGAGAAGGAGGAAGTAACTTGCAAGCTGTAACTCAGGTGTATCATTCAAACACACACACGCTTACAGTTTATTCATCCATTCAGCAGAATCTATATGAAGAGACTACAATGAGTCCAATCCAATCCAATCTCCTTCACTCATATTTGGAATTTTATTTTAGAGTTAGACACTGCTCATCCTCTTCCTCAGAGAAGGCAATGGTACCCCACTCCAGTACTCTTGCCTGGAAAATCCCGTGGACAGAGGAGCCTGGTAGGCTGCAGTCCATGGGGTCGCTAGGAGTCAGACATGACTGAGTGACTTCCCTTTCACTTTTCACTTTCATACATTGGAGAAGGAAATGGCAACCCACTCCAGTATTCTTTCCTGGAGGATCCCAGAGATGGCGGAGCCTGGTGGGCTGCATCTATGGGGTCTCACAGAGTCGGACACGACTGAAGCGACTTAGCATAGCATATCATAGCATCCTCTTCCTAAAGCTTCTATCTTCCCCCGGCCCCACTACAAATGCTAGGATCAGGTTAGAGCCCCAAAATTTAATGCAGGTTTGTTGGTGGTGCATATTTTTCTCAGCAGAGATTTCAGATCAATTTGGCACTATTGGTTCCACTGTTTAAAAAGCTCAGAAAGTGGAGAGTGCCTGGGAACAAACCAGGGGTGTGGGTTTGATGTGCCTTATCCACGCCCTCCTCCCACTGAGGACTGTGAAGAGTCTCCCAAGAAAAGAACGGGAGAAGTCAGCTTTCAGAGGAGGAGCTTGGTTCAGAGCCAATCCCCAGTCTGATCACTTCTCTTTTGGTTAGAACTAGGTGGAACTGCGCTCCCTGAGGAGACCCTGAGGGAGGTGTGCCTTCAGAGCCTCAGCAGATAAGAAACCTTCCAGAAGACAGGGACCTGTCTCATTCAGTGATACTGCTGGTGACAGAGATGACAGGTGTCAGTATCAGGGTAGAAACAGCACAGGAGACAGAGGAACATTTCAGAGAATGTTTCATTTTAAAAGTGATGATGTGAAAGATCATCAATTACCGACCAAAATCGCATCGTTTGTGCCAGGAGACAAAACACATATTTGGGAGTCTAGGGAGGGAAGAAGGCAGGGCTAGGGCTATGGTGGGGCCTCCCTTACCTAGCTGAGTATTTAAATAGTCTACAGAATACTCATGACCAGGTCCCCGGAAACACAGTGAGTCGGAGTATCTAGGGACAAAGCCTAAGAATTTTTTGAACCCTACAGGTGTTTAAAGTATAGACCAGTTGGGGAAACCTAACTGTGATTAAGATGAGGATGGAGGCTGGGGGAAAGAACCACTGTGCTAGGGCAGCAGGGGGCAGGGAGCCCAGCTCTGAGAAGGGAAGACCTGGACGGAAGAAGTCCTGTGCCCATTCTGAGGTGGCCTCCTGATGCTGAGAGCCTGTCGGGAACTAACCCGGACTCGTTGTTCCAGAAAGAAGCATCCCCAGCTCATTCGCTTTGCCCAGAAGCAGAGGCTCTGGCGGGGAGGGGTTTGCAGATCGGGCTCCAGCCTACTCAGTGCCCTCTCCCATAACCAATGTCCTGCTGAAAGAGACAACTTGGTTTCCCTTCGGGGGCCAGCAGAATGCACTCAGAGTGGTTTTCTGGGTCCCTCAGATCCCATTTCCCAGCAGTGCCTAAAATGCCTTTGCACAAGTCTCATCTCCAGGGCCTGCTGGTGGGCTGGGGGAGTCAGAGAACCCCCCAGGCGAGGGGGAAACCTGCCAGATCCTAGAGCCTTGCAGAGACCCCGCAGGGAGTTAGTGGGGGATGGGAAGGGTGGGACCCGGACCCAGTGGGTAGTGGGATGCCTCACACACATGCACTTGTGAGGAGATGCTCCTTCAGCGACACTTCTGAACCTGTTTGGGTCCCGACAGTCCCCTTGCTTAGTTTGTTTTTTTCCTGACTCTTCCGGCAGCCACCTTTGGATCTCAGTATGTTTCAACCTTTATTTATGATGATTGTTTTTGTGCGTCATCTCTGGATGGTGACCCATCTCCCCCTAGGGGAGGACGTGGAACTGGCCCCGCAGACGGAGCATTCCGCCCCTCCTCCATGTCCTGCACGGCGTTGCCTGCCTGTCATCACAGGGTTGAGCCTCCTGTGCTGTACCTGTGACTGATTCCAGGAATGACTAAAAATCCATGACGTCAGAGCACAGCAGCTCAGTGCGGGCTGCGGGGCTGCCTGTCCTTAGGGAGCCTCCGTGGGAGTCAGAGAGGCCCAGAGCTGGGAGCCCGTCGGCCACGCTGGGAGATAAAAGCGGGGACAAGTCAACACCGGTAGAGGCTGCACCTTGGTGGAAGGCGGTCCAGTTACAGTGTAACCAGACTATCAGCTATCTAGTGTAAATGACTGGTTATCAGATCCTCCTGGTGGGGGTTAGGGAGGACGGGAGGGCGAGAAGACAGGATCCTCAGTGCTGGAGTGGGGAAAGGATGTAAGGGCTGGGGGACCCCAAAAGGCCAACTCGGTTCACAGCAGCAGGAGTAGGCTGGGGGTTCAGCAGTCTTGCCAGCCTCCCCGCACCCGCTCACAGCTCTCTGGAGCCAGTGGGAGCAGCCCTGTTTACCTTTAGCTGGTCAAGGACACCCAGAATGGGCACTGAGATGTTGATCATGCCTTTGTAAACACAGTGTCCCGGCTTGTAACGAAGATTAGATTTGGGGACGTGTTTCCTGCTGGTTTAAAAAAAAGTCTGACTTTATATAAAACAGACTCTTTTCCAAAGAATGCAGGATCCACTATGTGAAGGGAAAGAAGCCCTCCCAAGAAATCCAATTGTATGATTTCATTTGTGTGAATAAAGTTACAGAAAGGCCAAACTAATCTACGGGAGAAAGAAATCAGAAGACATTTTTTTGGTGGGGAGTGGGACTTCTTAGGAAGGGGTCTGAGGGGACTTTCTGAAGTCATCACCGTGTTCTGTAGCTTGATGGGGGCTGAGTTGCACAGGTGTATGCACTTGTCAGAACTCATCCCTGGCACACGAGATCTGTGTGTTTCATTGTGTGTAAACCTTATCACACACACACACACAAATAACGGCAACAAATATTGACCTCTTGTTCATGATATGATGCTGACGTACTGGCCTAAATAGGTACTGATGTCTGCACCTCACTTTTTAAAATTCTGTGCTATATTAAACTATAGTGGATTTCCAATATTGTGTTAGTTTCAAGTGTGCAGCTTCAGATTCTCTTCTGTTATAGGTTATTACAGATATATAATATAGTTCCCTATGCTATACAGGGTGCATCTATTAATCTCAAACTCCTAATTTATCCCTCCCCCTCCCCTTCCCCTTCACTAATCATGTATTTGTTTTCTCTGTTTGTGAGTCTGTTTTGTAATAGAGTTGTATTATTTTTTTTTAAGATTCTACATATAGTATTTGTCTTTCTATGTGTGACTTACTTTTCTTAGTATATTAATCTCTGGGTCCATCCATGTTACTGCAAATGTCAATATTTCATTCTTTTTAATGACTGAGTGGTATTTCATTATATATATCATATATATGATGCATATACGTATATCACACCTTCTCTACTCTTCACCTGTCGATCGACACTTAGGTCACTTCCATGTCTTGGCTATTATGAACAGTGCTGCTGTGAACATTGGGGTGAATGTATCTTTTCAAATTTGAATTTTTATCTTTTTCAGATATTTGCTCAGGAGTGGGATTGCTGTATCGTATGGTAACTCTACTTTTAGTGTTTTAAGGACACTTCAGACTGTTTTCCATAGCTGTTGTACCAATTTCTATTCCCACCCACAGTGTAGGAGTGTTCCCTTTTCTGCACGCTATCTCCAGCACCTATTATTTGTAGATTTTTTGATGGTGGTAGTTCTGACCGGTGTGAGCTGATTGTAGTTTCAATTTGCATTTATCTAATAATTAGCATTTTTTTCAGGGCCTGCTCCTCATTTTAAAATGCACCCAGAAATTAGATGGATAGAGGGATGGATAATGGGACCTGTGATAAAGCACATATAGCAAATGTTAATGGTAGAATCTAGGTGGTGGGTATATGGTGTTCAATGGAGAAGTCTTTCGGCCTTTCTGTATGTTTAAAATCTTTCATAATAAAATGCGGAAATGAAAATAGAGTATCCAGGAATCATCCTACCTCCTTAGGACCTTCTGAACCCCTCTCACAGGTCTCGGTTGGTTTGGCTCAGTAGAGTCTGACTAAGTGAGCGGAGAGCCCAGCACCCCTTCTCTAGCCCACCTCACCCTTTTCCCACTTGTTCTGCCCGCTGAATTCACATGCCCAGGCCAATCTGATGACGACTCCAGATGTCCCTGGCCTCCTGAATACAGGGAAATGTTCCTTCTCACAGACTCCTCACCATTTCCCTGTTCTAAGGACCAAAGAGTCCTTCTTCTTTGAAAACTTTCTGTCCAGCAGTCAAGCAATGCCCCCACTGTAATATTCCAAGTCCCAAATTTCCTTCCTCTCCCATTTCCAGGGGGAGAGTCTTGTGCACCTCTTTACTTTGTTCCTTTATTGCTTCTCCTTCTGCCTGGGCTTCAAGGTGTTCGCCAATAGGGACTGTACATCTTATTCATCTGGTTGTCTCTGGGCAAGTGCAACTGAAGTGTCTCCCTCACTCCAACAATCAGAGAGATAAACATTTCTTCCACGTTTATAGAGACTCTCAAGCTTCCTTCAGAAGATTCCACACTGCCCAGTCTCTGATCTAATATCCTCACCCCAGGAAGTTCTCCTTTCTGTCTAACTTAAACCCTGTGTGCTGCTTTACTAAAGAAGCCAGCGGGGCCTGAACCTGGGGTCTGTGGTTCTAGACATGTGGGTGTGCTCATGTTGGGTGCTCAGGACTGTTTGTGTAATTGGTGGGGCAGCAAAATCAGGAGCACTGGGGTCAAGCCAACCTTTCTTCTCCACTGGCCTTTATCCTGCACTCCGCCCAAGTACCTGGTGTGGCTGAGCCACTGGAGGTGAAAGAGCGATCCCTGTCCCCTCCCCTCAAGTCTCCCTAGGCTGAGGACTCTCTCAGTTAACACTTTCCAGGAGCAGCCTAGTGGGATTCACCCCACTGGGACATCTCTGCCCCCTGCCCAGACCCCACCTTCCCCATATAAGCCTGCAGACCTGTTTGCCTTGCAGTCTTGGAGTAAGGGCAGGAATTGGATGGGGACAGGATGTGAGGGAAAAACAACACGCCCTTTATTTGGTCTGGGAACTTCAGGGAAGTCCTGGGGCTTCACGGTGTTCACCAGTAGGGACTGTACATCCCATTCAACTGTTTGTCTCTAGACAATTCCAGTTTAAGGGTCTCCCTTGCCCCTACCCTCACATCAAGGAAGTCCTTCCCTTTTCAGAAGAAATGCAGGCCTGGTACTTCCTTAGCATAAATCAAAACATACCATTTTTTCAGCCTGGCAGGGTGGAGACATAAGAACACAAAGCTAGAAAGTCGGGAACCCTTTCTAGCTGGTCTAGAGGTCTGATGCAAGCTTGGGCATTTCCCAGGCTTAGGTAACTTATCCCTGGTTTCCACATATGCAAAACAGTGATGAATAGCCCCTGTCCCTGCCACAGGGCTGTGGCCAACAATTAGATGAGATGGTGCGTGTGGAAAGCACCCTATAAATTGTAAGTGCTCTATAAATATAAAGCACCATTTTCCCTTAACCTTAATTAGTAACAAAACTCTGTTTTTCATCTACTTGCTAATCCCAGGGAGACCCTAGCAGACTAGAAACTACCAATCCATGGGGTTCTTTCCCAACCCTAAGACCCCCAGCCCTTCCCATATCTTTTCATTCTAAGCAGAAGACAGGTGAACTAAGCAGGAGGGTAGAGCCCTCATCCAGGAAGGCTCACCTTAACCGGGGGCATCAACTATGAAGATTTTGCTGCTGGAGACAGAGAACAGACTTCCGGTTGCCAAGGAGTCAGGGTCAGGGAAGGAAGGATTAGGAGTTTGAGATTAGCAAATACAAGCTACTTTATATAAAATTGATGAACAAGTTCTTACTGTATAGCACAGAGAATTACATTCAATATCTTGCGATAAACCATAATGGAAAAAAAAAAAATGAGATGGCTGGATGGCATCACTGACTCAATGGATGTGAGTCTGAGTGACCTCCGAGAGTTGGTGATGGACAGGGAGGCCTGGCGTGCTGCAATTCATGGGGTCGCAAAGAGTCGGACACGACTGAGCGACTGATCTGATCTGACAGAGAGAGAGAGAGAGAACTGAATCACTTTGCTGTACAGCAGAAATTAACACAACATTATAAATCAATAAAATCTTTTTTAAAAAAGAGAAAGGGAAAGGGGGAAAAATGATTCTGCTGTTGGGAAGCACAGGGCTGGGAGTCCCAGCTGACCCAAATTGGGATCCATAGACCGGGTGTGTCTGATAAGCCGGTGACTCAGAGGTCCTCTAGACCTCTATTTACAGGAGAGGAAGAGTTCCTGTGGTCAAGTCTCCAGGGCAGAGGAGGAGAACCCAGGAAATGGGCGTCTACGTTCTCTCTCCTGAGCCAAGCCGCGGTGACTACAAGCAAAAGCTGAAGGGCAGTGTTCTCATCATACTCGGGGCCCAAGCATGGGTTAAAGCCAAACTACAATGCAATGGAGAGGAACCCACACAGTGGACTGCAGAATAAAGTTGCTCTTTTTTCCTACAGCAGTCTCAAGGCTACTGGAGCCCTCGGCTCCATAAGGTCATTCACAAGCTCAGAGCCTTTCCATCTGTTGTTTCCTGTTTGCCAGGCCACTGTCGTTGTGCATAGTTGATGCTGGGTCATCAGCATGGCGGGAGGAGGAAAGAGCGTGGAGACTCATCCAGCATCTCAAGGCCCAGACCTGGAAGGGGCTCCTCTGCGCACTCAGTCAGGGAGGCTGGAAAATGGATCCAGCGTGCCATCACGTGCCCACAGCAATGCTGTCGCTGGTGGTAGCGAGCTAGCCGTCTGTGCCATGGCTTCACCTGGGTTGGGCCACCACAGTGCCACACAGCCTGGAGGGAAGCGCCCACCATGCTCCTGTGGGACGCACGGAGTGCTGCTGGTCACAGGGCGCACTGAGACACTGGACCTTGAGGGTGGGAGTCCCAGGAGGCAGCAGAGCAGAACTCCCCAGAGGGGCCCTCTCTCCATGGCTGGTGGGCAATGGAGAGCAAGAATGAGCTAAGAGCAGAAAAACCTACCCAGGGATGCCCAGAGACTCCCAAGCCTGCCCACAGGAACCTCAGCCCTGGAGGGGAAGTGGGTCTTCAGTCAGAGGGATGGGGCACAAGCTGGCAAAATGCGGGTCTGTCGTGACCCTCGACTGGGTCTCGTCAGCTGCTGGGATGTGGCTGCAAATGACGCACCTTCTGGAAAGCTTGGCCCCTCACAGAGCAAGGCTGAAACCACAATGAACAATGGTCCTCCTATAATCACCCCGAGGCAGGACCCAAGATGGGCTCTCAGTCCGTAGGTGAGCACTCGTATTAATAAGCTCAGGACATTTTGGTCCATGAAGGACACAATAGAAGCAAAACACCCAAATCCTATGATCCAGGAAGGGAGTCCCTTGTAAGCCATTAAAGCCAAATCCCTAAGAGCACATGATCGAGTGACTAGTTGCGGTTATCACCTGAGAGAGCTGCAGGAGTCTGAACACGGTCGGAGCAAACAGGCTGGCTGCACCGGGGACAGGCGGCTTGAGCTGAAGGACATGGAGAGCTGAGAAGGAAGGGAGAGCATTACAAGCTGGGTGGGGACAGGGGAGAAGAGAAAGGACCAGGTGGGTGGGGTGGGCCCTCTGGAAATCACCAGATCTTGTGATAAATGTTTTTCCTGAATTGTTGTTGTTCAGTTGCTAAGGCATATCTGAGCTGACTCTACAACCTCATAAACTGCAGCACGCCAGGCTTCTCTGTCCTTCACTATCTCCCTGAGTTTGCTCAAACTCACGTCCATTGAGTTGGTGATGCCATCCAACCATCTCATCCTCTGTTGTGCCCTGCTCCTCCTGCCATCAATCTTTCCCAGCATCAGGGGCTTTTTCAATGAGTCAGCTCTTCACATCAGGTGGCCGAAGTACTGGAGTTTCAGCTTCAGCATCAGTCCTTCCAGTAAATATTCAGGGCTGATTTCCTTGAGGATAGACTGGTTGGACCTCCTTGCTGCCCAAGGGCTTCATGAGTTACCTTGTTCAATCTTCCCGGTATCACTCTGCAGTAGGTGCTGCTTATCACTCTCACTTTGGAGATGAGGAAGCCAGGAGATCAGAGAGGCTCAACAGCTTGCCCCAGTCACACAGCTTGCTCCCCGGGAGCCAGAGCCAGTCCCGGGACATGCTGGCAGCAGGGTCTGCTCTCAGCCTCCTGGCAGGGCCAGCAGCGGCATCAGAACTTCCCAGGCAGACTTGCCACTGCCCTTGGCAAACAGCCTCAAGGGTCACATTGAAGGCTGGTGAGCGCCCCTTCTCCCAGCTCCCTGCTCGATGGAGCAGTCCGGGGCCTGCCCACAAGCCTGGCGCCCTGCCTGCCTCTGAAGATGTCCTCAGTGGGAATCACAGCCAACGAATGTACCAACAGGATGAGACAAGCTAAACGCTCGAGCGGTTCCCGGGGAACAATGCAGCTCTGTGAGCAGCCCAGGCCAGAGCTCGGCCCTGGACAGCTGACAGGAACTAGCTCCAGCGATCAACTTGTCCTGAGGACTCCTCCAAAGCGGTCCATGCTGTGGCCTGCTCCCTGCACTCTGGAGTTAGGACATGTGCCTCTTGAGCCTTGGACCTCAGAGCCTCACAGCCAGCCTCCGTCATACCCACCTCTACCTGCTGTGCTGGAAGGCCCAGAGTAGTGGCCCCAACCGAGGTCCCAGCACACTGGCCTAGGCCCCCTCCTGCACCATCCGTCCCTCTGGGACCACATTCTCAGGGAATTCCATGCATATCTTACGCCCCCACCCCCAGACTCCCACAGGGATGGTGTTCAGGCTGCTCAAGACTGAGGAGCTCTGAGGATGTCCCAGGCTGAAGCCTTGAGCCAGCCCCAGCCCCCTACCAAGAGTGGACAACCTCTTCTCTGGGGCCGAAAACCTACCCCAGCATGCTCCCTCCTCTGCCTGAGCCTGTGATGGCTGGTTCTGGGGAAGGAGAGGGCAGAATCAGGATACCAGGCGACCTGACCTTGGAGGGCTGAGAAAACACAACAAGGAAGGCTTATTTGGGGAATAACTTTCTGGACTTATCATCCAAACACAGCCCCTGGGGGAAAACTCGAGGAGACACCTTCCCCTCCATCGTCCCTCTCTCCAGCATGAACTGAGGGGAGTCCCAGCTGCAAGGCTCTGTTCTTACAAGGGCTGCCCACGCCTAGTGTGGGTTCAGCTCTCGAGAGTTGGGCATATTCCTCAGGCAGGAGGGCACCAGGACCCAGAGGGTGAGGGGACTCACCCCAGCCCACCAGCCCACAGGCTGCAGGGTGAGGCAAAGACCACAGGCAGAAAGTAATTGGGGAGTTTGTGAGGTGGGGTGGGGGGCAAAAGTAGGGGTGTATACATGCCCTGAGCCCCACTCTGTTTTAGAAAAGCAACTTTTTGAGCGCCCACATCGTGCACATGCACACCGACATTCACGCTCACACCCTCTCTGCTTGGCACCTCCCAGAGGTAGGAGGGGAAGTGGGTAGGGGCTCCAAGGCCCAGGTGTAACTAATGCCCTGATGTTTTGTTGCAGCAACTTGAGAGGAGAGCCTTCTTGAACCCAGCCTGCCACTTGGCTGCATCCCTGGGAGGCCAGGAGGGCAAGGCCTGCAAGTGGGAGCCCAACACTCCTGACTCCTGAGACGAGGGAGCAGGGTCATTGAGGTACAGGGTGGCAAAGGGTGTCACTGGCCGGGGTGGGGCCAAAGGGCTGAGGGTAGCAGGTATTGGAGAGGTAATGGGTATGGGTGAAAGGCCAGGCGGTCGTGCCCTAAGGCAAGGAACTTGCCTTACAGAAGCATTTCCTCTTTGTCATGTGTCCCCTTTTACAGGTGAACAAACTGAGCCTCAAAAATGAACAAACTGGCCCAAGATCACATGACCAGTAAACCCAGAGCCAGAATCTCAGCCTGAAGTCTTTATTCTTCCCACTACATCCTGATGCCTCTCACGTACCTGTGACATAGTCACTGACTTCAAAGAGCTGTTGGGGAGACAGTAACTAGAAGACCTAGACCACCTCACCTTTGGCCAGTTGGGGTTCAGAGAGCACAGCTGTCAGCACTCAGAGAGAGGCCTGTGTGGTCAGCGGTGATAGGAAGGAAGAGCTGGGAGGACGGGACTGGCTGGTGAGTGATAGGTACCTTTCGGTTTTATTCTTTCCTGGAAAATGTGGGATAAGAAAGGGGAGATGCGGAGACCTCATTTCCAATTTCTTTGCGATGTCAAGCCCCTCTTGTGATCAAATTCTCTCACTGCCCAAGCTAGACCCTGGAGCTAGGGCGAGACCCTGGAGCCAAGTGGCCAGTGCCTGGTTTCTCCAGCTATCTCAGTTCTCCTAGAATTGGGAAGGGGTCTGGGTCCTCTTATACCCCAGCCTCTACACCCTTCTTGGAGGCAACCCCTATACCAGGCTAATACACGCTTGGCTTAAGGGCCCAAAGCCAGAATTGCGGTCAACGTGACTCGACTTGGAACTCACTGCTGCCTCACCTCCAGCCTCGTTCGCTGGGTTCCCAGGGCAGTGGGAAGCGCCTTGAACACCTCACCCAGTCTGCCAAGGTCTGGCCCTGAGCAGAATCTTCTCCTCTGTCTGGCAGCTGCAGGACCAGCACACCGGGGCTCCCAGGCCCGACGCTGTGGACCTGCTTGTCCAAAACCTCACCGCAAAGTGTCCAGGCTCCACGAGCAGGGAAGTCCTCTGCAGGCAGCACTCTGGATACCCAGTGTCTCTGGAGAGCCCCTGGGTGACACGGACAAGGGAGGGACGGTCACAAAGCCACCTCCCACCCCCTTTGTGGAGAGAGGTCAGGCTGGAGGGCCAGGTTGGGGTCCTGGGTCGCGCCCAGCCTGGGCTCTGAAATGGCCCCTCTGGGTGACCTTGGGCAGGTCCCTCCCATCTCTCTCTCACCTGTAAACTGAGAGAGAGGACTCAGAACCCTGAGACCCCTTCTTCTGTTCCTCATTCGAGGGTTCAGCAACGTTCCCCTTCCTCTGGTCCCACATGCTAGGGGGTCTTGGCCAGCACTGATCCAACTCTCTCCAAATGGATCCTGTCCTCACTCTACAGCCTTCAGAGCCCCCCTTAGCTTCCTTCCGACATACTGCCCACCAGCCCTGTGGCCGTGTGTGCTCTCAGAAGCCTCCCTCTGCCTGCTCCTCAGGATCGTGGCCTCACGGGGCCTCACAGTCTTCAGTCTTGGTCGCCAGCACCTAGCATAGTGCCAGGCCCACGGCAGAAGCTCCAGGTCCCTGAGTTAAAAGACTGGACACAGCTTGGCATCCCTGCCGCTCGCCTTGCCTCCCCTGTCCCCTGACCCATCTCAGATGCTCACTGCTCTTTGCTCTGGCTTCCCTGAGGAGAGAGGTGTGAGCTGGCTCCTCTGTGGGTACCCCTGCAGCCCTGCCAGCTCCCGGGAACTCTGGAAACTGGCACCTGCAGGGCCAGGTCAGATCCTGCCACCGCAGGGCAAGGTGCTGAAGATTTTTCTGACTCCAGCCTTGAGGTGTTTGCTTAAGTTGCTGGGCTGCTCTGCCCAAAACATGATCCTGCCTGCATGCTTGGCCCAGGCCCCACACAGGGCACGGGTACAAGAAGCCAGCAGGTGCTGATAAGGCTAGAGGTGGCAGGATTCGTCTCCTTCTTGAGGAGTTTACTAGTGTGGAGACTAGCTGCTCCTTAGCTGGACCAGCTCCAAGGTAACGTCGTTAGAAGGGTACTTTGTGACTACTTTGACTTTACCTGCGTAACTCAGTAAATCTCCCAAATCTGTTTGGTATGAGCATATGTATGTCTGTACACACGCCGCTCTAAGATCTGCTGAAGAATAGGGTGGAGCTCTGGTCAGATGGAAACTCAGGGATAGGCTTTAAAGGAAGAACCTGGGATGGAGTCGGGGGTCAGAGGTTTGGAGACATGCTGGGACCCCTCCTCTATAAAAACAGTGCTTCCAGGACAGTCCCCGTCCCCCTTCCTCCTGGGAGTGGCCACCTGGGGTTTAAACCTCAAGTCTCAGGCTCTGGCCACGATAGGCCCTTCTGTGTCCCCTCCTGGGAAAAGCCTTTCCCAACCACCCCCACAGCCTCTGCTCCGCACGGCCATGGTACTGTGATTGCATGTGACGAGGGTCTCTTCACCTCGCTGTCTTCCCCCCAGAGTGAGATCTTCTCAGGGCAGGGGATGGGCTTGTGGGTCTCAGTACCCCCAGTGCAGCATCCTGGCATTGGGCAATGGTTAAGTGAATGGATGGATGGATGGATGGATACAGTTTTCAACTCGAGGGGTAAGGTTGTTACCAAAGGAGAATCTGTATGCTCCAGGAAAGTACAGGGTTGATGCTGAAATGTTTTTACCATAAAAAATAGACAATGATTTAACAAAAATCGGGACTGTGAGCTGCTGGGACGTTGATGTGCTTGCTCTTTGCCCCTTGCTCTTGGTTTCTGAGTCTGCCTCTTCTCTGTGTTGTCATTTCTGCCATCTGTCTCTCCCCACTTTTGTTTTCTCCCCACCTACTCCCTGTCCCATAACTTAACTCTATCCAAGATACCCCTAAGATGTTCTTTTGAGCCATCTGCCTCTCCCTCCTGTCCTCTGCTTCTCTAGCCTCTGATCTGGCTTTCCCCAGATTCTGAGGTCTCCGTCTATCTCTCTTGGTGACTTCAGAGAACCCTCTAGGCTCTATGCTTCCTGTCACTATTATAAAAGAGCAACCTTCCCAGAATTTTGCTAAGACGGTTGGAGAAGGATTAGGAAGGAGCATTAACAAGTTGCCAGCCCCATTCTGTAGGCCTCAGCCATGTTTATCCAAGTTATCTTGGAAGATATACCTGATGGGGAGGCTGAAAGTGTATAAAAGGTGGAGTCTTAAAAGGTGGATGTCATCCTTTGCTTTGTAGGTCAAAGTTAAAGTGATAAAATGGACTAAGCATAGAATTTGAAGCCATAATATCCAATTTGGATTTCTGCCTCTTAAATCCAGGCCTTTGTGTCTTTGAGCAAGTTATTTGACTTGAGTCAGCTTCAGTTTACTCCTCCTAAAAATGACAGTAACATGACCACATCACATGGTTGCTATGAGAATTAAACCAGATAACCTGTCTGAAAGCCCAGTGTCACTATCAAAAGTCAATCAGATGCAGGAGAGACTGACTCACATTGACAAAACTCACACTAGATCAATCGATAGACCAAAATGTCCATGGGTCATTTAAAAGAGAGAAATGCGTCTGCAGGCAGTCCTAGATGCTCCAGACAATTGGACGGTACATTCTCTGCACTAGAAGAACCAAAGTACAACCAAAAGATTTCCCTTGCAGGCATGGTGTCCCAACAAGCGAACTTAGCTGTTTGTTCTTGGTACTCGTGGTTACCTGGCTATAGGGAGAGTCTGATAAGGTAGCTCAGACTGTAAAGAATCCGCCTGCAGTGCAGGAGACCTGAGTGCAATCTCTGGGCGGGGAGGGTCCCAAGGGAATGGCTACCCACTTCAGTATTCTTGCCTGGAGAATCCCATGGATAGAGGAGCCTGGTGGGTTATAGACCATGGGGTCTCAGTTGGACACAACTGAGCGGCTAACACTGATAACTCATCTATGCAAAGTTTAGACCAGGTCATGCTCCCCATGCCCCTGGGCAATACGAGATGGACGTGCCAGTTCTGGACCTCTGACTCTACTTTGTTTGAAGATTTCATCACACAGTCATTCACCCATTGCACAAATCTATACTGAACTTTTACTAAGTGGTAGGCACTGCGTTACACGACAGGGACGCAGGAGTGAATGGAACAGGCACTGCCCTACCCTCCTGGTGGAGTTCACAGTCCTTGGAGAAAGACAGTAACTGAACACATAATTTCCATCCATTGTGAACAGTGCATCGTTACGATGATGAAGCAGAGGGAACCGTGGAACACAACAGCTAAGCCTGTGCGGGGGCCTGGGGGAGGGCTGCTGGAGGAAGCGTCCACGCACGTACCCTGCCTTGGGCAAGTGGCAGGGCATTCTCGGGCCAGCTTCGTTCAGGCCCCTGGCTACACCCTGACAACTCTGAGTGACCTTGGGTGTTACCCTCGTCCCCAGGAGCAATGCGTCTGCAAACTCTCCCTTGGACTGGGCTTGCAGACAATTCATTCTTTCATTCATTCAACAAATATTTATCATGGGACTTCCCTGGCGATCTTCCCTGGTTAAGACTCTGTGCTTTCAATGCAGGGGGCATGGGTTTGATCCCTGGTTAAGGAACTAAGATCTCACATGCTACACAGCAAAAAAAAAAACCCTATATTTTTTGTTGAATCCTTATTATGTGCTGCAGCTAGCTCATTTCCTCTTCTCAGTGGCACTTTCTCCTTAGCTTCCAGGGGGACTTACTGAAACCCCCTGTACTGATTCCAACCCATCTCAGAGTCTCTGTTGTCTTCTGGAGAGATGAGAGGACGATTCAGACTAACACAGTACTGCCCCAGATATGAGAAGGAAGGGGTTTATGGCACCAGCCAGGGACTCCCTCTCTCAAATATGTCAAGAAACTCCCCTAACCAGAAGGCACGTGGCAACATGAGCCGAGCCACGACCAGTGGGCGTTCACTCATTGATTGAAGTGACAGAGGCCTGTGACAGATGTGCAAGCCTTCAGGCCACCTTACAGATAACTGCTGGCACTCCAGTTTCCTGAGTGCCTTTACCTTATCCCAAACCCCCATGCACTCCACACACCCTACCTTGGAAGTTAGGAGGGCATCAGTCCAGAGACAGAACTTACAAGTGACTTAAGGTTGGGGACGGACCTGGGAGCCAGGTCTCCACCACTGCCCCAAACCTCTCAAGGGCCCTCAGGCCTCCCCAGAAGTGGCCTGCAGCCTTCCTTGGGGGTTTTCAGAGCTCTACTGTCCCCCTGTAACACCCCAAGTCTCCAACCTTCAAAGCAAGAAGCCCCAGGCCCCCTCCCCTTGGGTGGCCTCAATGCGTCCCCTTGTCCAAGAGGCCATGCGGCTTGACCCCAGAAGCAGCAGGACAGCAAGCTCGGAGAGGGGTCTGCTTTGACCCCTCCTCAGCCATGGCTGGCTGGCCCAGGGGAGCCCGTGGGGCCGGGGCCGCTGAATGTGACCTATTGTCTCCAGGGTGGATTTAGGAAGTGCCAAGCTCCCATCAAACAGCCTTGCTCCTTGGGCAAAACAAAAAAAGGGCTGTTCATTTGGGACCTTTCTTCCCTTATCTCCTTTTCCTATCTCCCCAGGCTTAGCTATGGTGTAGTGTTCAAAACCACTTCCCCTCCGAGCCAATCGGAAGCCGGGGCTCACCCCGCGGCCCTGAGGTAAAGTTATTTATAAACGCCTTCCTGGATTATTTGAGCAGAGCCCTTTCGCACACCTCTCACACACCTTTCAGCTGCCCGCTCCCCAGACACGCCTGCAGCCCTGCCCAGACGGCCCTGCTCACCCACCGGTAAGCACCAGCCAGGCGCCCCTTGGACTGGGGTCATCCCTGGAGGAGGGTGGGGGCAGGGGTCCGTGAGGGGAGGGATGACAGGGACCAGCTGGCCATGGCAGCAGCTGTTTGCCAACCTGAGCACCGGTGGGGAGCAGGCTCCGGCCCCCAGGGTCTGAGAACAGCGCCCAGTCCTTCAGCCCTGAGAAGCCCCTGGGGCCCTCACTTCGATGTGAAGGTCTCAGCTGCAGGGCCAGGGGCCAAGGGAGCGTGCAGGACAGAAGCTCCAGCGGAGAGACCCGCCAGACCCCCAGATGGGGTGAGGAGAAACAGCTGGCTCCTTTGCATGGGCTTCTTCCCTTTGCAGAGGAAAGAACAAAAATATTGGACCTTCCCTGGGGCGCCAGCCTTCGAGGCTGCTGGCTGCACCTCTCCTTCTTTACAAGTCTTGGAAGCAGCAGGTTCTTAATGCTTGGCTCTCCAGTCTCTGTGCGACTGTCTCCCTGGCCTTCTGCCCCAAGGCGTTCTCTCTCACTTGTTTGCTTCTCCACCTGCTCAAGGCACCTGCCCCCTGTTCCCTGTGCCCCCTGAGTCCTGAGAGGTTGGAGGAGGTTGGAGGGCAAAGTGAAGCTTAGAGACATCAAGCAGGGCTCCATCAGGCAGGCAGGCAGCAGCAGGACCGGGCAACCTGACTCCCTGGTGAATGCTTCACTCAGGAGGGTTGAGCCAGCTCCTAACTCCTCATCTGACAGCTCAGAGGGGGCCCAAATCACCCTCAGGCAGGACCCCCACTCCTCCCAACGAGCTCACAGGGTCCCCAGGCTCAGCCAAGCCGATCTGTCATTTGAGCACAAGCTCCCCCACTTACACTTGACCGCACTGAGCCTGAGGACCAGAGAAAGACCAGCTTTAAGATCACTCCCCTTGGGGAGGCACAGCATGCCAAGTAGGGCAACCGAGAGAGGCCTTCCTCCCAACGGCATCACTCCCACTGACACCCCTCTGGCATGGTCCTCCCGCCTCCCTCGGCCCTGGCATTCAGGGTCCGGCAAGACCCTTCCTGGGCAACACCAAGACTGGCACACACAGCTCCTTCAGCACCAGGATGGTCTCTGTGGGCACCTCCCAGGGCCTGGTCTACCAACCTGAAGGCTCATTTGTATGAAAGCCTGGGGGACAGAGGAGGATTCATTTTTATCTCTTGGTGTCCAGAGTCTTTCAAGGGATGGTCACAAAGCAGGTATTTAGTGAATGTGTGTTGAGCTAAATCAACCAACCCACATCTGATCCCAGGGAAGTCCCCGAGGGAATGAGTGAACAGGTCAGCACTGAGGAAGCTCCAGATTTCTTAAACCAGAGCAGCGGGCCCCTCACTGGAGTCCTTGGACACCCAGATGCTTCCCAGAGGTGCACAAGACCAACCCTAGTCTCCATACAGACCTTCAGGAGCCTGACCTGAAGTGTTTCATGCACCCATGACCTTGGTCAGGTCTCACTGCTGGTAAGTGCCTTCCTGTTGGAGCTGATTCCTCAGCCCAGCAGCTGTCTCGGGCAGAGAAAGCAGAGAGGGAGTTCGCGAGCTTAGAGATGAACAGTGGGATGGGGTGGGTGGCAGGGATTCCCCCCGGCGGGGATGCCAGGCCCTAGAACAGCCGGAAAGCAAGAAGGCAACACGGGGAGATTTCACGCTCTCCCCTAGCATTACTGGTGAGGGAATTGGCCTAGGGTAAAGAGGGGGTGGGAAATTTGCCCAAGAAACATGGAGGCAGTAGAGATAAAAGGAATGTTGATAAAAGGTCTTGGAAACTCACAGGTCTCTCCACCCACACTCCTTCATGTCAGAGACGCAGTCGCCAGCTGAGACCCCAGCCCTCCTCTCCCATCCTCAGCTCCCACCCCACACACCCCAGCACCCACCCTTTCCCTCTGGCTCCCACCCTGGGTGAGACGGGGAGGAACCAGCAGCTAGAGCAAAGGGGAAGCCTGAAAGTGACCTTCCCTCTGCCCAGGACACAGTGATCGCCCGAGTAGGGACCAGTGATAAGACCAAGGTGGGTTGGCCGAGCTGGGGTTGTTCCCGTGCCTGGCACGTGTGCACATCAAAGGACTCCCCTCCAGTCACACACACACACACCCCGCAGGGCTGAGGAGGAAGTCAGCCTGGGCCACAATGACAGGATCACCCCCAGGCCACTGACACCCTACAGACGGGCTCTGCAGCTCTCTGCTTCCCAGGTGTCCTGTCCCTTCTGAAATGACTTCTCGGTCCACCTCTCACCAGTCCTGGAAACTTTTGGAGAAACAAGGGCATGGGGAAGGGCGAGTGGGAGGCAAGTAAGAGCAGAGTGGAAAAAGAAGCCCAAGAAAAGCAGAATGACCTGCCTGAGGTTACAGAGGCACGATGAAGAGACCCCTCCAGTGTAATCGGAGTAATAATAATCACAGTGCAAATTTGTTGCTCACATACTGTGGCCGGGCACCATTCCAAGCTTTTCTATGCATTCACTTTGCATTCATCTTTGCCCACAGTATTCCCATGGGCACTGTAGACAGACCTTGTCAGAAATACAACTGGGAGGAGATTGCAGTGGGCTTTCTTTTGAATGAGCTCACTGCAGGGGGATTAAGATTCTGAGGAAGAACCCAAGAGGAGTGTCTGCTCTGTCTGTGCCCTCCTGATGGAATCTGTTTCCCTCCGTCCCCACCCCCAGCTCCTTAGCTCTGCAAAACCCCCAATCCCCCCTTGCCCCAGATGTGACCCCAGTCCCCTGCCAAGCCTTGGGGACTGTCCAGACACCCACCTCTCCTGCCCTCTCTCTTCTCTTCTCACCTTCTGCTGCCCTTAAGCCCCACGCCCCCCTCCAGGTCTCTCCGGTGACTCAGGACCTGCCCTCCTGCCTCCACAGTGGGGAGGGGCGGGGCACCCTTTTGTTCCTCCATATTGTCACATGGCACCTGCTGTTTGTCCCTGATCCAGTGGGGGATGGGGGGCTCTGGAGGGGCCCACACGGTTTGATGGGAGGCAGGCTGGGTGATACACGCCTATGGCAATAGAGCACTTGACTTTTTTCAGCCATGCTGACATCATTTGGCAGGACTGTGTGTTTGTTTAACCAAGGATCAAGTCTTCGGGTTCCCTACACCCCCTCCCTTTCTTGCTCCCTCTTCCACCTTTGTACCCCAACCGGGCATTGTAGGAGCCCTTTCTGGGGGTCCCTGGGAGACCCTGGACTCTCTGAGAACCCCGGGAGCCATCTAGGAGAGGCTAGATGCCACCATGCTGCCAGCTCACTGTTTTCCGCCTCTCCTTCCCATCCCCCTCTCCTCCAGGCCTGAAGGACTGGCTGGGGATGAAGTAACCTCCCCTCCGAAGCCCCACCCAGCCTCAACCCCTAGTCTTGGAATTAGGAAGTATGACTGGGGCACCTCCTCACCAGGAGCTGGGGCAGCTCAGGGGTTGCAGGTTTGCTGCTCTGCCCGTCCCTGTCCTGGGAAAGCCCAGGCCCAGGGAGGAGCCAGAACCTCCCACAGAGCCCTCAGGAGGAAAAGCAGAACCTGGACGTCCTGCATCACTGGCTGGGATGGAAGGTCATGGGGTGTCCAATGCCACTCAAGGATGCCACAGAACAGAATCAGGGTCGTCTCTGGAAAGTCTGGGACTTTTTCAACAAGAGCACTTGAGCTGGAGTCAAAAGCCTGGCTCAAAGTCCCACCTCTGAGACTCAGTTTCCTCATCCGCAAAACGAGAGATTTGGACCTGCCTGGTCCTCAGGTCCCTTTCTGAGGCTGACGAGCTGCTGGGCTCTCATTTTTATACATAGTGCACACTCAGGATTGGGAAAGCTCCCAGGGCCTTCTTCCCTTCAGCACCCATGTCTAGATGAAGACAAGCAACGTATGGGGAGAGAGACAGATCTTACATTCCAGTGAAGGGAGGGATCTTTTCTCCTCTGTCAATGGGAACTCCCCTAACATCTAAGCCCCATCTGTATAAAGCCTGCCCACAAGGGCGGAAACAGTCCCGTGTCATCCAAATTCATCTGTGCTTTCGAAAGGATTTCCAGCACCAATGCCCCCTTTCCTGCCTCCCTTTTCCAGAAGCCAACAGTGGTGTGCAGGCTGGAGGGGTCCAAAGAAAGGAGTTTTGAGGATAAAGAGATCCCAGGCCAGGGTGTTCAGGAAAGGCATCAGAGAAAAAAGAGGGGGAGGGCAGGGAGAAGGAAGAGAGGGAGGAGGAGGAACCTAGCAGGTCTTAAGACTGGGCAGGGCTGAGTGAGGGCAGAATGAGTCAGGGCATCTCAGGTAAGGTGGAAAGTATGGACGGAGCCCCAGAGGACAAACTGAGGAAGCTTGCTCAGGCGGGGTGAGTGGACAGCCCGGATACAGAGGACAGATGCAACCCACAGATCTACTGAGTCCACCAAAACAGGGTCAGGCGATACACGGACAAACACGCCGAAATAAGGACTCAGTCCCCTCCTAGACACGAGGAAGCTGAGAGTTTCTGAGCTGGAGGTGTGGGCTGGGGAACTGGTCAGAAGGCTAATGCAACAGTCCAGGTGTGAGATAAGACCTGGGAGTGACACCGGAAGGAAATAGCAATGGGATATGATGGGCTGCTGAATGGGGAGGCTGCAGGAGGGAAAGGGCAGGGACAAGTATGCCGGGTAGCGAAAGCTGCCACTGAGGACATGAGGGAGCCAAGCAGGCAGGGGAGCTGGGTGGGTGGGTTCTGTAGGATCAGATACTGACCATCCTCTCCCTCTCCACACGCACACCCCTAGAAAGCAGAGCCTCTGGTATTGCTGCGTGCTGCTTGGCATGGAAACAAGATCTTCCACTGCCTCCTCTTCCCTCTCCTGGTGCAGCCCCCTTGAAATTCCCAGCTATTCCTTTATAAGTGGTCCGTTTGGTGGCCAGGCATAGACTCCCCAAGTCTATGAGTCTTCCTCTGAAGCCAAGCTGGAGCTTGGGGTCCCTCCAGAGGGTCATGATCCCCACTCATTTCTCCCATGGAGCCCACCAGGCAAAGCACTGGGAAGGTCCAACCCTTCCAGACCCAGTGAGAGGGTGGGGTGGGGAAGGGGGACCCTGCCTTGTTGGAGGTGAAGGGCTGGAAGCCTCTGAACAGTCTCTCCCAAGAGGAAGGAAGCACCCTCCCATCTTAATCATAGTAATCATCGCCGTTACCATTCACTGGGTGCCCTTGGAAGACCAGACTCTACACTCATGATCTCATTTAGTCCTCATGGCAAATGCCTGGGACTGTTATTATCCCCATTTACAGATGAAGAAACCGACTCTCTGAACCCAGGTCATCCTGGCTCCAAAACCTGTGCTGTTTTCCTTATGCCACTGAGTCTCTCACTTGTCCCACTGAAATGTCTTACAGGCCTTTACTCTTATTCAATTCAACCCCTGTGTTCTCCAAAAAGAACATTTATTGATTCACTCAACAAGCACTTGTTGGGTGCACACTAAGCACCCGGCAGAGGGCTGGGCAGGCTCACCCATACCTGCCCTGCCCGCTGAGTAGCATCTGGAGGGTTCTGCGGGGCACCGTGCTTACAGGCCCTGGTGGAACTCAGGGTCCTGTGACCCAGCGAATGGGACGCACCAGCCTGACCTTCATCTTCCTGGACACAGTCTTATCCACAATAGCAACTTACATTCGTATCACTCTTACATTTTACGCAAGCCTTTCTTGTCCATTTACTCATCTGATCCTCAAACAACCTTGTGAGGTTATGGCCCCCAGTTTTGCTGATGAGGAATCTGAGGTTCAGAAAGGAATGCTGCCCTTTCCACTTCACCAGTAAAGCCAGCACTAGAACCCAAGTCTCTGGGCCCTTAGTTAATGCATCTCCCTCCTCTCCCCCAGGGTGCTCTTCCACAAAAGCGTCAACCAGCCTGCTCCCCTCTGACAACCTGTCACTCACCCAGGTTCTCCCCCGGGGAAGCCTGTGGAGGAGCATCTTGAGTCCCCCGTGTGGTTTCTCACTTTTAACTTTCTCTCAAATCTTTTGCCAAACTGGCTACAGCCATCCCACACTCTCCCCCTGGGAGACATCATCTCCCTCTAAGCTTATGCCGTCCCTTTCCTCTCCCTCCTTCTTCCTCTGAGGTCGTCCAGGCAGGCTTCTCCCAGCGCTGGGGGGCAGGGTACAGGAGGGGGGACTAGCAGTTGGAGGATGGAGGAGGAAAGATCTCTACTGGGAGCTCCTCTGGGCCTCGGGGGCCTGGCACTTAGCTCTGCCCTGCTCAGTTTTACGTTCCTGCTGCTGGAACGTCAGCAAGGTTGCGCAAAAAGCAAGGAGAGAGACATGAGTATACAGGGTGGGGGAAAGGTTAGACACAGGAAGCCGTGGGAGAGCCAGCCAGCGCAGACCATCTTGATTTCCCCAAACACCGCTGTCCCCCTGGGAAAACCTGTTGGTGAAGTCCTAGGCGGCTCCTTTAAGAAGTGTCCTCCCAAGGTCACCCTGGCCATCCCCCTACCTCCAGGCAGCCTGCTTTCTTTCTTCCAAGCTGACTGACAGGATGGTATGAGCCTTTCCGCCCGGGAAACTGAGGTGGGGGGTGGGGGTGGCAGAAGGGCTTGGGGGGATACCAGGGGCCAGCGTGGGTTGCAGGGAGGATGACAAGGGAAGGAGGGAGAGGATCAACCCGCTGAATCCCAGCCGTGACTCCTGCCCTTGCACTCCCGCCTCCTTGTTGCCTGGTGTTCAGCGGGGGTGACAGTGATATCATAGATGTGGAGTGCCAGCCACGTGCTGGGTGCCAAGCAAAACAGCCAGGGCAAGTGTATGCATCACCCGTGCCTGGGAAGGAAGGCCACCAGAAGAAGTGAGTCTGGTGGAAAGACTTGAAAGAGGGAAGGGAGGCACCTTGCTGGCTGGGGGCGGGGAAGACAGCATAAAACCCTGCTGAGCTAGGACCAGAGAGAGATGGCCCAGGCCGGCGCTGAGAAGGGATGCCCCTCATCCTCCCTACTCTGTTTCTCCCAAAGCTTGTAAATGCCCCAGACATGAGCCAGCCCAGGCCCCGCTACGTGGTAGACAGAGCCGCATACTCTCTCACCCTCTTTGATGACGAGTTTGAGAAGAAGGACCGGACGTACCCACTGGGAGAGAAACTTTGCAGCACTTTCAGGTAACATGGCTAGAAGCCCAGACTCCTCTCCCTTCTGCTCCCCATCAAACCCTCCCTGCACCAGGGCACGGCTCCTATACCACTGTCCCTCAGATGGAACTTGGGGACCCTGAATTTGAGATCCTACGCCTCATCTTTACTGAGACCCTCAAGGAAATGGGGAACGGGAACAAGGACCACTCACAGGTCCAGAGGAGCTGGCAGGCATCCCGATCCCTGCATGGGGTCTCACAATGCTCTCAGCCCACGTGAGTCCCTCCTGGGTTCTCAAGGGCACTGGGGAAGGGCATGTCGCCACAGCAGGTCAGAGCCCCCACTTCTGCTGTGCCTTCTCCTGTCCTTTCCTCATCAAGGAAAATCTGAAGCCTCGCCCACCCCATGGACTTTGTCCTCTTTCTCTCCTGGATGCTCTTTCCCTTCCCAGGTCCAGACAATGCTCAAAGGTAGACCCTAAATTCTTGGGCTCCCCTAAAGGATACTTACCAGGATGTGGTCTCACCAGTTTGTTCCACTCTCAGATCCCTGGAACTGTGCTGGTGGGTAGTGAAACCACACCCATAAGGAGGGGACTCCATGAGGCGACCTATACCTGAACTCCAGGAACCTGAGGCTATGAACTTTACCTTCCCCCCTTTGCAGACAGCTGGTAGACCTCCCTCGGGCCTCACTGTGGTCCGTGACCGAAGTCACTTCCCCACTCCCGTGGGGAAACAGCTGATTCAGTTACCTGAATTGAGGTCACTGGCAATGGCTGAAGTCGAGATGCAGGTGGAACTGGTTCAGGCTGGGGGATCACCCACTTGAGTCTTCACTAAAAGTACCAGCCCAGCCCTATCTCTCCTGGGAGGCTCAGTCTCTGCCTGGTTATATAAAGACCTTGTCAGCATTTGTGCCAAGGAGGTTAAGTCTGTGTTGTTTCTGTACTGGAGGGATGAGGATATCTGCTGTTGTCCTAAAAGATGAGGATGATGGAAACCATAATAAGATGTAGGGAGCTAACAATTCCCATGTGGCTGGAAGGAGAGCCTTGAACGGTGCCTGGCATACAGAAGATACTCCAATACATTTTTGTTTAATGAATGAATGAATGTCTAGAAAACTAATCCACTTCCCACTATCCTCTTCCCACTTGGCTTCTGGAACCTTCCTACAGGTGTTGAGCATCTGTTTCCAGATCTTCTCTCAGACTTCAGAGAAGTCAGATTGCTTTGCTCAACTATGGCAGGCTTGCAAGTAAGGCTGGACATGTGCAAGCCCTTGAGTGGGTTGTTTTTCTCCCCCAGCCAGCTCTCCATTCACGAGTCCAGTTTTCCCTGCCATGAACAAACCTGAGAGAGTTCCTGGGGGCCTGGTTCTCTCTTAGTACAAGCCTTTGCTGCTGCTGCTGCTGCTGCTGCTAAGTCGCTTCAGTCATGTCCGACTCTGTGCGACCCCATAGACGGAAGCTCACCAGGCTCCCCTGTCCCTGGGATTCTCCAGGCAAGAACACTGGAGTGGGTTGCCATTGCCTTCTCCAATGCATGAAAGTGAAAAGTGAAAGTGAAGTCACTCAGTCGTGTCCGACTCCTAGCGACCCCGTGGACTGGAGCCTACCAGGCTCCTCCATCCATGGGATTTTCCAGGCAAAAGTACTGGGGTGGGGTGCCATTGCCTTCCCCGAGTACAAGCCTTTAGAAATGCTTTAAGCTATTTACTACCAGTCCAACTCCCTGTCCATCATCCCGGGGATGGGAGAGGCACTACCCACTGCAGAGGGGACTGGGGAGTCCAAAGGCGATGGTGATGCTGTTCCATGAAGTGCTGGTTGGGACAGAAAATCTACCCCGATTTTAAAGGGTACAAAGCATTGTCTGTGTTGATTTCAGTTTTGGGTGACATCCAGGGGACCCAATGTCAGGGAAACTATTGTTGAGCAACAGTAAAGAACAGGAATCAGTGCTGGGCAGGAAAGGAGGTCTAATCACAGCAAGCCAGTGAGTCACCAGATGGGCCCCGAGTATTTGAATTCCCTCAGCTGGGAGAAGAAAAGCAAAGACCTCCCCACATCTTCTGGTCATCAATCCACCAGCTGTCATCCTTGAGATTGAAGGCCCTTGTTTTTACCGCTTCTGAGTTTCTGATGAAAGGACCTCAAGGTGTTCAGCAAACAGGGGAGGGATCAATGCTCCCCACCCTGCGCTGACCAAGAAATAGTTTCCCCATTCCTCCCTCTTTTGATGAATTAACAGGGGAAAGAACTCCAGCATTGGAATCATCACACACAAAGGACGGTGGGTCAGCAGAGGCGTACCCTGTGGGGACAGAGGAGCCTTCCTTTAGGGGGAGGTCCCAAAAAATACAGCAGCAGCCCCCATTCAGACCGAGTTCTGATTCAGGCCCATTCTTTCGCTTACTCATTCACTCATTTTTTTCAACAGATATTCACTAAGCATCCCAGGGGGATACAGGAGGTATACAAAGCTGGACAAGAGACCAGACTTCTTTCCATGCTGGTTTTACTGTGTAGTGGGGGAGAGAGATGAAAAGCAAGAAATTACAACCTGAGGTATTGCTACAGGAGCCCAGGCAAGGGTGACCGGGCCTGTTTTCAGTCAGATCAGAGGACGGCCGTCTGAGCTGGACTTGACGTCTCGGAATGCTAGGCTTCCACAAAATCCATGCCTTTAAGAGAAGTCTTGCAGACTTCCCAGGTTAGCAGTGGGCAATCAGAAGACCTCCAACCAGTGTCCAGAGCAAGGTGAAGGCTCTCAAGAGAAAAGTCTCTGCCATATAGTGTGTGTGCTCACTGAATTTTGCAATGAATGCATGAACGAATGACCAAGAACAGGATATTATAACAATTCCCAACTCTGAATGCAGTGCTAACTGAAAACTTGCCCTCTTCCCCTCCAGATGTTCCTCAGCCAAGATCAAAACCACAGTGTTCGGGCTGCTCCCCATTCTCTCTTGGCTCCCCAAGTACAAGATCAAAGACTACATCATCCCCGACATTCTTGGCGGCCTCAGCGGTGGATGCATCCAGGTCCCACAAGGTCAGGGGGTCCCCTAAGCCAAGCCGATTCCCCTTCCCACTCCATCTTCTGTGACCTGCGTCACCCAACTGTGCCCCAGGGCCTTGACTCTCTGTGTCTTATGCAGGCATGGCATTCGCTCTGCTGGCCAACCTTCCTGCAGTCAATGGCCTCTACTCCTCTTTCTTCCCCCTCCTGACCTACTTCTTCCTGGGGGGTATCCACCAGATGGTGCCAGGTAAGGCCCCTCCCCTCTTAGCAGGCAGGTGACCTGGACCGTGAGGATGGGTGGTGGGTGGCAAAGGGGATTCGGGTGCTTTCCCATCTGCATTCTCCTCCTGCTGGCGCTGCTTGGTCCCCGAGGGACCGTCACTGTGAGTGTCGACCCCAGTTCTTCTGTGACCGTGGAGAAGCCATAGAGCTTCCGTGAACTCAGTTAGCATGACCCATTGAGTCTCCATCCCTGGAACGTGGGGAAGACTTAACAGAACAAGAAAGGCCATAAAGGGCTGAACAGATGGGAGAAATGGCTGTCTGACAGCCATCATCCAGCAGGCCACTTCAGGGACATTCAGAGTTCTCTGGTGTGAAGTGAGACAGAGGAAAAAGGCCTGGTCACAGAGCCTGTTTCTGACGCAGGCTCTGCTTATATTTCCAAGCCTGTTTCCTCTCATGTCCAGTAAAGTCATATTAACAGTTGGAGCAAAAGCACCTGGAAGAGTGTAGATCATGGTCAGATACGAATGGTTACTGTGATGCCAGAGAGGACCCTGGAGGCCCGGAGTGCCATCCCTGTGGGGGCTGGGGAGCATTCCGGGCCCCCTTCTGGTTTCCATAGGTGCCTTCCAAACCTCTGACTTTTGCTGGCTGGGTGGGGCACCGCAGGTACCTTTGCCGTTATCAGCATCCTGGTGGGTAACATCTGTCTGCAGCTGGCCCCAGAGTCGAAATTCCGGGTCTTCAACAACACCACCAATGAAAGCTATGTGGACACGGGGGCCATGGAGGCTGACAGGCTGCACGTGTCGGCAACACTAGCCTGCCTGACGGCTGTCATCCAGGTGAGGAGCTCAGCTTCCGTCTCTGCCAGGGCTCCGCCTTAGTACGGCTTCAGCTGGGATCGCCCCTCCCACAGAGGCCCAGCCTTGACCTTAAAGCTGATTTAGGCCTCTCCATCCTCCCTCTTCCCCATTTGGAGGCCATAAATGACCTTAAAAATGCAGAGTATCTCACCTGCCCTCAGCAGATGCCTAAGACCAGCATCCACACTTAGTAAAACTGTCCTGAGCTAATGACTATCTAAAGGACTCGTGGCCTCTCTCCGATACCCTTTCCAGTGCCCAGCTCTCTGCCAGCAGTTTTCCATTTCTGTAACATTCCTTATCCCCCTCCAGCCACCTCTATTCCAAGCCACAGCACCTCCTGCATGAGATAAACTGCATTTCCGCCACATGCAAAGGACTCTGCTAGATTTCATGCAGGCAAATGCAGCAGGACAGAATGTAAGAGCAGGAAGGGGCCTCAGAAGTTTCATTCATTAACTCATTCAGTTAAGGTTTTTTGGTTGTTTCACCAGGCCCGGAACTGGGCTAGGCTCTGGGGATAAAAGATAAGTAAGAAAGAGGCCCAGTTCTCCAGAAGCTCACAGCCCAGCGGAGGGGGTAGCCATATCAACAAATAAATGTGTAGGCAGTAAGATAAACAGAATAGAGCTATATACCAGTAGCTTTGGGAACATCAAAGAGAAAGTCAGGGAAGGCCTCTTCTCAAAGAGAGGAAATGACATTTGACCTCAGTCTAAAAGGATGAGTAGAAGTTGACCGGCAGCCACAGGAAAGAGGCACAGAAGGACAATCCAGTCAGAGGGAACAGCACCCCAAAGCACCAAGGCCTGCCAGAGCGTGAACTGACCAGGGCATGAAAAAACAAGGCATTTGCTGTGGCTGGAGGGCAGGAGGCCCTGGGAGAACGAGCCAGAGAAGAGGCCAGAGAAGCAGGCAGGGCCAGTCAGTGAAGTCTGAGGTCTGTCCCCTAAGCAGCAAATTTGGTTCCTATTTGGCAGTCAGATTGGATCACTCAGACTCTGGAGAAGACGATGGATGGAAAGTAGATTAGAATCAAAGCACGGGGCCGGCTGGGAGACCATGAAGAGGCCCACGCAAGAGTGATGAGGGCCTAGACCAGAGTGGCGGGCAAGGAGAGCGGGGGGGTAGACTGGAAGAATGCTTTGCCAGGAACAAAATAAACAGGGCTTGGGATATTAGAAATTAAGGGCGAGGGGGGATGACTTCCAAGTTCTGGGCTGGCCAGCTGGGCGGACAGGGGGTATCAGTCACTGAGAAGGCAAACGCTGGTGAGTGCTAGGTTCATTGCACAGTGGGGGAAACTGGAGCCAGTGAGGTCAAGTGTCGGAGGGCTGTGCCCCGAGGGACTAATGTTCTCTGTCAGTACAAGGCAGGACAAGGTCACAAGGGACTCGTTTTCCTAGAGCTACTACTATCTCAGGGCTGCATGAACTCCAGGCCTGGGTTTGGGCCAGGCAGGTGTGAGAGCAGCTAGCCCGCCATGGTCTGACCCCACCACCCCTCTGCTCTTGGGCCAGGCAGGTGTGAGAGCAGCTAGCCCGTCATGGTCTGACCCCACCACTCCTCTGCTCTCAGATGGGCCTGGGCTTCATGCAGTTTGGCTTTGTGGCCATCTACCTCTCTGAGTCCTTCATCCGGGGCTTCATGACGGCCGCTGGCCTGCAGATCCTGATCTCCGTGCTCAAGTATATCTTCGGACTGACCGTCCCCTCCTACGCAGGCCCGGGGTCCATCGTCCTTGTGAGTCTATGAGTCCACCCTTGCGAGAGGGTCTTGAGTAGACACATGAGCCGAGTTCACTGTCTAAAGAAGTTGTGAGCACCTCGTTATGAGATGTTCTCAAGCAAAGGCCTTCTGACCCATTGTTCAGAGTGGATTTCAAGAGGTTCCCGTTTGGGGAGGGAGGGTCAAACACATGACCGTGATGGTTGGCTGAGGTTCTCTGTGGTCGTTGTTCAGTCGCTCAGTCATGTCTGACTCTTTGCAACCCCATGGACTACAGCACGCCAGGCCTCCCTGTGCATCACCAACTCCCGGAGTTTGCTCAAACTCATGTCCACTGAGTCAGTGATGTCATCCAATCATCTCATCCTCTGTCGTCCCTTTCTCCTCCTGCCTTCAATCTTTCCCTGCGTCAGGGTCTTTTTCAATGAGTCAGCACTTTGTATCAGGTAGCCGAAGTATGGTTAAATCTCTGTGGTTAATTCCTGCAGAAAAGGAGAGGTCCACTCTCCATCAGTTCCCCATTCCAGAGCCTCAGCCCCTCCCTACCTGGAAAGTCTTTCCTTACGTCTAATCTCCATCCCTCCTCCATTAGCTTGAACTCTTTCTAGAGCAAAAGGAAGGGAATCAGCCTTCCTGTCCCAGCATGGAGACAGGGGTGGGAAGTGGGACCGTGAGTAGGGTCTGGATTCTGCTTTGCTGTGCCTCTCAGAGCACTGACAACATCCCTCTACTGGTTCAGATGCTGGGTGGTGATGGTACAGGAGGAAGGGGTGGGAGCCCATGAGTGTGATGCTTTCTCCCCCAGACCTTCATTGACATTTGCAAAAACCTCGCTCACACCAACATCGCCTCGCTCATCTTCGCTCTCATCAGCGGTGTGGTCCTGGTGCTGGTGAAGGAGCTCAATGCCCGCTACATGCACAAGATCCGCTTCCCCATCCCAACAGAGATGATTGTGGTAAGGACCTTGCCCCGAGCTGGGGTGTTGGGGCCCAGGCAAGAGGCTGTTGAAAAGGAATCTAGCTCCAGCCGGAACCAGGAGAGCCCCTCTACCCATCCCTCCCCCACCTACTTGCCCTCTGTGAGCTGGAAATACAGAAGGTCTGGGGTGAACCCACTCCATCCCCGTGTGTGTGGTTCCCACTCTTCCTGATCCTCAGGTTGTTCCCTCTCAAAGAGTCAGGGGAGTGGGATTTGGGGTGCCCAGACAAAGGGGAGACTTGAGAGGGACCCCTACCCTGGCCCCAATTCTGGGTTTTGCAGGTAGTGGTGGCAACAGCTATCTCTGGGAGCTACAAGATGCCCAAAAAGTACCACATGCAGATCGTGGGAGAGATCCAACCTGGGTGAGTCCAGGGGGCTGGGAAGCCTGGCCCCACTCCCACTCTCCTCCCCGCCTATTACTATCACTTATTATGGAGAAGAGCCACATAATGCTAGCTGTTTCATGAACAGTGAGTCTTAACAGCCATGTGTGTGCATGCTAAGTCGCTTCAGTCACGTCCAACTCTCTGTGACCCCATGGACTATAGCCCACCAGGCTCCTCTGTCCATGGGATTCTCCAGGCAAGAATCCTGGACTGGGTTGCCATGGCCTCCTCCAGGGGATCTTCCTAACCCAAGGATCGAACCCAAGTCTCTTAGGCCATCCGCACTGGCAGGCTGGTTCTTTGCCACCAGCACCACCTGGGAAGCCCCCTTAACTGCCACACTCCCCCCAGAAGTTTCATCTGATGAGTGAAGCCTCTCTGATCAGCCCTTCTCTGGTTCTTTGCCTTGCTTTAATGCACCGGCTCTTCTATCCACATGGGAAAAAAGCTATTAGGATCAACAGAATTCACCGACCACCTGCTCTGTGCCAGGGACTGTGCTGGACCCTAGGAGGAGAGGACCAGTGTTTATACGGCAGAGCTGGAGCAGACAATGGAGAAAAGTCCTCAGAGCACTGGGGCTGTGGCTCTGGGACCAGGGAGAGTGAGGAGTCCAAATTCTGGACGTGCACAAATGAGGCCCTAGCACTTACTAGCGTGGTGACCTCAGACAAGCTGTGTTCTCTACGCCTTGAATTTTTGCGGTGTCAAGGGGAGTGGTGGTAGCTACCCCGCAGTGTAACACTGAGCATCCAGTTTGGAAGTGGTGGTTCACGCAGAGGCCCTGGCACTGCGCAGGGCCCTGCTGCCCCCTGTGGGCACTGAAGGACTCAAGGTGCCCTCCTCACACCCTTGGGCCCTGCCTCCTTTCTGGCTCCTTGGCAGTTTCCCCACTCCCGTGTCGCCTGTGGTTTCGCAGTGGAAGGACATGCTTGGCACGGCCTTCTCCCTGGCCATCGTGGGCTATGTCATCAACCTGGCTATGGGCCGGACCCTGGCCAACAAGCACGGCTACGATGTGGATGCTAACCAGGTAGGTCCAGCCACTCCCAGCAGGGCCGAGCAGGACGGGCCAGGGCCCACAGGGGCCTGACGAGGGATGTCAGGGGCTCTTTGGCTGACTTCTACTTGGTTGGGAGTGTATGGCTTTATAGCAGCTGGGTCATTCTCAAGTTCAAGATCCAGCTAGCTTTGAACGACTATGTTTGGTCTGTACCATGTGCCCCACCCCCCCACACACACCCCCCAGCTTCCAATCCTGCCCCTGTGCCCACAGGAGATGATCGCCCTGGGCTGCAGCAACTTCTTCGGCTCCTTCTTTAAGATCCATGTCATTTGCTGTGCTCTCTCGGTCACTCTGGCCGTGGACGGAGCTGGAGGAAAGTCGCAGGTGAGCATTGGATCAGGGCAGTGGGAAAGGGATTGGGCGTAGCAGAACAGTTGCCCCAGAGAAGCCAGGTCAGCTGGTCTCCAGCCGCCCTCTCCTCTCCTCAGTCCCCACTCCACCAAAGGCATTTATTGGGGAAAAAAATCAAGGGCAAGAATTTCACACCTACGCCCCATTTCCATCTCTTTCTCTGGATAGGTGTCAAGCCTGTGTGTGTCCCTGGTGGTGATGATCACCATGCTGGTCCTGGGGTCCTATCTCTACGCTCTCCCCAAGGTAAGAGCACAGCATGAGAGCAAAAGCCAGCAAGAGACTCCAGGAAGAGCAGGCCTTAGGAGCTGTGTGATGCCTCACAGGCTACAAAGTGCCATCACTGTTACCCTTTGTCCTAGCCACAACCTGCGAAGTAGGTTTTACTCTCGCCATTTTACAGGTGAGGGAAACTGAGGCTGAGAAGCAGTGACAAGGCTCAGAAGCGCAGGGCTGGTCTCAAACTCCGGCCTTCTGACCTCAGGGTCCACACCCGAGTCAGTGTTTACAGCATCTGTGGGCCCCTGGCTCAGAGGGCCCTAGGCACAGGCTGTCCGGGGATGAAGGAAGGCGGGGGGATGGCAAAATTCAGGCCCAAGGGCCCTCTGGCTCCAGCACCTGCACTTCCCAACCCTAAGGTTGAGTGCAAAGATTTGGGGGCTCTGCCAGTTCTGGAACTGCAACTCTGTCCTGCCAGGCTCCAGCGTCCGGTGTCTGTAGGAAAGGCAGGGAGAAGGGGCCACACTGCAGGTGACGGGGAACAGTGTTCTGCTTCCCCAGTCTGTGCTAGGAGCCCTGATTGCTGTCAACCTCAAGAATTCTCTCAAGCAACTCGCCGACCCCTACTACCTGTGGAAGAAGAGCAAGCTGGACTGTGTGAGTAGCAGGCGGCCCCGGGTGCCTGTCATGCCTGGTATCCCAGGCACTGCCTCCTCCAGCCCCACAAGCCTGGCACTTCTGTCAGCTGTGGCCAGCTCTGGTCAGCTGCTCCCTAATTAGCATTCACTCAGTCGCTAAGCTGAATCAGACTCTTTGTGACCCTATGGACAGTAGCTTAACAGGCTCCTCTGTCCATGGGATTTTCCAGGCAAGAATACCGGAGTGGGTTGCCATTTCCTCTTCCAGGGGATCTTCCCAACCCAGGGATGCAACCGGCATCTCCTGTGTCTCCTGCATTGGCAGGCACATTCTTTACCACTGAGCCACCTGGGAAGCCCTAATTAGCATAACTGAGTGTTAAGAGCTCAGATTTTGGAGTGAGACAGCTTATGTTCAAATCCTAACTCAACTGTTCACTGGCTCTGGGACCCATGGCAAGTCCCTTCACCTCTCTGAGTCTCGGCTTCCTCATCTGTGGTCACAGGTATTTTATACTCTCCAACCCCTCACCTCCACCCCAGGGATGCTTATGAAATGAGGTAAAACAAGTAAGGAACACATTGTCTGAATTGTATCTTGTGTTCAATAAAACTTAGCTATTATTATTTTTATAGTTCCAAAAAGCAAAATGAAGTCACTTAAAAAAAAAAAAAAAAAACCTAGGACATAAAGCCAGTAGACCAGGATCTTGGGCAGGTTAAGACTTCTGTGGAGTTCTATCTCCCCATCTGTGCTGGGGGTGATATTCATGGCTGCACCATACACTGGTTCTGAGGATTAAACGAGATCAGAATTGGAAAGCAGCATGTAACCGTGAACACTTAGCAAACATGACTTACTGCTTTGATAGTCACGTTCCCAACACATCTCCCACTGGGCAGTAGAAATGAGGCTACTGTGTACCGACCACACTGCTTACCCCACTGAGCCCGGCGTAAGCTGTGAGAGGGGATTTCCTAGCCTCCTGTCAAGATGAGGACAGCAAGCCTCAGAGAGGTTAAGTAATTCATCAAAGGCCACAGAACTGGTTAGTGGCAGAGGCAGGACTGGAGCCCCAAGTCTTAGCCTCCAAACCTCTAAGCTATACTGTCTTTTGGGGGAGGAAGCACACTACACTACATGTTAAGGAAGGAAATCCTTAAAGTCTGAGAATGAGTGGTCCATCTGGGGTCCCCCTCGAGTGAAAGACAAGGACGAGGAAAAAAATGAGGCCCTAGTATCCACCCCAAAGGTCTGCTTTGCCGCATCCCAACCATCACCCCACAACAGCAATAGTCCTGGTAATCACATTGTGCTTCAGGTTCCCATCTTACCCTCCCTCTCTCCATCCCCTACCCTCCCTGCTTGCACACACAACCCAGCCCCAGGCCATCAGGGCAGGAAGCTGAGTGCTGGTCGAGTGCACACTTTCTATCAGATGGAGGAATGGAACTTACATTATTGTACCCATCACTAGGCTTGGCAGGACCCTATCTTCATTAATTCTTCAGTCCTTTCATGCTGCTGCTGCTGCTGCTGCTGCTAAGTCGCTTCAGTCGTGTCCGACTCTGTGCGACCCCACAGACGGAAGCCCACCAGGCTTCCCTGCCCCTGGGATTCTCCAGGCAAGAACACTGGAGTGGGTTGCCATTTCCTTCTCCAATGCAGGAAAGTGAAAAGCGAAAGCGAAGTCGCTCAGTCGTGTCCGACTCCTAGCGACCCCGTGGACTGGAGCCTACCAGGCTCCTCCGTCCATGGGATTTTCCTGGCAAAAGTACTGGGGTGGGGTGCCATTGCCTTCCCCGAGTCCTTTCATGAAGCTGGTATTATTATTCACACAGCTGTGTGCGCATGCTAACTTGCTTCAGTTGTGTCCGACTCTTTGCAACACCATGGACTGTAGTCCACAGGCTCCTCTGTCCATGGGATTCTCCAGGCAAGAATCCTGGAGTGGGTTGCCATGACCTTCTCCAGGATTCACATAGCTTGTAAAAGAATATTCACAAGTAGGACAATGAAACTTGGAGCCCAGGTGTATCTGTCCAAGACTCAGTCTTTGTGCCACGTCAGCTCCCATTGGGTGCAGGGGTTAACTACTAACAGCCAGACAAGACCAGGAATCCACCCTCAGTCCACTGGAAATGGGCGGGTGTCACCGAAGCTCGCCTACGTGAAATACTGGGAAACTGCCATGAAGAGGGAAGGGTGGTGTGAGGTTGGGCTAGCAGAGAAGGGCCTTAGCTGACCCCGGAAGACTTCCCCAGCGGGGCAGACTCCCCCCAGGCCTGCTCTGACGTCTCTCTCCTCACAGTGTGTCTGGGTGGTGAGCTTCCTCTCCGCCTTCTTCCTGAGCCTGCCGTACGGTGTGGCAGTGGGGGTCACCTTCTCCGCCCTGGTTGTGGTCTTCCAGACCCAGTTGTAAGTAATGGCCTCTCCCCCAGGGCATGGCCGTCAGGCCCCGGCCGGTCGGCAGGGGCTGCCATGGGGGGCCTGGTGCAGCGCCTAGGCCCTGCTGCCCGTGGGGTCTGGCTCTGGAGGGGCTGCCAGGCCAGCTGGGACTGCCGGCACAGGCCAGGCTGTCTGACTCCCATGTCCTGAAAACCCAGGGGAACCCATCATGGTCGTAGAGGGCTGGGGGTCCAGAGGAAGGGGAGTCGGGCTGGAGGGTGAGACTCGGTGTCCTTCCAAAAGTGTGCCCGACCTCATATCAGATGGGATCCCACCCCAAGGGAGCCATGGGCCAGAGGACAGCTAAGTCTCTCCCATAAAAACATTAAGTGAAGCAGACAGGGAATCCAGCCCAGAGCAGGAAGGATCCTGAATGTCAGGGACCTGTCTTCTCCTCTTGAGAACTCAGAACCAAGAAGCGGTGGCTTTGGGGCCACTTACGCTTGTGTTCTCCACCTTCCTGCCCACTGAGCTCCCTGGAGCTATGTCAGGGAGCTGCCTGCCATTTCTCTGATTATAGCCCAGACACAGGTCACCAGGTGTGTGTGTCCAGTGCAGAAAGACAAACAGGAAAAGCCCAGGATCAGGACTGGACCCTCTCCTGCCCTACCTCTGCCCAGTCCCCAGCCCAAGTGTCCCTCCAGGCCTGTCTGCTAATAGCATCCTCTTGTGTTTGTCTTTTCCTTCTTCATTCAGTCGTAATGGCTGTGCTTTGGCCCAAGTCATGGACACTGACATTTACGTGAATCCCAAGACCTACAATAGGGTGAGTAATCCAAGCTCATGACCGCCCTCTTTCGCCCTACATCACCCCACATAAAAGGGTTTTGTGGAAAAACGATAAAAGATATTGCTGCTGACTGAGCTGACTCTGCCTGCCACAGGTCCAAGAAATCCAAGGTATAAAGATCATCACTTATTGCTCTCCTCTATACTTCGCCAACTCAGAGATCTTCAGGCAAAAAGTCATTGCCAAGGTAAGGCTCAGTCCCCTGGTGACCAGAGGGAGTGGACAGAGTGTGCCTGGCAGAGGCAAGAAAGGGAGCTGGGAGCCAAGATCCGGCCTCTTCCTCCAGACAGGTGTGGACCCCCAGAAAGTGTTGCTGGCCAAGCAAAAGCACCTCAAGAAGCAGGAGAAGGGGAGAACAATGCCCAAGCAACAGAGGAAGTCTCTGTTCATGAAAACCAAGGTGAACTGAGGCTAGAAACAGCCCACGCCCTCTCCCTTGCCCTCTCTGACCTTGCCACCTGGTGCCCCACCTCCCAGCACCCTCGGAGGCAAGGACAGTGAGCCTCTGTGGCCACTGCCTGGTGGACGTTGTCTGGTGGGCATCTTCTCCTTGGATGAGGAGCCGTCAGCTCCCGGGGTAACCACTTAACTCCCATGGCCCCCTCCTCATTTTCTGGCTAAGATGGGATACGCCCATGGACTTATGAGCAACCCCAGATTGAGAGTTGCAGTGAATTTCCTGGGGTCCCCAGCCAAGCTAGAACTAGCAAGGTGGATGCGGATGTGGGAATTCTGCAGAGAAAAAGGTCTCAGTTGTTTCCAAAAGGGCTTCCTCCCAGAGCAGAGTGCACTGAAGCTTCAGTGGCTCTCTTAGAAGGGTCCTCTAACTTTGCCTGCGTTACGGAGACCAAACGTGCAGACCTGCTCAAGGAGGAGGCTTTAGGAGGTGCCAGTCCTCAGGGATTACAGGGGCTTGGATTCCCCACCACAAAGTCCAGTGATTCACCTCCACCTGCATGCGCCTTGCCCCAGCTTCAGCCACAGCGAAGTCTGAGTGAGCCTGATGACCCTGACTGCGCCCTCCCACCCCCTCTCCAGACTGTCTCCCTGCAGGAGCTCCAGCAGGACTTTGAGAACGGCTTGCCGACCGACCCCAACAACAACCAGACACCTGCTAACAGCGCCAGCATATCCTACATCACCTTCAGCCCTGACCCCTCCACCGCTGCCCACTGCGAGCCCCCAGCCTCTGCTAAGCCCAGTGACACGCTGGCCGGCATCCCACCCTTTGTCACTTTCCACACCCTCATCCTCGACATGAGTGGGGTCAGCTTTGTGGATCTGATGGGCATCAAAGCCCTGGCCAAGGTGAGGGAGCCCCAAGGCGGAGGGAGCCCCAGCCCACCCCCACCCCAACTCCCTCACCCCTACCCTCCCACACTCCCTTTCCCCCGGAGCCTTCATTTCAAACGACTGAGTGAGGAAGCTCACCAGGGAGCCTGCTGCTGCTGCTGCTGCTAAGTCGCTTCAGTCGTATCCGACTCTATGCGACCCCATAGACGGAAGGTCACCAGGCTCCCCCGTCCCTGGGATTCTCCCGGCAAGAACACTGGAGTGGGTTGCCATTTCCTTCTCCAATGCATGAAAGTGAAAAGTGAAAGTGAAGTTGCTCAGTCGTGTCCAACTCTTAGCGACCCCATGGACTGGAGCCTACCAGGCTCCTCCGTCCATGGGATTTTCCAGGCAAAATTACTGGGGTGGGGTGCCATTGCCTTCCCCGACCAGGGAGCCTACCATCTCCTAAAATCCCTTTTCCCAGATGCCATCAGGACAGGATGCTGCCTGCAGAGCAGGCCCAGACAGCACAGAACAATGAGTGCCTGGGCCCCGCTGGTCCACCCCATCCTAGCACCCCTCTCTAGCAGATGCGGGAACCCGGCCCAGGGTCCTCTGAGTAGAGCTCATTTGGCCCAGGTCATGGTCTAGTGCTCCTTCCCACACTCACCCGGACACTCTAGCATCAGCCGGGTCTGGACAACCGAGGGAAGAAGAATAAATATCAGCGGCCCTCACCTTTAGGCCAAACAGACGGCTCACAGGGCCACTTGAATGAATGCATCCGTCTGATAGCTTTTCAGCAGCCACTTTTGATGGCAGAGTCATCTCAAACTGGCCCAGAGAGAGGCAGCACAGTGGAACCGAGCAAGAGAACACACAGGCTGATGGCCTCGTCAACCGGCGCACAGCCGGCTCCATCCCCAGACAAGGGCTCAGCCTGCTCCTGCAGCCTGGGTCTACTAGGATCCAGGTGGCTGAGGCATTAGCCATTCCAGGCCATGGCCCTCCCCCGCGGCTTCTGCCTAAGCCTCAAAAGCAGGCACGAGGTGGGGTTCTGGGATTCTAAGCTATCAAAAGAAAAGATCTGGCCCCATAAGAAGGGGCCACGGGGACACTAAGTGGCTGCCTTGCTGGCAAAGCCCCATGTCTGCCCCACTTTCCAGAGGAGCGGTCAGCCAACACTCCAGGGAGGAGTGGTGTGCTTTGCTGCTATTTTTATCTTGGGCTGCCAGGGCTCTCCTGGTTGCTTATTTGTTTGGCTTCCCTCTCAAATGCGTTTTGTGAATCACTTTGGAGGCCCACTCAGAACATTCCTTTCCTTCTGTCTCCCTACCCAACTTGCTCCTGACTCCTCCCAGCTGAGCTCCACCTATGAGAAGATTGGGGTGAAGGTCTTCTTGGTGAACATTCACGGTAAGAGAAGGATGTTTCGGGGACTGGAAGGCTGACAAGGGGCTAGGTGGGTGGGAGGCCAAATAGTGAGAGGGTAGAACCTAGAACAGCACCTGTTCCCCTAAACTACTGCCTGCTCACAAGAACTCAGACACAACTCAGAAGAGACTGCAGCATAACATCCTGTATGCTGTGCTATGCTGAGTCGCTTCAGCCATGTCTGACTCTGTGTGACCCTATGGACTGTAGTCTGCCAGGCTCCTCTGACCATGGGATTCTCCATGGGATTCTCTCTAGGCAAGAATACTGGAGTGGGTTGCCATGGCCTTCTCTAAGGTATCTTCCCAACCCAGGAATCAAACCCGCATCTACTGCACTGGCAAGCAGGTTCTTTACCACAGCTGCTGCTGGTGCTGCTAAGTCACTTCAGTCGTGTCCAACTCTGTGCGACCCCATGGCAGCCCACCAGGCTCCCCCGTCCCTGGGATTCTCCAGGCAAGAACACTGGAGTGGGTTGCCATTTCCTTCTCCAATGCATGAAAGTGAAAAGTGAAAGTGAATTCGCTGAGTCTTGTCCGACTCCTAGCAACTCCATGGACTGCAGCCCACCAGGCTCCTCCGTCCGTGGGATTTTCCAGGCAAGAGTACTTGAGTCAGGTGCCATTGCCTTCTCCGTCTTTACCACTAGGGGTCCCAATAAAAGAGTTGAGGGGGCGGGGATTGTGAAGTTAAGGAGAGGCAACTAGGATTCTGATTTGCCCACCACTAATTTGCCATGTTCAGCTCAGTTGGTGAAGAATCTGCCTGCAATGCAGGAGACCCCAGTTCGATTCCTGGATCAGGCAGATCTCCTGGAGAACGGCTAAGCTACCCACTCCAGTATTCTTGGGCTTCCCTTGTGGCTCAGCTGGTAAAGAATCTGCCTGCAGTGCTGGAGACCTGGGTTTGATCCCTTCCCAACCTGGGAAGATCCGCTGGAGAAGGGAAAGACCACCCACTCCAGTATTCTGGCCTGGAGAATTCCATGGACTGTATAGTCCATGGGGTTGCAAAGAGTCGGACATGACTGACTTTCAATTTGCCATGTATCCTTGGCCAAGTCACTTCATGTGCCTGGGAATCGATTGCCACCTACATAACATGAAGAGGTTGACTAGATGAACCGGAGAATCTTCTCCAAATCCAAAAGTCCATAAATAAGCAGAAGGCACCAATATACCATAACTCTCCAGGGAAGATACACATGTAGTTTTATATAGACTCAATCTCCACGGGGCCCACAAACACAGCCCCCAGTCCCTGTCCACACGGCAGCGGACTTCTCATCAGCATATGTGCGGAGTACAGAGATGTGGACACAGTGAGAACACACAGACGCACAGGAGAAAGGGAAAGGCACACGTTTGCACACCCCACTGCCCTTGGAGGGCCAGCGCCTTCCAGCAGGACCAGCCAGCCCCTGAGCCGGCCTGCACGTGGCACAGACTCTGCAAGCTCCGCCCACGTAGAGTCTGCACTGGTTCTGCTCTGTGTGTGTGCGCGTGTGCACCTGCTCTGCGCGTGTGTGCGTGTGCACCTGCTCTGTGTGTGCTCCAGAGCTGGAATCAGAGGCTCCCTGCCCACCCTCACTGGACACACCTCAGGAAATCATCCCCAGGGCTGGGGCGGAGTAAGGGCTCTGCAGGAAAGGTCTGGGTGAACAGGAGGAAGAATGGACCCTCAAGGGACAGAACTGGCCCATGGTTTCGGCTTTCCCTCACCACCAAGTACCGACACCCTGAATCAAGCTTTTTCCTTCTGCCCGGGGTTGAAGGTTCCGCATCCTCAAGCTCACGTTGCCCTCTGCTGTCCGGAACTGATACTGCAAGGCCAAGGCCGAGGCCCTGTGACGCAACAAGGGCACGACCCCTAGGCCGCCTCTCGTCTCCCCCACCCCCAGCTCCAGGCCACAGTGGCGTCAGCTTTTGAAGGTGACCTTTCCCTCCTTGCAGCCCAGGTGTACAATGACATCAGCCACGGAGGCCTCTTTGAATACGGGTGTCTAGAGCGCAGTCACGTCTTTCCCAGCATACACGATGCAGTCCTCTTTGCCCAAGCGCAGGCCAGGGAAGTGGCCCCAGGACACGACTTCCAAGGGGTAAGGTCTCTGCTGCACCTGGGGAATCCTAGGCCCCAGGGCATTGAAATAACAGAGGGGTTTGGCTTCCAACACCTGTTCTATCAATTAACTTTCCTTAATCTCTGTGTTCTTAGCTGTGGAATGGGTGCCTTAAGGTAACATTATCTCTCTCACGGAATTAACTGATAATTATATATTTTGTGTCACTTGAAAGAGCTTTGTATATTACAAAATCTTTATTATTATCAGTTTTGAGATCAAACACCCGAAGCACAGTAGGTTATGCCTGGTGTCCTGACCTGGTTCAACCATCCTGTTCCTTCCCTCTTTCTGCAAGACGTTTTGGAGAAGGGAGTAAGCCTGCCTGTTTTAATTTAACCAGACTTAGAGATTTCAGGCTGGTGACGGATGAAGAGTGTGGATCAGGGTTTTGTCTCAGTTTCTTGACATTTAATTTACTAGCTCAGTAAGTGGTATGCCAATGAGCTACAAATAACAGTGTCTACAAATAACGCTCCAGAAAGCTGGGGAGGCAGAAAAAGCCCATCCCACTGGCGTCCCTGCCCAGGCCTTTCCAGACAGCTCCATCTTCTAGGCTGCCCTGCCAGCTTATTTTCAGCCCTCGGCCTGCCAAGCCTCTGTGCCCTAGTCCATGATGCAAACCCCTTCTACCCTTTGGGGATCATAAGAAAGGCTTTTCTGGCCCTAGAGCAACCATTTGCTCTTTGCTTTTTGAGACTGATGAAGCTGGAGCCATCTGTTCTGGGTGCAGAAAGCCTGTCCAGGGAAACACAGGGCCGGGCACCCGCTCACCACACACAGAGGCAAACTGTGAGAGCAGTGGCCTTCCTGGCCTCTTGCCCTTTGCCAGCAGAGCAAAGAGAGGGAGATTCTGGGGAAACCCTCATCATCATAACTGTACAAATAATGCTCAGTTTTTACAGTTTAAATTCTTAAAGATGTATATTATACCAATTGTATATTTACATATTACAGAATATATTCATATCTGCAAATTATACACACACACACACAAACTGTTTTCAACAGCATGGTAAGGCAGAGAGCCAGCAAAGTGAGTGTGATCATCCTACTTTTATAGAGAAGGGAGATGGATTCCCCAGGTCAGGCAGCTAGGTAAGCTAGGTAAACCTTTCCTGCTTCTGAAGTGTCCGCCAAGGGAGCCGACCCCGATGCACACCTGTCTACAGGAAAGAGGGAAACCGCGGCTGTGCTGTATTTTGAGAGGCAAATGAGGGAGGGGAGGGAAAGGACAAGAGGCCAAGTTACACATCAGAACACATGATGCCCTCCCCCACCCGGCCATTTGTGTCAGACCATCATTCAGTCGCTGCAGCTCACTCCTCACTGGTTTCTCCTACCCAGGTGCCCGTGGACCCTGAGCTTTCTCTGTATGAGCCGGAGGAGGACAGCCCCAGCTACTGGGATTTAGAGCAGGTAAGCTGACTAGCAGGGGTCAGAAGGGGAAAGAAGGAGACCCTCTCCCATCCAAAGTGTTGGCTGGGCTCTCCCATCAGAAGCCAGAGCAGTCACCTTGAAGGCAATAATGTTTCTTTCTTGCCTTTCTTTTAATAGCAGTTCTTAATTCTTCTCACTCCCTGAAAGGCATCATGGGGGATGGGAGAGTCACTGGATCAAGTCCTAGAGAAATAACATCTATTCTTAACTCTCCCACACACTAGCCACATGATCTTGGGCAAGCCACGCGACACCACCAGGCCCCCAGTGTTTATCATTGTAAAATAAGGGAAATACGAGGAATACCTGTCCCATCTACCTAACAAGATTAGTGAGGGATGCTTTTGTTCTTTTGTTAATTCAACCGGTATCAATGGTGTGCCTGCTACTTGCCTAACACTGTCCCAGGGTGGGCACACATCCGATCAGTTGAATTCCAGGGGTACAAATACTACCGCAGGTGGGCAGCCCTTCTGAGCCATGCAGATGTGGCGTGTACTTCATATAGAACTCTATGGTCCCAACATGAAAAGCAGCCCCACCCCAATGCCCTGAATCAAAGAAACCAAAGCTTTGGAGAAATCCAGCTCTGGGTCTATTAGAAAGAACAGCTCACTCTGTGCCTCTTGCCATTCTTTTTGGGCGTGAGTTCCACTGGTCCTTTGAGCCCATCGCTGGGAGTGCAGGTGGCATGCAGCAGGCATCAGGGAATAGAGCCAGGCCACAAAGACTTGGCACACCGATTTCTGGGCCCCCACAGAATCTCCAGCACATTCCAAACACCTGGCTAGGACAAAACAGCTTGTCAGAGCAAGAAACAACTTTAGAGCTTGTCTGATCTCAATCCTCACCTGACCTAATGAAGAAAGGAGAGCAAACACGGAGGGAGGGACCTGTGATGGTCACCCAGCACAGCAGGGGTGATTCAAAACTAGATTTCAAGCCTCTTCTCCCGTCACCTCTATACCAGTTCACCTCTTGGGCTGCCCCTGCCCCTCCACTGTTCACACACACACATCCACACACTCACCCTCACTTCCTCATAATGCCTCTTACTGGCCAGGGTGTCGTAGGGTCACCTGGCAGTTGTGACCACTCAGATCTAATGCTCTCTCCCCCACCCCCTTCCTGTGGCCACTGCAGGAGATGTTCGGAAGCATGTTTCATGCAGAGACCCTGACTGCCCTGTGAGGGCCCAGGCCGCCTCCAGAGCACCTGGCACCTCGGATGCCCGTGAAGGATGAGCCTGGAACTGCAGGCAGGGTCGAGGAGAACACCTCCACCAGAACCCCAGTGCCTCTCCATCCTCCTCGTCTCTCACTCTTACGTCCCCCCAGGCACCTCTAGAGCTAGCTGATCTCACCAGCAGGAAGAGACACCTCTTCGCCCCACTGACCCACAGGGCCCCAACCCGCAATGAGCACGCCTCCTGCCAGCTGCTCTACACCTGCCCACACCCTGCCTGTGGCTGCTGAGGGGACCCTTGACTGCCAGTCTCCAAGAGTGACTCGGGAACGGAGGGAAAGCTCTGCTGATGTAGCGTGCAAGCTCTGAGAGTGCCCTGAGACCCCCACGCCTCAGCGTCAGGCCGTGTCACGCTGTCACAGGACACAGGGACAAACCGGCCCACGACTCTGTGGCTCATCCCCACCCCCTGCCCCAAGTCTGTCCCCGGCAGCTCTGTGCCCCTGGGCCCATGGGCTCCAACCACCCAGGAATCTCTGTCTTGGTGACTGTGCCCCCTTCTTCCTCCTCTCAAGGCTGCTGAGGTCCCCACTGCTATTTGGCACATCAGACTCCAGTCTGGGGAGAGGCCACCAGAACGACCTTCCCAGGGGCAGCCTCCTGAAACGTTATCACTCCCCCTACCCTCGAGGGCTGCTCCCCTCTACTTGAGACCAGGTAGAAACCCAGGAGAAACAGGGGGTAGCTGGCAGAATCCTCTGGCAGCCTAGCAACAAATACCAGTTATTTCATACAAAAGCTTTGGGCAGTCCCTGCACTGGAGACGTGGAGGTGAAGGGCTGCTCCATCACTGCAGGGCCAACTGGTGGGGCCCAAGCCCTGACAGCCCCCCTGACCTTAGAAATGCCTCCCCCACTGGAGAAGCCTGCCTTGTCCTCTTCTCTGGGAAAGAGCCAATGGTTTTAACTCTCCCTTATCAACTCGGGCCTGAGTGGTTCAGTCAGGTGAGGGAAGATGCCTCCAAGGGCATATCCCAACTGGGTGCCTGGCTTGGAGAAGGGCTGATGCAGATTGAGTCTTCCTCCACAGGGATCCCATAACAAATTCAGGATCTGAGGCCACCTCCTTCTAGGAAAGATGAGAAGAGGGGTTAAGTTCTCCATATTTATAGAAAAACGTAGAAGAAACCCACTATTGACTTGAAAATAAATAGGTTCCATGGGCAGGTGTTTTGGGAAATTTTCCACGGAAGTGCACAGAAAACACTCTGGCCTCTCTGCACTGCATCTCCCGAGCTCCTTCAGTGAATGATCCCTGCCCAAAGGGTTGGGCTGGCCCAGCCTGGGAAAACGCCGGAGTTCCTAATCTCAGCCTGACCTGCATTATGTGTCTGTTGAGCGTGAGCTGGTCAGCTAGCAAGTCTTCACAGAGTTAAAGGAGGGGGTGCTGGTGAAGAGCCAACAGATTCTTGGCCTACAAGCATTGCTCCTCTGTGACTTCATTATGCCATCTGGCTGCAGAGGACAGTGTTATCTGGGATTCACCGTGCCCAGCACCCGAAGTGCCAAATTTCGGGAGGACAAGAACCGTAGCCAATGAAAATGCAACCTCCCCTGCTCCACCTCCTGCAAAGTCCAGCCCAGGCCCAAGAGGTGGGGGAATGATCACAGACTCTCAGGACATCCCAAGTCACAAGTGCTTTGGGAACCAAGTGTCTAGAACCCTTGAGGACTTGCTGAAGTGACCATAAACCCCCAGGCCAGCCTCAGACCTAAAGGGGATTGCTGGTGCACAGGGGCCTCGAGTTGGGGCTCACGGAGGGGTCCAGCACCACGTCCAAGAGTGTAAGTACTACCAGAATCCACGGTGGAGGTGAGGTGGGAAACACCCGGGGTAGAGAGAGACAACCGGAAGAGAACTCACTGCTGGAATGCCTTAGCGAGAACACAAACTCACACAGACTACTTACCAAACGTGACTGAGGCAGGGAAGGCAGGAAGGTAGAGAAAACATCCACGATTTCAAAACTTCTGAATGTTCTTAGTGATACTGATGTGGTTCCCAGGAACCAGGACTCTTGAGATATTTGTGTAATTTATTTAATTTAAGCACCATTCTCCTTTTGTTCATTTTGCTAATAAAGTGGTTTTGAAATGCATGTGTTCAGGTGGTTTTACAGAGAGACAAACAAGTCACCTCCAGGAAGAGGTGGCCTTGCTTTGCCCAGTGCCTGGGGGGAAAAAACAGACAGCTAAGACTTCTCCTTGAGTCTCCCAGCTCCTCTCTGGAGTCTGGTTTTCCACTCCTGGGAATGAATAAACTCCCATGATACAGCTGAAGAACAGAGATAGAGCGAAACACCTGGTCCAAGGGATCCTCCAACTCAAGACCAGTTCCCAGAGCCAACTTTGTGATTTCTGTGGCTATCAGGGAAGTCGAACTTCCACTGTTTCATGTGCTCGTACTTCAGCATTCATGAGACGTCTCTCGAACAGGCCAATCCTATCCATACTCAGCAGAGCTCTCAGAATCCCCAGTTCAGGGGAGCACACAGCCTAATCCCACATTTCCTTCCCCTGTTTGTGAGACAATGCAGGGGGCAAAAGGCCAAAGGTCAAGTGTCCAACAAGCTTGGCTGATCCGGAACTTTGTTTGCTAACTGTAGGAAATAAGAGGAATCACAGAAAAAGAGCAAAGACTCCTTCTGTCTGAAGGAGACAGAAATAGGATGAAGTGGCAAGAGATGGAGGACTAGAGATAAGACAAAGCAAAGAAGGAAGGAAAATCAGCAGGGTAGACGTATGGAAACAAAGACATCAAGAGCTCTAGAAAAGGAAGAAACAGGTGAAGGAGGAAGAGGATAGGTTGCAGAGGCAGAGAAGCCATTGAGTTCCAAAACAACAGTGTATCTAAAATAAATTAACCTTGCCTCACCGTGCTATTTAAATGCCCTTCAAGATCTGAGTAAGCTGGCAATGGGCATCCCTCCCTTTTGAATTTTTTATGTATTTTTAATGATACTATCTTAGCCTGACCACTAAGAGTAGAACATGAGACAAAAGCTTCCACACAGGTATTTGAGAAGTGACCCCAGGGAGCAGGAGTGAAAGGAAGGAGTGAAACAGGCAGGGAGGGAAAACCAACAAAAGAATGAGTTACTGTGGTAGCCCCTACGGAGGGCAACTGGGGCTCCAACCTCCCGGAGGCTGCGAAGCGCACCTCCAAACTGACCTGGAGAAACGTTTAACCGTCTTTTCCAGCTTCTCTTGGTCAAGGGTGACCTATATGGGTTGCAAGGACATGAGCACAGAGTAGTTCCCGAGGGGCCCTTTGCTATGGCATCAGGAAAGCCCGCCCCCCAGAGCAGGAAGGAAGAGATGTGCTTGGCTCCAGGAGAGGCCAGCAGGTAAGACTGCTCAGAACTATTACCTCTCAAGAGGGTTCAGAGGAGAGTTTTGAGTGGCATATAAACAACATCTAAATCAGATGCGTTTCTTTAACTGATCTTTTTTTTTTTTTTAATTTTTTTTTATTTTGCTTAACTTTACAATATTGTATTGCTTTTACAATACATCAAGATGGTTCCGCCGCCAGTATACACGTGTTCCCCATCCTGAACCCTCCTCCCTCTCCCCTCCCCACACCATCCCTCCAGGTCGTCCCAGTGCTCCAGCCCCAGGCATTTGTTATTGGGCATCGTACCTGGACTGATGACTCGTTTCAGATATGATATTGTACATATTTCAATGCTATTCTCCCCAATCATCCCACCCTCTCCCGGTCCCAGAGTCCAAAAGTCTGTTCTATACATCAGTGTCTCTTTTGCTGTCTCGTAAATAGGGTTATTTTTACCATCTTTCTAGATTCCATATATATGCGTTAGTATACTGTATTTGTGTTTTCGTTTCTGGCTTACTTCACTCTGTATAATAGGCTCCAGTTCCATCCACCTTCTTAGAACTGATTCAAATGTATTCTTTTTAATGGCTGAGTAATACTCCATTGTGTATATGTACCACAGCTTGCTTATCCATTCATCTATGGATGGACATCTAGGTTGCTTCCACGTTCTGGCTATTGTAAACCGTGCTGCTATGAACACTGGGGTACATATGTCTCTTTCAGTTCTGGTTTTCTCAGTGTATATGCCCAGCAGTGGGATTGCTGGATCATAAGGCAGTTCTATTCCCAGTTTTTTGAGGAATCTCCATACTGTTCTCCATAGTGGCTGTACTAGTTTGCATTCCCACCAACAGTGTAAGAGGGTTCCCTTCTCTCCGCACCCTCTCCAGCATTTATTGCTTGTGGACTTTTGGATAGCAGCCATTCTGACTGGCTTTAACCAATCTTTAAAACCCATTTTTACCATTAGTTGTAAAACTACAACATGGCTTTAGCAGTCTTTAGGGAAGAAGTGTCAAAACTTCTATGTTAGCTAGACTTATTGTGGTTATTATTTCATAATATAAACAAATATCAAATCATTATATTATATACCTTAAACTAATAAATTCTTATATGTCAATTATATCTCAATTTTTTAATTCTATAAGATGATCTCCCCATTCTACCATGGAATGGAGTATTTTAAGACTATGCATTCCTAAACATGGTCTCTAATACAATTCGTTATTAAGAGGTACCAGGGCCCCTCAGAGCAATGACTGGTTACAGGGCCAGGGCAGAGTAGGGACGAAATGAATCTGAAACAACTTTTCATGCTAGGAGGCAAGAAATTGTTCCCCAAAAATGATGGAGGCATATCACAAGGTCACAGGAATCAAATTCAAGCACCTTCTATTAACCAAATGTAGGGAAATTGGGGCACCAAAATAAACACAATGATGGAATTTAAACCACTAAAAACAATAATTGTGACTATACCAATACCAGATAGATAGATCTCAGGTGCTCTTGCCAGTGATTCAGTCACGTCCAACTCTTTGTGATCCTGTGGACTGTAGCCTGCCAGCCTCCTTTGTTTAAGGGATTTTCCAGGAAAGAACCCTGGAGTGGGTTGCCATTTCCTCTAGATAGATAGATAGAAGATAATTATAGAGGATTTGTAGTATTTTTTTAACATCTGGAAAGATTAGTCCCCACCTACAACATTTTTATGATATAGTTTTCTTATTTAAGGATGGAATATTCTTTCCTATTTAGATCTCCTTTTGATAATTTAAGTAGTGTTTTCTCATACAGATCTTACACATTTCTCAAGTTTATTCCTAGTTTTTTTTTTTTTACATTTTTGTTATATAATGTAATCTTGTATTTTCTAACTGGTTGATGTTTGCTATGGATTTCTGTATATTAACTTTGTACCCAGAGTACCTGCTGAATTCTTACAATATTAATAGTTCTGTGATAGTTTAGCTATTGAATATTTCAAGTTTGTCAGCGATACATACTATGTCTACAAATAATTATAATTTTATCTCCTTTTCAAATCTTTATACCTCTAATCTCTTTCTCTTATTTATTTGTCTTGACTAGTTCCTGCAAAAATGATATTAAATAATACTGGTGAAACTAGACATCCTTCTCTTATTCTCTGACTTTAATGCTAAAGTTTCTACTTTTTATCATTAAACATAATTCTGAATTTAGTATTGGAAAATATACTTTATAATTTTTTTCACATTTTTATCACAAAAGGATTGAGAAAAATCAATGTCTTTCCTGACAGTGTGAGACACTACATTAACCAGCTCCCCAGTTTCACTGGGGAGTGAAAATTTTTTTAAAAAAACATTTTTTTAAAAAAATTTAAGCCTCTACAAATGGTCCTAAAAGGGAAAACAGCAAATTAAGAAATATCTATTCAAGAAATAGCTATTAAAAGAATATAGATATCAGATATTATAAAAAACACAGAGGTAAATTTTCATGACCTAGAATTTGGCAAAATATTCTTAGATATGACACCAAATGCACTATAAAAGAACAATAAAAGAAAAAAATAGGTACACTGAATTCATCACAATTTAAAACTTCTGTGCTTCAAAAGATACAGTCAAGAAAGTAAAAAGACAACCCACAGAACAGGATTTGCAAATCATACATCTGATAGCAGTGACTTGTATCTAGAACATTAAAAAACACTTACAACTCAAAATATTCTAATAGACATTTCTCCAGGGAAGATTTACAAATGGCCAATAAGCACATGTCAACATCATCATTTGTTACCTGGAAAATGCAAATCAAACCCACAATGAATTATCCACATTATACATTCTTAATATTCTTTTCCATTATGGTCTATCACAGGATATTGACTATAGCTCCCTGTGTTATACATTAGGATCTTGTTGTTTACACATGTATAACTGAGTCACTTCACTGAACAGCAGAGATTGGCACAACATTGTAAATCAACTATTTTTAATATACACAAAGGTTTATACTAACATTATTCATAATAGTTAAACAGTGAAAATCCAAATGTCCACCAATAAATGAAAAGATGAATAAATGAAATGTGGTATACTCATATAATGTAATATTATTTGGACAGAAAAAGGAATGAAGTACTAATACAGGCTATAATGCGGGTGAACCTTGAAAAATATGTTGAATGAAAGAAACCAGACACAAAAGATCACATATTATATTGTTCCACTTACATGAAATGTCCAGAGTAGGCATGTATATAGAGATAGAAAGTAGATTAGTGATTGCTTAGGTCTAGGGAGAAATATCAGTAACCTTAGATATGCAGATGACACCACCCTTATGGCAGAAAGTGAAGAGGAACTAAAAAGCCTCTTGATGAAAGTGAAAGAGGAGAGTGAAAAAGTTGGCTTAAAGCTCAACATTCAGAAAATGAAGATCATGGCATCTGGTCCCATCAGTTCATGGGAAATGGATGGGGAAACAGTGGAAACAGTGTCAGAATTTATTTTTGGGGGCTCCAAAATCACTGCAGATGGTGACTTCAGCCATGAAACTAAAAGACGCGTATTTCTTGGAAGGAAAGTTATGACCAACCTAGATAGCATATTCAAAAGCAGAGACATCACTTTGCCAACAAAGATCCGTCTAGTCAAGGCTATGGTTTTTCCTGTGGTCATGTATGGATGTGAGAGTTGGACTGTGAAGAAAGCTGAGCACCAAAGAATTGATGCTTTTGAACTGTGGTGTTGGAGAAGACTCTTGAGAGTCCCTTGGACTGCAAGGAGATCCAACCAGTCCATTCTGAAGGAGATCAGCCCTGGGATTTCCTTGGAAGGAATGATGCTAAAGCTGAAACTCCAGTACTTTGGCCACCTCATGTGAAGAGCTGACTCATTGGAGAAGACCCTGATGCTGGGAGGGATTGGGGGCAGGAGGAGAAGGGGACGACAGAGGATGAGATGGCTGGATGGCATCACTGACTCGATGGACGTGAGTCTGAGTGAACTCCAGGAGTTGGTGATGGACAGGGAGGCCTGGTGTGCAGTGAGAGCAACTGAACTGAACTGAACTGAACTGAGGAAAAAAGGTGAATGGAATTAGGGGATGATGGTTAAAAGGTACAAGGTTTCTTTAGGGGTTGATGAAAATGTTCTAAAATTGACTGTGGTGATGGTTGCACAACTCTGTGAACATATTTAATTGTACACTTTAAAAAAAAAAAAAAGAAATTTGACATCTAGACACCTTGTAATAAAATTTAAGACACTAAAAACAAGAGAAGTCCTTAAAAGGAGCCAGAGAGAAAAGAGTTCACTACAAAATCAATAATTACATTATCAGCCAACTTCTCAACAGAAAAAAATGGAAGCCAGAAAACAGTAAAATGTCTTCAAAGTGCTAAAAACAGCCATCAACTTAAAATTGTATACTCAAGAAAATTATCTTGCAAGAATGAGTATAAAATAGATATTCTCAAACAGACAACAAATATACTCAAGGAAATTATCTTGCAAGAAATGAGTATAAAATAAAGATATTTTCAAATAAACAATTGACTGTCATGACTTTCAATAAAGTAGCTTCAAAAGGATGAATTTTGGGAAGAATAAAAATTATTCCAAAAGTAAGGTTTGACATTCAAGAAGAAAGATTAAACAAGGAAACGGGTAAACATATTGGTAAATATAAAGAAATGTCTATATAATAATAATAGCAATAACTGTTTTTTTAATAAATTTAAAAATTAAAATAACGAACTACAAGAGCATATAAAGAGAAGGTAACCAGAGTTAAAGTGTTCAAATGTCTTCTTATTTTTCAGAGGAAAAGAGTTACAGTATTAAATTCAAATTTATTAAGTATGAATATAAAAATTTCAATAGTAAATCATAAGATAGCAAAGAATATAATTTCCAAACCAGTGAGGCAGAGGAGAATAGGATAATAAAAAAATGCACATGATGAAAATTTTATAAGCTGTTTAAAAAGCCAGTACATAGGGGGAAGGAAGCATAGAAAATGTAGTGCTAATAAAAAGAAGATAGAAGTAAGCCCAAATACGCAAGAAATCACAAAAAATATAACTAATCTCATTAGTAAAAGAAATTGTCTGATTAGATTAAAAATTAAATTCAGAGACCCTGTAAAACATAGGGTCACAAAAATGGAAGAAAACATATAGAAGACAAATATTAACCAAAAGAATGAGGTAGCTATATTAATTGCAAAAAATTGGCTTTAAGACAAGAAGGCCACGAAGCATAAAGAAGACTACTATGTCATGATAAAATTTTCAACAGTTCTAAATTTGAATGTACCCAATAAAAGTCTCAAAATCAGATCAGATCAGATCAGATCACTCAGTCATGTCTGACTCTTTGTGACCCCACGAATCACAGCACGCCAGGCCTCCCTGTCCATCACCAACTCCCAGAGTTCACTCAGAGTCACGTCCATCGAGTCAGTGATGCCCCAAACAGTAATGAAAATGCTACATATCAAAACCCATGGTACACAGGGAAGAGTGCATCACAGTAAATTTATAGCTCTAAATGCTTTTATCAAAAAAAGACAAAAATTAACGAACCAAATATTCAACTATGGCAGCTGGAAAACGAACAAATGTAAAGAAAATAAAAGACAGGAGACAGTAAGAACTGCGAACATCCATTCAACAATCACTATTTGCCATGTGCTCTTCTAAGTCCTTCATGTCCATAAACTAACTTAATCTTCCCAACAACTCTAAGAGGTACATACTCTTAGTATCTCCATTTTACAGATGAGGAAACTGAGGCTCTGAAAGGTTAAGTGAATTTCCCAAGATCATTCAGCACAACTCAATGAATGTGGAAGGCCTAGGAATGTAGCTCAGACGATCTGGCTCCAGAGTTTAAACTCTTCGCTAATATAAAGTTGAAAATTTAAGTGAAATGAATAAATTGCTAGTAAATATAATGTACCAAAAATGGAATCAAGAAAACAGTAGAAAGCTGAAAAATCCTGTAACTATTAAGTTAAATCATCAGTTTAAAATCTTCCCACAGAGAAAACATCAGGTCCAAATTATTCTATTTTTTAGAATTATGAGAAAAATATCTTAGATATTTGATCCTACTTAATATACACTCTTCCAGAAAATGCAAAAAACAAACAAAACAAGTAGAGGGAAAATCAAGCTCAGATTTCCCTTTCTTTCCCCTTCCTTCCCCTTCTTCTTCTCCTCTTCCTTTTTTCTCCACCACCTCCACCCACAACCAACTCTCTCCCTCTCTATCTCTACCTCCTTCCCTCCCCATAAAAGCAGATGCTCATGGTCCAGCATGCCTGCTAGAGCTGCCAGACATCACATGTGAAACTGGAGAAAGTAATTTAAGCAGAGAGTATCTACTTATCCTTCATTCTCCAAATTTAGTCACATGGCAAACCTAGCTACAAGGGTGGGTCTGGGAAATTTGGTTTTTTATCTGGGTGTCAATGTGTTGAGTTCATCAGGGTTCTTATTACTTAGAAAGAAGGAGAAACGAATATAGGGGCAGCTAGAAATCACTACAATATTCTCTAACTAGATTCCTACTATACACTTGATACCAAATCCAAAAAAGAAAAATTACAGACCAATCACACTTAAAAACAGAATTGCAAAACCCTAAAAGAAGACCCAGCAATGGGTTTATCCAAGTTGAATTTATCCTAGGAATGTCGGGGTGATTTACATTTTTTTCAACTTATTGATATAATTCATTACATTAACAGGCTAAAGGAGAAACATGCTCCACCAGATGTTGAGACATATTTTAAAGTTATAGTAATTAAGACAGTCATATTAGCATAGGCATAAACAAAGCCAATGGAACAATATAGAAAGCCCAGTAATGTGCTCATTCAACTGAAAACTTAGTAAATAGGAAAGTTATCCTTGTAGATCATTGAGGAAAGGATAGACTGTTTCATGAATGGTCCTGGGAAAACTGCTATCTAGATAGAGAAAAATAAAATTAGACCTGACCTCACACCATTTATAGAAAAGCAATTCCAGATGGATTAAGATCTTCTATGTAAAAGGCAAAAGTTTAAAAAGATAGCATATCAAAATATATTTACAACCTTAAATAGGAAATGACATTAAACAAGAAAGCAAAAGATTGATAAATTCACCTACATTAAAATTCGACTTCAGTTCATCCAAAGAACATAAAGAAAGTGAAAATACAAGACACAAATGGACATAAATATTTGCAACATAAATATAACCAACAGAATATAACTATCCACAATATTTAGATACTCTGAAGAGTCCATAAGAAGGAAAACAACTCAAAACAAAAATGGGCAAAAGAAGTAAACAGCCATTTTGTTGGGAAAACACAAATAGCAAATAAACATACGAACAGATACTTAAACTCCTTAATAAACTGGGAAGTACAAATTAACACCACAATGAGATATCATTTTCCAGCCACAAAATAGGCCAAATTATTCATCTGAAGTGTCTAGTGCTGGCGAGAAAGTGAAGCAACAGGAACTTACATGCTATGTGCAGCCAATGATGGGAATATAAGCTGATTCAGTAGCCTTGGAAAATGATTCAGAATTTCAAGTTGAATACTCTCGTACAGTACAACCCAGCTTTTCCACTCTGGGATATACACCAGAGAATCTCTTTCACCTGTAGCCCAAGAGACAAGTACAATAGATGTTCATATATTCACAGAATGCAATATAATGCATAGTGGAATGTGAATAGACCACAGCTAGATCAGATCAGATCAGATCAGTAGCTCAGTCATGTCCGACTCTTTGCAACCCCATGAACTGCAGCACGCCAGGCCTCCCTGTCCATCACCAACTCCCGGAGGTCACTCAGACTCACATCCATCAAGTCAGTGATGCCATCCAGCCATCTCATCCTCTGTCATCCCCTTCTCCTCCTGCCCCCAATCCCTCCCAGCATCAGAGTCTTCTCCAATGAGTCAACTCCTCACGTGAGGTGGCCAAAATACTGGAGTTTCAGCTTTAGTATCATTCCTTCCAAAGAAATCCCAGGGCTGATCTCCTTCAGAATGGACTGGTTGGATCTCCTTGCAGTCCAAGGGACTCTCAAGAGTCTTCTCCAACACCACAGTATATAACAGTATAAATAAATGCCACAAACAAAATTTTAAGTGAAAAAACTTTTCATAGGAGTTTGGATTGCATGCTATCATTTTTATGAAAGCAAGCAAAACCAAACTCTCCTCTCATACATATACATATATGTCAGGGCTCACACATATGTGGTAGAACTATTTAAAGCACACACATAGACACACATGATTTCAGATAGTGGTTACTTGGGCAGGAATTGAGGGATAGAGGCAATGGGTCACACACACATCTTCAGTGTTATTGACCATTGGGGGGAGGTCACAATTGTTTGCATTATTATTTGCTTTACATAGTCATTGCATATACTCATTAACTTTTAAATATTACATGATAAGAGAATTTAAAGAATATTTAAGGACAGGGTAATACCCATGATCATGCCAAAAGAAAGAAATAGAATATAGAACTCTACATATAGTATGCATCTCTTTAATTTTAAAACAGATACATGCTTCATGTGTGAATATTTGTGAGCATAGGAAAAAATTGGGCAACATTAAAATATTATGAGTTAATATCTTTGGATATTGGGATGGCACCTGATTTTTTTTTTCTTTCTCTTTCCTGTGTTTTCCAAATAGTTCACAGGAGCATAAATGTACATTAAGTTGACAATTAAAATTTTTAAGTTTGAGGGGAATTCCCTGATGGCCTGGTGGTTAGGATTCCAAGCTTTCACTGCCATAGCTCAGGGCTCAATCCTTGGTTGGGGACCTGAGATCCCACAAGCCCAGCAGCTTGGTCAAAAAAAAAAAAAAAAATTAAGTTTGGTAAGAATTAAACTACTTTTAATAAAAATTCTGTCAATGTCCCCTTTTAAAAAATCATTTCAACTCTATTTTTTTTCACATTCAGAAATCTCATCTAATCTGTGGTGCAAAAAATAGACACATCCATTAGGACCTTGTACTTCCACAGAGTAGTTTTGCTTGAGGGATGACAGGGGAGGTGATAATGGCCCCATGGTGAAAGGACAGATGCTAACATGGCGTGACGGGGGCACCGCTGGGACTATGACCCAGATTGGGGCACAGGTATACTTACAGCTCTGCTGCACCCCTGCCCCAACCCACTGCCTAACTTCAGTGCAGACTCTGGCCAACAAGCAACTTCAGTTCAGTTCAGTCGCTCACTTGTGTCTGACTCCTTGCAACCCCATGGACTGCAGCACGCCAGGCCTCCCTGTCCATCACCAACTCCGGGAGTTTACCCAAACTCATGTCCATTGAGTAAGTGATGCCATCCAACCATCTCATCCTCTGTTGTCCCCTTCTCCTGCCTTCAATCTTTCCCAGCATCAGGGTCTTTTCAAATGAGTCATTTCTTCTCATCAGGTGGCCAAAGTACTGGAGCTTCAGCATGAGTCCTTCCAATGAATATTCTGGACTGATTTACTTTAGGATTGACTGGTTGGATCTCCTTGCAGTCCAAGGGACTCTCAAGAGTCTTCTCCAACACCACAGTTCAAAAGCATCACTTCTTCAGTGCTCAGCTTTCTTTATAGTCCAATTCTCACATCTATACATGATTACTGAAAAAAAAAACCATAGCTTTGACTAGATGTACCTTTGTTGGCAAATTAATTTTTCTGGTTTTTAATATGCTGTCTAGGTTGGTCATAGCTCTTCTTCCAAGGAGCAAGCGTCTTTTGATTTCATGACTGCAGTCACTATCTGCAGTGATTTTGGAGCCCGAAAAAATAAAGTCGGCCACTGTTTCTACTGTTTCCCCATCTATTTATCATGAAGTGATGGGACTGGATGACATAATCTTAGTTTTCTGAATGTTGAGCTTTAAGCCAGCTTTTTCACTCTCCTCTTTCACTTTCATCAAGAGTCTCTTTAGTTCTTCTTCACTTTCTGCCAAAAGGGTGGTGTCATCTGTGTATCTGAGGTTATTGATATTTCTCCCAGCAATCTTGATTCCAGCTTGTGTTTCTTCCAGTCCAGCATTTCTCATGATGTACTCTGCATATAAGTTAAATAAACATGGTGACAGTATGCAGCCTTGACGTACTCCTTTTCCTATTTGGAACCAGTCTGTTGTTCCATGACCAGTTCTAACTGTTGCTTCCTGACCTGCATACAGATTTCTCACTCAAGAGGCAAGTCAGGTGGTCTGGTATTCCCATCTCTTTCAGAATTTTCCACAGTTTGTGGTGATCCACACAGTCAAAGGCTTTAGTCAATAAAGCAGAAATAGATGTTTTTCTGGAACTCTCTTGCTTTTTCAATGATCCAGCAGATGTTGGCATTTTGATCTCTGGTTCCTCTGCTTTTTCGAAAATCAGCTTGAACATCTGGAAGTTCACGGTTCATTATTGAAGCCTGGCTTGGAGAATTTTGAGCAATTACTTTGCTAGCATGTGAGATGAGTGCAATTGTGCGGTAGTTTAAGCATTCTTTGGCATTGCCTTTCTTAGGGATTGGAATGAAAATTGACCTTTTCCAGTCCTGTGGCCACTGTTGTGTTTTCCAAATTTGCTGGCATATTGAGTGCAGCACTTTCACAGCATCATCTTTTAGGGTTTGAAATAGCTCAACTGGAATTCCATGACCTCCACTAGCTTTGTTTGTAGTGATGCTTCTAGTTCTTTTTGGTAAGAAATGGCATCACAAGTATGTGGCATGAGTATAGTGCGTGGTGAAGGTCCACTTTACAGACCAGAGAGAGCCAGAGCTCGGGAGGCTGGGGAGAGAGCCTCCCTCTCTCCAGGTCAACCTTGCGGGAACCTGGAGGGAGGCAGTACAGAGCTGGGAGCAGTGGGCCAAAGTAGCCAGAAAGCCACACATCTAGGGGCTGTGCTGATCTGGGCAGTGGTGTTCAGAAGAAGCTGGAAGTTCCTCACTTCTGTTTTGTCATCATCTTCAGAGTAGCACAGACTTGGGTCTTGATGTGCTTGGGCCTTAAGAATGAAGGGGCAGGGGACCCTACAAATAGGACCACACATTCTACCGGGGGTGTGGACAGAGGGCCAGTACCATTAGCTGCCCATAGCACAAAGGGCAGGTTTGGGGCAGGAAGCGGAATGCATTCCCTGGTCCCTTCCCAGCAAGGAGACGGGAGGACTATGGTTCCCCTTGAGCCCACTCCCAGCAGCAGGCAAGACAGGGTAGCGGTGAGAAGCGGCCTCCTGGAGTAGCTGAGTCTCCCCAGCCCACCAGCCAGGCTGGAGGCCACAACCCCCGAAAGGCCTTGCGGGCCTGGGGCAGAGCCGTCCATGGATTGGTGGGCCAGCGTCTCCAGGAGAGCGCCGATTGGCCAGCTCTGGGGATGGGCGGGGCTAAGGCAGTTGCGGAAATTGGAGCCGCTAGAGGGGGAGGAACTCGGTCTGCGCGTTTAGGTCCAAACTCCAGCAGCCGACTGGCAGCGAGGACGTGAGAGGAGCATGGCTCGGCCGTCCGTCTGTCTGCTGGCCTCGCTGTCTGCGCTGCTCCTAAGTATCGCCGCCGTCTCCAGATCGAAGGGCCTGCGGGGCACGGAGAGTCAAAGGGAGCCGCGAATCCCTTCTCAGTTCAGCCAAGAGCAGCGCATCGCCATGAAGGAAGCGCTCAAAGGTGAACCCTGGTCCCCTTCACCGCTTATTCTCAGATAAAGGTCCCCGTCTCCTCGGGCCAACCCGTGACTCCCTTCCCCCGCCGCAGAGGTCCACCCCTCGAGATTGAGCTCCGCAGCACCCCACCACCAAGCCCCAGACCCGTTTCCGGCCCCTGGAGACCGCACTCTGCTCCTAGACCTGCCTTCTGGGGACTCCAGGGCGTTTCTTGCCTACCCTGGAAGCTTCAACTTCGCCCGGGTTGACCAGGCTGTCATCCACCCCGCCCCACTCCCACACCAACTTCCGCTTGCGTGGAGCATTACAGCCTTTAACCTGTGGCAGTCTTCACTTGTCAAGTTTCTTAGGACTAAACGATCTGATCCTTATTGTACCCATGAGGAAACTGAAGTTTAGGTCAACTGAATCATCTTCCCCAGGATCCTACATCTTGGACTAAGCACTGGGTGACAGCCTCTATTGCCTGTAGGATCCTGCGGGTTCTAGATGGCTCCATAAAGAAGTATGGGGCTGTTGCTGAGGTGTGAGATGTTCCTAATTTCCTCTACCAATGAAAGGACATCTTTCCCCTAGACATCAAACCAAGCTAAAAACTTACTTACCTTCTCATTCTGCATTATCCAGGAGAAAAGAGGTGGTGGCTCAATATTAAAAGGATGCAAAAGACACGGGTTCGATCCCTGGGTCGGGAAGATCCCCTGGAGAAGGAAATGACAACCCACTCCAGTATTCTTGCCTGGGAAATCGCATGGACAGAGGAACCTGACAGGCTGCAGGTGTCAGTCCATGGGGTCGCAAAAGAGTCAGGACACGACTTAGGGAATAAACAACAATGAAAACACTGAGATCCTTCCTCACTGTTGGGTTTATCTTCAGTCTTTTCCCTTCCATTAAGTAACGGATTGAAAGAAACTGCCTAAATAAACCTGCAGGCAAAGGCAAAAGCTAGCCCTTGTTGTTAAACATAAACTGTTTTGTGCTGGAGTGATAGGCCTGGGAGGCAGAGCAGGGCTTTCCCAAAGCATCCTAGTGTAAAGAGTTCTCTGAAAGGCATTGGGCAGCCATTCACCAGAGTCTCTTTGCACAAAAGAAAGCAAAAGCTAGATAAGAAACTAAAATACGGATCTTATAGCACCATGGCTTAGAACCTCGAATATATGGAATATTGAAGTCACTCAGTCGTGTCCTACTCTCTGTGACCCCATGGACTATACATATAGCCCACCAGGCTCCTCCATCCATGGGATTCTCCAGGCAGGAATACTGGAATGGGGTTGCCATGTCCTTCTCCAGGGGATCTTCCTGACCCAGAGATCGAACCTGGGTCTCCAGCACTGTGGGCCGAGGGTAAAACATCTGAGTTCAGATCTTGAGTCTGCCTCTCAATCTCACATAGGTAGTTCATTTAGTCTTTTTAAACCTTGGCTTCCCCACCTATTGGTAGGTTATGATGCAGAGTTGATTCTTCACAAAACTGAGTACAGAAGTCAGAGGCCTCCCTTGACGTCAAGCTGCTCTGGGTGCTTTTGTTCCCACTGTTTTTGGATAGCGATCTAATCAAATTGACTTCCCTGGTGGCTCAGACGGTAAAGCGTCTGTCTACAATGCAGGAGACCCAGGTTCTATCCCTGGGTCGGTATGATCCCCTGGAGAAGGAAATGGCAATCCACTCCAGTAATTGCCTGGAAAATCCCATGGACAGAGGAGCCGGACACGACTGAGCGACTTCACTTTCTTTCACTTTCTAATCAAATTATCTTATGACACCACCCCCACCCCCACCCCCACCCCCTACTGTTTGCATTTGACAGTGGAACTCTAAGAATATAAAACCTCCACCTAGGAATGAACCTAGTGGCAACTCAAGAACTGGACTTCTGGGTAGAATGGATTAGATCGTTTATGACAAAGGAGCTTGTTTGGGAGCTTCTAAATCCCTCCCCCCTTCTCAGGCATCATGTACCCCCAAAGCTGACTTGGGCTGACCAGTCTATGAGGAATAAGCCTACTCTCTGTACACAAAGAGTACTTCCCTTGTGGCTCAGATGGTTAAGAATCTGCCTGCAATGTGGGAGACCTGGGTTCAATCCCTGGGTTAGGAAGATCCCCTGGAGAAGGGAAAGGCTACCCACTCCAGTATTCTGGACTGGAGAATTCCATGGACTGTATAGTCCACGGGATCACAGAGAGTCAGACACGACTCAGGGACTTTCACATACTCACTGTACACAAAAAGATATAAAGCTTTGTTTGCAAAGGGACCCAGGACAGTGGGCTCCTTGGATTCATCAAAGGGTTGGTGGTTTCAAAGGCAGAGTGAGGCCTTAGCAGCAATTTATAGGAGCTTCCCACTTAGGATCAGGGTACAAAATTTACTCCTGTCTGACCTCCCCCACCCCATGCCGTTTTGGACTTTATCTTCCTTTAAGAACCATATTGGCACCCCACTCCAGTACTGTTGCCTGGAAAATCCCATGGATGGAGGAGCCTGGTAGGCTGCAGTCCATGGCGTCGCACAGAGTTGGACACGACTGAGTGACTTCACTTTCACTTTTCACTTTCATGCACTGAAGAAGGAAATGGCAACCCACTCCAGTGTTCTTGCCTGGAGAATCCCAGGAATGGGGGAGCCTGGTGGGCTGCCGTCTATGGGGTCGCACAGAGTCGGACACAACTGAAGCAACTTAGCAGTAGCAGCAGCAAGAACCATATTAGCCTAAACAAAAGACTTGAGTTTAAATCCCAGTTCTACTGCTTATTTCTGGACAATCTTGAGCAGCTCACCTAATGCCTCTAAGCTTGTTTCCTCACCTTTGAATTAGGGAAAACAACAGTACCTACCTGGAATGATTGTTTTGCCCTCCACAATAGGTTAATGAGTGCAAGAGAACTTTTTATGTACACAGGGCTGCGGAAAAATCAGTGGTTGTTATCATCTTCCATCTCTGACTCCAACAGGTGCCATCCAGATTCCAACAGTGTCTTTCAGCCCCAAGGAGCTCAACACAACAGCCCTGGCTGAGTTTGGAGAATACATTCGTAAAGGTCAGCTGCAAACCATGGGAAAGGGTTAGGGGAGGTAGCACTGGAGACACAGTGCTTTCACAAGGTGATAAAGAAGTTTATCTTGTGATTGACCAGAGGGCAACCTAATGTGCTTGGGCCTCTTTGGACATGTTTGTATACAAGGGGGAGGGATAGAAGGGAGAGTTCAGGAGTTAGAGTAGATACAGAGTAGAGACTAGATTTACCCTTTGAAGAACCAAGGCACATAGCCATTGGGTTGGCTGTCAATTTTTGCTCTTTAATGTCAGTCAATAAAATAAAAAGATAGGACTTGAAATTCCTTCTTCATTTGCAAGTTTCCAGAACTGCACCACGGGCTCCTCCCCTCCCTACCTCCATACACACACCTACAGCCCACACACAAGCATACTCCACCTACCCAGGCCCTGCTCCAGATTCATTACTAACACTGAGCTGCTAGGCAGTCAAAAACTTTAAACTGTCGCATAATGCTCTCTTCTCACCCCACTGCCCATGAGCTAAAGAAGGGTGGGTCAAGGGGAAAAAGGAGACTTGGAGCTCCCCCTCCCCATAAAGAAAGCACATGCAGAGTAGTGAGGCCACTTTACTAAATCAAATAAAAAACAGCCCCCTCTCAAGTCATAAGGAGTGGGAGAGGCTGGCACAACACAGCAAGGAGTCCCTTCTCTAACACTCTGGGACGGGCAGTTGGGGTGGGGTGGGAATCTGGGATCAGTCCCCAGTGGCCAGGCTGAAAGCCTTCACTAAATAGGAAATAAAACTGGGAAAGAAATGTTCAGCAATAGTAGACAAGATAAGCAGGCTGACAAGAAAAAATTTGTATTCTTCTTCAGTTTTTTGTTTGTTTGCCTGCTTGCTTGTTTTCACTTATCCATAGAGGCATGTATGGATTCTTCCAGCACAGCACAAAGGGAGATCAAAGTTCTTTCTCCCGTGTATCTAAAGCCACCTGTGTTATTACCTATCTGTAACTAGCATAGTTGACCCTGAGAACACTTGAACACGGAAGTATGGCCATGTGCTCGACAGGATCATCTGTTATCTCCATTTAACACAAACGTTAGGAGTATTGTTTTGCAAAGGAAAAATATCTCTGATTTTTTAATATACATAGATGAGAGTCATGTTTGTTTCCAAATAATTTGGATACTGGGGCCTATTATATTTAAAATCTAACGTAATCCTAGTCTGCATCACTCTGTAACTTGTATTTGTGACAACATTAGAGGTCAGGTCAGTCCAGATCTTGAGCTCCTATCTGTCATAAATGATGCGGTCTTGATATGCATGTTATTACACAGTAATAGCACATTATAATATGAGGAAGAGATATTTCAGAGATTGTCTGGGCAAAGCAGGAATCAGACTAGCTTTGGCCCAGAGGGCTTCCTAAAGGAGGCTGCCTGTTTTAAAGGGGAGGGAAAAGGCAGGGAGAATCAGTTAGTAGGAAAACCAAAGGCAACTGTTGAATCTGGCTCTCTCTCACTGCTCTGCATCTCTTTGCTTCTAGTCTTTCCTACTGTGTTCCATACCAGCTTTATCCGGCATGAGGTCGTAGGAAATTACAGCCACCTGTTCACTGTCAAAGGCTCAGACCCCAGCATGCAGCCCTACATGCTCCTCGCTCACATTGACGTGGTGCCTGCCCCGGACAAAGGCTGGGACGTGCCCCCCTTCTCTGGGTTGGAGCGTGATGGCTTCATCTATGGTCGAGGCACACTGGACAACAAGAACTCTCTTATGGTCTGAAATGCTGTGTTCCCTCTGCCTTAGAGTCCTAAAGATCAATCCAGGGTGGGAGTGCTCTGCTAACCCCTGGGAGGTGGGAGGTTCTGGTAGAGAAAACCTTGGTGCCAGGAGATCTGAGTTCCAGTCATCAGTTGGTCACTTCTCTGGGTCCTGATTTCTCAACTGTGAAATACAGATCAGAGTAGATGATCCCAGGTACCCTTTCAGCTCTGACATTGATAAATTTATGCTTTTCTCCAGGTGGGGATGGTTTTATGTGAGCTCTGTTTCCCTATAGGGATTCCCAGGCGGTTCAGTGATAAAGAATCCACCTATCAATGCAGGAGATGCAGGAGTTGTGGGTTCAAACCCTGGGTGGGGAAGATCCCCTGAAAGAGGAAATGGCAACCCACTTCAGTATTCTTGCTGGGAAAATCCCACTGACGGAGGAGCCTGGTGGGCTACAATCTGTGGGGTCACAAAGAGCCAGACACAAGTGAATGACTGACCGTGCATACACCCGCTGTTTCCCTCCATTCCATCCCCTGGGGCCATTTTAATGTGTTCTCTCTAAAAGGAATCACATCCTAGCCCTGTTGCCAGCTGCTGAGTATCTCTGATGCCTTGGTACCACCAGTTAGATAATAAGCCTTTCTCCTCTCCCATTGTCCTTCTGTCCCCCAGGCAATCCTACAGGCCTTGGAGCTTCTGCTGATCAGAAACTACATCCCCCGAAGATCTTTCTTCATTGCTCTGGGCCATGATGAGGAGGTAGAATGCTTTCATCCTAAGCCTATCTCTGGGTCCCCTCCTCGGGGAGGGAGTATGTTTCACTTTGGTCCGGTTTGCTCCCTGGCTGCACAGTTTGCCAACTTCTCTGTGAATATGTCTTCTTGCCTGGAAAATTCCATGGACAGAGGAGCCTGGTGGGTCACAGTCCAGGGAGTTGCAAAGAGCTGGACACAACTGAGTACACACACACTGTGTATGTGTTGCCAGAAATTTCTAAGGACTTTGACCAAAATGTAGATGCCTGGGCTCTGTGCCACAGACCCGATGTTTTTTTCTATTTCTTTTTAAGAACAGTTTTAGGTTCATGGCAAAAATTAGAAGATACAGAAATTTCCTTTCTTCTCCAACCCACACACATGCACAGCCTTACCCAATATCAACGCCCCCCACCGGAGTCATACATTTGTGACAACTGATGAACCTACCCGGACACATCATAGTTACCCAAAGCTATTGTTTACATTAGGGTTCACTTTTGGTGTTGTACACTATAAGGTGTGTCATTATGTTATCATACAGAGTATTTTCACTGCCTTAAGAAACCTCTGTGTTCTGCCCATTCATTCCTCTCTCCTTCCCCAAACCCTGGCAACCGCTGAGCTTTTGACTACCTCCATAATTTTGTCTTGTCTAGAATGTTATATATGGAGAAGGAAATGGCAACCCACTCCAGTGTTCTTGCCTGGAGAATCCCAGGGATGGCAGAGCCTGGCGGGCTGCTGTCTATGGGGTCGCACAGAGTCGGACACGACTGAAGCGACTTAGCAGAATGTTATATAGTTGAAACTATACAGAATGTAGTCTTTTCAGACTGGCTTCTTTCGCTCAGTGTTACACACAGATCTGAATGTTTAACAAACTCCCTGGTAACATCTGCAGCAGGCACATAGTCCATCAACTACACCTTGAGAAACACCAGTGTAACAGGAAGAGAGAGAACAGGCAGATCAATGAATGTGTTTTATTTCTAATGATGCCACTTACTTTGACCCTGGCCAAATCACTTCATACTCTGGGTCCTGGTTTCTTAGTTTGGGAAATGAGGGGGTTGGGCCCTTCTGGCTCTGACATTCCAGATTCTTTGAGGCAGGATTGTTGAGGGCCCTGTCTCTCATGAAGGAGCCTGGATGGGGAGGCTCTGGAGTGTCCAGCTATGCTGAATGGGTCTCTGTGAGCTATTTCTGACTGAGAAGAACTGTGGCTCTGGGTTTAATATCTGCAGGTATCAGGGATAAACGGGGCTCAGAAGATCTCAGCCCTGCTACAGGCAAGGGGCATCCAGCTAGCCTTCGTGGTGGATGAGGGGAGCTTCATCTTGGATGGTTTCATTCCCTACCTCAAGAAGCCCTTTGCCATGTGAGTATAGCACCCCAGCCCTACCTCAGAAGAGGTTCTCCCATGGGAGCTGACCTCAGTCTGGTTATCGATAAGCCTACTCCTCTTGCTTTAATCAACCTGCTCCAGGATTCTTGCCTGGAAAATCCCATGGACAAAGGAACCTAGTGAGCCATAGTAGATGCGGTCACAAAGCATCAGACACGACTGAGCCATATACACAGGCACACACTTGGTTTAATCACCCCAAGCTTTGACCAAGTCTGAGCTCTCCTTTCCCTATCTCTTCTAAAGTAAAAATCTTTAAGCAGCATGAAGCAGACCTCTTGGCTTACCAGACCCCTGCACAGATGGGCCTGGGGGTCATTCAGGGTGGGAGGAAGTCAGGAGGGCCTTCTCTGATCCTTCTTACAGGGTTTCCGTTTCCGAGAAGGGTGCGATTAACCTCATGCTACAAGTCAACACGACTACAGGCCACTCTTCAGCTCCTCCAAAGGAAACAAGCATAGGCATTCTCGCAGCCGCGGTCAGCCGGTAAGCAATTCCTGGGCTTGCTACCCCCACCAGACTCCGGCTAGAAGACCTGGCACTTCCCCACTTTGAGTTGAGGAAGCTAAGCTTCCTGTCCTGATGGTGGGCTGAGAAGCCATGATGGAGGCTATAGAGAGGACAGAGCTAGCAGTACCCTGGCAAGGGTTATAGGTCAGAAAAGGACCTATCCATATGGCAAGCAAGGGCCAGCAGATAAAAGCTAGGTTGCTGCTGCTGCTGCTAAGTCGCTTCAGTCGTGTACGACTCTGTGCAACCCCATAGACAGAAGCTCACCAGGCTCCCCCGTCCCTGGGATTCTCCAGGCAAGAATACTGGAGTGGGTTGCCATTTCCTTCTCCAATGCAGGAAAGTGAAAAGTGAAAGTGAAGTCGCTCAGTCGTGTCGGACTCTTAGCGACCCCATGGACTGGAGCCTACCAGTATCCTCCGTCCATGGGATTTTCCAGGCAAAAGTACTGGGGTGGGGTGCCATTGCCTTCCCCAAAAGCTAGGTTAGGTAGCTGGAATAGTCCAGGCCAGAAAGATAGATCACAAGCTGGAAAAGAACCATCTAATTTCTCCCCTTGCCCCAGCAAGATGACTTCAAGATAAGCAAAGGCTGCTGTCTGTGGATGAGGACAGCAGGGTTTGTAACAGCAGAGCTTACCTCTGGCTGGTTTTCTTGGAGAGTAGGAAGAAAAGCTATATTCTTTCAGCTAAACATTTAACTATCTACCATGTTCGAGGCTTTGTGTCCAGTAACGGGCACACGGTGGTGGAAGAAACAGTCCCTTTCCTCCAGGAATTCAACAGCTAGTGGGAGAGGCTGACAGCTTTGCTACAGTGTGGTAGGTGCGATGAGACTGGGGTGCCCTCTCTCGGACTTGGTATTCGGGGACAGTCCTGTGAGTGCAGTAGAAGTAGCCACACTTGTGCTTGGAGATCTGGAATGGTGGAGGTGATGGGTGGTGAGCAGGAGACCTCCCGGCCAGGCCTGTGGAAATTTCCTGTCTCTCATCTTCTCCTTGGACTGCTGAGTTGGGTGAGTCTTGAGAGCTCCATTTCTCTTCCAGACTGGAGCAGACACCAATGCCGAACATGTTTGGAAGTGGGCCGTTGACGGTGGCACTGGAGCAACTGGCAAATGAGGTGTGAGGAGTCTCATAGACTCTGGTCAGCTGTGGGAGGGGAAGAAAGGGTGGTGGAGAAGCTGCCTGCAGAGTAATAAAGGGGCCCTACTGATAACCAGTGCTCTGCCCATTCTCCCCTATTTCCAGCCGCTGGCTGGGCCAAAACACAGCTTGTTCACTGGGGCTGTTGGTGCTCAGGCTGAGAACCTGAGCCCCAACACCAGCCACTCTGAGGGAGGTGGCTCCCACTCACCTTTGAGGCTACTGCCCCAGGCTCTTGAGGCGGGTCTAAAGCAAGGACAGGCCCAGGTCCCAAAACAGTGAGCCTGTTATGCTGACCCCTTTGAAGCCCTCTGACCTGTTGCTTTCCCTTTCAGTTTCCCTTCCCTACCAATATAGTCTTGAACAACCTGTGGCTCTTTCGGCCCCTTGTAAGCAGGTAAAGTTTTATCTTTCCGTTCCTCACATCCCCACCCCAAATCTACCCACTTCCCCATCTCCTCTCTTTGGCTTAACCAGGCCTGACTAACCATCCCTCAGCCACCAGACACTACATCTAACTGGTATGCAGGACATCCCTCCTAGTCTTAAAGATCTCCAAGGTTCAGGAAAGGGGGTATCCTACAACGCTCTCTTTCCAGTGGACAGTGTCTGACCTTAGTCTTTTTGCCTTAGGTTGATGGAGAGGAATTACATAACCAATTCGCTGGTCAGGACCACCACGGCGCTCACCATGTTCAATGCCGGGGTCAAGGTAACACCACCTGACTCCTCCCACACACCCCTCCATCCCTTGGCTTTATCTTCTTGGCTTCTCCTTCCTTCTCTGGCTACAGTTTGGATAGTAGGAAGGCTCAGTGCTGAACTGATGTATGTCATCAGATGGGTAAACCTCAGGAGCAAGGGTTCTAACTGACATCTGCAAACTCCATGAAGTTGCTGGCCAAGTTTCATGTATGTGTGTTTCAGAGGCCTCCCTCAGGTTCTTTGGGACTGTACCCGTTCAAAAACATAACCATTACACTGATGTGAAGAGACATTATTTGGGAGTTAATTTTTGTGACCTATACTCATTTAACATGTAATATATTCATCTAGCATTTTGATCAGGTAGGCTAAAGATTCCCAACCTCTTTACCACCTTTTTATGATTCTTCCTCATGTTTTGAAAGCTTTATTCACCTCACAAATTTAATGAATGATTAATATCTTTTCCCTGAGTTGAATTAGAGAAACTCACCTACTATCTTAAAAATCTATAACATTTGTGATGTATACAGCCTTAAAATACATACAATGTCATTCTCCAAAATAAGGTAAATTTGGGGTGGCCTTCACAAATATAAATTCTATATGAGATTTACTTTTTTGGCTTGTGGGATCCTAGTTCCCTGAGCAGGGAATGAACCCTGGCCCTTGGCAGTGAGAGTGCAGACACCTAACCACTGGACCACCAGGGAACCCCTAAGGTTTACTTTTATAGAAATAAGTCTTAGGTGAACCAATACTTTGATAAAATTTTTTCTGAGAACTATTTTTCAGCAAATCGGTCTACTTTCAGCTGAAGCAGTCGCTAAGGAGCTTTTCTGTTTGAACTAGCCACACTAGCTCACCAGGGCTGAGGCTTTTCTGAAATCTTGAAAGGAGTTAGACCGTTCCAGTTTCTACCAGTACCACCAGCGCAACGTCAAGGAGGATCATTCACCCAGTGCAGCCTTGCGGAGCTCTGCTAACGTGCAGCCCAGGTTGAGCATAAGTGAATGGTGCCTCAGAATTCATTTCTGCTGTGACTGGCTGGTGTGCTTGGCATGTCAGCCAGACCTGAGCTGTTTTCACCAGCTGCCTAGAGAATTCACCAAAATAATAGTACTGTGTACTATGTCCTTGCATTTGAATGGTGTTTTTAATCTGTCCAGAATACTTTCACATCTGTTTTTCCATTTGGTCCTCCTAACAGAGGAGGAGCGAGCTGAAAGACAGAGACACAAAGAGTTTGTCATATCCGAAAATCACACAGCCAGTTTGTATCAGCCCAGTTCTCCCGGCCCTAGCCTGGTGCTTGTTTGCACCACAGCACTTCAAAGAAAGATACACAATTGGGGAATCTGCTCTCTCATGGGCTCTGAGGAGAAATTCCCTCCATATCTCAACCCTCTTTTCTAATTAGTCCTGAGTTTTTTCCTCATCAGACAGGGAACAAAGTTCACAGTAGGATATGGAAAATCACTACCACCATCACTTATAGTGATCGTCCCCCTCAGGGCTTAATGGGGGCCTCAGAGGCTCTGGGGTGCCCCCCTGAGTAAGAACCGACACTGACCACTGCAGAACCGTCCTAGGCACCCTGGGAAAGAGCGCACACAGATCACCTGCAGCACTGTACAGGCCAAAATAGAGGTGTCCTGGCAGCCCCAGAGAAAGCAGTCTTGCTCTGAGCAGCTTTCTGTGACCCCTCCAGGACCAAGTAATATGCAGGTCTGGCCTGAAGCAGAGACAGGCCTCTAGCATTGAACAAAACCGCATGTCAAGGACCCAGAGACAGTGGCTGGCTAAAAATTAAGCCTTGAGTTCTTCAGTCAAATCAGCTTCCTCTCCCTCTACTGGTGGTAATTGGCTTTTCCTGGGCAGGGGTCAGGTGTGAGGGACTAGAGGTCAGCTCAGTCCAAGGTTTGTGGTTCTCTCTCCAGGTGAACATCATCCCCGCTGTGGCCGAGGCCATCATCAACTTCCGACTGCACCCTGCACAGACTGTTCAGGAGGTACGTACCACGTGTTCCTGGCGACTGGCTCAGCCCCACTGAAGTGTGTCCATTGGGACTGGACAGAGCTGGCCCAGGGCTTCATTTGTTAAGTGATTTTTCAAAGGCTTCCTATGTGCCGGGTGCTTGGCTGGGATAGGAGATCTCTGGCTTTAGGGAACGTGGAGTCTAGGAGTGGGAGATGAATGATGATAATTAATGATAAATAGGAAATGATAATAGTAGCAACACAGATAGTGGGCTTGCTGTGCTCTTGGCACTGTTCTTAGGTATACATATACTATACTATATACATAGTATATATATATATACATACTATATACATGTATAGTAAACATATACTATACATATACATTTAACCCCTGCAGCCATTCTGTGAAGTGGGGAATGTAGTATCCTCATTTAACAGGGGAAATGGAGGCACAGACCCACACAGCAGGTAAGTAACATGCCCAGTATTATACATCCAGGACCAGTTCCAGAGTCTGCACTCTCAGCCTCACACTATACTAGGATTATAACAATTAGGGATGAACAAATTACCATAGAACCTGAGCCAAAAAGGGGGGCTGATGCTACCTCTAAGAACCAAGAAAGTCTTTTCCAACCACTAGAAAGGACTTAAAGGACAAATAGGATTTGCTAGAAGTAGGACATTCACAGAGTCGGACATGACTGAAGCGACTTACCAGCAGCAGGACATTCAGGGTACAGGGAAAATGAAATCTAAAGAGTAGAATAATTTGGGGGAAAGTGATGGAAGGTGAAAATGGAGTTGTATTGATAGTTTGGGGGTCAAGGCTTTGTGTGCCGTGCCAACGAGTTTGGGCTCTAATCTGTGGACAAATGTCAGACGTCTTCAAACAGGGCTATGATAGACTCAGATTCTCTTTTAGAGAAACACTGCTAGTGGCAATCCTGAGGAAGCCTTGAAGTAAGAAGAAACAATTAAATTGTTGCAATATCTCATGCAGTGGGTATGGAGGTCTTAACTGAGGCTATGATCATGGGGTAGAGTAGGTACCCGCAGAGGAGTGAGAGGTGGGCTCGTCAGGATGCAGTGTGTGATGTTAGTAGGTCGTAGGGTAGAGTAGGTACCCGCAGAGGAGTGAGAGGTAGGCTTGTCAGGGCGCAGTGTGTGATGGTAGCTGGTCATGGGGTAGAGTAGGTGCCGGCAGAGGAGTGAGAGGTGGGCTCATCACGATGCAGTATGTGATGGTAGCTGGTCGTGGATAGAGTAGGTGCCCGCAGAGGAGTGAGAGGTGGGCTCGTCAGGACGCAGTGTGTGATGGTAGCTGATCGTGGGCAGAGTAGGTGCCCACAGAGGAGTGAGAGGTGGGCTCGTCAGGAGGCAGTGTGTGATGGTAGCTGATTGTGGGCAGAGTAGGTGCCGGCAGAGGAGTGAGAGGTGGGCTCCTCAGGATGCAGTGTGTGATGTTAGTAGGTCGTGGGTAGAGTAGGTGCCCGCAGAGGAGTGAGAGGCCAGCTCATCAGGACGCAGTGTGTGATGGTGGCTGGTCAGGTGCTAGTGCCTGTAACCAAGATTGGGAATTCAAGAGGAAAGCAAGTTCTCAAGAGAAATATAATGGTTTAGAAATTTGAGAGGCTTCTAATATATTAATAGACATTTATAAATACCTTAGATCCAAAGAGATAATAGAGACAGAGGCTGGAGTATTATTAATTGAAACCTGTAGAGCCAATAAAATACCATGGGAAGGGTGTGAAATACCTTGGAGAGAAGAGGTTGCAGACAGACTTGTGATGTTCTGCTATGAACATCAATTTAAAAGTTAGAAAAATGAATGTGTAATTGCAAACCATGATGAGTGCTATGAGGAAAGGGGGCTGCTGCTATCGAAGAATCTAAGAAGGAATGAGAATCTGTCCACATGTCAGGCAAGACTTCCCTACGTGATATCTGAGCTGAAAGCTAAAGGGTGAGAAGAAATACACAGAACGTTTGACATCTCTAGGAAAGACCAGCTTATTTAAACGTCAGGTTGAGCTAAAAAGAATTCAGAAGGTAAATCTGATCCTTCTGAAAATGATCAAAAAAACCCACCTGACAACTATGAGATGAGTTTTATATTCCAGGATTAAGCAAGGTGAGGGGTGGGTGGTGTTTCCTGATGATCTTCCTGGCGGATCCTCAGGGGTCTGCCACACTTCGATTTCTGTGGTCCTTTCTCTCTAGGGCCTTCCCCATGGAGGATGCTGTGTCCTTGCACAGGCTGGGGGGCGTGCCCACGTGGCAGGGGCTGGGGGCAGCCTGCCCAGAGTCACCCAGCATTGGCAGGGGGCTGGGACAGTGTAAGCCCTGGGCTCTGTTGCTTTTCATCCAGTGCCAGCCTTTGTCCTCTCCCTGGGGGCTCATGGGGCCAGGAAATCACTGAATTCCCCTCACTGAGCTTCTTTCCACCAGTTTTTTTCCAGCCTCATTCCAACTCCATGCCCTTTCCAAGGGCTGTTTTCCACCAGCTGGGGCTTTCATCTCTCCAGGTTCTGGCACGCTGCCCTCCTCTCCTGTCCCCTGCCGCAGTGGCCTTCCTTCCCTGCCGATCTGATGAGATCTCTGGGCTCCGTAGGCCCACCCTGCTCCCCTGCCCCCGTGGGGAATGGAAAGCCCGCATCACCCCAGGAGCACACAGTACCTCTTCATCCTGGTCACGCCTCTTCCTCATGCACTGATTCTAAATGGCTCCCTGAACCCTCTTCATCCATCTTTACCTGGTTTCACCCATAAGTTTTTACAGGAAGGATCTGAATGAACTTTGTGGCCCCATCTGTGAGGAATAAGAGCCTTCATAAATGTAACAGACTGCCACGTGGGAAGGAAGGCTTGTCCTGTGTGGCCCTCAAAGGGGAGAGATAAGGCCACTGGGAGATGTTTCTGGGAGCCCCCACTTAAAGCAGAGTTTTGGAGTATGGCCACCTCGCATGATAGTGAGCTTCTCAGAGGCTGGGTGTCCACCTATCTAGAGTGTTTTCCAGAAAATTCCTGTCTTCCTTCATTTATTCATCCACTAAGTGTTTATTCAGTGGCTACTGTGGGCTAGACATTCTTCCAAGCACTTGAGAAAATAGTAAACAGGCCAAGATTCCCATTCTAAAGATGTTTACATGCTAGTGGGTGTAAGTAATCAAATATATGAACAAGTGGAAGAAGTAGGCACCACAAAGAAAATCATAGGACAAGGTGTTACGAAATGGTTGTGAAGTGGGTTTGGGGCAGTAAGCAGCTTTGTATCCATGGTCAGTCCTCTCCTAGGGGCTTCCCCTGTGGCTGAGCAGGCCAAGAATCTGCCTGCAATGCAGGAGTCACAGGAGAGGCAGGTTCAATTCCTGGGTTGGGAAGATCCCCCGGAGGAGGAAAATGGCAACCCACTCCAGTATTCTTGACTCAAAAATTCCATGGACAGAGGAGCCTGGCAGGCTACAGTCCGTGGGGTCGCAAAGAGTCGTGCGTGACTAAATGACTGAGCACACACACAGTCCTCTCTACACTGAAACCCAAAAAGGAGCAAAGACCTGGGAACAGCATTCAGGCAGCAAGAGCACAGGCCTCTATTCTCAACAGAGGTGAAATCCTGCTGATGGCTTGAGTACTATTGATACATTATCCTGTGGACGCTACAGAATATTTTAAAAATAAATAAAAGAGGTATGAGTAGGTTAGATGCTACAGGATGCCGTACCTCAGTTCATTATTAAGAAGATGCTCATCACAGAGTTCAAAGATGAGATGGATTGAAACATATGATGGTGAGCTTTCTGCCGCTGGAGATATTGAAGCACAAGCCAGTGCCAGCCTGTCGTGGTTGTTCTGATGAGCAGCCTCACAGTAGGGTGGAAGCTGGTCTTGCTAACTCTAAGTACCCATTGTCCTTGCCCTCAAACTTATTCACTCAAGAAGAAAATACAGCTTAGCCCAAAATAGAAAACAACATAATGTGGGAATACAGACTAGGAGCTCAGAGAAAGGAGGAATCAATGTGCTCTGCCTTTGAGGTCCCTGTTACCGTTGATGAATCCCTCCTCTTAGTCCCATCCTTGTGCCTCTGATTATTGCCCAGAGTGGTCCCTCCCTTCCAAACAGACAAATAACAGCTAATATACATTGAGTGCCAGGAACCAGCCTAAGCATATTACATACATCCAATCATGGTAACAACCACCTTACCAGGTGGGTGCTACTGTTATCCTTCTGTTAACAGATGAGCAAGCTGAGACGCAAAGGCTAAGGAGCTCGCTGAGTGTCACACAGCTGTGAGTGGCTCCACAGAGCACAGAGCTGAGTTTTTGTGCGTGACCCCTCCATGCTCAGACTGTCTTTTGCCTCTTCTCCATCATTCTCATATCCTTCCTTCAAATTCTGGCTGAAAATTCACACCACTAAGAAATCCGTCTTAAATGAGCACCGCCCTCTTTTTGGCTCTGCTGCTGCTGCTGCTGCTGCTAAGTAACTTCAGTCGTGTCTGACTCTGTGTGACCCATAGACCGCAGCCAACCAGGCTCCCCCGTCCCTGGGATTCTCCAGGCAAGAACACTGGAGTGGGTTGCCATTTCCTTCTCCAATGCAGGAAAGTGAAAAGTGAAAGTGAAGTCACTCAGTTGTGTCCAACTCTCAGCAATCCCATGGACTGCAGCCTGCCAGGCTCCTCCGTCCATGGGATTTTCCAGGCAGAAGTACTGGAGTGGGGGTGCCATTGCCTTCTCCGTTTCTGCCTCTACTCGATGCCATTTCAACCTGTAGGCACTTTGTAAACAGTAAACAACCATCCTTGTGAAGTCAGATGCCCAGCCCAGCAATGCCACTTCTATAAACCTTGGGCAAATTCCTTAATGAGACAACTCCAATTGCCTTTTTTATTATTATTGTTTCACATCTTTTAAAATGTATATATGCAATATTCATTGTATACCTTTTATATTCTTGGTAGACATAAGGAAGCGAGACATAAGGAAGCGAGGCCTTTGAGTCCAGACCTAGCCTAGCAGCTGGTGGGAAACCTGGGCTCTATAATGCTCATTGCAGGCATGTGGGCTCAGTCATGTCCCACTTTCTGTGACCCCACGAACTGTAGCCCACCAGGCTCCTCTGTCCATGGGATTCTCCAGGCGAGAGTACTGGAGCGGGTTGCCATTTCCTCCTCCAGGGCATCTTCCCCACTCAAGAATTGAACACGTGTCTCCTGCATCACCAGGCAGACCCTTTCCCACTGAGCCACTTGCTCACTGAGGTCCAATCTGTGTGCCTTCTTCAATTTCTGGAGGCAGGAATCTTTAAGTTATGTGGGGCAGGACACAGAAGACACTTCTGGGGATGACTTTAGGAGCCTTCCAAAGGGTCAAGAGCATATCCAGACTATATATGAATTCTTGCATCAGAGTATTTGACACATCTGTGCTGGAGTGAAAATAAGCTCTGACAAGTGAGTTGCCCCTCCCCTTAGTCCAACAGCACAGAATTTGCTTTGCCTCAAATGATGGTTTCTAAGTCAGAAGAAGGAACCTTCATTTCCTTTCCAGACCTGACACTGACCTAAAAGAGGTCCTCTTGAGATAATGCCCCCCAGTTATGAGACAGACACTCCCCTTTCTAGGGCAGAGACCATCCTAAAGCAAGTGTTTATCAGATAGCTTGAGACTGGTGCTGGAGCTTTCCATAGATGGCTGGGTGGGTTTGTGGGGCTAGACTGTCAGCATCCTCGTCCATTCCCACACAGCTTCATGTGATCTGATCCTCAGGGTCTGGTCTACATCCTGCCTGGGACCAGGACTTTTGCTGAGTTCAGCTTTAGTTACTTCAGACTGAAATTTCTAGAAGCTTCCTCATGTTCCTTCCTGAGGAAAAGAGGCTCAGAGAGAAAACTTGAATACTAGCCCCCCAACTTCTAACTTTCTGTCTGTTGAGCTCATCTTCCTGGCCCCAGTGCAGATGGTTACAAACAGGAAGCACGGATGCCCAGAGAAGGAAGAAAGTGTATGACCTGTCACCACCTGTCTGAGACTCTCTCAGGCTGAAGTGAGGTCATCATATCTACCCCTCTGCTTCGAGATGGTTGAGATTTCCACTGTGCTGTCTCCTACATTTTCACCTATCCCATGGTTCTCAGCCTAAGGGAAATTACCCAATATCCTGATTTTCCAGTTCCTGACCTGCCTCACGGCATAAGGCAAGCCTCCCAAGCATCTAAAATAAATCCACCATGCTGCAGATTTCCAGGAAGAACAGCCATTCTATCTCCCACAACCAGTAGGCTGAAATTGAGGTCTCAGAGCTACAGTGAATCTCCTCTCCTCTGTAAAGGCTCTGCCTTGCTGGAGAGAAATCAGGACCGTATAGATTCATACAGTACTTGAATAGCAGATCAATAAGAAATCAGACTTTCTTTGTTTCCTCTCTCAAGGTTCTAAAACTAGCCAAGGACATTGTGGCTGATGACCGGGTCCAGTTCCATGTGTTGGATGCCTTTGACCCTCTGCCCGTCAGCCCCTCTGATGATCAGGCCTTGGGTTACCAGCTGCTCCGCAAGACCATACAATCTGTCTTCCCGGAAGTCAACATCGTTGCCCCAGGTAATGACTTCATCAACTGTGGCTGGGGGAGTTTGGCGGGGGGCAGAGGGGGTGTGCTGGAACTGTATCCTATCTGGTATCCACTGCCCTACCCCCATGCCAGCTGTTCAGCCTGGAAACAGCTGGCTGCTTCCTCTCCTGATGGGACTGGAGCTGTATTTTCCCCTCCAAGTGGAAGTGAGAAAGCAAACAGGAAAGGATCAGAAACAATAAATTAGGTCAGCCAAGCCTGGGTCCTGGCTTAACCTAGGCCGGCCACTCTGGCCTAGAGGGGAGGATCGGCTCAGATTCCCCTTCCTCTGGAGGAGCCACAGAGGGGGTTGGGTTCCACCCATGCAGTCTGGTTCTGAGCCATTCTAGGATAACAGTTCAGCAACAGAGCTCAGAATTTGCAGCCCAGGAGCTTCTCCTGGCTGTACCATTGGAATTAACCCCCTTCACCTCTCCCAGTAGCAGTGCCTCTATGCCCCTTCCCCAGTCTTCCAGCATGCCTTCCAAATCTATGCTGTATAAATAGTGGTTCTCAAATTTAAGAGGACAAGAGGATCACCTAGGGAACTTATTAAAATGCAGATTACCTGGACTCACTCCCAAAGTTTCAGGTATATTAACTCTGGAGAGGACCCTGGAGTCTGCCTTTTTAACAAATATCCCAGGGGATTCTGACACAGCTGATGGCTGACCACAGTTTGAGAATCTCTGGTCTGTGATGTGAGGAAAAGATGCTCTAATGTGAAGACTTGCATTCACTCTGCTTTTATATACCTTCAATCATGGAGTCTCTCATTTTTCTAAGCTAATTCTTAGGACCTGTTAGGTGTGGACCTTAAAGATATTACACTGAAATTCTACAACACCTTGGGTATTTGGGGAGCGGGGGGAGCACTCTTAGTTTTTAATCAACTTAAATCTAACTTATATATCAGAAATTCAACCTCAGACATTATTGAAGCCTCCAAGCAACCCCACCACCCCCACCTTGAATCAGGCCTCAGGGTCTTATGCAATAGCATAGCATCAGGATCCCTTAGTCTGTGGTCATCAGTCCTTATGTTTGCCTCTGAGACACCCATTATCCTGCCCACAAGGTCACTTCAGGTTGCAGATTTCCTCTGATTCCTTGACCTGTCTTTGGAGTGAGAGCTCCAGATCCAAGATCTCCCCTAAACATCCCCTCTGAGATTTCCTGGCTCCTTGGACTCCTGCCACAGAGCAGGACCTGGGCCCCTGCCATCAAGGAACCCTGGCTTTCAGGCTCCCAGGTTCTCCTCTGTTGGCCTCAGAGGCTCTCTACCTTTCCCTCTCCCTGTGGGGCACCTGCGATAATCTCATCAACACAGTTAGGCTTGTACAGAATAAAGATAGGCAGACATCAACCGGCAGAAATCTCCAAAGCCAGGAATTGTGAAGGGACCCATTTGAAACCAGGAGTGAAAAGTAGAACGACGGACCCAGAGGTTATCATACTAAGTGAAGCAAATCAGACAGAGAACGGCAAATATCATATGGTGTCACTCGTGTGAAATCTAGGACAATGATACAGGTGAATTTACTTGCAGACAGAAATAGACTCAAATACATGGAACGCAAACTTGTGGTTATCAAGTGGGAAAGGTGTTGGGGAGGATAAATTGGGAGTTTGGGAACAACAGATATACACTACTATATATTAAGGAGATAAGCAGTGGGGACCTACTGTGTAGCACAGGGAACTACATTCAATGTCTTGTATAACCTATGATGGAAAAGAATCTGAAAAAGAACAGGTATATCTGGACATGGACAGCTGGGTCACTTTGCTGTCTACCTGAAACTGTCACAACACTGTAAGTCAGCTATACTTCGATTTTAAAAAGGGCACTCAAACAAAATGTGCATGCGGCACGTCATCCCAAGTTTGCTATAAAGCAACAGCCAATTGTATGTTTGAAATTTTTCTGTCACTTTTAAATTATTAAAAATACCTATCCAACTACATGAATACAAAGCTATGACCCTGTCATGAACTCAAAAAAACACATCTGTACTTGTGGGATCTTTATGCATAAGCTTAATAGCTTCATGATAAATCTCTTCTGCCTGAAAGTACGTCAAAATGGGATACATTTCTAGAATAAAAGCGCTAACTCAATCAAAATAAAACACAAATTACCACCTCAAATTCATCCCACCACACTTTAACTGATAAGCTAGGGAGTCTTTTTGCAAAGATAATGGGGAGGAGTCCCAGCCCCAGCTGCGGAGGGGGACGACCTACTATCTTCAGGAGAATGGGACACTAGAGAGTATCCTGGGACTATCCGGACCTGAAGTTTGACTCTGGGAAGATGGAGTCCTCCTTCAGAAGACAGGAATAACCAGAAATTATGTTCTACCGTTATTCTTGCCTGGAGAACCCCCACGGAGAGAGGAGCCTGGTGGGCTACAGTCCATGGGTCGCAAAGAGTCGGACACAACTGAGTGACTAAGCACCGCAGCACAGCATGTTCTACTTTAAGAGGGTTGCATCTACAGCAGTAAAACTGCCCCAGAGAGTGTTTGTCTCTGATCTGAGTGATACACAAGAAAGCTTGGGCAATAAAGAAATAGTGCTTAGATTTCTGGATATCTAGATTTCTACTGATAGAATAACCTGGCCATGGGTATCAAATGAAGCTGTTGGCCTCCGTGGTCATCATGGAGAGAGGGCACTTAGCCTTGGACCGTATAAGGGATGTCTGTCTAATGCCGTTGGGAGGTGATTCCATGTTCCTGGCTGAAATGGTATCTTAGAAAGGTTTTGAAAATGGGTAGGCTGAAGGACAAAAATCCTTGGCTGCAGTCTCCTAAGGAAGATCCAGACGTCTTCTGTGGCAACACAAGGGTCCTAATTTTCCAGGTAGCCTACTTGCCACCACTTCCTTGGCTTGGCTGCTTACATAAAGCTCCATTTCTCTGGATTCTTCCTTTCTAGGTACTTGTATTGGCAACACAGACAGCAGACACTATCTGAATCTTACCACTGGCCTCTACCGGTTCAACCCCATCTACCTACAGCCTCAGGACTTCAGTAGGTGAGTGAGTGGAACAGGTTTGGACAGCTTGGTGGAGGGAGGAGATACATCTGACCTGTCCCTTTCCCACTCATTCTCCTGACAGTCCACAGAATGGGGGAAACCTGGAATTTGTACAAACTAAAAGATACTGCGGAGCCCAACTGGCCAGCTTTTCTCAGTGCCAGAGTCTTGCCACTCCCCAGAATTTGGTGGAATCAGTGACTGTTTTTCGGGGGATGGAGATAATCAGATGACTGGAAAGAACCTGGTAGAATTAGGGCCCTTGAGAGAAGCCCTCCCCTCTGGATCTCATTTCCCCCAAAAGTGGGTGCTCCAGAATTCTCAACTTCCACTTGATGAACTGCAGACACATTTGAGGTCAAAGATGAACTCATGCTTTGAATTCTCAAAACATACTTTGGGAATCTAAAACATATTCACCAGTTTCAACTACTGTGTGTGAACTACTACTGTGTGGGTCTCCTTCAGCAAATTTTTAGTCCTGGGATATAGGGGCATGATTTCCATTTACCTCTCTGCTCCTTACCATACCCAGCTCTCATTTCCTCATCATAAGTCAAGTTGTTTGAATATATATTTGAATTTGAACTTAAGAACAGATTTCATGGGAAGGGGGTTCGTTGGTTTCTTTAAGGAGTGTTAGGTGGGGGTAGCTATTCTTTATCTCCTTTCATCTTTGAGGTTACATGTGTGCTTCGGTAGTATTGTTGTGTGGAGGCAGGCTGTGGGCATCGGATCTGGTAGTGAAATTTGAGGTGAAACAGAGAACCCTATAGGTAGCCTGGGTTCCTATCCACTTATGCCCCTAATAATGTGGGGAGGAGTGGCTGGCATAGGGATAAGTCTAGCTGGGACTCCAGCCTTAGAGAGAGAATTAAAAGATAACTTCCCCTCAGAGGAGAAATTATTAAATAGATTCCAGAGCAGGTGATGATTTGTACTCCCCAGGACTATCATCTGCTCCCACTGCACTTTGCCATGGATGTAGATCCTAGAGAGGTGACCAGCCTGTCATATGAAATCTCACTTCTTCCAAATGGCTGCTCCCACCTTGCCCACTTTCTACCCCTGTAGGGTCAAAGGCCAGTGGCTTCAGGGATGTAGGGTGCTCTGCAATAACATTTGTACTAAAGCAATGGCCTCTCCCCTCAAAACTTCTCTCCCTCAGCATCCATGGAATCAATGAGAAAATCTCAGTCCAAGCCTACGAGACCCAGGTGAAATTCATCTTTGAGTTTATCCAGAATGGTGACACAGACGTGGAGCCAGTTCCTCACCTGCATGAACTGTGAAGTTGGGGACCAGCTGCATTAGGGATGCCTGATGCTGGACCAGGACTAACCCAAAGGGGAAAGCCAGTGTTGATGAAACTTTTGGTCAAAAATCATGTTATAATGACCTCACCCACCTGCCTTGGTCACTCCTAAACTCAGGGCCAGGAAGAAGGGGAGGAGCAGCAGGAAGCTGGCCCCTCCCTCCCTCCAGACAGCTCCTTGGCTTGCCATCCGTTACTGCCTTCTTTTCCATCTCTGATAATAGAAGGTATCTGGCTTGTCTGCCTTGCACTGGTGATGTCACTGCTCCTTGTTAAGGCCTAACTGAGCAAATACAGATTTGAAAAATATCAACCAGATTTTACCTTTTAAAAGTTTAATTTGAGGCACGCTTGTTGGGCTGCCTTTTCCTCGGCTTATAAATTTGTTCTTGCCGTAACTTCCTTTCCTTTTTTTCCCCCTCTCTTCTTGGATTGTTTATCTGGTTCTTCATCTCTCCCCTCCTCCCCCTGCCTCTCACTTCTTCCCCTCCCATTTATTCTATACCTGGAGCAGGACTTAAACTATGTCACTACCATAATTACCGCAACAGCTGGTCAAATAAAGTGGGCTGTGCAGCACTGTCTGGTCACTGGGGGTAAACTGAGGCCGGGGGCTTTGGGGGAACCCCCAGACCTCCTGGTTCTGGAGGTTGGAGCCTGGAGAAGACAACCTCCGTCCTTGGGCTCTTCCCAAGGGCGCCCTGGGTTTCGCTCCCCTGCCCTGTCCTGCCACCTGCTGCTACCGCCCCACCCCAGGAGGCACTAATCTGTGGAAACATTTCCCTGGCACATCCTGCGGGCTGAGCTCCCAAGAGAAAGGCAGCCTCTCTCTGGAGCCCAGGAGCAGCAGGGCCCTGGCCCTGCCATCGTGTCCTGGTTCAGACTTATCAAGGGAAAGTGGAGGGCAAGTGGGGAGGGGACTGCCTACAGAGGCTCTGCTCCACGGGTGGGGCAAGGGCCAGCTGCCCTCCCTTAGGGGACCGCAAAGCTCCAGTCTGTTTTCTGCGGGGTCCACCCAGAGCACATTGGAATCTGCTCAGTAGCTGTCAGGTGCGGGGCATTGAAAGGCAGCATTTCTTGGCTCAAGGCTGAGAGCTATGCTTTGTGGATCACAAGGGAATCAAGGTCACGGAGGGAGACACAGACAGAGCTGGGACTTGAGACGACATTCCCTCTTTTTCTCCTGTCCAGACAGGACCTTCCTGGGGTTTAACAGCAGTGGGACAGTGGCTTCTTTTCCCTCCCTCGCAATCCCCTGCCCCTTCCCACCCGCCTGTGGCTGTGAGCAGCTCCTCAGGAGCTGGAGCCTAATGGAAAGTGTTCAACATGGACAGCAGGGATTTCAGGTTCTCTGCTACTCCCCCTAAGATTCACATCCCTTCCCTCACCCTCCCTTTTTTGGCCAATTCTGTATTTAATTCAGCCTTTGTTAGAGGGTGAGCTGAAGAACAAAAAGGATTCTTCACATCTGTACGGAGCTGTACAAAGTATACTTTCACACACCAGTATCACTCAATTTGTGCTCTGTTGTGTCTGAGTCTTCAGGACCCCATGGACTGTAGCACACCAGGCTCCTCGGTCCATGGGATTGCCCAGGCAAGAACTGGTTGCTGTTTCCTCCTCCAGGGGATCTTCCTGACTCAGGAATCAAACCCGAGTCTCCTGCGGCTCCTGCATTGGCACGTGGATTCTTTGCCACTGAGGCACCTGGGCAGGCCCACTTATCTCACTGGAGCCCCATGAGAGCTACATGAAGAGGCATCATTCTTCTTACAGAGGAGAAAGTGTTTCTCAGAGAGATTACACATCCAGCTGGAGACAGATTCAAATGCGTGTCTCTGGCCCCAAGCTCGATGTTACTCCATGATCCAATGTGACGGATGAAATCTACTTTAATAAGATTAAATATTATTTAACACTGACAATAACTCCAAAGGTGCTGTTGCCCCTGCAACTGAGGCTCAGAGGTTAACTAATTTGTCATGCAGGAGTTAGGGGCAGAGCCTATCTGAATCCAAAGCTTGTGTGCAGAGGAGTCATTTGCCCAAGAAGACACAGTTCTGAAGGGGCAGCCTCAGAATTCAAATGCAGCTCAAAAATCCCCAAATCCAGTGCTTTTTCAATCATCCTACACTGCCTGCCCCCAAGAACCTCCGGTGTGTGGCTCATTCATTCTGATTCAGGGAGATCTCAAGGACAAAGGCAGTTCTACTATTGAATTTGGTTCTGAGCTCAAGTTCTCTGTTCCCCTGGCTGACCTCTTGCTATTCACACTTGTCCCACTGTCTGCCAACATTCCTTGCCACTCACACCCTCAGCTTCTGTGTTCAGCTCTTCTCCCTTCTTGAGTTTGGGGACAGCCAGGCCTCTAATGATCTGTGGGATAACTGGGGGAAAAGTGAGCAGGGGTCCCTATCCCTGTTGGGTCTCCCTTCTCTCTTCTAGCATCAGAACAATAGTCTTCCGAGCCCCTGGGGAGGGAAGTTCTCCAGAGGGAACTGCTCCAAATCCTGGCTCTGAGAACACAGACATTCCAGCCCTTTGGCCTCTGAAGTTTTCTGAAAAGAACAGTTGAACATGCTGGCCAGAACAACATAACATGATGCTGGGCAGGATGGGACGATGAACCTGGGACTTTCCTCCACCCTTACTCCATGCACGTGTCACTCCCCAAATTCATCTGAAAGAGATCGAGCAGATAATCACAGTTACACTGCACACTCTCATCAAGGACTTGGCTCAAGTATCTTATTCATACCTCACTCCCGAAGGTTGGAAGCAAGATACAGTATTCATAGGCAAAGAGAGTAAGGGAAAGGAGTAAATTTGGGCTAAAGACCCTTGATTTTTTTTATTTATTTTTTTTTTGAAGGATAATTGCTTTACAGAATTTTGTTGTCTTCTGTCAAACATGACTCAGACATAGGTACACATATACCCCCTCCCTTTCAAACCTCCATCCCATCTCCCACCCCATCCCACCCCTGTAGATTGATACAGAGCCCCTGTTTGAGTTTCCTGAGCCATACAGCAAATTCCCATTAGCTACCTATTTTACATATGGTCATGTAAGTTTCCATGTTACTCTCTCCATACATCTCACCCTCTCCTCTCCTCTCCCTGTGTCCATAAGTCTATTCTCTGTGTCTGTTTCTCCATTTCTGCCCTGTAAATACTTCAGTACTGCCCTGAAAATACTTCAGTACCATTTTTCGAGATTCTGTATATATGCATTAGAATACAATATTTATCTTTCTCTTTCTGACTCACTTCACTCTGTATAATAGGTTCTAGGTTCATCTACCTCATCAGAGCTGACTCAAATGCATTCCTTTTTATGGCTGAGTAATACTCCATTGTGTATATGTACCACAACTTCTTTATCCATTCATCTGTCATGGACATCTAGGTTGCTTCCATGTTCTAGCTATTGTAAATAGTGCTGCAATGAACAATGGGATACCTGTGTCTTTTTCAATTTTGGTTTCTTCAGGGTATATGCCTAGGAGTGGGATTGCTGGGTCATATGGTGGTTTTATTTCTAATTTTTTAAGGAATCATAGTGACTGTATCAATTTACATTCCCACCAATAATACAAAAACATTCCCTTTTCTCCACACCCTCTCCAGCATTTATTGTTTGTAGACTTTTAGGGGCTCCCCTGGTGGCTCAGATGGTAAAGCATCTGCCTGCAATGCAGGAGACCCAGGTTTGATCCCTGGGTTGGGAAGATTTCCTGGAGAAGGAAATGGCAACCCACTCCAGTACTCGTCTGGAAAATCCCATGGACAGAGGAGCCTGGTAGGTTAGAGTCCGTGGGGTTGCAAAGAGTCCAACAGGACTGAGCGACTTCACTTTATTCTGACTGATGTGAGGTGATATCTCATTGTAGTTTTGATTTGTGTTTCTTTAATAATGAGCAATGTTGAGCATCTTTTCATGTGTTTGTTGGCCATCTGTATTCTTCTTTGGAGAAATGTCTGTTTTGATCTTTTTCCCACTTTTTGATTGGGTTATTTTTTTTCTGGCATTCAGTTGTATGAACTGCTTATGTATTTTGGAAATTAATCCTTTGTCAGTTGTTTCGTTTGCTATTATTTTCTCCCATTCTGAGGATTCTTTTCACCTTGCTTATAGTTTCCTTTGCTGTGCAAAAGCTTTTTAAGTTTAATCAGGTCCCACTTGTTTACTTTTGTTTGCATTTCCATTACTCTAGGAGGTTGGTCATAAAGGATCTTGGTTTGATTTATGTCATTGAGTGTTCTGCCTATGTTTTCCTCAAAGAGTTTTATAGATTCTGGTCTTACATTTGGGTCTTTAATCCATTTTGAGTTTATCTTTGTGTATGGTGTTAGGAACTGTCCTAATTTCATTATTTTACTTGTAGCTGTCCAGTTATCACAACACCGTTTATTGAAGAGGTTATCTTTGCCCCATTGTATATTCTTGCCTCCTTTGTCAAAAATAAAGTACCCATAGGTGCTTGGGTTTATTTCTGGGCTTTCTATCTTGTTCCATTGGGCAATATTTCTGTTTTTGTGCCAGTACCATTCTGTCTTGATGACTGTAGCTTTATAGTGTAATCTGAAGTCAGGAAGGTTGATTCCTCCAGCTCCATTCTTCTCTTTCAACACTGCTTTGGCTATTCAGGTTCTTTTATGTTTCCAGATGAATTATGAATTTTTTTTGTTCTAGTTCTATGAAAAATGTCATTGGTAATTTGATAGGGATCACATTGAATCTGTAGATTGCATTTGGTAGTATAGTCATTTTCACAATATTATATACTTTCTACCCAGGAACATGGAATATCTCTCCATCTGTTTATGTCATCTTTGGTTTCTTTCATCAGTGTCTTATAATATTCTGTGTACAGTTCTTTTGCCTCTTTAGGTAAGATTATTCCTAGATATTTAATTCTTTTTGTTGCAATGATGAATGGGATTTATTTCTTAATTTCTCTAATTTTTCATGCTTAGTATGTAGAAAAGCAAGTGATTTCTGTGTATTGATTTTGTATCCTGCAACTTTGCTAAATTCACTGATTAGCTCTAGTGATGTTTTGGCTTCCCTGGTGTCTCAGAGGTTAAAGCGTCTGCCTGGAATGTGGGAGACCTAGGTTCGATCCCTGGGTCGGAAAGATCCTCTGGAGAAGGAAATGGCAACCCATTCCAGTACTCTTGCCTGGAGAATCCTGTGGAGGGAGGAGCCTGGTAGGCTACAGTCCATGGGGTCACAAAGAGTCAGACATGACTGAGCGACTTCACTTAGGGTTTTCTATGTACGATATCATGTCATCTGCAAACTGAGAGTTTTACTACTTTTCCAATCTGGATTCCTTTTATTTCTTTTTCTTCTCTGAATGTTATAGGACTTCCCAAACTATGTTGAATAATAGTGGTGAAAGTGGACACCCTTGTCTTGTTCCCTTGATCTCAGGGGGAATGTTTTCAGTTTTTCAACATTGAAAATAATGTTTGCTATAGGCTTATCAAGGTAAGGAGCAGTGGCTGTGCTTTACTGGAGCAGCCGTGAAGAGATACCCCACACCCAAGGTAAGAGAAACCCAAGTAAGACGGTAGGTGTTGCAAGAGGGAATCAGAGGGCAGACACACTGAAACCATACTCACAGAAAACTAGTTAATCTAATCACACTAGGACCACAGCCTTGTCTAACTCAATGAAACTAAGCCATGCCCGTGGTGCAACCCAAGATGGGCGGGTCATGGTGGAGAGATCTGACAGAATGTGGTCCACTGGAGAAGGGAATGGCAAACCACTTCAGAATTCTTGCCTTGAGAACCCCATGAACAGTATGAAAAGGCAAAATGATAGTATACTGAAAGAGGAACTCCCCAGGTCAGTAGGGGCCCAATATGTTACTGGAGATCAGTGGAGAAATGACTCCAGAAAGAATGAAGGGATGGAGCCAAAGCAAAAAGAATACCCAGCTGTGGATGTGACTAGTGATAGAGGCAAGGTCCGATGTTGTAAAGAGCAATATTGCATAGGAACCTGGAATGTCAGGTCCATGAATCAAGGCAAATTGGAAGTGGTCAAACAAGAGATGGCAAGAGTAAATATCGACATTCTAGGAATCAGCGAACTAAAATGGACTGGAATGGGTGAATTTAACTCAGAGGACCATTATATCTACTACTGTGGGCAGGAATCCCTCAGAAGAAATGGAGTGGCCATCATGGTCAACAAAAGAGTCCGAAATGCAGTACTTGGATGCAATCTCAAAAATGACAGAATAATCTCTGTTCGTTTCCAAGGCAAACCATTCAATATCACAGTAATCCGAGTCTATGCCCCAACCAGTAATGCTGAAGAAGCTGAAGTTGAATGGTTCTATGAAGACCTACAAGACCTTTTAGAACTAACACCCAAAAAAGATGTCCTTTTCATTATAGGGGACTGGAATGCAAAAGGAGGAAGTCAAGAAACACCTGGAGTAACAGGCAAATTTGGCCTTGGAATACGGAATGAAGCAGGGCAAAGATTAATAGAGTTTTGCCAAGAAAATGCACTGGTCATAGCAAATACCCTCTTCCAACAACACAGGAGAAGACTCTATACATGGACATCACCAGATGGTCAACACCAAAATTAGATCGATTATATTCTTTGCAGCCAAAGATGGAGAAGCTCTATACAGTCAGCAAAAACAAGACCAGGAGCTGACTGTGGCTCAGATCATGAACGCCTTATTGCCAAATTCAGACTGAAATTGAAGAAAGTAGGGAAAACCACTAGACCATTCAGGTATGACCTAAATCAAATCCCTTATGATTATACAGTGGAAGTGAGAAATATATTTAAGGGATTAGATCTGATAGATAGAGTGCCTGATGAACTATGGACTGAGGTTCGTGACATTGTACAAGAGACAGGGATCAAGACCATCCCAATGGAAAAGAAATGCAAAAAAGCAAAATGGCTGTCTGGGGAGGCCTTACAAATAGCTGTGAAAAGAAGAGAAGCGAAAAGCAAAGGAGAAAAGGAAAGATATAAGGATCTGAATGCAGAGTTCGAAAGAAAAGCAAGAAGAGATAAGAAAGCCTTCTTCAGCAATCAGTGCAAAGAAATAGAGGAAAACAACAGAATGGGAAAGACTAGAGATCTCTTCAAGAAAATTAGAGATACCAAGGGAATATTTCATGCAAAGATGGGCTTGATAAAGGACAGAAATGGTATGGACCTAACAGAAGCAGAAGATATTAAGAAGAGATGGCAAGAATACACAGAAGAACTGTACAAAAGAGATCTTCACGACCCAGATAATCATGATAGTGCGATCACTGACCTAGAGCCAGACATCCTGGAATGTGAAAGTGGGCCTTAGAAAGCATCACTACGAACAAAGCTAGTAAAAGTGATGGAATTCCAGTGTAGCTATTTCAAATCCTGAAAGATGATGCTGTGAAAGTGCAACACTTAATATGCCAGCAAGTTAGGAAAACTCAGCAGTGGCCACAGGACTGGAAAAAGTCAGTTTTCATTCCAATCCCAAAGAAAGGCAATGCCAAAGAATGCTCAAACTACCGCACAATTGCACTCATCTCACACGCTAGTAAAGTAATGCTCAAAATTCCCCAAGCCAGGCTTCAGCAATATGTGAACGATGAACTTCCTGATGTTCAAGCTGGTTTTAGAAAAGGCAGAGGAACGAGAGACCAAATTGCCAACATCCGCTGGATCATGGAAAAAGCAAGAGAGTTCCAGAAAAACATCTATTTCTGCTTTATTGACTATGCCAAAGCCTTTGACTGTGTGGATCACAATAAACTGTGGAAAATTCTGAAAGAGATGGGAATACCAGACCACCTGATCTGCCTCTTGAGAATTTGTATGCAGGTCAGGAAGCAACAGTTAGAACTGGTCATGGAACAACAGACTGGTTCCAAATAGGAAAAGGAGTACGTCAAGGCTGTATATTGTCACCATGTTTATTTAACTTATATGCAGAGTACATCATGAGAAACACTGGACTGGAAGAAACACAAGTTGGAATCAAGATTGCTGGGAGAAATATCAATCACCTCAGATATGCAATGACACCACCCTTATGGCAGAAAGTGAAGAGGAACTAAAAAGCCTCTTGATGAAAGTGAAAGTGGAGAGTGAAAGAGTTGGCTTAAAGCTCAACATTCAGAAAATGAAGATCATGGCATCCGGTCCCATCACTCCATGGGAAATAGATAGGGAAATAGTGTAAACAGTGTCAGACTTTATTTTTCTGGGCTCCAAAATCACTGCAGATGGTGACTGCAGCCATGAAATTAAAAGACGCTTACTCCTTGGAAGGAAAATTATGACCAACCTAGACAACATATTCAAAAGCAGAGACATTACTTTGCCAACAGAGGTTCGCCTAGTCAAGGCTATGGTCTTTCCTGTGGTCATGTACGGATGTGAGAGTTGGACTGTGAAGAAGGCTGAGCGCCGAAGAATTGATGCTTTTGAACTGTGGTGTTGGAGAAGACTCTTGAGAGTCCCTTGGACTGCAAGGAGATCCAACCAGTCCATTCTGAAGGAGATCAGCCCTGGGATTTCTTTGGAAGGAATGATGGTAAAGCTGAATGAAACTCCAGTACTTTGGCCACCTCATGCGAAGAGTTGACTCATTGGAGAAGACTCTGATGCTGGGAGGGATTTGGGGCAAGAGGAGAAGGGGACAACAGAGGATGAGATTGCTGGATGGCATCACTGACTCGATGGATGTGAGTCTAAGTGAACTATGGGAGTTGGTGATGGACAGGGAGGCCTGGCGTGCTGCAATTCATGGGGTGGCAAAGAGTCGGACACGACTAAGCGACTGATCTGATCTGATCTGATCTTACTCCTTGGAAAGAAAGTTATGATCAACCTAGATAGCATATTCAAAAGCAGAGACATTACTTTGCCAACAAAGGTTTGTCTAGTCAAGGCTGTGGTTTTTCCAGTGGTCATGCATGGATGTTGAAGCAGGCCAAAGACTAACAGAGTTTTGCCAAGAAAATGCACTGGTCATAGCAAATACCCTCTTCCAACAACACAAGAGAAGACTCTATATATGGACATCACCAGATGGTCAACACCGAAATCAGATCGATTATATTCTTTGCAGCCAAAGATGGAGAAGCTCTATACAATCAGCAAAAACAAGACTAGGAGCTGACTGTGGCTCGGACCATGAACGCCTTATTGCCAAATTCAGACTGAAATTGAAGAAAGTAGGGAAAACCACTAGACCATTCAGGTATGACCTAAATCAAATCCCTTATGATTATACAGTGGAAGTGAGAAATAGATTTAAGGGCCTAGATCTGATAGATAGAGTGCCTGATGAACTATGGAATGAGGTTCATGACACTGTACAGGAGACAGGGATCAAGACCATCCCAATGGAAAAGAAATGCAAAAAAGCAAAATGGCTGTCTGGGGAGGCCTTACAAATAGCTGTGAAAAGAAGAGAAGCGAAAAGCAAAGGAGAAAAGGAAAGATATAAACATCTGAATGCAGAGTTCCAAAGAATAGCAAGAAGAGATAAGAAAGGCTTCTTCAGTGATCAATGCAAAGAAATAGAGGAAAACAACAGAATGGGAAAGACTAAGGATCTATTCAAGAAAATCAGAGATACGAAAGGAACATTTCATGCAAAAATGGGCTCGATAAAGGACAGAAATGGTATGACCTAACGGAAGCAGTAGATATTAAGAAGAGGTGGCAAGAATACACAGAAGAACTGTACAAAAAAGAGCTTCACGACCCAGATAATCATGATGGTGTGATCACTGACCTAGAGCCAGACATCCTGGAATGTGAAGTCAAGTGGGCCTTAGAAAGCATCACTACGAACAAAGCTAGTGGAGGTGATGGAATTCCAGTGGAGCTATTCCAAATCCTGAAAGATGATGCTGTGAAAGTGCTGCACTCAATATGCCAGCAAATTTGGAAAACTCAGCAGTGGCCACAAGATTGGAAAAGGTCAGTTTTCATTCCAATCCCAAAGAAAGGCAATGCCAAAGAGTGCGCAAACTACCGCACAATTGCACTCATCTCACACGCTAGTAAAGTAATGCTCAAAATTCTCCAAGCCAGGCTTCAGCAATATGTGAACGATGAACTTCCTGATGTTCAAGCTGGATTTAGAAAAGGCAGAGGAACCAGAGATCAAATTGCCAACATCCGCTGGATCATGGAAAAAGCAAGAGAGTTCCAGAAAAACATCTATTTCTGCCTTATTGACTATGCCAAAGCCTTTGACTGTGTAGATCACAATAAACTGTGGAAAATTCTGAAAGAGATGGGAATACCAGACCACCTGATCTGCCTCTTGAGAAATCTGTATGCAGGTCAGGAAGCAACAGTTAGAACTGGTCATGGAACAACAGACTGGTTCCAAATAGGAAAAGGAGTACGTCAAGGCTGTATATTGTCACCATGTTTATTTAACTTATATGCAGAGTACATCATGAGAAATGCTGGACTGGAAGAAACACAAGCTGGAATCAAGATTGCTGGGAGAAATATCAATCACCTCAGATATGCAGATGACACCACCCTTATGGCAGAAAGTGAAGAGGAACTAAAAAGCCTCTTGATGAAAGTGAAAGTGGAGAGTGAAAAGGTTGGCTTAAAGCTGAACATTCAGAAAACGAAGATCATGGCATCTGGTCCCATCACTACATGGGAAATAGATGGGGAAACAGGGGAAACAGTGTCAGGCTTTATTTTTCTGGGCTCCAGAATCACTTCAGATGGTGACTGCAGCCATGAAATTAAGAGACGCTTACTCCTTGGAAGGAAAGTTATGACCAACCTAGATAGCATATTCAAAAGCAGAGACATTACTTTGCCAACAAAGGTTCGCCTAGTCAAGGCTATGGTCTTTCCTGTGGTCATGTATGGATGTGAGAGCTGGACTGTGAGGAAGGCTGAACGCCGAAGAATTGATGCTTTTGAACTGTGGTGTTGGAGAAGACTCTTGAGAGTCCCTTGGACTGCAAGAAGATCCAACCAGTCCATTCTGAAGGAGATCAATCCTGGAATTTCTTTGGAAGGAATGATGCTAAAGCTGAAACTCCAGTATTTTGGCCACCTCATGTGAAGAGTTGACTCATTGGAGAAGACTCTGATGCTGGGAGGGATTGAGGGCAGGAGGAGAAGGGGACGACAGAGGATGAGATGGCTGGATGGCATCACTGACTCGATGAATGCGAGTCTGAGTGACCTCCGAGAGCTGGTGATGGACAGGGAGGCCTGGCGTGCTGCAGTTCATGGGGTCGCAAAGAGTCGGACACAACTGAGCGACTGATTTGATCTGATCTGATCTGATGCATGGATGTGTGAGTTGGACTGTTAAGAAGGCTGAGCACCAAAGAATTGATGCTTTTGAACTGTGGTGTTGGAGAAGACTCTTGAGAGTCCCTTGGACTGCAAGGAGATCCAACCAGTCCGTTCTGAAGGAGATCAGCCCTGGGATTTCTTTGGAAGGAATGATGCGAAAACTGAAACTCCAATACTTTGGCCACCTCATGCAAAGAGTTGACTCATTGGGAAAGACTCTGATGCTGGGAGGGATTGGGGGCAGGAGGAGAAGGGGATGACAGAGGATGAAATGGCTGGATGGCATCACTGACTTCATGGATGTGAGTCTGAGTGAACTCCGGGAGTTGGTGATGGACAGGGAGGCCTGGCGTGCTGAAGTTCATGGGGTGGAAAAAAGTCCGATACAACTGATCAACTGAACTGCACTGATGTTGAGGTAGTTCCTCTGTGCCCATTTTTTGAAGAATTTTAATCATAAATGGGTGCTGAATTTTGTCAAAGGCTTTTTATGCATCTATTGAGATTATCATATGGTTTTTATCTTTCAGTTTGTTCATATGGTGTATCACATTGATTGATTCACATACATCGAACAATCCTTGCTTTCCTGGAATAAACCCAACTTGATCATGGTGTATGAGCTTTTTGATATGTTGCTGAATTCTGTTTGCTAAAATTTTGTTTAGGATTTTTGCATCTATTTTCATTAGTGATATTGGCCTGTAGTTTTTTGTGTGTGTGTTGTCTATGTCCAGTTTTGGTATCAGGGTGATGGTGGCCTTGTAGAATGAGTTTGTAAGTGCTCCTTCCTCTGCAATTTTTTGGAAGAGTTTTAGAAGGATAGGCATTAGCTCTTCTCTAAATGTGTGATAGAATTCTTGTGTAAAGCCATCTGGTCCTGGGCTTTTGCTTTTTGGGAGATTTTTTTTTTTTTTTTAATCATAGCTTCAATTAGGTTGTAATTGGGTTGTTCATAATTTCCATTTCTTCCTGGTTCAGTCTTGGAAGGTTGAATTTTTGTAAAAATCTATCCATTTCTTCCAGGTTATCCATTTTATTGCCATATAGTTGTTCATAATAGTCTTTTTATAATCCTTTGTATTTCTACATTATCTCCTTTTTCATTTCTAATTTTGTTGATTTGATTCTTCTCTCTTTTTTTCTTGATGAGTCTGTCTAGAGGTTTGTCAATTTTGTTTATCTTCTCAAAGAACCAGCTTTTAGTCTTATAAATCTTTACTATTGTTTCTTTCATTTCTTTTTCACATATTTCTGCTCCGATCTTTATGATTTCTTTCCTTCTACTAATTTTGGGGGTTTTTTGTTATTTTTCCAGTTGTTTTAGGTGTAAAGTTAGGTTGTCTATTTGATGTTTTTCTTGTTTCTTGAGGTAGGATTGTATTGCTATAAACTTCCTTCTTAGAACTGCTTTTTCTGAATCCCATAAGTTTTAGTTGTCACATTTTCATTGTCATTTGTTTCTAGAAATATTTTGATTTCCCTTTTGATTTCTTCAGTAACCTGTTGGTTATTTAGAAATGTGTTGTTTAATCTCCATGTGTTTGTGTTTCTTACAGTTTTTTTCTTGTAATTGGTATCTAGTCTCATAGTGTTGTGGTCAGAGAAGATGCTTGATATGATTTAAATTTCCTTACATTTACTGAGGTTTGATTTGTGACCCAAGATGTGGTCTGTCCTGGAGAATGTTCCATGCGCACTTGAGAAGGTGTATTCTTCTGCATTTGGGTGGAATGTCCTGAAGAAATCAATGAGATCCTCCTCCTCTAGTGTATCCTTTAAGACTTGTGTTTCCTTATTAATTTTCTGTTTTGATGATCTGTCCATTGGTGTGAGTGGAGTGTTAAAGTCTCCTACTATTATTGTGTTACTGTCAATTTCTCCTTTTATGTCTGTGAGTGTTTGTCTTTGGAGAAGGCAATGGCACCCCACTCAAGTACTCTTGCCTGGAAAATCCCATGGATGGAGGAGCCTGGAAGGCTGCAGTCCATGGGGTCGCTGAGGTTCGGACATGACTGAGCGACTTGACTTTCACTTTTCACTTTCATGCATTGGAGAAGGAAATGGCAACCCACTCCAGTTTTCTTGCCTGGAGAATCCCAGGGACGGGGGAGCCTTGTGGGCTGCCGTCTGTGGGGTCACACAGAGTCGGACACGACTGAAGCGACTCAGCAGCAGCAGCAGCAGTGTTTGTCTTATGTACTGAGGTGCTCCTATGTTGAGTGCATAGACATTTACAATTGTTATGTCTTCCTCTTGGATTGAGCCCTTGATCATTATGTAGTGTCCTTCCTTATCTCTTGTAATCTTTATTTTAAGGTCTATTTTGTCTGATATGAGGATTGCTACTCCAGCTTTCTTTTGCTTCTCCTTTGCATGGAATATCTTTTTCCATCCTCTCACTTTCAGTCTATATGTGTCTTGAGGTCTGAAGTGGGTTTCTTGTGGACAGCATATATATGTGTCTTGTTTTTGTATCCATTCAGCCAGTCTATGTCTTTTGGTTGGAGCATTTAATCCATTTACATTTAAAGTAATTATTGATATATATGTTCCTATTGCCATTTTCTTAATTGTTTGGGGTTGATTTTGTAGATCTTTTTCTTCTCTTGTATTTCTTGACTGTGCTATGCGAAGTCACTTCAGTCGTGTCCAACTCTGTGCGACCCCGTAGACGGTAGCCCACCAAGCTTCCCCGTCCCTGAGATTCTCCAGGCAAGAACACTGAAGTGGGTTGCCACTTCCTTCTCCAATGCATGAAAGTGAAAAGAGAAAGTGAAGTCGCTCAGTCATGTCTGACTCTTAGCGACCCCGTGGACTGCAGCCTACCAAGCTCCCTCATCCATGGGATTCTCCAGGCAATATGAGCCCCTTTAACATTTGTTGTAAAGCTGGTTTGATAGTACTGAATTCTCTTAACTTTTGCTTTTCTGAAAAGCTTTTGATTTCTCCATCAATTTTGAATGAGATCCTTGCCAGGTACAGTAATCTTGTACTGTAGTTTTTTTTCCCTTTCAGTACTTTTAACTATATCCTGCCATTCCCTTCTGGCCTGCAGAGTCTCTGCTGAAAGATCAGCTGTTAAGCATATGGGGTTTCCTGTGTATGTTACTTGTTGCTTCTCCCTTGCCTCTTTTAATATTCTTTCTTTGTGTTTAGTCCTTGTTAGTTTGATTAGTATGTGTCTTGGCATGTTTCTCCTTGGGTTTATCCTTTACAGGACTGTACCTCTTGTACTTGATTGACTATTTCCTTTTCCATATTGAAAAATTTTCAACTATAATCTCTTCGAAATTTTTCTCATACCCTTTCTTTTCTCTTCTTCTTCTGGGACCCCTATAATTCAAATTTTGGTGCATTTGATATTGTCTCCAGTCCATGGGGTCGCTAAGAGTCGGACACGGCTGAGTGACTTCACTTTCACTTTTCACTTCCATGCATTGGAGAAGGAAATGGCAACCCACTCCAGTATTCTTGCCTGGAGAATCCCAGGGACAGCCATCTATGAGATCGCACAGAGTCAGACACGACTGAAGCGACTTAGCAGCAGCAGCAGCAGCAGCAGCAGAGGTCTCTGAGATTATCCTCAGTTCTTTCCATTCTTGTTACTTTATTCTGTTCAGAAGTTATTTCCACCATTTTGTCTTCCAGCTCACTGATCTGTTCTTCTGCTTCAGATATTCTGCTCTTGATTCCTTCCACAGTATTTTTTATTTCAGTACTTGTGTTGTTTGTCTCTGTATGTTTGTTCTTTAATTCTTCTAGTTCTTTGTTAATTGATTCTTGCATTTTCTCCATTTTGCTTTTAAGGTTTTTGATCATCTTTACTATCATTATTCTGAATTCTTTTTCAGGTAGTTTGCCTCTTTCCTCTTCATTTATTTGGACTTGTGTTTCTAGTTTGTTTCCTAATTTGTGTAGTATTTCTCTGCCTTTTCTTTTTCTTTTTTTTTTAAGTTATTGTGTTTGAGTTCTACTCTTTCCAGGCTTCAAGGCTGAATTCTTTCTTCCTTTTGGCTTCTGGCCTCTTAAGGTTGGTCCAGTGGTTTGTGTAAGCATCTGTATAGGGTGAGATTTGTTTGTTTGTTTGTTTTTCCTCTGATAGGCAAGGCTGTGTGAGGTGGTAATCCTATCTGCTGATGATTTGGTTTGTATTTTTGTTTTGTTTATTGTTTAGATGAGGCACCCTGCACAGGGTGCTACTGGTGCTTGGATGATGCCAGGTCTTGTATTCAAGTGGTTTGCTTTGTGTGAGTTCCCATATTTGATACTCCCTAGGGTTAGTTCTATAGTAGTTTAGGGTCTTGGAGTCAGTGCTCCCACTCCAAAGGCTCAGGGCTTGATCTCTGGTCAGGAACGAAGATTCCACAAGTGGTTTGTTATGACATTAAGTGAGATTAAAGCAAATATCCAAAAGCGAGAAGCCAAAGATGAGCCCCAGACAAATAGCAGTTACAAAATCAGGGAAATAATAATTAAAATAACGGTATATATACATATACATATACACCCATGAGCAAAGTCAAAACAGTCCAACAAAAATAAAGTACAATATATTGACCCAGTGAACAAAGAAAATCAAAAAGTATATTTACCAGTTGAGAACAAAACTAACTAGAGCACAAACTGGAAAACAAAACTAAAGCAAAGTGCCAAGTGGGCAATAGAGCAATGAAAACAAAACTAACAAATATATTGAGAGGACAGAAAAGAAAGAAAGAATAGATATGCAAAGTTAAATAGAGGTAGATGAAGAAGATTTATACACATTGAAGATTAACTGCAAGGGGAAAAGAACAGTAGGAAGGCAAACAAAGAAATAAATGTAGAACAAAAGGTATTAAAAATTTAAATTATAAAAAAGAGAAAAGAGAAAAAAAAAACAGAAGAAGAAAGAAAAGAAGGGGGAAAAAGGAAAACTCCACAGATCTACAAAAGCCCAATGAAGAGGCAGGTTTATAACAACATTAAAAAATGTGACTGAGAAAAAATTTAAAAAGCTCAGATGTTTAATTAGATTTCATCAGATCAGATCAGATCACTCGCTCAGTCGTGTCCGACTCTCTGCGACCCCATGAACCGCAGCACGCCAGGCCTCCCTGTCCATCACCAGCTCCCGGAGGTCACCCAGACTCACACCCATCAAGTCAGTGATGCCATCCAGCCATCTCATCCTCTGTCGTCCCCTTCTACTCCTGCCCTCAATCCCTCCCAGCATTAGAGTCTTCTCCAATGAGTCAACTCTTCGCATGAGGTGGCCAAAATACTGGAGTTTCAGCTTTAGCATCATTCCTTCTAAAGAAATTCCAGGATTGATCTTCAGAATGGACTGGTTGGATCTCCTTGCAGTCCAAGGGACTCTCAAGAGTCTTCTCCAACACCACAGTTCAAAAGCATCAATTCTTCGGCGCTCAGCCTTCTTCACAGTCCAGCTCTCACATCCATACATGACCACAGGAAAGACCATAGCCTTCACTAGGCGAACCTTTGTTGGTAAAGTAATGTCTCTGCTTTTGAATATGCTATCTAGGTTGGTCGTAACTTTCCTTCCAAGGAGTAAGCGTCTTTTAATTTCATGGCTGCAGTCACCATCTGCAGTGATTTTGGAGCCCAGAAAAACAAAGTCTATAGTGCCAATAAAATCAGCAACTACTATGGGGTGGGCGGGGGGGGGGAGGAGGAAAAAAAGAAAAAAATACAAAAGAATCCACAGAACAAGTCAAAACGTAAGAATAATAAATGTTTCTCTTGAGTCACTGCTGTCAGGGTCCTTTCCCTCGCTGGGAGTCACAGTCCACCTCACCACCCTCAGATGCCCTCCAACACTGTGCTGATCTCTGCACCTGCTGTGGGGGCAGCTCAGATTCTAATCTGGTCCTACTCCAGTGTGTTCTTGCCTCCAATGTCCACAGCTATCAGAACTAGTACATTTTCTTTTGTGGGAGCTCTCAAAGACTTTTATATATTCCATAGACACAGAGGCCTGCTAACTGATTGTATTTAATCTGCAGCTTGTACAGCTGGTGGCAAGGTTTTAGGTCTTCTTCCTTAGCCACACTGCCCCTGGGTTTCAATTATGGTTTTATTTCCACCTATACATGTGGGTCGTCCACTGGGGTTTGCTCCTGCTGGTGCCCTGGAGAACTTGGGTTTGCCCCCGTGAGGGCCAGATGTGGAGGTGGTGCAGCTGCTTGGGTCGCAGGGGTTCTGGCAGCACCAGGTACTCAGGGGGGTTGGCGGCCAGGGCAACAGGAAATACAGTGCTCTAGAAGGGTATGGCAACCAGTAGTGGCCAGTGTGCTCCAGTATTCTTGCCTAGAGAACACCCCTCCCTGACAGAGAAACCTGGCAGGCCACAGTCTACAGGGTCGTAAAGGGTCGGACATGACCAAAATCCTGCGCACGTAGACACAAGACTTTTTTTTGCCTGTGGCAGGTCTGCCCCAGTGAGAGTTGAGTGTAAAGGTGGCACAGCTACTTGGGTCGCAGGGACTCTGGCAGCACCAAATATGCAAGGACACGGACTGCTTCTGCCACAGGAGTTATGGCCCTATCAGAGTCTTTTTTCGAGCCTCTTATAGCTGGCCATCAGAAGGCCCCTCTGGCCAGTCTTTCTCCATTTCTCCACCCATTCAGGCCCTTAGAGGGCTCCCTTGCCTGGGGTCCTTCTCTGTTGTTCAGCACATCAGGCACAACAGAAGGGGCTCCTGGCTGGGGTCCTACTCTGTAGTTCAGTGAGTCAGGCATTTGATGGGCCAGCCTCTCTCTTGTTCAGCTGTGGATGCTGGCGTGGGGGGAGAGAGAGGCTATGGTGATGGCTCCACCCGCTACGTGTGACTCAGCAGTATCGCTTGCTTCCATGGCTGCCTGGCTTTCTTCCACAGGCATTTCCCACCACAGTCTCCTCCCTCATCTCCCCTCCATCTGTCTCTCCGCAGTCAACAGCAGCCCTCGAACTAGGACTGCTCCTCAATCCCTAAACTCCAGCTCCCAACCACTGCCCCTTCCAGGAGACCTGTGTTCCGGCCCAGCATATATGTATGGCTGCAACAAGGACTGTCTGATTCTCATTCCATTTATTCTCATTCCATTCTCTATTCATTCTCTATTCTAGTCCATTCTCATTTCCATTCCAGATCAGGTGTTTCACTCTTAAGCCTTAAGTGTTTCTCCTCTGACCCAGACAATTGCCGTGATGCAGGGATTGGACCCCTGCTTCAGTTCCTGCTCCCGCCAAGGGCAGGTCCAGTCCTTCTAACACTCCTGTTTTTCCCCTGGTTCCTTCATCCTACCGAGTTTTGCATGGTTCTATAAATTCTTTTCCTCTGGTCAGATACTCCTGTCCACTCTCAGCTGGTGTTCTGCTTGCACATCTGTGTCTGGAGGTGTATTCCTGATGTATCCATGGGGAGAGATACACTCCATGTCCACCTACTCCTCCACCATCTTGTTCTCTCCTGAAGTCCCTTGATTTTGATCATGCTGCTGCTGCTGCTAAGTTGCTTCAGTCGTGTCCGACTCTGTGCGACCCCATAGACGGAAGCTCACCAGGCTTCCCTGTCCCTGGGATTCTCCAGGCAAGAACACTGGAGTGGGTTGCCATTTCCTTCTCCAATGCATGAAAGTGAAAAGTCAAAGTGAAGTCGCTCAGTCGTGTCCGACTCTTAGCAACCCCACGGACTGGAGCCTACCAGGCTCCTCCGTCCATGGGATTTTCCAGGCAAAAGTACTGGGGTGGGGTGCCATTGCCTTCCCCGTGATTTTGATCATAGATTGCTGTAAACTTGGCCATTCTCAATCCAGTATTCTTTTCTTCCAGAGGAAATGATAGAGACAAAGTTCTTTCTGAAGAGCTGGAGACTTCTTTAATTTTTAAAATATGTAAACCTAATTAAATATTTTAATAAATATAAAGCTATTTGCAATTTCTGTGTTCAGTGTCCATGTGGCTGTTAATAAAAAGCATAAGTATCATGTTTCATATGTGACATCTAGACCTACTGTTGAATTTTAAAAATGCACAGCATGGAAGTTGCAAGTTAAGTTTTATTTGGAGCAAAGTGAGGACCGCAGCCTGGGAGACAGCACCTCAAATAGCTCTGAGAAACTTCTCCAAAGAGGCAGGGAGAAAGATCAATATATATGTGATTTTGGGGAAGGGGGAATACATGCAGTCAAGCACATATTTTCCCAGAAGGTTTCTACTAGTCTCGTGAAACTTTTGCTAGTCACAAGGAACAGTTGTCACCATGAAGAATTTTAGTGTTTTTCTAGATATGGGGGGATACAAGAATTGGACTCATAAAATCAGCTCCTGAAAACAGAAGACCTATCCTATCAGTTTTCCCCCTAAGCACAGAGTGCCTCATTTCTGCTCTCTACCCTGAACTCCTTTCAGTGGGTATTGAAGGTCAGCAATAGCAGCAGCACAATTTTATCATTGTAGAGGTAGATGGTAAGTACCAATATGTAGTTGACAGAGTGCCATCACGGCCATAAATTCGACTTTGGGAGGCATTTCGTGACTATTTCACTATTTCACAGTGCAAGGAAGCCTCATTCCTAGGTCTGGTGAGGATTTTGAAGATAGGCTACTCACTCAGTGTGCTATTACTGGACTAGGTCTTATCAATAGTAATCAAAGGACTCTGGACCAATCTGTATTCATCTGTTATGGTCCAGGAAAAATTCCCTCTTATGGTACCTTCCTGTATCTATAGTTACACTATTACAGTCATTGATCACGTACAGAACTATGTATTTGATCAACTGCTTCAAATTGCTTAGTCATTATTATTTTCATTGGAGGTTCAGTCACACATTTGGTAATGCAAAAAACAACCATCTTGTAAAACAAAATACAAATAACATAGCTAGCCATATTATTAATGTCTTAAGTAAGAATGAAGCCAGAACTTACACTAGGTGCATCCCAGTATATTCTCAAGTCATCTGACTTAGACTATTCTGTACCAGTTTTTATCTTTCAGGGAAATTTTATGTTGGCACTGTCCATAAGACTCCTAGCCCAGTTTCCTAGTGTTACTAAGGCTAGTTATCCTTAGTATAATTTAATTGTTCCCAAGATAAAGAAGGGGGGCTTAAATCTGAAATGACCACAACCTAGTGTTAGTGTCATAAACCCATCCCATAATTGTGGCAGGTTTTATTCCTTGAATTTTTGCTGCTGCTCTGATTGAGCTTGAATAGCTTAGAGGAAAATTCATATTATGACCAGGGTCAGAGAAAGTATTATTAATTCACCAGGTGAGATAATTCCACCTAGTAATATCAAGAGTAGCCTAAATAGGACTGAACTTTCTTTCAATTAGACTCTTGGAGTGGAGAAGTCCACCAAGGTAATCTAGAAGTAATAGATGCAGATAATTGACCACAACTCAACAATTGGGGTTGATTTTTAAAGCTAGCATAGGATCATATCCATGATAGAAAATTTTTTATTTATATGCAAAAGTCTAAGAAGTCAAGATCACACAAATCAGGTCCAGGATCTTAGTAAGCTGTCTACTTCTCATGTCATTATCTTCTCTTCCTGGTGTAGGTGTAGTTTCCTTTATTTGAGCATCATTTAAAGGTGAGTTTGAGGTCAGCAATACTCTCTCTAGGTCAGTCCAGTATAGAGGCCTTTAGAAGTGGGAATTCAGAGAAGACAATGGCAACCTACTCCAGTACTCTTGCCTAGAAAATCCCATGGATGGAGGAGCCTGGTGGGCTGCAGTCCATGGGGTCGCTAGGAGTCAGACACGACTGAGCGACTTCACTTTCACGTTTCACTTTCATACACTGGAGAAGGAAATGGCAACCCACGCCAGTGTTCTTGTCTGGAGAATCCCAGGGACGAGGGAGCGTGGTGGGCTGCGGTCTATGGGGTCACACAGAGTCGGACATGACTGAAGCAATTTAGCAGCAACAGCAGCAGAAGTGGGAATTAATCCAAGAGTCAATTTCCCTTCAGTTTCACTGTACATGAACTAGTTAAGAATCAGATCAGATCAGATCAGATCAGTCGCTCAGTCGTGTCCGACTCTTTGCGACCCCATGAACCGCAGCATGCCAGGCCTCCCTGTCCATCACCAGCTCCCGGAGGTCACTCAGATCCACATCCATCAAGTCAGTGATGCCATCCAGCCATCTCATCCTCTGTCGTCCCCTTCTCCTCCTGCCCTCAATCCCTCCCAGCATCAGAGTCTTCCTCAATGAGTCAACTCTTCGCATGAGGTGGCCAAAATACTGGAGTTTCAGCTTTAGCATCATTCCTTCCAAAGAAATTCCAGGATTGATCTCCTTCAGAATGGACTGGTTGGATCTTCTTGCAGTCCAAGGGACTCTCAAGAGTCTTCTCCAACACCACAGTTCAAAAGCATCAATTCTTCGGCGCTCAGCCTTCTTCACAGTCCAGCTCTCACATCCATACATGACCACAGGAAAGACCATAGCCTTGACTAGGCGAACCTTTGTTGGCAAAGTAATGTCTCTGCTTCTGAATATGCTATCTAGGTTGGTCATAACTTTCCTTCCAAGGAGTAAGCGTCTTTTAATTTCATGGCTGCAGTCACCATCTGCAGTGATTTTGGAGCCCCCAAAAGATAAAGTCTGACACTGTTTCCACTGTTTCCCCATCTATTTCTCATGAAGTGATGGGACCAGATGCCATGATCTTCATTTTCTGAATGTTGAGCTTTAACCCAACTTTTTCACGCTCCACATTCACTTTCATCAGGAGGCTTTTTAGTTCCTCTTCCCTTACTGCCATAAGGGTGGTGTCATCTGCATATGTGAGGTTATTGATATTTCTCCCGGCAATCTTGATTCCAGCTTGTGCTTCTTCCAGCCCAGCATTTCTCATGATGTACTCTGCATAGAAGTTAAATAAGCAGGATGACAACATACAGCCTTGACGTACTCCTTTTCCTATTTGGTTTCTCCTTCAGTCAGTTCAGTTCAGTCGCTCCTTAGGATTCTTTAATTTCTTACCCAGTTCAGCATTATGGTCTAAAAGTCAGAAACTTACATTTATCCAATTCTGTTAATCTTCTTGAAGAGGAAGCTCTTTTGCAAAAGCACCAGCATAAAACCATACCTGTCTAGAAGGACAAGGCTCATTTAAAATCTGATTACAGTGCAATGGACAAAGTACCATGGTTACTACTGTGACATAACACTTGCAGATAATAATTAGAATTGTGACTGATAACATCTTACCAGGACATTTCAGAATTTTAGGAACTCCATATAAATTTTAGAATATCTATATTAGTAACATTTACCATACAGTATAACCTGAGTAGATCTATTACTCATTTGACAATACTTCCAATGTAATTTAATGTATCAAATGAACCTAGTTTACATCTCTCTTTGGGATGTTTCTGGGGCCCTTTGAAGCATCTCAAAGTTAGCTAGAGGTCAAAGGACTTCATTAAATTTTGATATAGGAAGTTTTGTCAAAAAAAATCAAAAAGAATTTAGAACACTCAATCAGATAGGATCATAAGTCCCCGTGAAGCAATAGTTATTCACTTAGCCAAAGTAACCAATTTCAAAGACAAATACAGAGCAGATCACTTAAAAGTAAAGAGCTTAAAATCTGTTATCAAAGGCAGTTTAGCATCTTAAGAAAACTTGTGATGCACAAAATCTTTTCTCAGGGCCCACTTTTCACAAACCTCTTTGTAGCCATCACTTTCTAAACCATCACGATTTTCCCACTCAGAAACAGACATCTGTAAGTCAGACCTACTTCTTTTTCCCTTAATAAAATGCAATTCTATTCTTCATGCCTTTTTTACTGAAAACACATCCTACTTTGCTTAAGCAACCATGAGCTGATCTTTGTATTAGCGTTCTGTACATCGGTGAGTATAAATACTAATGATAGTTTCTAAAAACACTTCCTTTCTTATAGAGACCATCTCAAGACGGCAGCACACATATTCATGAATAGCCTAAAATATCCTTAGTCTCTCTGTAAGAGGAAGCCAGTGATTATTAATTATTGTTTCAGTATCTTATTTCATTTGGGAGTGAGCTAGGTATTCAATGGAGAAGGCAATGGCACCCCACTCCAGTACTCTTGCCTGGAAAATCCCATGGATGGAGGAGCCTGGTGGGCTGCAGTCCATGGGGTCGCTAAGAGTTGGACACGACTGAGCGACTTCACTTTCACTTTTTCGCTTTCATGCAATGGAAAAGGAAATGGCAACCCACTCCAGTTTTCTTGCCTGGAGAATCCCAGGGGCAGGAGAGCCTGGTGGGCTGACGTCTATGGGGTCACGCAGAGTCGGACACGACTGAAGTGACTTAGCAGTAGCAGCAGTAGGTATTCAATGGCTTCCCTGGTAGCTCAGAGGTTAAAGCGTCTGCCTCCAATGCGGGAGGACCTGGTTCGATCCCTGGGTCGGGAAGATCCCCTGGAGAAGGAAACGGCAACCCACTCCAGTACTCTTGCCTGGAAAAACCCATGGACGGAGGAGCCTGGTAGGCTACAGTCCACCGGGTCACAAAGCGTCGGACACGACTGAGCGACTTCACTTTCACTTTCACTTAGGTATTCAATAAGCTTTCATCTCTTAACTTAGCACAACCCTAGTAATTCAATTTCTCAAAATCTGCAGAGACTAAAACATAATTACTCTTAATGGATTTATCTGAAAGCTCTTATCTCATTTACATTTTCTTTCCTTAAAACTTTCTTCACATTAAGTTCCTTTCCTTGCTGACAAATTTGTAACAGATACAATGAGATCTTATTGAGTCTATATTAAACCTAAGCACAATGAAAGTATTATGCTGATGACTCTAAGACATTTCTGTATTACTCAGATCAACAGACTTGAACATTAATGCCAGGTTGTTGTTGCTCGCTCACTCAGTCATGTCCAACTCTTTGTGTCCCCAAGGACTGCAGCATGCCAGGCTTCCCTGTCTTTGACCATCCCTCAGAGCTTGCTCAAACTCATGTTCATTGACAGGTACTAATTCAATACTGAGTATTTCCCAGTTCACCTGAATGTGAAGTTCATTTAGTTTAATTTTTCTTATATTTAGAATTGTTTGATTTGTAAGCACTTACTTTTCTTCAGGCAAATTAAATTAGAGCTCATTAGTAAATTAACCTCAGAATTCTAGCCAAAGACAGATACATGCTGAAGTGAAGTTGCTCAGTCGTGTCCGACTCTGTGCGAGCCCGTGGACTGTAGCCTACCAGGCTCTTCAATCCACGGAATTCTCCAAGCAAGAATACTGGAGTGGGTTGCCATTTCCTTCTCCAGGGGATCTTCCCAACCCAGGGATCGAACCTGGGTCTCCCGCATTACAGGCAGATGCTTTACCGTCTGAGCCACCGAGACATACATATATTCAGACAGACACAATGAGAGATCTAGCTTCATTCCCTGCTTTTGGTATTTGTTTTTTAGTTTCAGGAATTAGAGATGGCCTTGATAGATAAGTGAGCCTGAGAGCTCTAGTCTCAAGGCACAGGGAGTGAAAACCAGGTTCTCCTAAGTCAGACTTCCTCCCTCAGGACATTTTCTTTTTCCTTCAGGCTAACTTTCTCTTGGACAATTCTTCAAGAGATAAGAATACCAGACCGCCTGACCTGTCTCCTGAGAAGTCTGTATGCAAATCAAGAAGCAACAGTTAGAACCAGACATGGAACAACAGACTGGTTCCAAATTGGGAAAGGAATACGTCAAGGCTGTATATTGTCCACCCTGCTTATTTAACTTATAAACAGAGTACATCATGCGAATTGCTGGGCTGAAGGAAGAACAAGTCAATGACAGACTGCTGCTGCTACTGCTGCTAAGTAGCTTCAGTCGTGTCCGACTCTGTGAGACCCCATAGATGGCAGCTCACCAGGCCCCCCCGCCCCGCCCCCACCCCGGCCCTGCGATTCTCCAGGCAAGAACACTGGAGTGGGTTGCCATTTCCTTCTCCAGTGCGTGAAAGTGAAAAGTGAAAGTGAAGTCGCTCAGTCGTGTCCAGCTCTTCGCAACCCCATGGACTGTAGCCTATCAGGCTCCTCCGTCCATGGGATTTTCCAGGCAAGAGTACTGCTCAGATCAGATCAGATCAGTCGCTCAGTCATGTCCGACTCTTTGCAACCCCATGAATCTCAGCACCAGGCCTCCCTGTCCATCACCAACTCCCGGAGTTCACTCAGACTCACGTCCATCTAGTCAGTGATGCCATCCAGCCATCTCATCCTCTGTCGTCCCCTTCTCCTCCTGCCCCCCAATCCCTCCCAGCATCAGAGTCTTTTCCAATGAGTCAACTCTTCGCATGAGGTGGCCAAAATACTGGAGTTTCAGCTTTAGCATCATTCCTTCCAAAGAAATCCCAGGGCTGATCTCCTTCAGAATGGACTGGTTGGATCTCCTTGCAGTCCAAGGGACTCTCAAGAGTCTTCTCCAACACTACAGTTCAAAAGCATCAATTCTTCGGAGTTCAGCCTTCTTCACAGTCCAGCTCTCACATCCATACATGACCACAGGAAAGACCATAGCCTTGACTAGGCGAACCTTTGTTAGCAAAGTAATGTCTCTGCTTTTGAATATGCTATCTAGGTTGGTCATAACTTTCCTTCCAAGGAGTAAGCATCTTCTAATTTCATAGCTGCAGTCACCATCTGTAGTGATTTTGGAGCCCAGAAAAATAAAGTCTGACACTGTTTCCACTGTTTCCCCATCTATTTGCCATGAAGTGATGGGACCAGATGCCATGATCTTCGTTTTCTGAATGTTGAGCTTTAAGCCAACTTTTTCACTCTCCACTTTCACTTTCATCAAGAGGCTCTTTAGTACCTCTTCACTTTCTGCCATAAGGGTGGTGTCATCTGCATATCTGAGGTGATTGATATTTCTCCCGGCAATCTTGATTCCAACTTGTGTTTCTTCCAGTCCAGCGTTTCTCATGATGTACTCTGCATATAAGTTAAATAAACATGGTGATAATATACAGCCTTGACGTACTCCTTTTCCTATTTGGAACCAGTCTGTTGTTCCATGACCAGTTCTAACTGTTGCTTCCTGACCTGCATACAAATTTCTCAAGAGGCAGATCAGGTGGTCTGGTATTCCCATTTCTTTCAGAATTTTCCACAGTTTATTGTGATCCACACAGTCAAAAGCTTTGGCATAGTCAATAAAGCAGAAATAGATGTTTTTCTGGAACTCTCTTGCTTTTTCCATGATCCAGCGGATGTTGGCAATTTGATCTCTGGTTCCTCTGCCTTTTCTAAATCCAGCTTGAACGTCAGGAAGTTCACGGTTCACATATTGCTGAAGCCTGGCTTGGAGAATTTTAAGCATTACTTTACTAGCGTGTGAGATGAGCACAATTGTGCAGTAGTTTGAGCATTCTTTGGCATTGCCTTTCTTTGGGATTGGAATGAAAACTGACCTTTTCCAGAGTACTGTTAGCAGCCTTTTTTCATCCTGATGAAGTTTCAAAAGAAATTTCTAGATACCAATCAAAGTAAGCGTTCTATTCAGTCTGTTTGATCTTGTGGCCAACATTTTCTTACTGTGTGCACAAAACTATCAATTTTGGAATATCAAAAGAACCTCAATTTGGTCATTTTAGGTTGAGATCTCCTTTAGTATAATTTCCTCAAATTAAGTAGGTACTTGCAAGTTTAAGTTTTGTATGTACATAACCCTGGCTATGGTGTTAGTTAAAGGCTGGCTCTCTGATGCTCCTTATTTCTGTATTTCAGAGCCTCTATTTCCCATTTTAAGTTGAGTTTGTCAGAGGTAAAATTCCCTAGTGAAACTGTGTGGTGGGCCCTTGTGCTGCTTGTGAGCTTAGCTCCTCTAGCCGTCACCCCAGACATTTTAGTTTGTCACGTGAGTGTATGTTCCTCGGTTCTTTGTCTCATCACAACAAAGATTTGGAGCGACGGACATTAAAGCCCTCGGCGCATCACAGCTCTCGGGTCTTGGACAAATCGTGTTATAGCTCTTAGGCAAATCAGTGTTACAGCTCTATTTTATTTAGAAGATAGCAGGAGAATCCATCCTCGAAGCGTGAGGGCATGCCAACCAAAAGACTAGAAGAGAAGAGAGTGGAGGAGTGTGCGGGGGAGGGAGAGAGAGAGAGGGAGAGAGGGAGGGAGAGAGAAAGAGCGCACGCACTCGGGAGAGAAAGAGAGGGAGAAAGCGCTTTGGCGCCTCCTTTTATGTGCTTTTTCCTCCACCTGGGCCTGCCCTGTACAAATTGGGCTTAGCTAGGAGTGCTGTTTGTTCTACCTGAAGTCTTCACTCGGGTCCTCAGACCTTCCTTTGACCTTCCTTTGTTCTATTTTCTTGGGCTTTTCCCTTCCTTGTCTTTTAGCCACCGCCATTTTGGACTCCTTTTCCCTAGTCCACCTACCTAACAAGTTCTTCCTACATGTCTGAGTTTCTCTCTCCAGCAGTCTAAGACCACCAAGGATACTCAGATCGCTGAATTGCCGATTCTTGGTCTCCACCCCCTGCGAGCAGAGCAAGTGCTTTAATTAATGAATGGGTTTACCTATGGGACCACTGCATGGCGTGAAGACTCAGCCTTTACTACTCCCATAAATTTCTCAGTCACCTGAGAAAACTGTAACTGCTCAGGAGGAGTCTCACCTTCTTACTTCAGCTCTGAGCTCTCATGTAATATCTTCACTTTTATCCTCACAAGTTACTATTAAGGCAGCTGGATTGAGGAAACGTGCCAGGTCAGCCTTTCCTGACCACTCAGGCAAGACCACTCAGTCTCCCACAACTGAGCAAACCCTGCTACCTTTCAACCAGCCCCCACCCCAGTATCTTTCACCTAGGCAGGTATTCCTTGATATCTTCCAACCAAACCCCACCCAGTGTCTAGACCCTGGATGGATGTGTCCCGGTATCTTTCAACTCCCCACCCCCCCACCAGTATGAGGGAGGAATCAGGAACTGGCAGGACAGGTCTTCAGATAGATATTTTCAGGAGCCAATTTGATTAATATAAACCCAATTCTTATATTTCCCAAATCTAGAAAATCCTTCATGGTGATGACTGTTTCTCATGACTAGCAAAAGCTTCATGAGACTAGCAGAAACCTTCTGGGAAAATATGTGCTTGATTGCTTGTATTCCCCCTTGACCAAAATCACATATATACTGACATTTCTCCCTGCCCCTTTGGAACAGTTTCTCAGAGCTATCTGAGATTCTGTCTTCCAGGCTGCAGTGTCCTTATTTTGCCCCAAATAAAACTTAACTCTCATGTTGTGCATTACTTTTTAAGTCAACACTACAAATTTAAGAATGCTATAAGTTATTTAATACTACAAAATGTCCTCAGCAAATATTACACTAATTCTTGAGTGCCTCCAGAACCAGAAATTGGAACTCAAAGAGAAGCAAGAAAGTGGTCCCTCAGCACTCCTGGGAAATAACACACTGTGCAGGAATCTATTGTCGTCATGCTATCTGAGAGGAAGGATTTGACAAGTCAATTTTCTTTCCCCTTAGCTAAGCACACTTTTGACAGCTCACTTCCTCCCTGCTCTCCAAAGCTATGTCATCTCCAAAGTTCACATTGACACAACCCACAATGCCACATCTTTGGGACATTTCAGATATAACTTTTCTTTTCCGAAGATATAGAGCAACTTATGTAGAGAAGTGGTTCTCTGGGACCTGAACTGTGTCCGTCTCAGAAACGTGTGTTTGGCATGATCAGGTGCTCTGAACCAGCACTGAGAGCTAAATCCCAAGAGACAGAAGCACCTCTAGGTTTTTAGTAGATTTAGTTCTTTTGTGGCTGTAATCTGTGGTACCTTCTAAAGCATGAGGATGGGGGTAAGGAGCTCTCTTACTCAGATCTAGGAGGTAAAATCTTATTTTATATGCCCCATGGTTCCTGGTCAGGGTTCCCTGGTGCCTCAGACAGTAAAAAGAGTCTGCCTGCAATGCAGGAGACCCAGGTTCCCGATCTAGGTCAGGAAGATCACCTGCAGAAAGAAATGGCAACCCATTCCAGTATTTTTGCCTAGAAAATCCCACGGACGGAGGAGCCTGGAGGGCTACAGTCCATGGGGTCACAAAGAGTTGGACACAACTAAGAGACTTCACTTTCACTTTTATGGTGCCTCGTCAGGGCAATCAGGAAGCCCTAGTGGTGAGAAGGACATGAATAAGCTAAGACTTCAAGATTAGATAAGAGTTAACAAGGCAAAGAAGTGGGGAGAATAGGGGACGGGGGGTATAAAGGATGTGCCAAACAGAAGAGAGTGTGCAAACGAGGCCTGATGCCTTCAGGAAACCAGAAGGAGGCTTGATGGGCCTCGTGAGTCAGGACAGGAACGCTGGAGCCTGGCGTGACGAAAGTGGGAGAGGGGAGAACGGGTGAGGGGACACTTTCCCTCACTTCCACCTTTCCATTCTTCTCATCTTCACTTTATTCCTTCTTTCTAACATGCATACAGTGATTATTATATTCCAGGCACTGTATTAAATAATTATCAGATCAGATCAGTCGCTCAGTCGTGTCCGACTCTTTGCGACCCCATGAATTGCAGCATGCCAGGCCTCCCTGTCCATCACCAACTCCCGGAGGTCACTCAGACTCACATCCATCGAGTCAGTGATGCCATCCAGCCATCTCATCCTCTGTCGTCCCCTTCTCCTCCTGCCCTCAATCCCTCCCAGCATCAGAGTCTTCTCCAATGAGTCAACTCTTCGCATGAGGTGGCCAAAGTACTGGAGTTTCAGCTTTAACATCATAGGTAAAGGGATAGGTATAGAAATAGGGATAGCTATAGATCAGATCAGATCAGATCAGATCAGTCGCTCAGTCATGTCCGACTCCTTGCGACCCCATGAACTGCAGCACGCCAGGCCTCCCTGTCCATCACCAGCTCCCGGAGGTCACTCAGACTCACATCCATCGAGTCAGTGATGCCATCCAGCCATCTCATCCTCTGTCGTCCCCTTCTCCTCCTGCCCCCAATCCCTCCCAGCATCAGAGTCTTCTCCAATGAGTCAACTCTTCGCATGAGGTGGCCAAAATACTGGAGTTTCAGTTTTAGCATCATTCCTTCCAAAGAAATCCCAGGATTGATCTCCTTCAGAATGGACTGGTTGGATCTCCTTGCAGTCCAAGGGACTCTCAAGAGTCTTCTCCAACACCACAGCTATAGATAGATAGCACCAAAAATGTGCTAACCATGAGACAATAGCACTCATCTCACATGCTAGTAAGGTCATGCTTAAAATCTTGCATGCTAGGCTTCAGCATTATGCAAACCAAGAATTTCCAGATGTCCAAGCTGGGTTTAGAAAAGGAAGAGGAACTAGAGATCAAACTGCCAACATTTGCTGGATTGTAGAGAAAGTAAGGGAATTTCAGAAAAACATCTATCTCTGTTTCATCAACTACGCTAAAGCCTTTGGCTGTATGGATCATGACAAATTGTGGAAAGCTCTTAGAGAGGTGGGAATATCAGACCATCTTACCTGTCTCCTGAGAAACCTGTATGTGGGTCAAGAAACAACACTTAGAACCCTGTATGGAACAACTGATTGGTTCAAGATTGAGAAGGGAGTATGACAGGGCTGTCTGCTGTCACCCTGTTTGTTTAACCTATATGCTGAGCACATCATGAGAAATGCCAATCTGGGTGAGTTATGAGCTGGGATCAAGATAGGTGGGAGAAACATTGACAACCTCAGATATGTGGATGATACCACTCTAATGGCAGAATGCAGAGGGTCTAAAGAGCCTCTTGATGAGGGTGAATGTAGAGTGAAAGAGCCGGCTTAAGACTAAATATTAAAATAAAACTAAGATCAGAGCATCTGACCCCATTACTGCATGGCAAATAGAATGGGGAAAGGTGCAAGTAGTGGCAGATTTCCTCTTCTTGGGCTCCAAAAGTACTGCAGATGGTGAGTGCAGCCAAGAAATCAGGAGACAATTGCTTCCTGGCACGAAAGCAATGACAAACCTAGACAGTGTGTTGAAATGCAGAGACATTACTCTGCCGACAAAGGTCCATGTAACCCACATAGGCTATGGTCTTCCCAGTGGTCACATAGGATTTTGAGAGCTTGACTGTAAAGAAGGCAGATTGTCAAAGAATGCCTTCGAACTGTGATGCTGGAGAAGACTCCTGAAAGTCCCCTGGACAGCAAGGAGATCAAACCAATCTTGAGGGAGATCAACCCTGAATATTCACTGGAAGGACTGATGCTCAAGCTGAAGCTCCGGTATTATGGTCATCTGAGGTGAATAGACAACTCATTAAAAAAGTCCCAGATGCTGGGAAAACTCGAGGGCAGAGGAGAAGAGGGGGTCAGAGGATGAGATGGCTGGATAGCATCACCATAAACATGAACTCGGGCAAACTCTTGGAGATGGTAAGGGACAGGAGGCCTGGTTCACTACAGTACACGGGGTCACAAAGAGTTGGACACGACTGGGTGACTAAACAACAACAATAGAAATAGATATATAGACATAGATTTGTGTGTATATAGTCATTCAATTATATAATTATAAGACGCTTACTCCTTGGAAGGAAAGTTATGACAACCTAGATAGCATATTCAAAAGCAGAGACATTACTTTGCCAACAAAGGTCCGTCTAGTCAAGGCTATGGTCTTTCCTGTGGTCATGTATGGATGTGAGAGTTGGACTGTGAAGAAGGCTGAGCGCCAAAGAATTGATGCTTTTGAACTGTGGTGTTGGAGAAGACTCTTGAGAGTCCCTTGGACTGCAAGGAGATCCAACCAGTCCATTCTGAAGGAGATCAGCCCTGGGATTTCTTTGGAGGGAATGATGCTAAAGCTGAAACTCCAGTAGTTTGACCACCTCATGCGAAGAGTTGACTCATTGGAAAAGACTCTGGTGCTGGGAGGGATTGGGGGCAGGAGGAGAAGGGGACGACAGAGGATGAGATGGCTGGATGACATCACTGACTTGATGGATGTGAGTCTGAGTGACCTCCGGGAGTTGGTGATGGACAGGGAGGCCTGGCGTGCTGCAATTCATGGGGTCGCAAAGAGGTTGGACACGACTGAACGACTGAACTGAACTGAATCATTTAATACCAACAATTACCCGGTAAAGTACGCTGTTACAATGTAACAGTTGAAAGATCCAGTCAGTGGATCAGAGAAAGGTAGGTGTATTAAAAATACATTCCGGCTAGTCACTACATGTGCTGTGCTAAGTTGTTTCAGTTGTGTCCAACCCTTTGCAGGTTCTTTACCACTAGCACCACCTGCGAAGTCCCCAGCAATTCCACTCTGAAGCATTCTTTCAAAAGAATTGAAAACACATATTCAAACAAAAGTTCGCACTCCTGGCAGCACTGTTCACAATAGCCAATACATGGAAACAACCCAACTGGAAACCAATAGGTGAAGGGATAAACAAAATACATTGTATATCTGTACCATGGACTACTAGTCACCCATAGAAAGGAATGACACATGATGCCACATGGATGAACCTAGAATTAATCACGTGGAGAGAGAAAGAAGCCAGACACACAAGGTCACATATTACACAGCTCCATTTTTATGAAATGTCTAGAACAGGAAAAGAGAAAGCAATGGCACCCCACTCCAGTACTCTTGCCTGGAAAACCCCATGGACAGAGGAGCCTGGTGGGCTGCAGTCCATGGGGTCACTAAGAGTTGGACACGACTGAATGACTTCACTTTCACTTTTCACTTTCATGCATTGAAGAAGAAAATGGCTCCCACTCCAGTGTTCTTGCCTGGAGAATCCCAGGGACGGGGGAGCCTAATGGGCTGCCATCTATGGGGTTGCACAGAGTTGGACACAACTGAAGTGACTTAGCAGCAGAGCAACAGAATAGGAAAATCCATAGAGTCAGAAAGAAGTTAGTGATTTCCAGGAGCTAGGGGATGGAGAGAGTGAGGAGTAATGGTTAAGAAGTTTCCTTTTGGGGTGATGAAAATGTCTTATAAAGAATAAACACAAGTGATAGTTGCACATTATAAATATACTAAGAGCTAACAGATTATATGTTTTTTCTTAATTGAAGTATATTTGATTTTCAATGTTTATATACAACAAAGTGACTCAATTTTATTTATATATATATATATATATACACATACACACACACAACTGAATCTTTTTCATATTCCTTTCCATTATATGTTATTACAAGATATTGAATATAGTACCCTGTGCTATAAAGTAGGTCCTTGTTTATCTATTTTCTATATAGCAGTGTTTATCTTTGGGGGCTTCCCAGGTGGCACTAGTGGTAAAGAACCCACATGCCGATGCGGGAGACATAAGAGATGAAGGTTTGATCCCTGCCTTGGGAAGATCCCCTGGAGGAGGTCATGGCAACCCATTCCAGTATTCTTGCTGAAGTGCCTTCAAACACACACATGTACACAGTGTATACCTTTTAAACCCGAAGTCCTAATTTATCCCCTCCACCTTTCCCTTTGGTAAGTGAAAGTTTGTTTTCTATGTCAGTGAATTGTATGCTTTGATTTTATTTACTGAAGTATAGTTGATTTACAATGTTGTGTTAAGTTATGCTATAAAGCAAAATGTTTCAGCTATACATATATATATACACATTATTTTTATGTAATCCTTTTTTAAATCATAGGATACTGAATATAGTTCTCTGTGCTATGCTGTAGGACCTTGATGTTTATCCATTAATAAGTTAACTGTATGCTTTTAAATAATTAATTTTATGTTGTGTGAATTTTATCTGAATTTTTAAAAATCAAAAAAAAGTCTGTAGGAGATGGAGTCAGTAGACAGCAGTTGATGATTGACGGAGGGTAGGGAGATGAAGAGGGCTTCCCTGATGGTTCAGTGGTAGAGAATCTGCCTGACAATGCAAGAGACATGGGTTCAATCTCTGGGTCAGGAAGGTCCCGTGGAGAAGGAAATGCAATCTACTCCAGTGCTCTTGCCTGGAAAATCCCATTGAGAGAGGAGCCTTGAGGGCTATAGTCCAAGGAGGTGCAAAAGATTCGGACACAACTTAGCAACGAAACAACAACAGCAAAGGGAGATGGAGAAGTAAAGTCAAGAAGGACTCCCAGCCAGCTGACTTGAGCAAATGGGAAAAGTGACTACATTTACTGAGAAAGGGAAGACTGAAGGAGTAGACATCTAGGAGATGACGAGCTCCATTTTGGATATGACAAGTAAGAAGGGTTGAGACACACAAGTGAGGAGCTCAGAAGAAGTCTAAGACAAAGATACTTGGGAGTCATCAACATAGCACCATAAATTAACACTTTTAACAGACCCATCACAAGCACGGAAATTGAAACCATAATCAGAAATCTTCCAGCAAACAAAAGCCCAGGTCCAGACGGCTTCACAGCTAAATTCTACCAAAAATTTAGAGAAGAGCTAACACCTATCGTACTCAAACTCTTTCAGAAATTTGCAGAGGAAGATAAACTTCCAAACTCATTCAATGAGGCCACCATCACCCTAATACCAAAACCTGACAAAGATGTCACAAAAAAAGAAAACTACAGGCCAATCTCACTGATGAACAGAGATGCAAAAATCCTTAACAAAATTCTAGCAATCAGAATCCAACAACACATCAAAAAGGTCATACACCATGACCAAGTGGGCTTTATCCCAGGGCTGCAAGGATTCGTCAATATCCACAAATCAATCAATGTAATACACCACATTAACAAATTGAAAAATAAAAACCATATGATTATCTCAATAGATGCAGAGAAAGCCTTTGACAAAATTCAATATCCATTTATGATAAAAAAAAAACCTCTCCAGAAAGCAGGAATAGAAGGAACATACCTAAACGTAATAAAAAAGAAAAATTATCTAATTTAGGCTTTTCACTGATTTATGTGCTTCTCTGTAAGAACTCTAAATGAAAGAGGTTCTGCTGAATTTCCATGGACGCTTTCTCTCACAGCAGCCTCAAACTGACTGTTGACATGCCAGCTCCCTGCCGAGTAGGAACGAGAGGAAAGAGCTTCAGAGAAGAATTTAAATCTGAAGTCTCTGCATTTCTTAAACATTTTGGTTTCAAAGAGCTTGTTTCTCCACAGGTTCTTGAGGTTTATTGAGTGAAAATTTGCAGAGAGAAGACACTAGAGAAAAAAATAAATAAATAAATTTAGGAAAAGTGGTGTAAGACCTATATGTTGAAAATTATGAAACACTGCTAAGAGAAATCAAGGAAAATCTGAATAAATGATGACATAGTTAACATTCATGGGTTGGAAAACTTAATATTATAAAGATGCTGCTTCTTCATAAACTGATAGTAGTCATGGTGTTAGTTGCTCTGTCATGTCCAACTCTGTGATGCCTTAGACTATAGCTTATCAGGCTCCTCTGTTCATGGAATTCTCCAGGCCAGAATACTGAAGTACGTAGCCATTCTGTTCTCCGGGGGGGTCTTCCCAATCCAGGGATTGAACCTGGGTCTCTTGTATTGCAGGCAGATTCTTTACTGTTGGAGCTACCAGGGAAGCTTGAGGCTTAGATTTAATACAATCCTTATGAAAACTCCAGCAGGATTTTTTTTTTTTTTTTAGAATTTGACAAGCTAATAATAAAACTTATATGAAATTGCAAAGCATCCAGAATAATCAAAAAAAAAAAAAAAAAGAGTAAATGAGACTTGAATTGGTTCCCAGAGCTTTTCAGGTCTACTGTATCCTTCTACTTCTCTGTATATTTATTCTATCAATTTTTGAGAATTTGATATTGAAACTCCAACTAAAAATCTTAATTTATCTCCTTAAAAAAGTAACTGTAATATACAGTGGAACTATATGTAACCTTGTTCTGTATTTTCCAAGTCTCCTGTAGCTGTGTTATCATACTTTCATAATTTAAAAAAATTAAAAAATTTTTTAAAAAGAGTAAATGAGACTTAATAGCTAAGGGTCTAATCAAAAAAAAAAAATATGAAGAACCAAATTTGTAAGTTTAAGTCATCATGTTAAAAGACATATCTGATAAAGGACTGTTATCCAAAACGTGCAAGAACTCTTAAAACTGAACAATAAGGAAACAATCCAGTTAAACAATGGGACAAAAACCTTAACAGACACTTCACCAAAGATACACAGAGGGAAAATAAGCATGTGAAAAGGTGCGCCACATCACATGTTATCAGGCAAATACACACTGAAACAATGAGGAACCACCACACATCTATTAAAATTGTAGGCCCAAATCCAGAACACTGAAAACATCATATGGTGTTGGGGATGTGGAACAACAGAAACTCTTTACTGCTGGTAGAAATACAAAATAGCACAGTCACTTTGGAAGAGAGTTCAGCAGTTTCTTACAAAACTAAGCGTGTGCTTGCTAAGTCACTTCCGTCACATCCGACTCTCCACAACCCCAGGTATTACAGCCTGCCAGGCTCCTCTGTCCATGAGATTCCCCAGGCAAAATACTGGAGTGGGTTGCCATGCCCTTCTCCAAAACTAAGCATCAGTTCAGTTCAGTCGCTCAGTCGTGTCTGACTCTTTGCGACCCCATGAATCGCAGCACGCCAGGCCTCCCTGTCCATCACCAACTCCTGGAGTTCACTCAAACTCACGTCCATCGAGTCGGTGATGCCATCCAGCCATCTCATCCTCTGTCGTCCCCTTTTCCTGCTGCCCCTAATCCCTCCCAGCATCAGAGCCTTTTCCAAAGAGTCAACCCTTTGCATGAGGTGGCCAAAGTACTGGAGTCACAGCTTTAGCATCATTCCTTCCAAAGAACACCCAAGACTGATCTCCTTTAGAAGGGACTGGTTGGACCTCCTTGCAGTCCAAGGGACTCTCAAGAGTCTTCTCCAACACCACGGTTCAAAAGCATCAATTCTTCGGCACTCAGCTTTCTTCACAGTCCAACTCTCGCATCCAGACATGACCACTGGAAAAACCTTGACTAAACGCACCTTTGTTGGCAAAGTAACGTCTCTGCTTTTGAATATGCTATCTAGGTTGGTCATAACTTTCCTTCCAAGGAGTAAGTGTCTTTTAATTTCATGGCTGCAGTCACCATCTGCAGTGATTTTGGAGGCCAAAAAGATAAAGTCTGACACTGTTTCCACTGTTTCCCCATCTATTTCCCATGAAGTGATGGGACCAGGTGCCATGATCTCAGTTTTCTGAATGTTGAGCTTTAAGCCAACTTTTTCTCTCTCCTCTTTCACTCTCATCAAGAGGCTTTTTAGTACCTCTTCACTTTCTGCCATAAGGCTGATGTCATCTGCATATCTGAGGTTATTGATATTTCTCGCTCCAATCTTGATTTCAGCTTGTGCTTCTTCCAGCCCAGCGTTTCTCATGATGAACTCTGCATATAAGTTAAATAAGCAGGGTAACAATATACAGCCTTTATGTAGCCGTCGCCCCTGACCTCGGACGCGGGGTAGCTCCTCTTGGCCGCCGCCCCTCGGGCATGCGGTGCCCCCACCCCCACCCCCACCCCCAGCTTCTGCCCCTGACCTCAGCCCTGGGGTAGCTCCTCTCCAGCCGCCCGCGCTTGTGCGCCGTCGCAGCCGCCCGCGCTTGTGCGCCGTCGCAGCCGCCCGCGCTTGTGCGCCGTCGCAGCCGCCCGCGCTTGTGCGCCGTCGCAGCCGCCCGCGCTTGTGCGCCGTCGTCGCAGCCGCCCGCGCTTGTGCGCCGTCGCAGCCGCCCGCCCCAGCCGCCCGCGCTTGTGCGCCGTCGCAGCCGCCGCTGAGAAACCCAAGTAAGACGGTAGGCGTTGCAAGAGGGCATCAGAGGGAAGACAGACTGACACCATACTCACAGAAAACTAATCAACCTAATTACACTAGGACCCACAGCCTTGTCTAACTCAATGAAACTAAGCATACTCTTACCATATAAGCCAACAATTGGGTTCCTTGGTATTTACCCAAAGGAGTTGAAAACATATCCACACCAAAACCTATATACACATGTTCATAACACCTTTATTTATAATTGCCAAAAACTTGGAAGTAGCCAAGATATCGTTCAGTAGATGAATGGATAAATAACTATGGTAATCCAACCAATGGAATATTATTTAATGTTAAAAGTAAATGAATAGGCAGAGAGAGCACATAGGATTTTTAGGGCAGTGAAAATACTCTATATGATATTATAACAAGAGGAATATATCATTATATACTTGTCCAAACCTATAGTATGTACAACACCAAGAGTGAGCCCTAAGGTAAACTTTGAGCCCTAAGGTAAACTTTGGGTGATTATGATGTCCATGTTGGTTCACACTGGTGAAAAATGCACCACTCTGTTGAGTAGTGTTCATAATGGGGCAGGCGATGAACATATGGGGACAAGGGGCATAAGGAAAATCTCTGTACTGTCCTCTCAACTTTACTGTAATTTTTAAATTGCTCTTCAAGCAAACTGTCCTTAAAGGATAATCTTTAGGGAGACTTCCCTGGTGGCCCAGTGGTTAAGCATCTGCCTTGCAATGCACAGGGTGACAGCTGGATCCATGGTCATGGAACTCAGATCCCACAAGCCACACAATGTGACAAAAAAATAAAAAACCCAAAACCTGTGTGTATATATATATAATCATAAAAGTAGACTCAGCAAACATTACAGAAATTTTAAAATAATAAGGCATTAAAAATTAACATAAATTTCAAAATATAAAATCTCTGTGTTCAAGGACCTACATGGGAAAATGAAATCGACAAGTAAAACAATACATCCCTGTAAAGTAAGTCTTAAGCTGTGTAACAACCATCAAAGACATTTCATCTTTTACCCTCCACTTCTCCAAATGCATGCAGCCACGTAGAGAACTCCCTGTTCCTGAAAATGACACATTCTCCCTTGCCTGTCTGTCATTTCACTCTGTTGTCTCTAACTAGAATGCTTTTCTCCTCTGTTTTCTATTCTTTAGGCGCATATGCTTGGGAGTAGAATTGCTGCATAATATGATAATCTTGTGTTAAACTTTATGAGGAAACATTGACCTATTTCCACAGAAGCTGCCCCACTTTACATTCCACCAACAAATGTACAATAGTTCCAATTTCTTCACACCCTCACCAACACTTGCTATATTTTCTGGATTTTGCCCGTATTTTTTGTATTACCAATCTAGTGAGTATGAAGTGGTATCGTATTGTAGTTTTGATTTGCATTTCCCTTAAGCTCTTCTTCGCTGAGACTGACATCCTGACCACTCGGGGTACTCAGGGGTCAGCTTGCCTGCCAATGGACCAGACCCAGCGGCTGCAACTGGGACCCTTTTGTCCCTGGTCTCCTCCTGACACGGACAATTGGCCAGAGTGCCCCGACTGGTAAGGAACAAGAGACTTTATTGACCTCTCTCCCCTTCCCTCTCTCTTTCCTCTCCTTAACCCTTCCTATCCTTCCCTGTTTTTCTAGTCCCCCAGTCCTGGAAGCAGGAATCTGGTCAAAGGGCCCTCAGCCTGAGCTGAGGATTGGAGACTGATCACCTCCTCTTGGCAGAGAACTCGAATTCTGGTTCTGGTCTGGTCTGATTTATGGTAGGGCCAAGTTCCAGTCCTCCCTTCTCTGGAAGCGCAGGGAAAAGTCCCATAATGCCTGGGTATCTGTAGGTGGCAGGAGACGTCTGTAAGGCCACCCCTTTCGCCCACCCCACCCCCACCTCCTCCCCCTTATTCTTTCAACCTGGCTTCCTTTCCTCCCTTGAAATTTTTGATGTTAGTACTTGGATCTGAAGTTCTGTGTCTCTATAGGAGGTTTTCTGAGAGACTGTATTCTTGTATTTAAGGGCTTCCCTGGTGGTGCAGAGGTTAAAGCATCTGCAATGTGGGAGACCTAGGTTCAATCCCTGGGTAGGGAAGATCCCCTGGAGAAGGAAATGGCAACCCACTCCAGTATTCTTGCCTGGAGAATCCCATGGACGGAGGAGTTTGGTGGGCTACAATCCACGGGTTGCAAAGAGTCGGACAGGACTGAGCAACTTCACTTTCACTTAAGCTGGCTTAAGGGCTTTCCAGATGGCTCAGTGGGTAAAGAATCTGCCTGCAGTGCAGGAGACACAGGCAGATGCAAGTTCAATTCCCGGGTTGGGAAGAACCCCTGGAGGAGGGCATGGCAACCCTCTCCAGTATTCTTGCCTGGAGGCTTCCATGGATAAACAGCCAGTCCATAGAGTAACAAAGAGTCAGACATGACTGAAGTGCCTGAGCACGCACACATGCAAGTTGGCTTAAAGCTCAACATTCAGAAAACCAAGATCATGGCATCCAGTACCATCACTTCACGGCAAATAGATGGGGAAACGGTGGAAACAGTGACAGAATTTTTATTTTATTTTTGGGTTCCAATATCATTGCAGATGGTGACTGCAGCCATGAAATTAAAAGATCCTTGGTCCTTGGAAGAAAAGCTATGACAAACCTACACAGCATATTAAAAAGCAGAAACATTACTTTGCCAACAAAGATCCGTATAGTCAAGGCTATGGTTTTTCCAGTAGTCAAGTACAGATGTGAGAGTTGGACTATAAAGTCTGAGTGCCGAAGAATTGATGCTTTTGAACTGTGATGCTCTTGGGAGTCCCTTGGACTGAAAGGAGATCAAACTAGTCCATCCTAAAGGAAATCAACCCCGAATATTTATTGGAAGGACTGAGGCTGAAGCTGAAACTCCCAATATTTTGGCCACCTGATGCAAAGAGCCAACTCATTGGAAAAGACCCTGATGTTGGGAAAGATTGAGGGCAAGAAGAGAAGGGGGCAACAGAGCATGAGATGGTTGGATGGCCTCACTGACTCAATGAACATAAGTTTGAGCAAACTCAGGGAGATAGTGAAGGACAGGGAAGCCTGGCATACTGCAGTCCATGGGGTTGCAGAGTCGAACACAATGACTAAACAACAACATCACTATCCTGTGCTTACCAGGTGGCACTAGTGGTAAAGAACTGCCTGGCAGTGCAGGAGACCTAAAAGACACAGGTTCAGATTCCTGGGTCAGGAATATCCCCTGGAGGAGGGCACAGCAACCCATTCCATATTCTTGCCTGGAGAATCCCCAAGTACAGAGGAGCCTGGAAGGCTACAGTCCATAGGGTCAGGAAGAGTCAGACATGACTGACGGGACTTATGATGTGTACATGACTGTCTTGAGTAACTTGTTTTTAAAAAATCTTTATTATTTACTTATTTTTGGCTGTGTTGGGTCTTCATTGCTGCACAGGCTTTTCTGTAGTTGGGGCTTCTCATTCCAGTGGCTTCTCTTGTTGTAGAACTCAGGCTTCAGTAATTGCAGCAGGTAGGCTCATTAGCTCTGGTTCCCAGGCACAGGCTCAATAGTTGTGGCACACAGGCTTCGTTTTCCTGCAATAGTTGGGATCCTCTCTGATCAGGGATGGAACCCCTGTCTCCTGCATTGGGAGATGGATTCTTTACCACTGAGCCAGCAGGGAGACCCATAAGTAACTTTTGAATGCACTTTCTTGTTTAATTGCTAAATCATGTCTGACTCTTTTGTGACCCCATGGACTGTAGCTCACCAGGCTCTTCTGTCTATAGGATTTTCCAGCCCAGAATACTGGAGTGGGTTGCCAAATCCGTCTCAAGGGATCTTTGCAACCCAGGGATCAAACCTGCGTCTGCTGCAGCTCCTGCATCGTAGGAGGATCCTTTACCACTGAGCCACCAGAGAAGCCCAAGAATACTGGAAAGGGTTGCCATTCCCTTCTCTAGGGGATCTTCCTGACCCAGGATCGAACGCAAGTCTCTTGCATTGCCGGCAGATTCTTTACCATCTGAGGCACCAAGGAAGCCCCCAGAATGCACCTACTTTTCTCCAATCCAGTGACTTGGTTTTGAGCTATCATATTGCAACAGCCTGCTTCATAGAGTAATTATGAGGATTAAATGAGTCAATATAGAAATCCACACAGGAAGATTCAACTGAAGCATCTCTGTGTCTTTAAACACCACCAGAGCCTTCCAGGTGTTCATTGTTTTCTCCTATGGGGAAGCTCCTCCTCTTGGGGAGCCAAATTGTTGTTAAAGCTCCCCAAGAGGTTCTTTGGGGCATTCTTCCCCAAACTGGTCAGATAGTGGGAGTCACCTGGGACACTAATTAAAGGTGGATTTCCTGACCTGGCACCAGATCTGTGGAAACAGAATTTCCAGGAGAGAGGCCTGGAAATCTATATTTTAAGAGGAGTGCCCACAGGTGATTCCTATGACCAAGCCTGTTTAGGAAACCTTGAGCTAGTGGATAATCAAAGGGCAGTAAACACAGGGGGCATTCTGAAACTAGATAATCTGGTTTTCAGAATATGATCGTCTAGCATTCTGGCTCTGGAAAGGTGAAGCTTGCTCACCTTTGGTGAAAACTTACTTCAGGGGTGCTCCCTCCCTCCAAGACTGTGTCTGCAACCACACCCATGTGACAGACTGGCCCTCTTAAACCCTCTGCAGTTAGGAGCGCCCTCACTGAGAAGGACACACGTCAGTGTGAGTCCCAGAGAGCCGGCGCTGCCCTGACAGATGCCTCAGCCCTTCTCCGTGGCTCTTCCTCTTCAGTGAAATCATCCTGTTCCTACTGTGTGCGGGAAGTGCTACAAACGCCATGGTGTCTCTAATCTCCACAGCATCTCTACGGAAGCGAGCACTGTCTCCATTTTTTTAGATATGGCTCAGAAACATAAAGGAGTTTGTTCAAGGTCATGTACCTAATGTGTGACTAAGCATAGAGTCCAACCCATGTGATTACAAAGCTGTGACACATTCCACTCTACAACTCTGTCTCTCAAGGATGACTTCATCTCCCCAGTTATAGCTCACCAGACTATTTTGCTTGCTGCTAAGTTTTCCCAGTTATACCCAGGAATTTCAGAACTACAGCTCCAAAATACCTGGAACCATCCAGCCTGAAGGAATCCAGGGAGAGTATCCAGGGAGCTTTTGGAATAGAGAGTTCAGAGAGAAGAAAAGGGGGTGATGAGAGCACCCAGCTTTGAGCACAGATGGCCACACTTCCCCATCCACCCCCATCACCACATCCTCCTAGAACTGAAGGAAAACGGAAGAGGATATCACCTTAGTTCGGGTCAGCAGGAAAGATGTTGACCTCTGGGAGGGACATAACTGGGGAGGGGTTATAGGAAGGGGAAAAATGGGACACGTCATCCCTTCCTCAGCAGAAACGAAAGACGGAAAACTTTCCAGCCATGTCAGGTGAATCTTGTGCCTATACCATGCTGCTTATGGGATTCAGGGTTTACAGGGCTCTGGAATTTTTACGATGTTTCAGAATGAGCATGCAGGTAGTCTCTGGAGAAGCCACTGGTAGACAGCAGCTGCTCCTGAAAGAAAGGCCACACGACCTGGGGGACCCCAGTACAGAAGCTAAAAGAACCATGTATTAGAAAAGTGCTGGAGACAGCTGCCCACAGAGGTACGTCCCTCACAGGCTACTTCACCGGCCTCAGCAGTCATCCACACGTCCTCCCTCCTCTAAATCCTCCACCCCCATCAACCATCCCATAGTCTTAAGTGAAACGCTGTGCTTGCTACAAGAGTGCCATTCCATGACACTCCATGGACCCCTTGTCAACTAAAGTGCAAAGCCCCCAAGTTTATCCTATACAGAAAATTCTGGAGCAGCTGCAGCCTCATTGTCTTCTGGAGGGAAGACTTGGGAAGTGGATGCTGTGAGTTTGTTGTGGTGCTGCGAGGGGGGCAGTTTCTCTTCTGAACTCATGGAAGTTGGTCAGACTTCTGGCCTGACCTGGTATCAGCTGTAGCTGAAGGAGGAGAGAGAGAGGGCAGGGGAGAGAATGTGACATAACAAGGCGAGAGAACGCAGAGGCCTAGGGAAAAACGCTCTGGAGAGGAGGGGGCCGGCACCTGATGCAACTGTCTTCCATCTTCACGATGGACATTACAGGCCATGAGGAAGTTTCAGACCTGACCAAGAAAAAAAAAAAAGAGTTCTTTAATGGGGACATAGGAATGAGATCCCCTTAAGTTCTCTCCTTTGGAAAGGAAAACCATTGAAGAGCTGTCTCACCTAACATGCTTTAAGAGTAAGCAGGAGGGCATACCTTGGCAGTCCTATGCTTAGGACTCGGTGTTCTCACTGCTGGGGGATGCTTGGGTTCAATCCTGGTCAGGGAACTAAAAACCCAGAAGCCAAGCAGACCCGCCAAAAAAAAGGAGGGAGAGAGAGTAAGTAGGAGCAACGCCCACATGAGCTTGGAGGTTCTTGTCATACGGAGACCCACTGTGATTCTCAGAGACCCTCACTGTCTCCTTGACACCATCACCTCCTCCACTTCCCAGTCTCTTCCTCTGGAGCATCTGGCGGGCTTGCTACCTGCTGCTAGTTCCTGTATTCTCACTTGTGACCTCTGTTCCCTATATCTGTGCTTCTGTCTTCACAGACTCTATTTCTGCTTTTTCAGCAGGGAAGGGCTGGGCATCTTCCCCTTCCCAAAGTCACATAGCTGGCTGGGCTGGAAGAAAATCTGTCCCCTCTAGCCCCTCTCAGTGTGAGGTCCTGGGAAGCAGCACAGCACAGAACAGACTACCTGGATGAGTCTCATCCGTTTTATCCATCATTCATTCAACACACTTATTTAGTACCTACTAAGTGCTGTGTGTGCTGTGTGCTAAGGCATTTCAGTTGTGTTTGATTCTTTGCAACCTTATGGATGGTAGCCCACCAGGCTCCTCTGTCCATGGGATTCTCCAGACAAGAATACTGGAGTGGGTTACCATGCCCTCCTCCAGAGGATTTTCCCCATCCAGAAGAAGAACCCATGTCTGTTACATCTTCTGCATTGGCAGGCAGTTTCTTTACCACTAGAACCACCTAAGTGCTAGGAGCTGGGTATACATTAGTGACCCAGTGGCCCTGAGGCTTCAGAAGACCTGCAAAACCGACGTCTTCGGTATTTATATACTCATGGAGATATTTGCAATACCCATAACCAACAAAGAACTCATATCTAAAATGCATAAAGAACTCCTATAAAACGGTAACACAGAAAGCCTAATAGAACATGGTGGGGAACACATGTACAGCCATGTCTGCTTCATGTCAATGTATGGCAAAAACCACTACAATATTGTAATTAGCCTCCAATTAAAATAAATAATTTTTTAAAGCAAATGGACAAAAGAAATAAAGTACTTGAACAGACATCCAAATAGCAAATAAACATATGGAAATGTGCTTAACCTCAATCAGTGCTAAGGAAATGCAAAACTGAGCCACTATGAGATAACCATTGCACACCCAGCAGACTGGCTAACATTTTTAAATCATAGAGTGACAACACGGTGTGACGGGGATGTGGAGCTCAGGAGTGTCAACTAACATGAGCACTTTGGAAAATTATTTAGTAGCATTTACTGACCCTAAAGGGCTTCCCAGGTGGCACTGCTGGTAAAGAAGCCACCTGTCAATGCAGGAGACAAAAAGAGACACAGGTTCGATCCCTGGGTGGGGAAGATCCTCTAGAGAAGGGAATGGCAACCCACTCCAGTATTCTTGCTTGGAGAATCCCATGGACAGAGGAGCCTAGTGGGCTACAGTCCATAGAGTCGCAAAGAGTCAGACATGACTGAAGCAACTTTGGATGCACGCACACACTTCTTCGCATGCACACAAGCACTGATGCTAAACATATAAACATATTCTATGACCCAGTAGAACTGATGCTTTTGAACTGTGATGTTGGAGAAGACTCTCGTGAGTCCCTTGGACTGCAAAGAGATACAACCAGTCCATCCTAAAGGAAATCAGTCCTGAGTGTTCATTGGAAGGACTGAAGCTGAAGCTGAAACTCCAATACTTTGGCCGCTTGATGCAAAGAGGGGACTCATTTGAAAAGACCCTGATGCTGGGAAAGATTGAAGGCAGGAGGAGAAGGGGATGACAGAGGATGAGATGGTTGGATGGCATCACTGACTCAATTGGACATGAGTTTGAATAAACTCTGGGAGTTGGTGATGCCCAGGGAGGCCTCACGTGCTACAGTCCATGAGGTCGCAAAGAGCCAGACACAACTGAGCCACTAAACTGAACTGATGACCCAGTAAGTCTGTTTGTAAGTATATATCCAACAGAAATAGAAACATAAGTGTGCCGGTGGACAGAAACAAAATTGTTACAACTTTATTCATAATAATGCCAAGCTAGGAACAATCTAGATGTCCACCAACAGAATAATAGAAAAATAAACTGTGGTATATGCATTTAATGGTGATAAAATAAAACTCATTTTATTACAAGACAAGAAAAATTGAAACATAAAAGTTTTGTCTGCCCATTTGGGCCTCCTACTTCCCCTTTAGTATGTGTTGTGCATACGTGTAAACCAGAAGTCCTTAAGAGATAACATCCCTTCTCAATCTTGTAAGGGGTCATGGTGCCCCACTACTTGCTTTGTTCTGCACATCTGGATAGCATAAACTGTCAATACATCATTCAGTGTATAAACCTTCATCTCAAAAACACACATAACTATGTTTTGCCCTCCAGCAGGCAGAACAGTCCTCAGAGCTTTCTGAAAAACTGTCTCTCAAGTTATAATCCTCAGGCTGGCTTGAATAAAATTTTCCATTTCTTTCTCAGATCATCTATGGATTTTTATTTTTCATCAACAGCTGCAATGGCGTACCATACAGCCATGAAAATGAATGAGCTACTGCTACCTTGGGCTTAAATTTCACAAACATAATACTGAGTGAGAGAAGCTAGACACAAAATAGTACCAACTGAATGGTTTCATTTCTATAAAGTTCAAAAACAAGTAAAACTAACACATGGGATTAGACAGAGGTTAGGAAGGAGGGTGGGGTAGTGACTGGGGGAGACATGAAGAGGGCTTTGGGGATGCTGGTTCTGGTCGAATTCTTGATCTGGGAGGCTGTCATACAGGTGTGTTCACTGTGTCGTAATTTGTTGACCTGCATATTTAGGATTTGTGCACCTTCCCACAGATTTGGTGGGAAATTCTATTTTTAAAAATTTACAGGGGACGGGAACGGCTTCAGGAGAATTTTTTTTTAAAGGAAGGTAGAAAGGGAATAGAAGGTGGATCAAGATTTTACATTCAGGTGGCTCAGCTGTGGCAAGATGAAAAGGGGACAGAGAGGACTGCTGAATGGAGCAGGGGCAGAAATTATTTCCGGCCCTCAACTGCAAAGTCTCCAGACACCTCCGCCTTAATTCCCTCCCCACCCCTACACCACCTATTCAAAATTGGGTCCTTTTAGATGCAGCCCAATGTTTCCTAGTCTAGCAGTTACTTTTGTATCCAGGCAGAAAGCTGTAGTGTTCCTGGCCAAATTAGAACCCCAATTTTGACACAGCCATTTCCTCTACTAGGTGCTATGAGAAACTGCAGGCCCTGACGCCAAATGTCCCAGCAGCTAAACTGGAATAATCCTGAGGACTGGAGTGGGAAATAGGGACTAGACTGTGCGGGTTTGCGCAAGGGAATTAATGACCTGCTCCTGTTGCTGTGTGTGTGCTGGGGTGCGTGCGTGTTGGGGGGTGGCGGGGGGGGAGGTTGTGGTATCTCAGAAAGAGGAAGAGGCAGCCAGAAGCTCCTATCCGGCGCCGTGTTCTCTCCGCAGGCACATCTCTACTCCAAAACTCATCTGGGGGGGGGGGGGGGGGAAGGGTCTGGAGTCACGCTCGAATGCACCCCTGAGCCACTTTCCGGGAGGAAAATGACAGGAAGGAACCACTGGTCACAGGTTCCACTGACAAGAGGGGAAAACCCAAGGGTGGCGGTTCCTTTACGGGGGAGATCACAACCCGTACACCAAAACATCCCCAAAAGAACTGGTTCTCCATTTGCGTTGAAGAGGTGGAGGTACCCCAGGGAGGAAGTGGCAAAAGGCGAAATGGGAACAGCCCTCTTTGATCCCAGAAGGTGCGTCAGGGAAAGTTGGATTTTGTTTAGTCCGGGATGGATACATCCTTCCGTGCTGCCACCAGAATCAGCGGGTCAGAGGAACCCAGGCTCCCCCTCCGCCCCGCCTCGAGCGGTGAGTGTAGGACCACAGCGGTGGTTTTGACCTCTTTTTCCTCCCCTCCCTCCCTCCCGCCCGCCCATTTCCAGCCCTTCCAAGGCTGGGACTTTATTAAGGCCGGTTCCTTCAGGCTGAGCCACGCGCTTGCAGGAACGCGGCATCTGGCTGAAAGAGCATAGGTGACTTCTCCCCAGCAGGCAAGAGGCTGTGTCCCCAAACAAGGTAGGGACGGTTCTCTCCGGGAATCGAGCCCGGGGCGCAGAGCAGCGGCAGAGTGGTTTGAGCCCCGGGGGTCAGAGCTGGCGGCTCCGCTGGGAGGTTTCCCGGTCTTGCCGAAGGCCGGAGGCACAAAGAAACAATTCCGTACGCAGGGGTAGACGCGCACCGGCGCGCACGCCTTTAAGGGGCGAGGGACGATCCCGGAGCGGCGTGGCGGCCTGGGGCGGCGGCACCACACGGGGAGCGCGGGCCACCAGCGAGCGGCCTCCACCGCGCGTCGCCCCGCGTACTGCGCCTCCCCCGGCGCCCCGCCCCCGGGGCCGGGCCGCAGCCGAGCCCGCCCTCCTCGCCGCCTCTGATTGGGGGCTGCCGCTGTCCATTCGGAATCTATTTTTGATGGAATTGGGGTGCCACCCATTCTGCCCCAGATCACGTTTGCCGCTAGCAGCCAACCAGTCGGGCCCAAGTCTGCGGGCAAGAAGGGATTGGGGGCGAGCGAGCTCGGCCCCAAGGCTCGCCGTCCGGACTGCCCCCCGCCCCGTCTGGGACGCGGCGATCTGTCCTGCCCGCCCGGGCCACCTACCCCTCGTGGAAGCAGAGCGGCGGCCTCGCTCGCCCAGCGCCGAGGCGAAATGTAGCAAGTCGGGTGCTGCGGCTGGACGCTCGCCTAGGCTGGGGTGTGTGTGTGTGTGGCGGGGGGCATCCGGGGGCCGAGGAGGACTGCAGAGGAGGAGGAGTGATGAGAAGAGGGGGACCCCTTGCCTCCCCCGAGACCACGGGTCCCCGCCGCCAGTCGCCAGGCGCCCCCTTTCCTCCCGAGTGAGGGGGCAGGTCAGTGCTGTTGGGTCTAGGGGGTGGGTGGCGAGGCCGAGGGACCTGGCACCCCGCGCGTTCGCTGAGTCTGTTTGGAGAGGCCGGAGGGCCACCCAGATACTTCTCCCAATCCCTGGGTTCGGGGACACGAAAGCCATCTGCTTAGTCCCCTCCCCAGAGCATCCCGGGTCACTTTTGCCTCTCATCCCAGGGCCTAGGCCCGGTTGAAGTCTCTTTACTGGCAGCAGCGGATGAGGGGCTGGCTTCTCTCGCTACGAGCCCGGTTTCAGGTTAGGTAACTGGCCAGGAAGACAGGAGGAGGGCCGGTCAGGTTTTAGCGGACTCAGAAACTTTTCTGGCACAGGAGCCGCGGGTTCTCTCCTGCTCAGAGGTTTCTTCCTGGATCTTTAGTGAGAGTTTTTGAAAGAACTAACAGGACAGTGTTTAAGGAGACTGGAAAAGGGAGTCCTGGTGACGTGAGTGGCTAGAAAGAGAAAACAATTCCTGTGGGCCAGTTACTGGAGTTTGATCCACCCTTCCCCAAACTGGATTTGACTAATTGTGTGCGTTTCGAATACTTAAGGACCTATTCATCCTTCCTAGGGAAATTCTCTTTAAACGTATTTTTTACTTGTGAGAGCTCTTCTGGTGGGATGGAATCGGGTGGGAACAAGGCCTGGGGATTCCTGTAGGCGCTAAGAAGTGGGGCCATTACCCTAAAGAGAGATGCATTTGGGAGCAAGTGCGTTTTGGTTTATGCTGCTTTTGTTTTTTATTTTGCTCTGTTTTATTTATTTTTTCCAATGGTGCTTTTTTGTTTTTGGTTTTTAAGAATTCCATTATATCCAATTCTCAGTAACCCTGGGGAACAGGGCGAACCTAGAGAACTGAAATGTGTGCATAATAACCACAGTGTTACCGTCTTTCCCTTCAAAGTGAGATGACACTCTAGTCCTATCTGAAGAGCTCACAAGGCTGAGAGCAGGGAGGAGAGAAGTAGCAGAGGCCTGGATCCAAGTCAGTGTCTGAGCTTTTTGTAACACTGTTGACTCTCAAGGGCAGGAGTGGGTAGGCCTCTGGCTCTTGGCCTTGGTCTGGCAGGCCTGCCCCATTGCCCGGGGAGTCCTCCCAGTTTGTTGGGTTTTTTCCCTCAGGGACTAGGGTTTGTAGGGGTGTAGGGACCTTCATTCAGTAGTCAGATTCTCCCTGCTTATTTGCCTTGTCTTATGACTGTAAACTATCGCTTTTTACAGCCAAGTGGCTGTAGGGAGCTTGTGACTGAATTTGTAAGAGACCCCGCTGGGAGACCGCATTTTAGTAACCTTGGGTTCTTAACGGACATTCAAGAAGGGATCTCCCCCAAGACATCCCTTCCCATGCCCCATTGCTGAGAAGGCAATGCCAAGGTCCCCTGCACAGCATCTTCCCCATCCCAGGCTGGCCCATCTCATGGCTGTTGACCATGGTGGTGGTCCCTGGTGGGCAGTACGTTGCCTGTTGGGAGGATGGCAGGACTAGTGCGTGCTGGGCATCCAGATGTTGCAGGGCAGGAATGGGGGGTGTTAGTGGAAAAGGAAGGGAAATAGCAAACTCCTTATGCCTGCCGTGTGGGAATATTCTCAGAGTAGGAGTTGTCTTCTGCCATATCTTAACATTTCCTTGTCTTCCTTCTTCCCACATAAGGTGTTCCATCCAGATTTTTGTGACTGTGAGGACCAGGGATTTGGGAAGATACAGGGTCTTCCCAGAAAGGAAGAACGTCTCTGGAAAAAAGGAGAAAGAGGGTTGACACTGCCCTGGGACCAGCAGAGCTGGAGGAGCTGTGGGCAGCTGACGGAGCCCAGCCAGAGGCTGCCCCAAGCCAAGTCTGCCTTCGGAAGGATCTGAACTCTGGCTGCTTGTCATCAAAGGAGGGCCACCTCAGAGGCACCTCAGACTTGACCAGGCTCTTCTGCTCTGGATGCCCCCGACTCTGAGGAGTCTGTGCTGAGAACCAAAGAAGTTAGGAGGCCAGAGGAGCTCCCCCCAAGAAGCTTCTCGGCCTGCTGGGTCGGGCACCTGCACCTCTAGCGCCGGCTGCAGCGTCTGGTGCGGAGTTTCCTGCTCCCCTCCAGCTTGTGGCTTCAGTGCTTGATGGGGCTGCCTGTCGGTGGATCAGCTTCTGAAGCGCCGGATCGGAGCGGAGAGCCGCGGGAAGAGGTCCCGCGGCCACCACGCCTGCGTTCACCCCAAGACTAAGTTCTTTCCCAAGTCAGAAAGGGAGAGAGAGCGGAAAAACAAAAAGAGGAGAGTTCCCCCCTTCTCCTCCTTCCTCCGCGACATGTCCTCCAAGCCGGAACCCAAGGATGCCCACCAGCTGAACGGGACTGGTCCCACCGCCTCAGCCTGCTCTTCAGAGGGCCCGGGCCGAGAGCCCTTGGCGGGGACCTCGGAGTTCCTGGGACCCGATGGGGCGGAGGTCGAGGTGGTGGTGCCTGAGTCTCGGGCCAACGCCAAGGGCCTCCGGGAGGAGGACGCCCTGCTGGAGAACGGCAGCCAGAGCAACGAGAGTGACGACGTCAGCTCGGACCACGGCCCCGCCGCCCCCTCCCCGCTCAAGGAGACCTCCTTCTCCATCGGGCTGCAGGTGCTGTTCCCCTTCCTCCTGGCCGGCTTCGGGACGGTGGCCGCTGGCATGGTGCTGGACATCGTGCAGGTAGGGGCTGGGAGGGCGGCCCTGGACACTGAGCCTGGAGCCGTCTTTTCCTCCTGGGAGACTGTCTCTTGGAACTTTTCCTCCACCTCCCTGTCAGAAGCAGCTGCTGCTTCCTGGAACACTGTTTCCCTTTGGATCATGTCCTCGGTTTCTTCTTCCTCTAGTCCCTTTCTACAGAAGCCTTGAGGAAGTCGGGTAGCCCTGGGACAGGTGGTCAGGGCTGTATTGCTTAAACAGAAGCAGGGTTGATTCCCAAGCTCAGGCTTGGAAGAGGAGAGATGGAGCAGCTTGTTGCCTGCCATCCCTCCTGGTCACTCCTGGGCTCCTGGCCCAGCTCACTAGGAGACATTTAGATCGTGGGCCTTCTCTTTAGGCTTTCTTTCCCTTTACTTTGGGGGTTTCAAGGATACCTACAGTAGAAAGCTCAGTCTCAAGCCTTCCCTTCATCCCCCTGCTGGGCAGGAATTTGTCCAGCTGCCAAGAGGGTCTCAAATTAAGCGAGAAGGTTCTTAAAGGCATTTTGTGTTGCTTATCTTCGTGAAACCTTGGCAGGCTCTCCTTAGAGAAGGGGGTGGGCACATGCTGAGACATGATTTAGGGCGGTTGGTGTGATAAGACATAGAAGTGCTGATTATATGACAAATATGGGGACAAAATATAACCAAACCTGGGCAGAACTGTCTCTTCTTCTTGCTCCTTATCTGTCTTTCATGAACCTGTGGTGGGCAAAGAGAGCTCTTTGTGAGGCTCCTAGGTAGAGTTAAGGACTGGAATTGGCAGAACCAGGAAGCTAAGAGCCAAGGATATGCTATGTTAGAGTATTGTGGGTTAGGACTTACCCAGGACCTCCAGGTCCCCAAGATGATTTAAAGCATTATTTCCAGCTAAAGTTTCTGAGGCTTAGTAAGACACATAAAGCTTTCTGAAAGTGCTGGGTTTATCTAAGTTAATCATTAACATGTATCAGATTCCTACTGCATTCTGGGCTCTGTCCTAGGTACTCAGAGAAATAGGAACGCTGGAGGTGATTTGGCTTTTGCTCTTTAGGCCTCCCACTGCCACCAGTCCCAACCAGTGAGTCCTTGGCCAGGGAATCTCTCAGGAGGATGTGGATTTCAGCATCCCTCCCCTTTGCCGAGACAGCCCTACAAACGATGCATATGATAATATAGAGTCCTGCTGGCGAATCTTACCAGGCCCCTGACCCAGGAAGCAGGGTGGTTGGTTCTAGGAGGTTCTTTCAATGGTGTCTACCTGGACCACTTTGACTTGAGACCTTCGGGGGACCCTGCTCCTTTGATTGCTACTGAGGATGGTGTTTATATCATGCTTTCTGTCTCCCTTAACCTGTCTCTTTGGGGATCGTTCCTCATGGAGGTTGGGATGCCAGTCTGGAGCGGGGAGGGCAGGCTTTGGATTCCTCGCCCTGGTAGCTGCTCCCCCTCCTAGAGTAGTGAGTGGGGTAATGAGAGGAGGAGAAATTAGACCAGGGTAGCAGTTTCTCCACCTCTTCCATCCCTTTCCTGCAGCCTGGGTTCTCATTCTCAGAGGTTTCCAGTTCTGGTTTGATGCCTCCAAAGGGGTGTAGAACCAGGGTCTGCTGGTAACCTGGGAGGGGTTATTGTATTTTCTAGAAAGTAAGAACGGTAGTGGGCAGCATCTGTTGGACTCTTCTGTGGACCTGTGAGGTTCGAACCGTAACTGTCCCCATCGTGTAGATAGGGAACCAATGGCTCAAAGGGATTAGTAACTTGTCCTCGGTCATCGGACTCAGAACCTATGTCCTTAAGCCTCTATAGCCTTTACCGTGGCCATGGTTCCAAAGTTGGTTAAAGACTCTGGGAGGAGTCTGCTCTTTGTCTTTCCTCGAAAAACAGGGTAGACTGGAATCTGGAACAACTGGAGTTATATTCTAAATGAGCAAGAACAAATATTCTTAGACGGCCACTCCCTCCCCTTCTCTTACACACTCAAGAGAATTCTAGAGCTGGAAATGACTTCTGGCATCTTACCCCTTACCCTGAGACATGGAGAAACCCAGGTAGGTAATCTTTGGAGCCTGCCCAGGGTGCCAGGCCAGCATTTGCCCTTGGTGTGGCACTTTGGCTCACTGCAGAGCTAAGGGCCAGTTGGTATGGAGGACAGTGGCTGGTTTGTCTTTGTGCCCGCCCCCAGCCTTCTCCTGCAGCGTGTCTGGAGCAAGCCCTGTAGATGGCTGCAGTCGAGTCACAGCAGGGATGGCAGGAGCAGAGAAATCAGGGACCGCAGGGAGGTTTTTATTCCATATCTAAGGGGGTAAAAGAGGTGACTGGCATCTTGGGGTCAGGAGGAGCAGGACAGTTTCTAAGGATTCACATCTGCATTTCCCCCTCACAAGCTAAGCTGAACTGCAGTGGGATGGAGTCCTCTCAGTGGCCCTTGGGAGGAGCTGGCTGTAGGGTGTCCCCCGTGTCTCAGAGCAGCTGAGCACAAGGCCGTGCCAGTGCAGACATCTCCTTGGTCCGAGGCCCTCAATTTTCCCCACTGCTGCAGAAGCCCGAGTCTTTTCCCCAGGCCCGTTTCTGTCTCCTCTTATCTGCCCTCTCTCCACTCCTCTGTACAGCACAAAGGTGTACAGCCACCTTTGCAGTGAGATAAGGGACTGACTACTGGCCAAAAGGAAGAAAAGGTTAAGTAGACTGCAGTCTGCTGCAACCGCCCCACCGCCGAGGCTGAAGTTCCCGAAGCATTTGGGAAGGAAACCGGGGCTGAGCCCAGTGTAGGAAATGAAGGGGATTGGGTTGGGGAGCCTCCATCCTGCAGAGGCCCTGCCCAGCCTCCTGGTTTAGTCCTGGGCTGCCCCAGGGCACCTCACTGCCCTCTTCTGTAAGCCCTTGGAGGGATGGGGGTGGCAGGAGGTGGTGTGCCAGCCTTCCCTGGAATTCTGCTGCTGCTGCTGCTAAGTCACTTCAGTTGTGCCCGACTCTGTGCAACCCCACAGACGGCAGCCCACCAGGTTCCTCGATCCCTGGGATTCTCCAGGCAAGAATACTGGAGTGGGTTGTCATTTCCTTCTCCGTCACTGGAATTCTAAGCTGTGTTAAAACAGATGAGTCTCCCAGCTCTTTATCCTCACTATTCTTGTGCTGAAGATCCTGAGAAAAGGAGACAGCCCCTCCCCTAAACGCTCCTCCTCTGGCTTTTCTGTGTGTACAGAGGAGTCTGTAAAGGTCAAAGTGAATGGCAAGGATGGCTTTGGGGAAGCGGGGTGGAGCAGAAACTTTCCTCCCTGGCTGGCCTGCCCCAAGGCTGCCTGTATTCCTGAGCAGAGCACTCAGGTTTCAGGTATCCACCTCCCTTATCACACTTTGTCCAGCCTTCTGTCCCCAGGCGCTGCCCTGTCCTCCTTGGACACCTAAAGGATGCCTGCAGGTGGCAGGGAGAGCCATAGGTGCAGGCTGGGTTTACACTCATCTGAGCTGACTCAGTCCTCACCCTGAGAGTCAGCTCTAGCCCAGCTTCCCAGGTTCTCCTGCAGTTCTCGGAGCTGCTGGGGGTCTGAGTCGGCTTTGTGTCTTTGACTCCAGCCTTTCCAGCCTGTGACTTTCTTCCCTGCTCTTCTCCTCCTGGAGGGGAAGAAGGCTCAGGACAGAACACTCCAGGCACACTTGGTTCTCTCTTTGAGGCCAGAGGAGGTGTCAGATGGAAGAGAGAAGAGGAACAGACCAGGGTGAGACAACAGTAGGGTCGCTGAGGTGTGAAACCTTTGGTGATGAGTCAGGATTATTGGGGGGGGCGGGGCGGCAGGCTCATACCTCCTCCAATCAGGAACCAGTGAGCCCCATACTGCCCCCCCACACACACACACACCATCCACAGACAGAGAAGGAAGGGAAGAGGAGCCGCATTTCTGAGAAACAGTGAAATCTGTCCCTGTGTGCCATCCACATCTCCCGCCAAGGGCTTCCTGGAATGTGTCCTTTTCCATCCCCAGCAGAGCAGGAAGGCGTGGGTGAAGGCTTGGCTCGTGAGTCTGACTTCAGGGTCAGACACTTCCAGGCAGGGTGAACAGGACGGGCCTGAATTAGGCCAAAGCAGGAAGGAGACACACTGGGCCCCTGGCCCCTGTCTCTCTACCCACTACTCATCTCAGGGCCAGCCTGCTTCCCGGGCCCTCCCAGAGCCATGCACACACACACACATGCATGTCAGAGGCTCCCCTGAGAGGCTTTTGTGGGTGAAGAAGGCATGTGTGTAGCCACTGGCTACTCTGACCAAGTGCCAGCTCAGGGTGTTGCTGGGTGGGGGGTCAGGTGGTGTGAGGGTCCAGACTGTCCCCTGGCAGGCCCGGAAGACGGTGGCTGTTATCATGGGTGCCCATTCTACCTGCTTGTCTGTCCAAATCACTGCTAAAGCCCCATCCCTTCTAGGTCCTAGTGTAGTTGAAGGAGAAGGTATATGTGTGCTGAGGGGGTGCAAGGATTTGAGGATATTTAGAACCTCATATATATATTTATATGTATTAAGTATTAGTATATAATATAGTGGCAGCTAGAGGGGTTAGCCGAGCTTCATATATATATTTTTTCTTAATCATAAAGACGATATTCCTTACAAACAATCCAGAAAATATTTCTGGCATACACTTGGAGTATTTCTTTTCGGGCTTCTTCACCCTGCCAATACACACACATATTTTACATACGCCTACCTGCAGATCACAGCTTTTCACAGAACCGGAGGCTTGGAAACTGTGAGCGGTGGGTGTTATGCAGTGAAGAGGGGATATGAGGCTGGGCTCTGAGAGAAGCTTCCAAAACCTCCAGTCAGCCACTTTTATTGGGAGGGAGGGTGTCGCAGAAGGAATGCTTGCTCTCTGAGCTACGTGTCCAGTTGAGGTGAGGGAGAAGGGGGCAGAGCGGGGCACGGCCCTGCCTGCTGGGAGCTGGAGCCCCAGCGGTATGCACCAGCCTTGGCCAAGAGCAACAGTGCCTGAGCTCCCGCAGGGCACATGGGGCTCGTGGGGCTGCCTCCCCTCTAGGGGCCCCAGGGCTAAGAAAGGATGTGCCTCCCTCCCAGCTCTTCCTGTGGGTGTCTGAAAGCTCAGCAACTGTGGCTGGGGGTCAGGGGGTTTCTTTCCCATCCTTAGCATTCAAGAGAGCACCTTCCCTAAAAAGATTCCCATGCCTTCCACTGTGGGGGGCTAGGCCAGGAGCCCAGGGAAGGGTGCACTCTAGCCCTAATGAGAGGAGCCCTCCTCTGGGGTCCTGGTAGGGACCCCTACTGTCAACACACACACCCCCATACCCACAAAAAGAAGTCTGACAAGAAAAGAGAGGTCCTTGCCTTTATAGGACCCCGTGCTCCGCCTCCCCCGGCCTCAGCCCCCTCTGATTTCCATGCTCCTCTTTTTTGTTGTTGTTGTTAAATTGTGGTTAAAAAAAACAAACACATAACACAAAATTTATCATCTTAACCATTTTTAAAATGCAGTTCAGTGGTGTTAAGTATATTCACACTGTTGTAAAATAAGTCTCCAAAACATTTTCATCTTACAGAGCTAAAACTCCACACTCTACACCTAAACATCAACTTCCCTTCCCCCCTCCTCCCTGTCCGAGGTAACCAGCAAGCTACTTCTCTTTCTAGGAAGTTGAATGTTTTAGATACATCGTATGAATGGAATCATATAGTATTTGTCTTTTTACGACTGGCTTGTTTAACTCACTATAATGTCCTTAATGTTCATCTGTGTTGTTGTTACATATAACAGGATTTCTTTCCATTTTAGGGCTGAATAACTTTCCCTTGTGTATGTTAAGACTATCTTTTGTTTATTAATTTATCCATCAACGGACACTTGGGCTGCTTCTACCTCTTGGCTATTAGGAATAACATTGCTATGAATACGGAAGTGCAAATATCTCTTTGACACCCTGCTTTCAGTTATTTTAGGTATGTACCAGAAGTGAGATTGCTGGATCACATATTAGTTCTTGTCTTAATTTATTAAGTAACAGCCGTACTGTTTCCCATAGTGTTTGAGCCATGTTTCATTCCCACCGACAGTACTCAAGGCTTATAATTTCTCCACATCCTTGTCAACACTTGTTATTTTCTGTTTTTTAATAGTTGCCATCGTAACGAGTATAAGGTGATATCTCATTGTGGATTTGATTTGCAGCCTTGCTTATCATTAACTGTAGAGTGTCAGTCCTGGAATTGCCATCGGGGACCATCTGATCTGGCCCCTGAAGTGTACATTTTATAGTCAGGAGCTCAAGGCCTTGTAACTTGTCTAAGGAGCCCCTGCTGGCCTCTGTGGGACAGTGTTGGGGACAGAGCACGTGGCCCACCCTTGTGGTCTCACGTGGGAGACCAAAGGCTGTCGGTCCAGTGCCCTCGAGTTTTGCTTCCTGACCTTGATAGTCTGATCACCCTGCATATCTCTGTCTGGCTGCCTGAGCCCTCCCCTCTCCAAACCTGAAAGCTTTCCATTCTTTTTTTTTTTTTAATTTATTTTTTAATTGAAGGATACTTGCTTTACAGAATTTTGTTGTTTTCTGCCAAACATCAGCATTTCCATTCTTAGAAAAGGAAGCACAGAAAGGAACTCACGTTGCCCTTGGGGCCAGGAAGGGTAACAATCCCAGCATTTCTTGCAAGTATTCAGTTTCAGTTGCAATTAAAGTAGCTTTCAAATAGCCAGTCCTGGCTCCTGCATTTCTCCTTCCCAGGACTGAACATAGTGCTCTCTGAACCTCAGTAGTTCCCTCCTTTACAAAGCAGGGATAAGAATACCTCCTACCTCAACAAGTTTTTTATAGAGTAAAATGAAAACTGCACAGAGAGCCCTTAGCCTGGCACTTAGTGCAGACTTAAAAGACACTAGAGCCTGGTGGGCTGCCGTCTATGGGGTCGCACAGAGTCAGACATGACTGAAGTGACTTAGCGGCAGCAGCAGCTGGCAGAAGGGGTCGGAGAGCGAGCCTGATGGTCTCAGGGCTGGAATCCACGGCACCTGTGCTCTTCCCACACCAGCACCCCTCCGTTTCCTAACCGCGAGACTGGGGGAGCTTTCTGGGGTGATAGGGCCGAGGAGGAATGAAAAGCCTCTTGCAGATGAGCCTTCTGAGGTTTGGGGGCCACCGTCTTCATTCAGAGCCTCCTCTGAAGGAGAGCAGCTGTGGCTGAGGCCCAGAGCCCTTGGAGATAGAAGCCAAACAAACTCTCTAATCTCCTTAGCCCCGTGGAGCCCAGCGCTCAACAGCTGAGACAACACCACCCGGGGCTGAGGCCACAAAGAAACTAGACTGAAGGCGATTTGAAGGGTGATCGCGCTGGAGTTCGGGGTGTAAGCCAGCTCCAGGGTGACTCAGCTGCATGGGTCCCCACCATCTTCTGTCCTGGCTCCACAAAGTAGCCAAAGGAAGCAGACCCAGGCTGGGGTCTCCTGACTGGAGGAGACCCTCTGCACATCCCCGGTTCTGGGTGGCAGGAAGGGGGCTATGTTGTTTGGAGCATCGTGGACTTGGTTTGCTTCCAGGATTCCTGGAGGAAAGGCGTCTGACCAGCTCACTCCCTACTGATTCCACTTCCTTCCCAACCCCTGCTCCCAGACTATCCAGCTGTAACCAAGCAAGGGCCCATGTGCCCACAGCACAGAAAGCCAAACTCTGATTGCAGGTTTGCAGCAAAGTAAGGGCATAAGGCAATGGCACCCCACTCCAGTATTCTTGCCTGGAGAATCCCATGGATGGAGGAGCCTGGTAGGCTGCAGTCCATGGGGTCGTGAAGAGTCGGACACCACTGAGCGACTTCACTTTCACTTCTCACTTTCATGCATTGGAGAAGGAAATGGCAACCCACTCCAGTGTTCTTGCCTGGAGAATCCCAGGGACGGGGGAGCCTGGTGGGCTGCCATCTATGGGGGTCACACAGAGTCGGACAAGACTGAAGCGACGCAGCAGCAGCAGCAAGAGCTTACTGCAGGACACCAGGCAAGGCGAGGGAGACAAGCCTCAGAGGCTCTCCCACTTGGTCTTTGAGTGAGGGGATTTAAAGGAGAAGAACAAAAAAGCTATGGTAACTCATCTTGCCCAGGAGAAACAACCTGAGCTTGTAACAATGTTATCACTGATCTCAGCAATCTTAGTCATCTGACTCTGGCTGATTGCTGTTTAGTTAGCACCGGATTGAGATCAGAAGGGCCAAGAAAGGGATTGAATTCAGACAGGGACAAGAAAGGGAATAAAGTTTTGGATAGAAACATTAATCATAAACTCGGAGCAGAGTTTATTAATTAATCATAAACTCACTTTCAGGGGACTCAGTTTCACTTTCAACTTTGATGCCAGCCCTGTGGGGCCCTGAGAGTCCTGGGTTCTGTTTTCCCCTTGTAGCACTGGGAAGTATTCCAGAAGGTGACAGAGGTCTTCATCCTGGTGCCTGCACTGCTGGGCCTTAAGGGAAACCTGGAAATGACGCTGGCATCAAGGCTTTCCACCGCAGTGAGTGTCCTGGCTGGAGGGAGTGGGGCACACAGACTCAGGCACCACAGAGCCTGACCAAGAGGTCACTGCAGGCCTTTCTCAGCTGCTCAGGTCCGCAAGGTGGGTCAGGGCTGGAAACGCTCAGGGAGATCCCAGGCTGGTTGTCCTGCCCCTGGTCAGGGGCTCCCTGCTCAGAGTGGTTCCCAGGCTCGGTTTCTGGAGGTCCCAGCCATCCCTGGACTCTTGCCCCAACCCCTGCTTCGCAACCCGCCTCGTGACTGTTTGTGCAGCTTTGCCAGGCGAGCATCACGCTGGTCCCTTCACCTGCACAGCCGGGGGCCTCCTCTGATCTCCAGCCCCGCTCTGCAGCTGGGTCGGAGCAGAGCCAGGCCTTTCCAGGCCCCTCCCACCCCGCTCCCTCTCCCCCACAGCAGCTTGCTCTTCTGTAAGGGAATGGAGGAAGAGGGGCTGCTCGTCCTCCCACCTCCCACAACCTTAGATCAGCCGTCCATGTTCGGAGACTAAACCAGATTCAGGGCCACGGGGTGGGAGGTAGGAAGTGGTAAAACGCAGGAGGCCAGGGGAGCCAGGTGGCAGGGATGTCCCCGCATGGCCATGAGCCCAGAGAAGGGAGCAGAGAGAAGTGGCAGCCTGCCTAGCCCTTCCCATCTTCCTCTCCTGGCCTGCTCCCAGCCACCTCAGTCCTTCCCAAACACTCTTATGGCCTCTGTCCTGTACCAGCAGCTGACCTGTTCCCCTTGGATGGCCAGCTGGCTTCAGAGCCAGGGACTGATCAGGTCCTTATCACCCGTATGAGGATGAGCTTCCTGGATGAGCAGGGCAGAGCCCAGAATCGGCCTCTATCCTGAGAGGAGGGGAGAAGAGGGTGCTGCCTTACGAGCCCCCTGGCCACCCCCCAGCCAGAGGCATGAGCTCAAGGCGGTCTTGCACCTCCCCCTCTCATCCAGCCCCTCCACCCTGCTTCATCTTCCCTGCGGGTCACTCCCTGGTCCAGGGTCTCGGGGCATGTGCACCGTCTGCTGATCCAGGCATGATCCTAGCGAACAGCACTGCAGGCTTTCCCAGCCTGCCGCTCCAGACCCTGGTCCTCCCTTTCCCAGGCCAACATCGGGCACATGGACACACCCAAGGAGCTCTGGCGGATGATCACTGGGAACATGGCCCTCATTCAGGTAAGAGAGCGGGGACCAGGCCGGTGAGGCTCAGCCTCCTTCCTCCCTGGGCAGGAACGTGACAGGCCTAAGTCAGCACCCACTGGCTCCTGAGTGAGGCTCCAAGGTCCTGCTGAGCTGCCTTCTCCCTAAGGAACTCTAAGAGTTTTTCCCGATTTCCTAGGAAAATGGCCAAGATCAGGGAGATTCCCAGGATCTTCAGTGTCAGTTCTCTGCTTGCAGTGATGCAGGAGGCTTGTGTCCCCCCCGTCTCACATCAGGAGGAGACTTGGAGTGCTGAAGGCCCTTGACCACTTTTGTCCCATGTCCCCATGAGGCTGCACACTTTCCAAACCAGGAGTCCCAGGCCTGTGTCTGGGTGAAGTCTCGGGCTCTGTGGACCCTCCCCCAGGCCCCAGAGGAGCACTCCTTCAGCCAGTAACATGTCCTGGGCTCCTGCAGGGCACACTACCCCGTACTGGTGTCTGGTGTGAAACTAAATAAATAAAGACATCATTCCCGCCTGGGAGGACTGGACAGGCCAGCTCTGCCTGCCTTCTGGAGCTGCTGGGGGCGGGAGGAGGTCTGGTTGAGTGCTCTGTGACCTCAGCTGAGAAGCACTCTGCTCTCTGAGTCATGGCTCCCCTCCCCAGGTGCAGGCCACGGTGGTGGGCTTCCTGGCGTCCATCGCTGCTGTGGTCTTCGGCTGGATCCCTGACGGCCACTTCAGCATCCCGCACGCCTTCTTGCTCTGTGCCAGCAGCGTGGCCACAGCCTCCATTGCCTCCCTGGTCCTGGGTAAGGAGGGTGAGGGAGGGACAGAGGGGGAGGCAGGGCTGTCCCAGAGGTGTCTGAAACCAGGCCCCTCCCCTCTCCCTCTTGGTTGGTGGATGCCCCGTCATCTCGTCTTCCCCTGCCTGGCCCCTCTCCTTTCTCCCCAGGCATGATCATGATCGGAGTCATCATTGGCTCTCGCAAGATTGGCATCAACCCAGACAATGTGGCCACGCCCATTGCTGCCAGCCTGGGTGACCTCATCACCTTGGCACTGCTCTCGGGCATCAGCTGGGGACTCTACCTGGAGCAGGGTGAGGCTGAGGTCACTGAGGACGCCACCGTGGTGGATTCCTGGGTGGGACTGGGAGATGTGGTAGCGCTTTGGCACACATATAAGTATTTCTTCTCTGTTCCTAACCATTTGAATGGAACACAGCTTGTAATAATTCTCTGCCTCACAGAGATGAGGCTGAGTTCTTATCTCAGATTCATGCAGGCAGGGGGAGCAGGGGGTGAAAGTATCTCAGAAATATATTTGGTCCTATGGAGGGGGAGGGGAAAGGGCAAAGGAGAGGAACTAAGGCTGGAATCTGCTTGCACAATGAAAGAGAGGAGATGGAGGTTTTTCCAGGGATCAAAGCAAGAAACCTAGGATCTGGTCTCTGCCTCTAATAAGTTCAGTGTCTGAGGAGGGTTCACCTTGGTTTTCTCATTTACAGAATGGAAAGGGCTGGCCCCCGTGTACCTCTTGGGTTAACAGCGAGCATCAAATGAGTAGATACATTTGCTGGCATTTAGCGTGGTGTTACCGTTGGCCTGTTGGGATTTTGCAGGCTGAGCCGAGGGGAGGCTGGGAGCAGGGGAGCTCGCGCTCACCTGTGTCTCCTCTCCGCCTCTCAGGAATCTGGCAGTACATCTACCCACTGGTGTGCGCCTTCTTCGTGGCCCTGCTCCCCGTCTGGGTGATGCTGGCCCGACGGAGCCCGGCTACAAGGGAGGTGCTGTACTCGGGCTGGGAGCCCGTCATCATCGCCATGGCCATCAGCAGGTAGGCTCCAGCCCCCACCCGCCGCCCTCCCAGCCCTGGAAGCAGGAAGTGCGTCCCGGACCCTAGAAATGCCTTCAGTAGTGGCTCAGTCATGTGTGCTTCTATTGGAAGTGACGGAGCATGTGAAGGGGTTTCATTAGAAACCACATTGGCTTAGGGAGCTGACTACACACAGCTGGGCTAAGCGACATAAATGATCGGGCCCCAGCCTTCTCCGTCTCTCAGCTCTGCTTTTCTCTGTGCTGGCCTGCAGCTTCAGGTTTGCTTCCATAAACAGGCGGAGAGAGATTCTTTCTCTAAACTCTTCTGCAAAGTCCCATTATAGAATTTCACTGACTGTCCCTGAACCAGTCACTGTGGCCTCAGAGATGTGCTGCTGTGACTGCATGGGCCAGGGGCCGTGCCCTCATTGGACCACCCAGACCTCAGTGGCCGAGTCTGGGAGAGCTGGTTCCCCCGAGGAAAAGTCCAGCCTTCTTACCAGAGGAGAAATAAACACTGAGCAGGCAGGGCAGCCAGCAGCTCCTCACGCCGACTTGGGAGGTGGGTGAAGGAGGTGGCCGCCTGACCCAGCAGCACCGGCTTGCCCGGGGTGCTGTGCTAGGGTGAATGTCAGGAGCATCAGCTGATTTTGGCAAGGGGAGGCGAGGACTGGAGGACAAGGGACTCCTGGGAGCCACCTCACTGCCCACGTCCAGACAGACCTGCGGCCCCACCTCAGGGACCAGAAGCCTTCAGTGGTCTTTGTGTCTGTGCAGTGTGGGAGGCCTCATCTTGGACAAGACGGTTTCAGACCCCAACTTTGCAGGGATGGCTGTCTTCACACCTGTGATTAACGGTGAGGTCTCAGCATCAGCTGCCAGGGGGGAAAGGAGAGGGCTGGATCAGAGGGTCTGGGGGCTTTGTATCAGTCAGGGTTCTAGCAGGCAAGAGAGTCCAGCTCAGAGAGTTCAAGACTTGGACTGGTTCCTGGAACTGGCACTTGAGCATGGGGTGCTGGGTCCACCTAGCTTCAGAGAGGGACTGATCACAGCGGGGCTTGTCCCCTGAGCTGTGCGTGTGACCGCAGGTGCACACGCTGTCTGAGTAGAGAAGTCAGGCTCCCTGTGTCTACGCATCTGTCCCTGCCCACGCTCTTCACCCTCCAGGGCTACAGGGTACTGCTGTGTCTCCGTAACTGGGAGGATGGGAGGAGCCTTGAAGACACCCTGGAAAGGAGTCTTCCTGCTCAGTGTCTCTGTCTTCTCCTAGGGTCTGGTGGATGGCTCACGCCCTCCCCACTCCCCGAGCCCACCACGGCTTAGGATTCGCATATCTCCACAGGTGTTGGGGGCAATCTGGTGGCCGTGCAGGCCAGCCGCATCTCCACCTTCCTCCACATGAACGGGACGCCAGGGGAGAACTCGGAGCAAGCCCCCCGCCGATGCCCCAGCCCCTGTACCACTTTCTTCAGCCCTGGTAATGCCAGAGTTCCCGCCTACTCTCCTGGGTTCACATCATCACTTAAGAAACAGCTGGAGCCCGGTTATGCGGGTTCTCCTCGTCTGCTGGGCTGTGTGCACCAGCTGTCCTAGAAGGGGAGCCCAGGCAGAAAGGCTGGCCTTTCCTGGGGCACCCTGGGGGCTGGGCATCATGGGACGGATGCAGACACAGTCTGCCGTCTGATGCCCTGGAGTGCACCACGGCACCTCCTGGCTGTGAAAAGCCTCCGGGCGCCAGATCGCCCCCTTGTCGCCTCACACCCCCTCTCCGCTGGTCCTAGATGTGAATTCTCGCTCGGCCCGCGTGCTCTTCCTCCTCGTGGTCCCAGGACACCTGGTGTTCCTCTATACCATCAGCTGTATGCAGGGTGGGCATACCACCCCTCACCCTCATCTTCATCATCTTCTACATGACCGCTGCTCTGCTCCAGGTGCGGACAGGCAGGGGCGTGGGGAGGGGCCAGGGCTGCCCTGCAGGGGTGGGAAGGGAGGGCCAGGGACGGTGTGGCCAGTGAACGCTGGACGGGGGCTCAGGAGAGCAGACCGCAGTTCCAGCCCAGCCCGTACGAGGCTGTGTGGCTTTCAGTGAATTGTTTTACTTCTCTGAGCCTCAGTGGTGAGGGGAGTGAAGCAGAGGTGCTGGATTTCAGGCAGGTGCCACCCCCACTGGCCTGGCAACGGAGCTCCGTGTGACTTTGCTCACATGCTGGGCTTCCTTGGGAGCTTTCACTTGAGTAGAGGATTTCACAGCTTGAGAATGCATCAAAGCCACTGCGCTAGGCAATCTCTAGGATCCCATCCAGCCTTCCTACTCTGTAAGACTAGGATGTTTTCTCTCTTGCTGTTTACTACATTTTTTCAACTTTTTATTTTGAAATCATTGTGTTTTCATAAGAATTTGCCCCCTCCTCAAAATGTGCTGAGAGAGCCCCTGTACCCATCACCCAGCTCCCCACAGCTGGAACATCATGCATGATTATAGCACACCCCCAAACCCAGGAAGTCCGTGTTTGTATAATGCACAGAGCCACTCAGATTGCACCAGTTTTACGTGCAATCTCATGCGTGTGTGTGGTTCTATCAGCCATACGCTCATGAACCACCACCACAGTCAAGACACAGAACAGCTCCGTCACCACAAGGCTCTCTTGTGGAACCCCTTTATAGCCAATCTAATCCTTATTATTACATTTTTAATCTCTACATATTTGTTTTTTGAATAGGTTAGTTCAAAAACTTTGAAAGGGTCAATAGAGAAACCTCACTGAAACATCTTTCCTCCCCTCTTGGCATGCACCCAGTTCTCTTCCTCACGGGCGATCGGCGTCCTCTGTTCCTCTCTTTCTTTTTTTAATAGAGTTGACTTACACTATTGTGTTAGTTTCTGGTATACAACAAAGTGATTCATACATAGAGATATAAAGGACACATATATACATCCTTTTTCATATTCTTTTCCATTATAGTTTGTTTTAAGATACTGAGTATAGCTCCCTGTGCTATATAGTAGGACCTTCTGTTGATCTATATCTCTTATATATCCTTCAAGCTTATTCCATATTTAGGCAAGCAAACATACATATTTTTCTCATTTTACTCTTTTTTTTAACACACATATTATTGGGTGTCAAGACATCTTGGCCAGGTCTGGGCCAGCCACGTACAGTTCCCCACAGCCGTTACCCCAGTTGCCACATTCTATTGCGAGTTGGGGTGAAGCGCATGTTGCAGAGCAGGGGTGGGTGTGGGCGCCCAGGGTCTGTGGCTGGAGGGCGGCCCTCGGCCACCTTGGGAAGGGCGAGCCTGCCTCCATTCCCTGCTGTGAACACGCTGGGGGCCACGCTCACCTCCTCTCTTCTCCAGCTGGTGCAGAGCCAGGGTGGGACACCTGATCCCCTCGCTGCCTCCTCCCGGCATGTTCCCAGGGCCTGCTCAGGAGGCTGGAATGTGGAGACAGCTGCTGCCCGTCCCTTCCTGGGGCACGTCCCAAAGTCCTCTGGCCATGTTCTTTATTTGGGACCCTTCTGCAGCTGCTGGCAAGGGTGTGAAGTTATTGGGGGGGGGGGCAGGGTTCAAGGGGGCTGTCCCTCACTCAGGGTCAGGGCCACAAAAGTCCAAGGCCGCTATGTACAGGGCAAGGCAGAAGGTGAAGGATGCTGAAACTAACCTCTGCCTTCCTTGGAGAGAAGACTGGATGGAGAGCAACCAGTTTGCCTAAATTTAGATATCACATCTGGCTTTCGGATCCCCCAGTGGGCTCTGGTTCCAGGAACTAAGCCCCTTTGGGCAGAATTTGCATACCACAGTATTTACAAAGTACACTCAGGAGTAAAACCTCCTAAATGACTGTTTCAGAGCTTTACCATTAGAAACCATTTCATTCTTGCTCAGATGCAGTCATCTGGGGAGCCCAACTGCCAGGAATTGTGCAGAGTATAGAAAAGATGCAGGCCTGTGGACTTCCCATAGTATTCTAGGTCAAGTGCATCGCCAACTTAAAAGTGTATGTAAATCTTGTTAAAAGGCAGATTCTGATTTAGGAGATCCAGCATGAGGCCTAAGATTCTGCATTTTTCACAAGCTTCCAGCTGTCGATGTCCCTGGTCCTGGGCCCACTAGCAAGGTTCTAATCTAGATCATCATTAATTATCTGTAGTAATGGAAGAAAAGCAAGGGACAGACACATCACAGCAGCAGATCATCCAAAGTGTCTTTTGAATTGATATGCACTGTGTGCTTGGTATTCAGCTGACTTATTCCTAACTCTATTTTGCTAGGACTAATGTTAAAATAAACTTGCATTCTTTGAGCAGAATGGGAAGGGTCAGGAGGAAGGCAGCTTGGGATAATCAACTGTTACTCGGACAACTGTGCCGGCAGCAGCCTCTCACACTGTCCTTATTCCACTCTGCTCTGAGGACAAATCCCTCTCTGAAAAGCAAACTCCCACCCCCCAGCCGCCTGCTGGGCTCCTGCAGAGGCCAACATGGCAGGAATTGGAGTGACCTGAGAATAGGATGACCCAGAATTAGAGGCAAGAGGACTGAATTCCTGCAACAAGTAGGATGTTGATTAGTTGATTAGCAAGCCTCTTGTCGGGTAAATTTGGGAGCAGAATGTAACGTAGGCAGCTCTGGAGAACAAAGGCACCTTCCTTCCCGATGAACTCAAATTCCTTCTGTCATCTGTTTGAGGTGGTCACTGTGGGCTGGAGGAGCAGAGAGGGATTGCGAGGGCAAAGAGATGAGCTAACTTGCTTAAGGACTGGCTGCAGCTAGCCGAGCCTTGCGGTACAGTGAATGGGGCGATCGCGTGGCCTCTGGCTCCCCCTGGAGAGGGGTGGCTGTAGGCTGACCCTTCTGTCCTCCAGGTGCTGATCCTGCTGTACATCGCAGACTGGATGGTGCACTGGATGTGGGGCCGAGGCCTGGACCCAGACAACTTCTCCATCCCGTACTTGACAGCCCTGGGGGACCTTCTCGGCACCGGGCTCCTGGCACTCAGCTTCCACGTCCTCTGGCTCATTGGGGACCGAGACACAGATGTCGGGGACTAGCCCGGTCACTCAACCTTCTCTCCACCTCTCTGCACTTTCTGTTTGAAATTTTTTTTGGTGGGGGGGCGGTCTTCTTCCCCCGCCCCCATTCCACTCGACACTCCCATCTCTTTCTAGGACTTCACGTGGATACCGAATTCTCATTATTTTCAATGGGAATTTTTATACATTGAGCCAAGTTTGTAGAGTAAGAATTCAGACAGGACAGATGGACTGAGATGAACAGTACAAGTAGGTGTTTGGGCCAGTCACCAAGTACAACTGCATGGTGGGTGCCTCCAGGGGAGAGGCCTGGGGCAGAGGTCTCCATCTAGGATGTGGGGACACTTGGTTTAGCTTTAGCAAACTCCAGTTCTGGTTTAGGGGGTTTGTCTTTGTTTTCTCTTTTTCTTTTTGGTTGAACAGAGGGATAAATGTCGCTCTCCCTTCCCCCTACACCTACGTTTTCTAGAAGTGGACCAACTTCAAAGCCCTAAGCAAGAGACAACTGCTCCTAGCCCCAAGTAATGCTAGCCCTGTTCACTGCCCTGCTCTCCAAAAGGATGAGGTGAACTCCTTAAATCATATACCTGCTCCTTACCCAACTGCCTGATAAATACCACCAGCCCCTCCCTCTGATCTTTTTTCCAACTGAGTGCCTCATCCAACAAGAAATGAGCCATGACCTGGTCTCCCTGTCGACCCACGTCCACCCATAGGTTTGCCAAAATCAACATCCTCCCTGGACCCAAAGACCTGATTCTTCATCTAGCTTGCCGCATTGGCTTCCGAGACTAGGGACGGAGAATGGGTTTGTGGAGAAGCGCTGGGCAGTTGATGGGTGTTTTCCCTGCTGCTGCTTCTCCCGAGGACAGAATCACACGGCACCTGAGAATCTCCTGCTTCCTGAAATCACTCATTGTTTCATGCCATGGAGGTCAGTTTTCCTCTCTCTTGGCTTCTGCCCACATCCATCATGTATTCATTCACTCATTCAGCAAATACGCAGCTTCCCCAAGAGGCGTGATTCTGCAGGCACAGTCTGACATTCACTGAGCGCTGTTTATTGAGCGCCTACTATGCGTCAGGTCCTGTGCCGGGTACTGACTGCCCAGAGGAAACACAGTCCCGCCCTCGCCTCGTTCCCTGGGTGCAAAGGCTGTGTGCCCTTTTCAGTCTAGCAGAGAAAGCGTCCTCACTGTACTCCCCTCTTGGTCCAAGCAGGGTCTGCCTCTCGACACTGCTCCTGGCTCCCACCTGCGTGCAGCACTGGCCACGGCTCAGGCCCCATGGCTCAGCCACTACTGATTTCCCTACACTACCCTCTCTCACCCTTGCTTCCTTCCATCTCCTCACCAGTCACCCAAAAGAGGGCTCAGATCTAGAAGGCCAGACATCCGCCCACTGCTTCCAGTTTACCCAGCACAGGAGTGGGAGAGCGCTGGGGCCTCTGCATCCTCCCAGCACGTTTCTGTGAACAGGTCAGAATTCTGCAGCCCACACTCACGTGTGGACAGACCTGGGCATTCGGATGCAGGTTTCTCCAGCCTCTCTGTCCATAGCCTGCCCTTCAGCTCTCCCCCTCTGTCAGCTAAAGGGCCTGTCTCCTGAGGAAGGCCAGGCAGTGACCCTGCCTCTTACCACCACCCTGCCTCACCCCAAGAGACTTGCCCTGCACCTCCAGAAACACTTTCTCTCTCTGCATTTCCACTCAGGCCACCCGCCAGAGCCTAGACCCTTAGACTTGGAATTGTAGAGGTTACCCAGCTGGGGCTGCCCCCAGCAGAGTTCACTGACACCAGCCCGGCCTCATTCCTGCTTTTCTCGGGCCTTCTCCTATTTCGTCGTCCATCTCCAGACATGTTTGCACACAGACTCTTGTACAGGCATCAGAACCAACTCCTCCACCCCCAAGGCTGTTCCCCTGTGGTCTGCAGTTACCCCCGCCCCAGGCACTCACCCCTTTCTCCTCTCTGGAGTTCACCCAGGCTGCCCTGGAGGAGTCCGGTGTGCCCTCCTTTGCCGGAGAATCAGGAAGGTAGACGTGCCCCAAGCCCTGAGGATGAGCAGAGGGAGGTCTGCAGGGCGAGAGGGAAAGAAAACGAACTTCATGACTTTCACGGATGATCCGTTTCTTTTCCCCTGATTGCACAAACCACATGGACTTCTGGCTTGGCTGTGGGGAGCAACATTGGTTTACTCTTATATCCTTAAAAAGTTACAGAACTGTGTCCTAAGAGAATTATTTATAGTGACTATAACTGAATTGACAAATGTCAACTGATAAATTATATTTGGTAAAATAAAGAGGACGTTTATTTAGGTGGTTGGTGGCTCCTGTGTGTCTCATCCAAAAGCAGCTTCCCCTGCTGCCTTGGGCCTGCTCTGTGATCCCACCCCTCCTTGCACAGAAGTGGAAAGAGGCCAGAGAGTGACAAGAAATGAAATAGCTCTTAAATACAGAGATGTGTGATAGGAAACAGTCATTTCTTGAGAAGCAGCCAGTGCTGCTCTGGGGCGTCCTCCCTGCTCTCCACACACTGACTCGGCCTTGGTTGGGGTGTTGGCAAAGGGTGCACCTGGGGGTTAAGAGTCTTTCCCTGCAGAGGTTTATCCCCTGCTTGGGCCACAATGACAATAGCTGTATTCGTTGAGTACTCACACTTGCCTTCACCATGCTCACCACTGTAAGTGCTTAGAAATGTATAATTGACTGCAAAGGGTTTAGAATCTGTCCTGGATCCAGATCTTCTAATTGTATTTGTGTGATATCGGACAAGCCGTTTAGCCTCTCTGAGCTTCAGTTTCCTCATCTGTACAGATACCTAGGGTCGTTAGGAGACTTCATTAAGACAATTCACAGAAAGCAATAAACACTGTGCCTGGCACACACCAAACCCCAATGTAGAAGTCAATTTTAAAGTGAAAGGGAAGTGGGTCAATCTCTAGACAATGTCAATACACTGACCATAGGGGTGAATCAGGAGTGACTGGGGAGCAGGCAGATGGAAAAGTCTTGAGGGTCAGGGAAGTCTTAGAGGAAGCCAGGAAGAATAGGAGAGAGCAGCATGAGAGGAGAGACACCACATGGAGGAGAAATGGTGAGCTGAACAGGACAGTGAGCCTGGCACCTTTGGGAACTGCAAACAGTTCATACAACTGGAGTTCGCAGGGCAGAGAGTGATAACACAGCCTTCTGAGAGACACACGTGTCTGTGACAAAGCAGTTTCTCTGAGATGGGAGGTAGAGAAGGGCAGAGTCACAGTGCAGCCCCACCCAGGCCTGACTCTAATGTCTCTGCTGGGAACCACTGCCCACCCGGGACACGCCCCCCAAATATTCAAGACCATGTTACATAGCACATGTGCTGAGCAGTGCCTACTCAATGATCAGCCTTCTTTTTTCCAGCTTTATTGAGATATAATTGACAAATAAAATTGTGAGATAGTTAAAGTGTGTACTGTGATGATTTCATATATGTATATGTTGTGAAAGGATTTCCCCCCATTGAGTTAACACATCCATCACTTCACATTATTACCATTTTTTTTTTTTTTCCTGATGAAAACATTTAAGAAATCAGCCTTTTATAATGGACCTGGACTCTGGGACTAACTCTTCAAAGCAGTAATATTTAAAGTTAATGGAAAGAGTATAATTGCTTGCTAATTATTATTTAGATAATATTTCAATATGCAAAATTTTATATGATATAGTTTTAAATAATAGCCTCGCTTACAACTTCAATATTATCTCTAAAAGCTCTGCACAAAAGATTTTATCACCATTTTACAAGGGATAGCCTTTGACACAGAAGGGTTAAGTGCCCAAGGCTGTGGATCCACACCCAGCTTTCTCTTAGCCCACCACGCCTGGAGCCAGATGAAAGCACTGGCCAAGGTGTCCCCGCATAGACAACACAAGAGCGTTATACTGAAATAGTCAAAAATATAGTGCATGTTATCCCAGTCTTGCCCTTGAGACACCTTGTATTGCTGCAAAACAGTAACTGTCTACAAAAATAGACAATATCTTCCAGTGAGCATTTAAATACAAGCTTCCCAGGCGCCATCCTATCCCTGATGATATTTTTGCAACATAATTATAGGCAACACCACCAACCCTGAGATCAGTCAGCTGATGGTCTCCTGAAATCCAGCTGTCTCCAGCTAAAATTCAGTAACTGAATTCAGTAATGGTGTAGTGCTGTCTACTGTACTGTATTTTATTACGATTATCTAGATATAAAATCTTTTAATATGACTCCCAAGAAAGTGTCTGGCTTGGAAAAAAACAAAAAAAGCTTTTTAAAGAGCTAATAAGAAAACAAACTGAAGGGAATTCCCTGGTGGCCTAGTGGTTAGGATTCCAGGCTTTCACTACCATAGCCTGGGTCCAATGCCTGCTCAGCGAACTGAGATCATGCAAGCCATGTGGTGCAGTCAAATCAATAACAACAGAAAAATTGCAGGAAAGTGAGGACCAGTTAGCCAGCCAGAAAAAAAAAAACAGTTTTTAACATAATTTGTAAGACGTTATGGCTATATTCATGTTTAGTTAAGTGGGGTTGACTAATATTGTCTAGTTGTTTGTTGTTTTTTTAAGTTAAATGAAAATAGTCCCAAATAAGTAAGAAGTATGTCACATTCGGAGCACAGTAAAATTTCCTTATTTTGAACATATTGGAACAAATTTCTTATTTTGAACATTACAGAAATTATTTTCTCTTAGATTCTATCAAGGAAATGTTGAACATGTAGATAGAAATCATTGCTTTAAGGGAGCTCTAAGTTGTGACCTGCCTGGGATGCACACGTGATTATCTGTCCTTGACTCTGCGCTGTCACGTATGTGACTTTCAAGTACATTACCTAACTTGTTGACTACCTCACAAATTACTCTGAAATGAAGTATATGTTTTGGGTTTTAGAACTTAGAAATGTGTGGGGAAAGGGACTAAATCAAATATGGAATATTAATAGGATTTCAAGGCTAAAAATCGAACCAGCGTTCGATACAGGTTCAAGAAGGTGCAGTGGCGAGATGTCACCGTTGCCTGAGTTGTTCCTGGGGAGCCCCATGCCAAGCCTGGACGACAAGGACCTGGACCCAAGCCTGATCCTCTCCCTGGGGTCCCCCATGCTACAGAGCACAGACCATCACAGCACAGACACACCCAGCCTTCTACACACTGTCTCTTGCTTCACTTAACATCCAGATTAGCTTTTTCCTGTGTCAGGATCAAAGCTGATGGCCAGATTCCTCTGGGATACCCCAGGGCATCACTAGATTCTCCTACTCTCCCAGCCAGGCATGACTGCCAGCCTGCCTTCTCCAATCAAGGCGGATGCTTATTTTTTGAGGTCAATAAGTGAGAGTCCTCGTGTCCACTTTTGGAATGAGGTAACTTTTGGAAAACATGCTGAGGATGCTATATTCTTCTGAGAAGTCACCCTAGTTTCCTCTCGCAGCTTAGTTTTAAATATAATAGCAAAGCACAAGCTCTAGATGTAGACGTAGGTTTAAGTCCTAGCTTTCTCAGTTCCTTTGTCCCCAACTGTCCCATCTGTAGAATGGGAGGATAATGCCTTCTCTGTGGGGCTGTTCTGTGGGCACACAGAAGATTCAATAAGCAAACTTATTATGATGATATATAATGTTAATTGAAATGAGAAGAGAAATACTCAGGACATAGAGTGTGAGATGCTATGAAGGAACTAGTGAACTGAGAAGCTGATGGGCCCAGGCCCACCCTGGATTCTGCTTTTTGGTGGCATGGTTGCAGTTGAGGTTGGACAAAGCTGGGCCATGAGGAGGGCCAGCCAGCTTCACAGGTCTCCGTGGAGTAAGAAAACTGTGACTCTGACCTGGCTTCATCCCCAGAAGCCCAGAAACTCAATCCCATCCAGAAATCATCTTGGGGAGGCTAACCTATGCCCACAAGCTCACAGAGGCCTGGGCATGAGACCAGATGGTCGGTAGGCCCAACAGACATGTCCACCTGGCCTGCAGAATCACTGCCCGGAAGGAATTTACCCAGGAGAAAGGTGATCAGAAGGCACTTAGAGAGCTTGGAATCGCAACAGAGAAGTTTGTTTTATCACTTGAAAATACAGCAGCACCATGCCTTGCTGGTCGGCTGCCTGAGTCCTCACAGTCGGGACACCTGACTAGCGGGCAGGCGTTCCCTTCAGACTCTAGTGTCTGCCAGACAGAAGCCAGAGAGCTGTCAGCTCTTCTTTCAGTGTCTCCTTCGCTGCTGAGACAGACCAACTTCCCTTCAAATCCACACATTTCTCCTTTAGATTTGCTTATACTTCAATCAGACAATCTCCTGCCTCAGAACTTCTCATGACATGTTGATTTTAGAGTTTACCTCTGGGAGGCCTAGGAAGAACACGTATTTCCTAGCTCTTTGTGGAGGAATAGGGGGTTGTCGGTGGGTAACTAAGAATGGTCTATGAGTACAGTAATCTCTGCCTTGCTCACCTCTTACAGAGTTGAAAAGACATAGAAAATTAAAATCATCTGTGTGAAGAGAATGCCTTTGTTAGAGAGATGTGACTTTCTCCATGAAACGCTGACACATATTGTGTTCTCTTTTTTATTTTATTTACTTATTTTGGGCTGTGCTAGATCTTCACTGGGGCTTCCCAGGTGTCTTGGTGGTAAAGAATCTGCCTGCCAAGTAGGAGATGCAGGTTCGATACTCACATCAGGAAGATCCCCTGGAGAAGGAAATGGCACTCAAGTGTTCTTGCCTGAGAAATCCCATGGATAGAGGATCTTGGTGGGCTACAGTCCATGGGTCAAAAAGAGTCAGACATGACTTAGCAACTAAACAACATCAACAGGTCTTCTAGATGCACAGGCTTTTCTCTAGTTGTGTCAAGCGGAAGCTACTCTCTAGTTGTGATGGGCAAGCTTCTCAGTTCAGTGGCTTCTGTTGCTGCAGACCATGGGCTCTAGGAAGCATGGGCTCAGTAGCCGCACCTCCAGGACTTTAGAGTACAGGCTCAACAGCTGTGGCTCATAGGCTTAGTTTTTCCACGGCATGCAGTATCTGCCCAGATAAGGGATCAAACCTGTGTCTCTTGCATTGGCAGGAGATTCATTCCCATTGAGCCACCAGGGAAGCCCACATTCAGTTCTCTAAACCACACATTCTCCTCTACCTTTTTTCCTGTCTTCTTTCCCTGGTCTTTATTTGGAATGAATGGGAGGGTATCCATGGAAGAAGGCAAATGTAGTAGCAAAAGCTGTAAAAGCTGGGATTTGATGTTTCCTCCAGATACTCCCCGGGAAGGCAATGGCACCCCACCCCAGTACTCTTGCCTGGAAAATCCCATGGATGGAGGAGCGTGGTGAGCTCCAGTCCATGGGGTCGCTGAGGGTCGGACACGACTGAGCGACTTCACTTTCACTTTTCACTTTCATGCATTGGAGAAGGAAATGGCAACCCACTCCAGTATTCTTGCTTGGAGAATCCCAGGGACAGCCGTCTATGGGATCGCACAGAGTCGGACACGACTGAAGTGACTTAGTAGTAGTAGCCAGATACTCCCAACTCAAAGCTAGCTGCACACTCAGGCACAAGCCTGCAGAGAAGTGATTGACAGCCTGGCCTGTGAGCCTGCCAGCCTCTCTCTAGAGGGTTTCCTAGGGCACCTCGCTGCAGATCCTTCCGGCTGAGTGCTTAGCTGGGTCACAGGCATCTCACCAAGCTACTTCCTGTGCCCAAAGCAACCACCAAAAAGTTATAATTACTAAAGTGAATCTGGAGTTTGGGTCTGAGGGACAGTTGGAGGCCTTTTCTTGCTCCATCCACCTCATCCATGCTCCTGGGCTGTATCACTTTCGTCTCCATTTCATGTTACAAAGCATTTTTTCACTCTCTCCCTAGCACAAGAGTGAAGCTATGGAGATTATATAAAGTCTCTCTCTCTCTCTTTTTTTTTTTCTTTTGTCTGCACCTCGCAACTTGCAGGATCTTTGTTCCCCAACCCGGGGTTGAACCCTAGCCACGGCAATGAAAGCCCCAAGTTCTAACCACTGGACTGCCAGGAAATTCCCTAAACTCTGTCTTCTGTTTGAAGTCAAAGCCCCAAGTTGTTCGACAATTTCCTGGCGCTGCGTTACTTCTTTAATAAATATCAATGTTTATTGAATTCACACAGTAGACGTCACCAACCTGAAATGAATGGTGCAATAAGCTGTACACTATGCCCTTCATGTAGGGCTCTTGCCAAAAATGCTTTTCCAGATCTATTCTTGAGAAAATAATCAGATAGTGTAGAATGTAGGTCAATAACCCAGACTCTCTACAATAAAACTCTTTTAAAATGGGAATTTGTTGTATGGCTCAGGAAACTCAAACAGGGCTCTGTACCAACCTAGAGAGGGGTGGGGTGGGGAGGGAGATGGGGGGAGGTTCAAAAGGCAGGGAATATATGTGTACCTATGGCTGATTCGTGTTGAGGTTTAACAGAAAACAACAAAATTCTACAAAGCAGTTATCCTTCAATAAAAAAATAAATTTTAAAAAAGGAAAAAAATAAAGGCAAAGCTATTTTAAAAAAAAAGGAACAAAGAAACTCAGTGTTACGAAAAGAAAAAAAAAAAGACAGGGAATTGTAGATTGAAGCTATTCAACAGAACTGTCAGTGATAAGAAAAACACTCCATGTCTGAGCTGTTCAATATAGTAGCCACTATCCCATGTGAACACTTGAAATGTGGCCAGTGTGACTGGTGACCTGAATTTTAAATTTATTTAATTTTAATTGAATATAAATAATCACACATGGATACTGGTTCCTGTATTGAACACAGCAATGAAAGGGAAAGTGTTAGTTGCTAAGACATGTCCAACTCTGTGACCGCATGGACTGTAGCCCGCCAGGCCCCTCTGTCTATAGGATTTTCCAGGCCAGAATACTGGAGTGGGTTGCCATTTCCTTCTCCAAGGAATCTTATCAACCCAGGAATTGAACCTGGTTCTTCCCACTGCAGGCAGATTCTTTACTGTCTGAGCCATCAGAGAAGCCCCTAGGATACAGCATAGTTCTGCTGCTGCTGCTGCTAAGTCGCTTCAGTCGTGTCCGACTCTGTGTGACCCCATAGATGGAAGCTCACCAGGCTCCCCCGTCCCTGGGATTCTCCAGGCAAGAACACTGGAGTGGGTTGCCATTTCCTTCTCCAATGCATGAAAGTGAAAAGTGAAAGTGAAGTCACTCAGTCGTGTCTGACTCTTAGCGACCCCATGGACTGCAGCCTACCAGGCTCCTCCATCCGTGGGATTTTCCAGGCAAAAGTACTGGGGTGGGGTGCCATTGCCTTCCCCGACAGCATAGTTCTACATTAAAACAAAGCATATCCTTTGAAATTTTTTTTCTCATTTCCCTTACTCTGATCCAGAGTACAATAAAAATTCATACATTGCATTTTGGTTGTTTTATTTCTTTAGTCTTTTTTTTGTTTTGTTTTAATGTAGAACTATGTAGAACAGCAAAACAAAAAAAAAGACTAAAGAAATAAAACAACCAAAATGCAATGTATGAATTTTTATTGTACTCTGGATCAGAGTAAGGGAAATGAGAAAACAAAAATATTTCAAAGGATATGCTATGCTATGCTAAGTCACTTCAGTCGTGTCCGACTCTGTGTGACCCCATAGACGGCAGGCACCAGGCTCCCCCGTCCCTGGGATTCTCCAGGCAAGAACATTGGAGTGGGTTGCTATTTCCTTCTCCAATGCGTGAAAGTGAAAAGTGAAAGCGAAGTCGCTCAGTTGTGTTCGACTCTTAGTGATCCCATGGACTGCAGCCTTCCAGGCTCCTCCATCCATGGGATTTTCCAGGCAAGAGTACTGGAGTGGGGTTCCATTGCCTTCTCCATTCAAAGGATATAGATAAATGTAAATTGTTTATGATATCACTCAGCTAAGTTTTTGTTAGGTATGACAATGGTATTGTTACCAAGTCCAAGCTCCTACTGCTCACCCCACAACAAGCCAATAAATGGAGAGCTGATTTTGGGGGCGAGGAATCATGACTTTATTTTGAAAGTCAGCTGATCAAGAAGATGGTGGACTAATGTTCCAGAGAACCATTTTACCTAGTAAAAATCAAGGCTACTTTTATACCAAAGATGGAGTGACTGTGGTGAGTTGTTGCAAACATTCTGGTGTTAGAATCCTTTTTTCTTGTAGCTGTCCACATAGGTCAAGTCATGATGCTCCTATAAACTTCTAACAAGACAAAAGTTATTCTCTGTTCTACAATGTTTTATTTCTGTACAAATGGAAGAGTATTATACCTTTAAAGGTCAGAGCTTTGAGAATGAGTTATCCTGTATATTTCAGGAGACAGGCAACATTCTTAACTTGTAACAAAATCAATACAATTCAAAGGTTAAGGTAAAAGAAACAGATCCAATATGGAGTCACATTTATCCTTCTCTATTACAACATTTTGGTTTTATAAGAGAATTTAATTATTAGATCCTGTGTACTGAAGTGTGTAGGATGAACTGTGTGCTACTTAGTTTCAAATGATTTGATACATACATATACACAAAAAGACAAAGCAGATGGGGCAAAATGTCAGTAATCGAAAATTCAGTTTTAGGACATATTGACATACATTTACTCTTTAACACTTCTATGGGCTTGAAAATTTTTTAAATAAAAAGTGGGAAGTACAAAGGAAAGAGGCAAGCACCCACTGGAACTGTGAGAGTATCAGAGCAAGGCTCACCACTTTCCCCAGCTTCCAAAAAGCTGTGTTCCAAACATGTACATGCAAATTCATGTTTGGCACTCTGAATATATTTTCTCTCTCTCTTATTTATAACTGTCTCTCTAGGACACTTCAACTACTATTAAAGAAATACAACACCCCTATGCCCACCAAAAGAATTGTCTCTCCTTTGATAGAAACTCTGTAAGCTGGGGAGACACCAGGAACTTGCTAATCTTCCCTCTTAAATCTTCATTCTTCATACTTCAGATCTGGCAAACTTAAAGTAGTTCCTCTTACAGACAACCAGGGTCAAAGCCAAAATTTTGTATTTGAAACTCTTGTTTACTTTGTAATGTACTGTTTGCATATATGTTAAATAATTGTATATTGGTCAGTTAAGAGACCATAGGTCAAATCAATTGTAAATGCTCCAGGTGATGAATAAGGGCTACAATAATAAGGGAAATATTCCTAAATGGGTTGATACTTAAGTCAGGCCTTAAAGCAGCATTTCTCAAAGTGGATCTGATCTAGGCATCACCTTAGTATTTGACAAAAAGGCAGATTTCCCTGGGTCCTACCCCAGGCCTGCAAACTCAGAATGTTCATATTTAACAAGCACCCCCCCAGCGATTTTAATGTACACTGAAGTTTGAGAACTTAAAGTGTGGTAAGACCTAGGGAGATGAAAAGAAGCCTGAGGGGTATCCTGATAGGTGATGACTTCCCTGGTGGTACAGTGGATAGTAATCTGCCTGCCGAGACAGGGGCACAGGTTCAATCCCTGGTCTGGGAAGATTCCGCATGCCGCGGAGCTCTAGAGCCTGGGAGCAGCAAGGACTGAGCCCGTGTGCCGCAACGACTGAAGGCCGGGCGCGCTAGAGCCCCTGCTCCGCAAAGAGAGAAGCCATTGCAACGAGAAGCCTGCACATCGCCAACTAGAGAGTAGCCCCTGCCCGCCCCAACAAGAGAAAAGCCCACACATAACAGTGAAGACCCAGCGTGGTCAAAACTAATTAATTCCAAAAAAATCTGTCCTGGGAGGGGGTGCTAGAGCTTAATAACTGTGCTCAGGATTGTAGAATTGGCTATATCCTATCAAATCCTCCCCTGCCTTACAAAAGAAAGAAAGAAAGAAAGAAATTGGGATTTAAAGAGTACAAGGAGCATCACTTTTCGGAGGGAGACAATTCCCATTTGAGATCAGGCGAGACAGAGTTGTTAGGTAGGGTGGGACCAGTGTACAGAAAGCTTCTGACACCAGTCAGGGAAGTTGGCCTGTTTTTCAAGAGTTGGTAAATAATGGAGGAACAAATCACAACAAAATGTGGAAAATTTTTCAAGAGATGGGAATACCAGACCACCTCACCTGCCTCCTGAGAAATCTGTATGCAGGTCAAGAAGCAACAATTAGAACCGGACATGGAACAATGGACTGGTTCCAAATTGAGAAAGGAGTACATCAAGACTGTATACTGTCATCCTGCTTATTTAACTTCTATGCAGAGTACATCATGCAAAATACTGGGCTGGAAGAAGCACAAACTGCAGTCAAGATTTCTGGGGAAAATATCAATAACCTCAGATATGCAGATGACACCACCCTTACGGCAGAAAGTGTAGAAGAACTAAAAAGCCTCTTGATGAAAGTGAAAGAGGAGAGTGAAAAAGTTGGCTTAAAACTCAATATTCAAAAAACGAAGATCATGGCACCCAGTCCCATCATGGTAAATAGATGGAGAAACAATGGAAACAGTGACAGACTTTATTTTCTTGGGCTCCAAAATCACTGCAGATGCCAGGAAATTAAAAGCTCCTTGGAAGAAAAGCTATGACCAACCTAGAAAGCATATTAAAAAGCAGAGACACTACTTTGCCAACAAAGGTCCATCTAGTCAAAGCTATGGTTTTTTCAGTAGTCATGTATGGATGTGAGAGTTGGACCATAAAGAAAGCTGAGCGCCAACAAATTGATGCTTTTGAACTGTGGTGTTGGAGAAGATTCTTGAGAGTCCCGTGGACTGCAAGAAGATTAAACCAGTCAATCCTAAAGGAAATCAACCCTGAATATTCACTGAAAAGACTGATGCTGAAGCTGAAGTTCCAATACTTTGGCCACCTGATGCAAAGAACTGACTCACGGGAAAAGACCCTGACTGAGGGCAGGAGAAGGGGACGACAGAGGATGAGATGGTTGGATGGCATCACTGACTCAATGGACATGAGTTTGAGCAAGCTCTGGGAGTTGGTGCTAGTCAGGGATGCCTGGCATGCTGCAGTCCATGGGGTCACAAAGAATCAGACACAACTGAGCGACTGAACTGAATAAGGTTTTAGAAAAATCAACCTGGCTGGCTAGATAGGATGCATGGAAGATTTTTAAAACTAAAATCAGAGAGACCAATAAACAGGTCTTTGAAGATGATCCAGGAGTGAGTAATGAAAGCAGCACTGGATACAAAGTGTAAAGGATGAGTGGAAGAAATGTCTTTGAAGGAAGGATCAACAGGATGTGGTGACTGAGTTTTGAAAATGGAGGGGCTACACTGTCATGTGTAAAATAGGTAGCTAGTGGGAAGCCGCTATATAACACAGGGAGCCCAGCCTGCTGCAGGGACAAACTAGAGAAGGGGGATGGGGTGGGGATGGGGGCTCAAGAGGGAGGGAATATAATATATAATTACGGCTAATTAGAGTTGTTGTATGGCAGGAATCAACACAACATTGTAAGGCAATTACTCTCCAATTGAAAATAAATTTTAAAAATCTTAAAAGAGAGGGGCTGCAGAGGAATGTGTGTAAGAGGAAATATAAATAATGCTCAAGGTCCATATATACTCTACTGTACATAAAATAGGTAGTTAATAAGAGCTTACTGTATAGCACAGGAAACTCTCCTCAATACTCTGCAATGGTTTATATGGGAAAAGAATCTAAAGAAGAGTGGATATATGTGGGTATATAACTGATTCACTCTGCTGTATACCTAAAAGTAACACAACACTGTAAATCAACTTTACTTCAATAAAAATGTAAAAACGAAAAGCAAAAATGTACGGAAATTCTACTAACAAAAACAAAAACTTAACAACAAATTTTTAAAATTGGCTAAGGAGTTGAATAGATTTTTCTCCAAAGAAGACATACAGATGGCAAAAAATATATATATGAAAAAGTAATCAATAACTCTAATCATTAGGGAAATACAAATCAAAACCACAGTGAAGTATCACTTTGCATTTGTCAGGATGGCTATTTTTAAAAAAAAAAAAAGAGAGAGAAACGACAGGTGTTAGTGAGGATGTGGAGAAACTGAAACCCTTGAACACTGTTGGTAGGAATGTAAATGCTGCAGCCATTATGGAAAACAGCATGGAGTTTCCTCAAAAAATTAAAAATAGAACTATCATATGATCCAATGATCCCACTTCTGGAAATTTATCCAAGAGAATTGAAATCAGGATCTCAAAGAGATGTTAGTACTCCTATGTTCATCGCAGCAGCATTTACAATAACCAAGATAAGGAAACAACTTATATGTCCATCAAAATATGAATTTTTAAAAATTGTGTATGCAATGGTGAAAAGCCAAAATCATTTCCTCTAAGATCAGGAACAAGACAAGGGTGCCTACTCTCACCACTATTATTCAACATAGTCTTAGAAGTCCTAGCATGGCAGTTAGAGAAGAAAAAGAGATAATAGGAATCCAAATTGGCAAAGAAGTAAAATTGTCACTGTTTGCAAATGACGTGATACTAAACATAGAAAATCCTAAAGATGCCACCAGAAAACTACTGGAGCTAATCAATGAATTTAGTAAAATCACAGGATACAAAGTCAATACGCAAAAATCTCTTGCATTCTTATACACTAACAATGAAAGATCAGAAAGAGAAATTAAGGAAACTATCCCATTCACCACTTCAACAAAAAGAATAAAATACCTAGGAATAAACCTAGGTTAAAAACATAGGAGGTAAAAGACCTGTATGAATAAAACTATGACACTGATGAAAGAAATCAATGATGGCACCAACAGATGGAGAGATATACCACACTCTTGGCTTGGAAGAATCAATATTGTGAAAATGATTATCCAAAGCAAACTACAGATGCAATGCAATCCCTATTAAATTACCAACAGCATTTTTCACAGAACTAGAACAAAACATTTTACAATTTGTATGGAAGCACAAAAGACCCCAGATAACAAAAGCAAACTTAAGGAAAAAAAAAAAAAAACAAAGCTGGAGAAAGCAGGCTCCCTGATTTAAGGCTATTCTACAGGCGACAGTCATCAAGACAGTACGGTAGTGGCATAGAAACAGAAGTATAAATCAGTGGAGCAGAACAGAAACCCAGAGATACACACACCCACTTATGGTCACCTAATGTATGACAAAGGAGGCCAGAATACACAGTGGAGTAAAGACAGCCTCAAGGAATGAAATTAGAAGACCCCTTAATACCAAACACAAATATAAACTCAGAATGGACTAAAGATCTAAACGTAAGGCCAGACTATAAAACTCTTACAGGAAAACACAGAACACTGTTTGATATAAATTACAGCAAGATCTTTTTTTGACACATCTCCTAGAGCAATGAGAACAAAAACAAAAATAAACAAACAGGACCTAATTGAACTTAAAAAGCTTTTGCACAGCAAAGGAAACCATAAACAAGATGAAAAGACAGCCCTCAGAATGGAATAAAATGTTTGCAAATGAAGTAACTGACAAAGGATCAGACTCCAAAATATACAAGCAGCTCACGCAGCTCAATAGCAAAACAAACAGTCCAATCAGAAAATGGCCATTTCTCCAAAGAAAACAGAAAGATGGCCAACAAGCACATGAAAAAATGATCAATATCACTAATGATTAGAGAAATGCAAATGAAAACTACAATGAGATATCGCTTCATACTGGTCAGAATGGCAATCACCACAAAATCTACAAACAATAAATACTGGAAAGGGTGTGGAGAAAAAGCAACCCTCTTGCACTGTTGGTGGGAATGTAAACTGATACAGCCACTCTGGAGGACAGTTTGGAGATTCCTTAAAAAACTGAAAATAGGACTACCACATGACCCAGCAATCCCACTACGGGGCATATACTCAGAGAAAACCATAGTTCAAAAAGACATGCACCCCAATGTTCACTGTAGCACTATTTACAATAGCCAAGTCATGGAAGCAATCTAAATGTTCATCAACAAAAAATGGATAAAGATGTAATCATATATATATATGTGTGTGTGTGTGTGTGTCAGTTCAGTTCAGTCGCTCAGTCGTGTCTGACTCTTTGTGACCTCATGGACTACAGCACGCCAGGCTTCCCTGTCCATCACCAACTCCCAGAGCTTGCTCAAACTCATGTCCATCGAGTCAGTGATGCCATCGAACCATATCATCCTCTGTCATGCCCTTCTCCTCCTGCCCTCAATCTTTCCCAGCATCAGTGTCTTTTCCAATGAGTCAGCTCTTCGGGTGGCCAAAGTATTGGAGTTTCGGCTTCAGCATCAGTCCTTCCAATAAATATTCAAGACTGATTTCCTTTAGGATGGACTGGTTGGATCTCCTTGCAGTCCAAGGGACTCTCAAGAGTCTTCTCCAACACCACAGTTCCAAAGCATCAATTCACTGGCACTCAGCTTTCTTTATAGTCCAACTCTAACATCCATACGTGACTACTGGAAAAACCATAGCTTTGACTAGATGGACCTTTGTTGGGAAAGTAACGCAGAGCACATCGTGTAAAATCGTCTCTGCTTTTTAATATGCTATCTAGGTTGGTCATAGCTTTTTTTCCCAAGGAGCAAGCATCTTTTAATTTCATGGCTGCAGTCACCATCTGCAGTGATTTTGGAACCCAAGAAAATAAAGTCTGTCACTATTTCCACTGTTTCCCCAACTATTTGCCATGAAGTGATAGGGCCAGATGCCATGATCTTAGTTTTTTGAATGCTGACTTTTAAGCCAAATTTTCACTCCCTTCTTTCACTTTCATCAAGAGGCTCTTTAGTTCTTTTCCACTTTCTGCCATAATGGTGGTGACATCTGTATATCTGAGGTTATTGATATTTCTCCCAGCAATCTTGATTCCAGCCTATGCTTCATCCAGCCCAACATTTTGCACGATGTGCTCTGCATAGAAGTTAAATAAACAGGGTGACAATATACAGCCTTGATGTACTCCTTTACCAATTTGGAACCAGTCTGTTGTTCCATGTCCAGTCCTAACTGTTGCTTCTTGACCTGCATACAGATTTCTCAGGAGGCAGGTGAGGTGCTCTGATATTCCCCTCTCTTGAAGAATTTTCCACAGTTTGTTGTGATCCACACAGTCAAAGGCTTTGGCATAGTCAATAAAGCAGAAGTAGCTGTTTTTCGGGAACTCTTTTGCTTTTTCAAAGATCCAACAGATGGTGGCAATTTGATCTCTGGTTCCTCTGCCTTTTCTAAATCCAGCTTGAACATCTGGAAGTTCACAGTTCACGTACTGTTGAAGCCTGGCTTGAAAAATTTTGAGCATTACTTTTCTAGTGTGTGAGATGACTGCATTTGTGCAGTAGTTTGAACATTTTTTGGCATTGCCAAAGAATAGATATGTGCATATGTGTGTGTGTGTACATACACACACAATGGAATATTCAGATCAGATCAGATCAGTCGCTCAGTTGTGTCTGACTCTTTGTGACCCCATGAATCGCAGCACGCCAGGCCTCCCTGTCCATCACCAACTCCCGGAGGTCATCCAGACTCACATCCATCGAGTCAGTGATGCCATCAAGCCATCTCATCCTCTGTCGTCCCCTTCTCCTCTTGCCTTCAATCCCTCCCAGCGTCAGAGTCTTCTCCAATGAGTCAACTCTTCGCATCAGGTGGCCAAAGTACTGGAGTTTCATTCAGCTTTAGCATCATTCCTTCCAAAGAAATCCCAGGGCTGATCTCCTTCAGAATGGACTGGTTGGATCTCCTTGCAGTCCAAGGGACTCTCAAGAGTCTTCTCCAACACCACAGTTCAAAAGCATCAATTCTTCAGCGCTTAGCCTTCTTCACAGTCCAACTCTCACATCCATACACGACCACAGGAAAAACCATAGCCTTGACTAGATGGACTTTTGTTAGCAAAGTAATGTCTCTGCTTTTGAATATGCTATCTAGGTTGGTCATAATTTTCCTTCCAAGGAGTAAGCGTCTTTTAATTTCATGGCTGCAGTCACCATCTGCAGTGATTTTGGAGCCCAGAAAAATAAAGTCTGACACTGTTTCCCCATCTATTTCCCATGTAGTGATGGGACCAGATGCCATGATCTTCGTTTTCTGAATGTTGAGCTTTAAGTCAACTTTTTCACTCTCCACTTTCACCTTCATCAAGAGGCTTTTGAGTTCCTCTTCACTTTCTGCCATAAGGGTGGTGTCATCTGCATATCTGAGGTGATTGATATTTCTCCCAGCAATCTTGATTCCAACTTGTGTTTCTTCCAGTCCAGCATTTCTCATGATGTACTCTGCATATAAGTTAAATAAACAGGATGACAATATACAGCCTTGATGTACCAGCCATAAAAAGGAATGAAACTGAGTCACTTTTAGAGATGTGCATGGACTTATTTTAGACTGTTATACAGAGTGAAGTAAGTCAGACAGAGGAAAACAAATTGGAGAAAACTCTTGAGAGTCCCTCAGACTGCAGGGAGATCCAACCAGTCCATCCTAAAGCAGAACAGTCCTGGGTGTTCATCAAAAGGACTAATGTTGAAGCTGAAGCTCCAATCTTTGGCCATCTGATGCTAAGAGCTGACTCATTTGAAAAGACCCTGATGCTGGGAAAGATTGAGGGCAGGAGGAGAAGGGGACAACAGAGGATGAGATGGATGGATGGCATCACCGACTGGATGGACATGGGTTTGGGTGGACTCCAAGAGTTGGTGATGGACAGGGAGGCGTGGCATGCTGCAGTTCATGGGGTCGCAAAGAGTCGAACACAACTGAGCAATTGAACTGAACACATATATGGAATCTGAAAAAATTGGTACAGATGATCTTATTTATTAAGCAGTAATAAGAGACACAGATGTAGAGAACAAATCCATGGATACCAAGGAGGGAAGGAGAGATGGATGAACTGGGAGATTGGGATTGACAGATATACACTACTGATACTATGTATAAAAGAGATAACTAGTGAGAACCTTCTGTACTGCACAGGGAGTTTTACTGAACATTCTATAGTGACCTACATGTGCAAGAAATACAAAAAAGAGGAGATACATGTATATGCATAATGGATTTATTTGCTGCACAATAGAGATCTACATAGCAGTGTAAAGCATCTCTACTCCAATAAAAATTACAACATGGATGAACCTTAGAGATATTAATTATGCTAAGTGAAATATCCAAGAAAGAAAATCTACTGCATGATTTCACCTATACGAGGTATCTAAAATAGTTAAATTTATAGAAATAAAGAACGGACTAAATAGTGGTGAGTAAGGGCTGGAGGGAGGGAGAAATGAGGAGTTAATAATCAATAGGCATAAGATTCATTTAAGCAAGATGAATGAGTTCTAGAGATCTGCTGTACAACACTGTACCTCAATTGCACACTTAAAATTTGTATTTTTATATTGCTGTGACTGCATACTTTAAAACTTAAAAAACAAAACTTACGAGGTAGGTCTCATGTTAAGTGTTCCTACAGCAGTAAAATAAAAAATTTCAGGTCTGAGTGGAAGGAAGAAATGATGAGGCTAGTGACAGAAATAGTTGTTTTTGAGGTGAAGCAGTGAGAGGGAGGCTCTGGCAGGACAGCCAACTAAAAGTACCTTTATATCAATTGAGCAAAACTGATTGGAGATGAAGATATAAATAAAACTTAGACAAAGAGAAATGTGAAGCCAAGAGCAATTCACCAAAGTAAAAAGTTTAAGGAATGATCAGCTCAGGGACCAAGAATCAAGCATTTAGAAATACTTAAAGAGGGACAGGATAAAAGGAAATAATGAAATAAGGTGATCATCAGAGAAGAAGGAGGCTGAACAAGAAAGAACGGTATCACTAAGTCACATAAGAAGCAAATTGCAAGAAATGGTTCACTATGTCAAAGCCAATGGGAATTGGGAAAAGACCATTGGGAAGCAAACAGACATTCCAAAAAGATGAGAAGCCTGGCCTGACCTTCCCTACCTGGTTAACTAACATTGTGAACCATGCCGATTGTCTCTCCTCGAGGTTAAGGTCAAGAGGCCCGAGCAGGGCTGATTTTTCCATCTTCCTGTTGCTTTCTCTTCTATTCCTTGGAAAAGCATAGAAAATGGAGCTTATTTTGTTTGCCATGAAGCTCATGTCCGCTTAACTCCTACCTAAAGGGCAGGCAGGTCAGAAGTTACAGACTAAAAAATTAAAAATATCTGCAAAACTGTAGTTTAATCATTATTCATGCGCAAAAGCAAAAACAAATGGAGGAGGACTGGCAGTGTACTTCAATCGGCTTCCAACTCAAATGATGTGAGCGGTGTAGTGTGACTGAAGATTGTGCAAGTGAGAATGAGGAACGGTCTGTTGTTTTCTGTCTTTACAGAAATAATCAATTATATATATATATATATTGGAGAAGGCGATGGCAGCCCACTCCAGTACTCTTGCCTGGAAAATCCCATGGATGGAGGAGCCTGGTAACCTGCAGTCCATGGGGTTGCTAAGAGTCAGACACGACTGAGCGACTTCACTTTCACTTTTCACTTTCCTGCATTGGAGAAGGAAATGGCAATCCACTCCAGTGTTCTTTCCTGGAGAATCCCAGGGACAGGGGAGCCTGGTGGGCTGCTGTCTATGGGGTTGCACAGAGTTGGACACAACCGAAGTGACTTAGCAGCATATATATATATATATACACACATATATATTATATATGTATATATAATATATATACGGAAATATATATTTATATATATACAATTATATATATAATTACATATATAATATATATACAAGTGAGAATGAGGAACGGTCTGTTGTTTTCTGTTTTTACAGAAATAATTAATTATCAGATCAGATCAGTCGCTCAGTCGTGTCCGACTCTTTGCGACCCCATGAACTGCAGCACGCCAGGCCTCCGTGTCCATCACCAACTCCCAGAGGTCACTCAGACTCAAATTCTCCAAGCCAGGCTTCAGCAATATGTGAACCGTGAACTTCCTGATGTTCAAGCTGGTTTTCAAAAGGCAGAGGAACTAGAGATCAAATTGCCAACATCCGCTGGATCATGGAAAAAGCAAGAGAGTTCCAGAAAAACATCTATTTCTGCTTTATTGACTATGCCAAAGCCTTTGACTGTGTAGATCACAATAAACTGTGGAAAGTTCTGAAAGAGATGGGAATACCAGACCACCTGATCTGCCTCTTGAGAAATCTGTATGCAGGACAGGAAGCAACAGTTAGAACTGGTAATGGAACACCAGACTGGTTCCAAATAGGAAAAGGAGTACGTCAAGGCTGTATATTGTCACCATGTTTATTTAACTTATATGCAGAGTACATCATGAGAAATTAATTATATATATATATTTATATATATAATTATATATACAGAAATAATTATTAATATTTAATAACTTGCAGTAGCAAGTTATTAATTATTAATAACTAACATTTAACGACATGGGATTTCCTGAGTCGGTCTTTTAATCTGTCTTTGAATTTGACTTGTTTGAGGTGTTTTGGGGTGGGTATGTCTATCTATCCATTTGGAAGAATAGGAAATGGACTTGAAGCATGAAGGGATGAGGCTTGAGCTTTTATTAGTGGAAATAATATATGGAATCTATGGAATAATTTTTTTAATTTTAGCTCCATGAAACTTTTATTACAGATGAGACATTTATGTGGGGACAGATTTAGGAAGGTTAGATCATGTCGGACAAACCACTTTTTGAAGGATGTTTTCTATTCCAGAATTATTTAAAAATAAAATTCCAAACCACTGAAGGAGTTTGAAACTAAGTGTATTTAAAAAAAAAAAAAAAAAAGCGCATGAACTGCACTTCCAGGAAGCCATACGGGCGAGTCGCTGCGCTCGGCAAGTAGCCTTCTCCGCAAGGTACGCTGGGAAGTGTAGTGCGCCAAGCGACGCTGCACGTGACACGCGGAGGCAGGCGAGGGGACCGCGCCACCTGAGGCGGTCCGGGGTCCGGGGAGGCCACGCGTACGCCTCTCTTTCCCCCCGAATTTGGTCTGTGCAGTTAGGGGGTGGCCCTCATCTCCTCCCCACCGTGAGGTGAAATAAGCTGGCCCTGTTCCGTCGCCCGCTGGAGCAGCTCCGGGGAAGTCTGGGCGGGTAAGGCAACGTGGTGCCAGCTCCGGGGAAGTCTGGGCGGGTAAGGCATCGTGGTGCCTCGCCCCTTTTCTCGGCGGCCGGGCGGGCAGGGGAAGAAGGTAACAGCCGGGGGCTCAGAGCCTGCGCCCTGCGCTCCGCCCAGGCTGCGGCCGCGCGGGGAGGAAGCGCGTCTAGTTGAGCGCTAAGTTTCCATTTTTTTTTTTTTTTGCTTTCTCTTCAGAGTCGCCCTAATGGGCCATGGGGCGGGTATGCCACACTTCAGTTTGAGCGGGGGTCCCGAGACCAAGGGGTGAAAATAAGCAAACCCCCCACTCCGCCCCCAACCCCGTAAAGCGTCCATCCCGCTAGCCATGAGCAGCCGCGACCACCTGTTCAAAGTGCTGGTGGTTGGGGACGCCGCGGTGGGCAAGACGTCCCTGGTGCAGCGATATTCACAAGACAGCTTCAGCAAACACTACAAGTCCACGGTGGGAGGTGAGACGCTGCGAGGGGCGGTCGGGGGAGCGGCCGGGGTCCTGCGACCAGCCGCGGACTGGAGTGGGCGAGGGGCCGGGGGTTTTGCCATCTTTAGGTCCTTCCCCCGGGCCAGGAAGGAGCTGTCTGGGACCCTGGTGTTTGATGTGAATGCCTCTCGGGGGTGTGGAGGGGGGGGGGGGGGGCGATTGGGGGGTGGTTTCCAGTTAAGTTTACCCAGTCAGAGCTGACTGTGTCGAGAGAGAAAGGCAAATGTGTGACGGTAGGAAATGGGGAAGGGTGGGTGAGAAAATGAGCAGTTGCTGCGTTTCGCTGGGGAACTGTGAACTGAAGCCTCCAGCCTTCCTAGCGGTCACCGGCAAATCTCTGCGACAACCGGACGCCTCTGAGACGTTCTGGAGAACCTGGTTAGGTACCAGCTGGGGCTGCTGTTCTACCTTTCACGAGAGTTACAGACAGCTGTTGAAGGAACAGAAGAGTGTTTAACCTGGCCTCAAGGAGCCTGGCTTTGTTACGGAGATGCCTGCCTGGGAGAGCCCCTGGGACACTCAATGAGATGCTGTTGAGCTGCGTGGTTTTTGTCCATTGATTGTCCTAGTGTAAAATACACCACTTTTCTATTTTCCCACCCCTTTTTCTCTCAAACTGGGGAGGCAAAGGACAAAGGGGACACCAGGGGTTCACTTCTTTTCCAGATGTGGCCTTTGGACTCAACTTTCCAGAAGTAGAATAATGCCTTTTAATTAAAAGTTTAGCTGGGGAGAGCTGGTGAAGAGGGAGAGTAACAAACATTTATTTATCTCCATTAAAAGAACTTTTGTAATACAAATTTTGAAAATGTACACTAGTGTTCATTATGGAATTTTTAAAATTAACATGCAATTACATTGCAATTAAGACATCTTCCCTTAAGAACATCTACCAAAATGAAGGGTTTTAAGTTTCAAACAAACAAAAAAAAAATAAGTAACATGAGGGCCCCTAATTCACGGATTTGGTTTAAAAGTATCCCACTAATTTTTAGCAATTGCTCTAGTTTTCCTATAGTAAAGAATATAATTGACTGGCTATTTTTTTCAGTGTTTATTCTAAATTTCCCCTAGCTTTCATTTCTGTCATAGATGTGAAGAAATATATTTCCAAACATTGGAAATTATCCTGTTTCTGTCTTCGTCAAAAGCTCTTCCCCCTTGGCCTTAACTCATGGAGTCTCAGCATCTACAGATGTGGCAGGAGCTTCCAGCACAGCTCTTAAGCATCACGTGTGGGGTGAATCTTCTGGGACCTTTTCACTTTATCTAATTCCTGCCCAGGATAACTCCTACAGCCTTATGAAGGATGTAGAATTACCCCAAGGGTGTGATTTTCTCATAATACAATTGGATTAGAAACCAACAGTGAAATTGAATGTGGAAGATGCAAAGGCCAACACACTTACCTCATTTCCGTCTTCTACTTCATCATCCCTTCCCTGAGAAAGCCCCCTAAATCTTCCAAAAACTGTTTAACCTGAGATAAGGAGTTGTTTTTGTAATTACTCTCACCTAATATTCTCCAATTGGTTTTCTCAGCCTGAACCAACTGTCTGAAAAGAGATAAGGCAATATTAGTAGGATCAAATAAGTGGTTTGACAAAAGAGTAAAAGCCAGAGATGCCTTCAAAAGATGCATATGAATTATATGTCCCATATTTAGTACATGGGTGTGGTCCATTGAGGGCTTAAAATAACCAAATAAACAAACAATGAATGAATGAATTCGATTGGAGTTGTGTGTCCCTAGGGTTGTATCTGCATATTTCATATGACTTTGTGGACTTTTTAAAGGTAAACTTTATTCAAGTATATTATACATATATTTTCAGTGGATTTTGCTCTGAAGGTTCTCCAGTGGTCTGACTCAGAGATGGTGCGCCTCCAGCTGTGGGATATTGCAGGTAGGATGGGAAGACGGGACAAGAATAAGGGGAGACATTTTGGTTTAACCCACAAGCTTTCAGAGAAAAAGTAGAACCAAACTTTTTTTTCTGAAGCTGGAATGATCAGACTGCTCTGAGGATATGTAAGCTGAATAGATGTAGAACTTTTGTAGATATGTTCTGTAAATGTTTTACCCTGAATAAATATAGAGCAGTCTCTGTGTGGGTGGAAGGGCTGGTGAGGTAGTGAACTATGAAGACCATAGGTGGATGCTCCCACAGCAGGCAGAGGGTGCTCTTTCTAAGGTTTCCAGCTGACCTTGGTGAGAAACAAGAGAAGAGAAGACAATAATAATAGCTAGAAAAATGTATTAAAAAGTAGAGACATCACTTTGCTGACAAAGGCCTGTCTAGTCAAAGCTATGGTTTTTCCAATAGTCATGTATGGATGTAAGAGTTGGACCATAAAGAAGGCTGAGCGCTGAAGAATTGATGCTTTCAAATTGTGGTGCTGGAGAATACTCTTGAGAGTCCCTTGGACTGCAAGGAGATCCAACCAGTCAATCATAAGGGAAATCAACCCTAAATATTCATTGGAAGGACTGATGCTGAAGCTGAAGCTCCAATACTTTTGGCCATCTGATGCAAAGAGTGGACTGATTGGAAAAGACCCTGATGCTGGGAAAGATTGAAATCAGAAGGAGAAGGGAACGACAGAGGATGAGATGGTTGGATGGCAACATAGAGTCAGTGGACATAAGTTTGAGCAAACTCCGGGAGATAGTGAAGGACAGGGAATCCTGGCATGCTGCAGTCCATGGAATCACAAACAGTTGAACACGACTGAGCGGCTGAACAACAACCCTTATTTATTATTTGCTAATCACTTTTCTAAGCATTTCAGATTCACTGACTCATTAATCTTTACAACTAGCCTGTAATAAAAAACCACTGCTTTCCCCCACTTTACAGATGAGCAATCTGAAGCACTGAAATGTTGACTTATCCAAAGTCACATAGATGGTAAATGACAGAGCAGGAATTTGGAAGTGGATGATCTGGGTGCAAAATCTGGACTCAACCCGCTCCTCACACTGCCCTCTTTCCTTTAATGAAGATGGAAAGGGCAGGGTGTCAGAGAGGGTCCCCAAGCTGGTTCTGAGGATCACCTTCTCAAGGACTGTCTTCCTTCCCAGGGCAGGAGCGCTTCACCTCTATGACCCGACTTTACTATCGGGATGCCTCTGCCTGTGTTATTATGTTTGATGTTACCAATGCTACTACCTTCAGCAACAGCCAGAAATGGAAACAAGACCTAGACAGCAAGCTCACACTGCCCAATGGAGAGCCGGTGCCCTGCCTGCTCTTAGCCAACAAGGTATGTGGTCAGCTTGGAAAACGGCTCCTGGCTTCAGTCTGGTCAGAGAGTAAGTGAATCTAAAATGCACTCTGATTCTAGGTTTCCACTTGTCCTTCTCAAGCTGGCAAAATCTTCTCTACCTCTCTTCAAGAGATGTTGAAACTTTCTTTGAGAAGAACGTTGACTGTAAATTTCTAATGCCTCTGTTCTAGCCATTGGGGGAACTATTTTAAATCCACATGTATCTGAGCAATGTTCCTATTCCCAGGAAGTTGATGGTGTTGCCTTTGCTATATTTTCTTTGCCAGTGTGATCTATCCCCCTGGGCAGTGAGCCGAGACCAGGTTGACCGGTTCAGTAAAGAGAATGGTTTCACAGGTTGGACAGAAACCTCTGTCAAGGAGAACAAAAATATTAATGAGGCCATGAGGTGAGTAGCTTATGCTGTTCTAGGGATAAGCATACAGATTTACCCATCCTTCACTGCAGTGTCTTGGACCTTCTTGTTTCTGAGCAAACAAGAACAGACTGAGCCAATGGAGTGCCGACTTCTGAAGGCCAGGGATGCTGTCTTCTTTCCAGAGATAATTGGGGACAATGAGGCATTTAACCCTTGTGGCTTTACTGAATGCCATCTGGTGACAAAAGAGACAATATCTGCCATTTCTCCATTCAGTTTCTCAGGCTTATTTTTTATTTGATTTTTAGAGTCCTCATTGAAAAGATGATGAGCAATTCCAGAGAAGATATGTCTTTGTCCACCCAGGGGAACTACATCAACCTACAAACCAAGCCCTCCTCCACCTGGGCCTGCTGCTAGTAGCATTTGATTTGTTTTCCCTCCCAGCTCCAGGAGGTCTTTCTCTTCCCTTTGGTTGCCCATCCAACAGTTTTACTAAGTACATTTGACCTGTCTGCTGGTGACTGATAAGGAGAGCCATCATCACTAAGAGAAGACACATGGGACCCATGGGCATTTCTGCCTCTTGCTTGCTGCTGGCTTAGAGAGACCAGTCAGTGTCTTCTGTCCAAACAAGATCATCTCATCCCTCCGTTTGTGATCTGGGATTGATTTTGTGCCAAGGATTAGAAATTAGCATCTGTGTTTCAAGAAGCATAATTCTCACCTGCTTTTGAGTGTATTTTTCCATTCAATGTATATTGATATCCCAGTCTGATAGGACTTCAGTTACAAGGAAAGTGAGATCAAAGCTCATTTCCCAATTCCTTGTTGGCCATTGCTTTCAGATTGTTTCTGTTTTGCCTTTGAATTAAACATCTGATTCTGAGATGCAGGAGGAGTGGGGCCAGATAATGTTTAGGGTTTAGGGCTACTAGAGGCCCTTAACCAAAAGTCACTGTATTTTTTAAAGATTCTAAAGTTGTATTAGCTTTCTCTTGTTTTGGCTTTAAGAATAGCCAAGCTTTTAAATGAACTCTTTGGTGAGAGCATTTCTTTCTCCAAAGAAATTAATTCTCACGTTAATGTTTTCTAGTGTCTTTTTCCCAGTGGGCTGGGGACCGGGTTTGCTGGTTTCTGGGTTGATGTCTTGCTGCATAATGCTGCAAGTGACATCAGTTGGCCATGGTGCCCTAAAATAGGTCTGTTCCTCGAAGCTCTTGTAGTCTGAGTGGAAGAAGAGGGAGAGGTTAACAGAACAAAATCCTGTGGGACAACTTGCTTATGAGCACTTTTGTGGCTAGCACTTAACAGTCATAGGAAATAAATATTATGTATAGACCTTTGCCTGGGGGCGGAAAGTAGATAGACAGAAAATCATTAGGTAATTTAAGTGCTAAATTGGGTAGAGTTTTTAGTATCCAATCACTTCTAGACAGTTTAATTTGTTAAATTCTCACAGGATGGTGATTTATAACCTACCTAGAGTTATGAATATTCTTAGTGAGCTCAGACTTAGAGCTCTGTGAGAGACACTTAGCTAAATAAGTGTTCTAAGTCTGTGAGTCTGTGGTTCCCACATATGATCAAAACCACCTAGAAAGTTTGTTTAAAGATTTTAAAATAAAATGTTTTAAGATTTGTGTTTCCCAGTCTAACCTACTAAATCAAAATGTCCAGGAGTGAAACCTGGGGATTCGTTGTTGTTGTTTTCAAAACTTCCCAGGCAATTCTGATCAGGCCAGTTTGGAAACCACAGCTGGAGAATGTGGTAAAAATGCAGAGATGCAGGCCTTCCCCGTAAAATGTTCCTGGGCTTCTGTAGGCTCCATTAGTTCTCTAGGTGATTTTGACACACACCAGACTGGGGCTTCCCAGATGGCACTAGAGGTAAAGAACCCGCCTACCAGTGCTCTAGACATAAGAGATGAGGGTTGGATCCCTGGGTCAGGAAGAACCCCTAGAGGAGAAAATGGCAACCCACTCCAGTATTCTTGCCTAGAGAATCTCATGGACAGAAGAGCCTGATGGGCTGTAGTCCATAGGGTTGCACAGAGTCTGACATGACTGAAGTGACTTAGCACGTACACGTATAGACTGAAAACCACCCTCCTAAGAGATCAGAAGCCAGATAGCAGCCTTTGGTGGTTTGTTTTTAATGCCAGTTGTTAGAAATTTTGCACAGTCTTTTTAGACCTTCATGTTCTCTTTTGTATTACCCATTCCAGGTAGAGTTTTTATTACAATGATTCTGAAAATAATAGTGGAAGAACAAGTTCTTTGTGAAAAGGATTTTTACTCACTGATTTGAACCCCGGCAAAATCACAAATAAATGGAAAATAAGTGTTGTATTCATGGTAGTTATTGACCTTCAGTATGAGTTTGTGAAAGTGTTATTTTATACTGATAAGAGTATTATGGAAACAGAGACTTTTTAAAATACCTTCTTTAAAATGAAGGTAAATGTTACTCTGTTTATCTGTTAATTTACCAGTACCAGTTGCCTTGTTCCAATTCAGGACTTGATGTAACTTCTCAAATACTGCTTGGAAATGTGACCATTTAAAAAAAAAATTGAATATGCTTTCTTTTCCCACTGGCTGACTCAGGATATTTTTGCCTTTTCTAGCAGTGCTAGAGGCTGGCCTGCCAGCCCTTCTGGATTTTCTCTCCCAACTGGTGAACATTATGGCCCTGAAACCAATTAAAGAAGAAAGTGAAATATAATTCCATCCCATATCCCTATCTGTAAAGAAAAGAGAAAGTAATTAAAATAAGTAAGAATAAAAAAATATTTACATGATTAGAAATGTGATTATATTTAAAATAATTAGATCTTATCATTTGGATGCTACTTCTTGGGTAAAACTGTTTGGAATATGGATATCATTGTAGCCCTTCCCTAGAGAAATTTCCATATTTGAGACAAGATGCCCCTTCACTCATCCAGCTAGTCTGTGGCCAAGAAGAAAACATAGGCATTCCCTGCAGAGTGTTGTAAGAGATGCAAGGAAGGACTGAGAACAGAGTTGTGGAATTGTGACTGCCTTGGCTTGCTACTTTGAACAGAATAGCTGAGTGATCAAACAAGCTGGGAAAGGAACCACAGGTCACGGAAGGCCCCTCAACAGTAAGTGATGGTTTGCTCTTCTGTGCTATAATGAGCCGGAGTTGCTCTAAGATGATTTCTATAACTCATTTAACAATAGCTGAGGACACGACTGAAGCGACTTAGCAGCAGCAGAGGACTATTTGAGTTCCTCATTTCCCCCCTTATCTCCAGATTTAACTCTTTTCCTTAGCTGGTCTGTATTCTGTCCCCAGAACACTGTCCCATCTAACAGAAGGCTCTTCCTGCCTTTTATCCTTTTGTAGGCAGTGGCCAAGGTTAGCAGATGTAAAAATTTCCATGATAGATATTCTGTACAATCCAGAGATTAGATTGCTCAAGGAAATAAGCTTCAGTGCCCTTTTCTTCTTCACCCCCTTGGTTCACTATGTATAGGAAGAGGCCCAAGCTGTGGACATGGCTCATTTATTAAAGGCAGATACCCCCTATGCTGCAAAGTGGAATAGGTAGAAAACCACTCGAAAATGTGCACTGGAAAGAACTCTACATGTATTTTTGACTTGAGAATATATCTATACATGATCTTTGTTGCTGTTAGAAAAACCCTGCCTTCTCTTTGGCTTTCAAGCATAATCGAATTCTGTTCAGTTTTATCTGCAGAGTTTTAGTATAATAATGGTATTGCTCTGCTTTAGGTAGGTTTCTCCAGGGAAATAGAACTAATAAGATACAGATATGTATGTATGTATGTATATGAATATGTGTGTGTGTATATGTAAAGGGATATATTATAAGAATTTGTCTCATGTGATTATGGAGGCTGGCAAGCCTGAAACCTGCGGAGCTGATGCCACAGTTCAATCCCCAGACTGGCAGACTGGAAGAGCTGATGTTCCTGTTCAGAGGCCATCAGACAGAATTCTCTGCTACTCAGGATGGGGAGTCAGCCTTTTGTTCTGTTCAGGTCTTCAACTGATTGGATGAGGCCTACCTATATTAGAGAAAGCAATCTGCCTTGTGGTATCTACCAATGTAAGTGTTAATCTCATCCAAAAACACCCTCACAGAAACACCCAGAATAATGGTTAACCAAATATCTGGGTAAACCCATGTTCCAGTCAAACTGACACACAAACTTAACCATTACTTGCACGTAACAGCACTTTTCTATGTAATGGTGCTGTTTTGATAACTTTCTTCACCCTCAACTTGATTTACACTTAACTGATTAGGAACTAACCTACATATAATGGGAGTAAAAAGGAAAAGCAGATATGAAAGGAAGAAAATAAGATCAGATCAGATCAGATCAGTCGCTCAGTCATGTCCGACTCTTTGCGACCCCATGAACCGCAGCTCTCCAGGCCTCCCTGTCCATCACCAACTCCCAGAGGTTGCTCAGACTCACATCCATAGAGTCAGTGATGCCATCCAGCCATCTCATCCTCTGTCACCCCCTTCTCCTCCTGCCCCCAATAGACATTTTATTATTTATCATGACATGAGAAGGGCAGTCCAGTAGTACTAGATACCAATATCTGACTTTGCATAAACTCTTCCCCCAGATCTGTGAGTTGTGCACGTTTCTTATGCTACCCTGGAAATAAGAAAGTAAACAGTTCTTATTTTATATTTGAGGGAAAAACCATCTCAAAATTTGACTAATGAAAGACAGCCATTTGAATCTGTAATAAAGACAAGACATGACTGCAAATCTTCAAATTCCCCATCTCCATTCTATCATTTAGGTCTCTGGGAAGCATTTGACCTGAAAAACCTATTTTATTAATAGAATATGAGCCAAGACATTTAGAGAAACAGAACTGGCCCTTTTGGGGTTGGAAATTTAGTTTGTATTTGATAGACTTTGAGATCATGTTCAGAGACGTGTGTAATTAAACTTGAGGCCAAGTTTAGTGCTGTTTGAATAGCATGCAGCACAGATATGTCCTTAGATGTTTGACAAGTTCCAGTGACTAAGATAATGTCACCCAAATGCAGTGACTGTGATTTAATTTTGAACATCAGCTTTATTGTTTACAAATACAGAAATTTAAAAAAGTTATTCTTTTCCATTATAGTTTAATCACAAGACACTGAATAGTTTCCTGTACTATACAGTAAGACCTTGTTGTTTATTTTATATATGCAAGTACAGGGATTTTAACAGCCATTGCATTTTTAACTGTTGTTGCCAGTAGCTAACATCTGTTTCTATAAGCCAAATACATATTTGTCTAAGCAGGTCACATGGATTATTTTTATTTTCACAATGATCCCAAGATTCTATATATGTAGATATGTAAGGCACAAAAATTAAGACTCTTCTCAAGGTTAGACAGCTAGAAAGTGGCAAACTCATTTTTAACCTTTAGCTATGTTAACTTCAGGAGCTCCTTTAAATAAACTGTCTCCTGTTTTGTATGTGTCTGTTTTGATGGTGGCATCCTTGACATTTTCCCACATAAAGAGTAATTTATTAAATGGGTATACAATGGCACCCCACTCCAGTACTCTTGCCTGGAGAATCCCAGGGACGGGGGAGCCTGGTGGGCTACCATCTATGGGGTCGCACAGAGTCAGACACGACTGAAGTGACTTAGCAATAGCAATAACAATTTTAAATCTGCTCCTTAAGGAAAATGTCCCACAACCCAAACAAAACCTGTTTACATTTTGATAAGTTTATGTTCAGTCCATTTTTTTCATGTGCAGACTGTTTTCATATACTTGTATTCATACTTAAGTCAGTTTTCATTGCATACTTTTTATGTATCCAGTACTACAGTAGGAGTTGTGGAGGATATAAAGATCTATGCCATAGAAGTTCATGGAAGGCAGTCAAGAAAGATTTCTTAAAGGGAAGTAGGACACGAGATGGATAACAATCGAGAAAGAGGTGGGATGGGATTTCAGACTGGTAAGAAAGGGGGCTTAGAGTTTTTATGAAGGTTTGAGTAGTAACCAGTAGACCAAAGGTGTCATGTTATAGAGCAGTGGGAAATAAGGTTAGAAAGACCATGAGAGATTATATAGGTCACTAATTAAGTGGTACACCTACCATTATAATTGTGGGATAAGACCTGGGGAAGAAATGCTTTCTGTCTAGGAAGGGCAGTCCAGAAGACAGCCAGGCATGTAAAAGAATTGCATCTTGCTGCAGGGACTCTACTTCTTGTAGTGATGCAGGACAAGAAAGGAGGTCAGGAAAAACCTCATGGAAGAGGCACTCCAACTTGAGGACTACAAGAAGAAATGCATTCTTAGAATAAAGTGAATAAAGGCGTGGGGGCATTCACTAAACATCAGAGCTTGCTGTAAGGACAGTAGATGGATGTTAGACCTGGAGCTGTTGGGGGGAGGGGTGGAGAGAGGATGGATGGAGGAGAGCAGGGGACTGTGGGAAAATGAGATTGGAGATAGCATAAATCAGGAAGAGCTCTCTCTATAGGCTATGCTGAGGCATCTGAACTTCATTTTGTTGGAGAACTGTTAAAGGTTTTGTTTTTTTAATATTTTTTTCTAATTGAAAAATACATAAACATTATTAATTTTTTTAAATGGCTTAAAACAACAGAAATGTATTATTTTATAATTCTGGAGGTCAGAGATCCAGAACAGGTTGCATTGGACTACAATCAAGTTGTTGGCAGGACTGCATTCCTTTCTAGAGACTCTAGGGAAGAATCATTTTCTTACCTTTTCTGGCTTCTGGAGGCCACACACATTCCTGGGCTCATGGTCCCCTTCTTCCATCTTTGGAGCCAGCAAAGGTTCGTCAAGTCAGTTTATCACTCTGACATTTCTTGTCCCTCTCTTTGACTTTTAAGGACCCTTGTGATTACACTGGGCCCGCTCAGATAATCCAGGTTAATTTTATATTTAGATCAACTGATTAGCAATCTAGTTCCCCTTCCCACATTCACAGGTTCCAGAGATTAAGTCTTAGGACTGAGGAGTAGTGGGTTAAGGAACTTGTCTGGAGTCACACGACTAGCTGGTAGTAGGGCCAAGAATATTGTTATAATTCACATAATATGTTTTTTAGAGGGAAATAGAATTCTTTTGTAATTTGACCTCTGAAAGACAAGAGTATGAATATTCCTCCAGGATTTTCTCTGCATATGCAGTCCCAGCTATACAACTCTTTCTCCTAAAAACAAAACAAATTATACACAGCTTCCTGAAACTTGCTTTTTTTCTCTTTTAATGTATCTTGGATATCTCCCCTGGTAAGAATACACAGTTCTACCTCATTCCTTTTACTTGCTGCATAGGATTGTATGGATGTATTATAATTTACTTGAAGTGAAGTGAAGTTGCTCAGTCGTGTCTGACTCTTTGCGACCCCATGGAATGTAGCCCACCAGGCTCCTCCATCCATGAGATTCTCCAGCCAAGAATACTGGAGTGGGTTGCCATTACTTGACCAGTTATCTATTAATGGATGTTTGGATTATTTCTTTTTCCTCTCTACAAATAGTGCCATAGGATCTCTCTATAAATTTATAGACTTGTGTGAAACCTTCTTTATGAACTCCTAAAAGTCAAAGGGTATACATATTTTAACTTTAAATACAGTGCCAAATTTCCCTCCAAAATGTTGGCCCCATTATATACTCCCACCAGTAGAATATGAGGGGCCAGTTTATCCATATCCTTAACAAGACTGTTTTCAACGTTTACCAATTTAAGTAGTGAAATGTAAAAATGTCAGGAGCCGCGTTAGGCATTGCTGACAAAATGGAGGCACGGCCCCAACCCCCTCTCCTTGTCCCACAGGCACCGTCCCGGGATGAAAGTTAGGTCTTGTGATTCTGACTTGTTTCCTTTCTTCAGTTAAGTTGGCTGGAAAGAATGTTAAGGTGCTTATTGTTCTTGAGAGGAGCATGAGAAGGCACAAAGCCTTATGCAGTTGTGCCCAGAGAATAATCCATAAAGTTAACCATTGACATTTGTTCAAGGATCTTTACAAAGAACATTCCAGGATGAGCACATAGGCCACAGCTTGAGGCCATGGGAAGGATTGTTATCTGAGACCTGTTTGTGAGGGATATGTTTGTGGCAAAGAAAGTTTGCTGAGTTTAGGGTTTAGGAATAGTTAAGAATAGTTAGAAGCTAAAAGCTTAAGGAATGTTGTAGTGTTAGCATATTTTACTATAGCTTGTAGGGATTAGGAATTTTAGAGATATTAATAGCTAGAAGCCATTTTAGGAGATGGTGAGTTTAGGATACCAAGGGCAAGCAGGATTTACAAAGATAAGAAATAAACTGAGGAATGTGGTATGCAGCCCAGACATAAGCATGAGTTACAATGTAATCACAAGTAAACAGGATTCTGAGAGAATCCCTGAAGCAGGAACTCTGTTTGAAGGGCAACAATGAGACAATAAATCTGGGTGAGGGGAAACTGAAAATGCCAAACCTCTGACCTAATGCTTTTGTCAAAATATAAAAGAGAACCTGAAGCTTGAAATAAACATGCAGTCCCACACCTTGAATCAGAGGCTGCATCATTCTCCGCAGACAATCCTCATCTCTTCAGGGTGATTCCCTGGCTGCTGGAGCTGGACTCCGGCATTAAAAAAAAAAAAGGAAGAAGAATTTGGTTATGATTAAATGTAATTGTCATTTTTATTTCTTATGTTAGTCACCTATTTGTATCCTATGTCTGTTTTTACTTTGTTGTCTTTTTTTAGTGCTTTTGTAAAAGCCCATTGTATATTAAGGATATTAACTTTATCTCATACATATTGTAAATATTTTCCCCAGTTTATGGAGAGGTTTAAAGTAGAATAATATTAGACTTGTGCCTGAGAAACTCTGGCAACAGTTTAAATGTTAGTATAAAGCATTCAGACTTTATTATGAGAACTGTAAGGACATATTGAAAATTTAATTATAGGAATGCCATGAGTGCTGTACTTCAGGAAGATAGTATTGTCTGTTGTATCTACCACACATTCCAAAAAGGGAAAAGAAGCTGTTCCAGTAATTTAAGCATGAATGGTGACAGTGGACATGGCAAGTGAATAGTGAATTTGAGAAATGCAATGAAGAAAGAACCAAGAGGTTTCCGTGTTGAAGACTAACAGTGAAGGGTTGGGGTGGAGTCAGTAGCACCAAGGATTTGAGCTCAGGTGATTAAGAAGATGCTGCTGACAGAAATGAGGAGTCAGGTAAAGAATGTGGGTAGGGGACATAATTTGTTTGGCATAGATGAACTGAGCTTGTGGGTATTCAAGTGGAAATGTCTGCTAGGCAGACAGGATACTGGACTGGAACTCCAATATCCTGGAATTCATTGGAGGCAGAGAGGCTGGCAGCAGTTGGTAGAATCATGTCTGTACTGCGTGTGGTCAGAATACAGTACTTCTCCTAGGAATGGTTAGGAGATGGTGGAGAATGAGTGATAGCACCTTGGACATGTTATTGTTGTTCAATCGCTAAGTCATGTCCAGCTCTTTGTGACCTCATGGACTGCAGCATGCCAGGTTTCCCTGTCCTCCACTATCTCCAGGAGTTTGCTCAAGTTCATGTCCATTTAGTTGGTGATACTGATCTAACCTCTGTGGTACCATGTAACTATCTCATCCTCTGTGATACCATCTAACTATCTCATCCTCTGCCGCCCTCTTCTCCTTCTGCTTTCAATCTTTTCCAGCATCAAGGTCTTTTCCAATGAGTTAGCTCTTCACATCAGGTGGTCAAAGTATGGACATACCTCTTCGGACATTCATGGAGGTAAAAGATGACTGTCATCACTTCTGTCACCTTTTCTGCATGTGTAGCTGTGGGCACTCTTTCTTTACTCTCCTCCCAAGGATTATATTCCAGTGGAGGCATAAACCAGCTGTTGGATTTGGTTTTTTTCTCTTCAGTGAAGACAGTGTAATCCATTCTACCGCCTACAGAGCTTCATAGTGTCCAACCTACTTTCACAAGATAGCCCCTTTTGTTGCTATTGTTATACCGATCTCGTAAAGGAGGGAAGGACCAACATAATTATCCCCATTTTACAGATGAAGAAGCAGAGGCACAAGAATTTAAAAGTTGCTGAAGATCACCTAGGTAGTAAACCACAGTGCTCAGGGCCAATATTCTTCATCACAAGTTCAGTGCTCTTTTTGTTATACCTTGGGGCTTCCCCTTTCAGCAATGTTCACTTAACAGTGTTTACTGGTGGTTTAGATGGATACAGCTGTGTTATCTTTCATGTTACAAGTGCAAGTTTTCTATGGATTTTACTGCTGTTAAGCAAAACAGCAAGTGTTAGTGTTGGGGTTTTTTCCTTCAATCTGATGTCAAGTTGTACATCCTATTTGTTTTAGTAACAGAAACCCACCTAAACTTAGCTCTTAACATTCTTTTATTTATTTATTTTTGGCTGTTCTGGGTCTTGCTTGTTTCGTGGGCTTTTCTCTAGTCATGGCGAGTGGGGGTGCTCTTCCTTGTGGTGTGCAAGCTTTTCGTTGCACTTGTTGTGGCACATGGCTCTAGAGCGCAAGGGTTTCAGTGGCTGCAGTGTGTGGTTCCCGGGGTTCTAGAGCACAGGCTCAGTAGTTGTGGCGCACAGGCTTAGTTGTTCCATGGTATGTGGGATTTTTCCAGACCAGGGATTGAATCCATGTCTCCTGCACTGGTAGGTGGATTCTTTACCATTTAGCCACCAAGGAAGCCCCAGCTCTTAACATTCTTAGGAATAGAAAGGAAGATGGAAGTCTGGAGCAGAATATACACTTGAGAAAATAAGAAATGTACACTTGAGAAAATGAATTAGAAAGTTTAAATTGACTTTGGTCCATTCTTTTTCTGGCTGTGACCTGAGGCAAGGAAGCATCCTTCTTAACCATGAACCTATCTCCAAGAAGGTTTTTGGCCACTGGGGTTACAGAAAGACTTACTAAATACACAGCTCCTCTATCTCACCCTTTCTTATGAGTGTTGTGATGGGACAGAGAGTCAGCAGGTTGGAGGTAAAAGATTTTTAAAAAGAAGAAGAAGAAAAAAGAAAACACAATTCTGGAGAATCTTTCTTTAATTTCCTGGCAGGGTCTTCAAAGATAGGTCCCTTTCTGAGCTCCTATAGACAGTAGACGGAGAAGGCAATGGCACCCCACTCCAGTACTCTTGCCTGGAAAATCTCATGGATGGAGGAGCCTGGTGGGCTACACAGTCCATGGGGTCGCTAAGAGTCGGACACGACTGAGCAACTTCACTTTCACTTTTCACTTTAACGCATTGGAGAAGGAAATGCCAACCCACTCCAATGTTCTTGCCTGGAGAATCCCAGGGATGGGGGAGCCTGGTGGGCTGCCGTCTATGGGGTCGCACAGAGTCGGACACGACTGAAGTGACTTAGCAGCAGCAGCAGCATAGACAGTAGAAGCAGTGTCTATCTTTATTTTTCTTTTAATGGTCAATGTGGAATCTTTCACTGAAGTATTTAAGAAAGAACATTTTTCATTCTGTTATGGTTGGTGTAGCATACAGCCTTACATCAGATCAGATCAGTCGCTCAGTCGTGTCCGACTCTTTGTGACCCCATGAACTGCAGCACACCAGGCCTCCCTGTCCATCACCAACTCCCAGAGGTCACTCAGACTCACATCCATTGAGTCAGTGATGCCATCCAGCCATCTCATCCTCTGTCATCCCCTTCTCCTCCTGCCCCCAATCCCTCCCAACATCAGAGTCTTCTCCAATGAGTCAGCTCTTCGCATGAGGTGGCCAAAATACTGGAGTTTCAGCTTTAGCATCATTCCTTCCAAAGAAATCCCAGGGTTGATCTCCTTCAGAATGGACTGGTTGGATCTCCTTTTATTTTAATTGGAGGCTAATTACTTTACAATACTGTGGTGGTTTTTGCCATACATTCACATGAATCAGCCATGGGTGTACATGTGTTCCCCATCCTGACCCTTCCTTCCCACCTCCCTCCCCATCCCATCCCTCAGGGTCATCCCAGTGCACCAGCCCTGAGCACCCTGTCTCGTGCATTGAATCTGGACTGGTGATCTGTTTCATATATGATAATATACATGTTTCAATGCTATTCTCTCAAATCATCCCATCCTCGCCTTCTCCCACAGAGTCCAAAAGTCTGTTCTTTACATCCGTGTCTCTTTTGCTGTCTCGCATATAGGGTCATCGTTACCATCTTTCTAAATTCCATATATATGTGTTAATATACTGTATTGGTGTTTTTCTTTCCGACTTACTTCACTCTGTATAATAGGCTCCACCTATTTAGAACAGTTTCATCCACCTCATTAGAACTGATTCAAATGCATTCTTTTTGATAGCTGAGTGATATTCCATTGTGTAAATGTACCACAGCTTTCTTTATCCATTCATCTGCCGATGGACATCTAGGTTGCTTCCATGTCCTAGCTATTGTAAACAGTGCTGAGATGAACATTGGGGCACACATCTCTTTCAATTCTGGTTTTCTCCGTGTGTATGCCCAGCAGTGGGATTGCTGGATCATATGGAAGTTCTATTTCCAGTTTTTTAAGGAATCTCTACACTATTCTCCATAGTGGCTGTACTATTTTGTATTCCCACCAACAGTGTAAAAGGGTTCCTTTTTCTCTGCACCCTTTCCAGGATTTATTGTTTGTAAACTTTTTGATAGCAGCCATTCTGACCGGTGTGAAATGGTACCTCATTGTGGTTTTGATTTGCATTTCTCTGATAATGAGTGATGTTGAGCATCTTTTCATGTGTTTGTTAGCCATCTGTATGTCTTCTTTGGAGAAATGTCTGTTTAGTTCTTTGGCCCATTTTTTGATTGAGTCACTTATATTTCTGGAATTGAGCTACAGGAATTGCTTGTATATTTTTGAGATTAACTGTCAGTTGCTTCATTTGCTGTTATTTTCTCTCATTCTGAAGGCTGTCTACAAGCAAGGTGAAAACCTTGCTTATAGTTTCCTTCGTTGTGCAAAAGCTTTTAAGTCTAATTAGGTCCCATTAGTTTATTTTTCGGAGAAGGCAGTGGCACCCCACTCCAGTACTCTTGCCTGGAAAATCCCATGGACAGAGGAGCCTGGTGGACTGCAGTCCATGGGGTCGCTAAGAATCAGACACGACTGAGTGACTTCACTTTCACTTTTCACTTTCATGCATTGGAGGAGGAAATGGCAACCCACTCCAATATTCTTGCCTGGGCACAGGGGAGCCTGGTGGGCTGTTGTCTTTGGGGTCGCACAGAGTCGGACATGACTGAAGCGACTTAGCAGCAGCAGCAGCAGTTTATTTTTGCTTTTATTTCCATAACTCTGGGAGGTGGGTCATAGAGGATCCTGCTATGATTTATGTCAGAGAGTGTTTTGCCTATGTTTTCCTCTAGGAGTTTTATAGTTTCTGGTCTTACATTTAGATCTTTAATCCATTTTGAGTTTATTTTTGTGTATGGTGTTAGAAAGTGTTCTAGTTTAATTCTTTTACAAGTAGTTGAGCAGTTTTCTCAGCATCACTTGTTAAAGAGATTGTCTTTTCTCCATTGTATATTCTTGCCTTCTTTGTCAAATATAAAGTGGTATAGGTGTGTGGATATATCTCTGGGCTTCCTATTTTGTTTCATTGATCTATGTTTCTATCTTTGTGCTAGTACCATACTGTCTTGATGACTGTTGCTTTGTAGTATAGCCTGAAGTCAGGCAGGTTGATTCCCCCAGGTCCATTCTTCTTTCTCAAGATTGCTTTGGCTATTCAAGGTTTTTTTGTATTTTCATACAAATTGTGAAATTATTTGTTCTAATTCTCTGAAAAATACCATTGGTAGCTTTATAGGGATTGCATTGAATCTACAGATTGCTTGGGTAGTATACTCATTTTCACTATATTGATTCTTCCAATCCATGAACACGGTATATTTCTCCATCTATTTGTATAATCTTTGATTTCTTTCATCAGTGTTTTATAGTTTTCTATATAGAGGTCTTTTGTTTATTTAGGTAGATTTATTCCTAAGTTTTTTTTTCTTTTCGTTGCAATGGTGAATGGAATTCTTTCCTTAATTTCTCTGTTTTCTCATTGTTAGTGTGTAGGAATGCAAGGGATTTCTGTGTGTTAACTTTATATCCTGAAACTTTACTATATTTACTGATTAGCTTTAGTAATTTTCTGGTAGAGTCTTTAGGGTTTTCTATGTAGAGGATCATGTCATCTGCAAACAGTGAGAGTTTTACTTCTTTTCCAATCTGGATTCCTTTTGTTTCTTTTTCTTCTCTGATTGCTGTGGCTAAAACTTCCAAAACTATGTTGAAGCAGTGTCTATCTTTAAACCTGGCTGGCTGATTTTCACGCAGTCACAGAACTGGAAGTGCCTGGCATGGAGTAAGTGCTCAAAAATTTTTACAAAGTTCCCAGAAACTATAGCATAGCCTTGAAGGAAATGGGTCTTTGTTAGGGGTAGGAAAGAATCATCAGATTCACTGCCCCCACACTGTCACTTCTTATTGTCTTTAACATATGCAGGGGAGAAGGAAAAGGCTAATTTTCAAAATGTAACTAAAATCATAGAGGAAATTAAGCATTGGGTTCCCAAAGCCATTAAATCTCATTTCCTGGGAGAAAGAATAACTGTCTTTTCTGTCTCCTGAGCCTGTTTCATTTTCACAGTTTCAGTGCATCTAAGATCTAACACGTCAGATGATCAGTGTCTTTCTTCAGTTTCCTACAGAGTGGCTGTGCTTGAGATAGGTGTCCAGGGGAGAGTGTGTGGGGATGCACTGGAGGGATCTGACCTTGGAGGTTGCATTTCAGATTCTCCTGATGGCTAGGGAGACAGTTCTAGAGGTCTTGTAGGCATAACTCTGTACTTACTCACTAAAAAGTAAACAAGAAGTTCAAGTCTTCCTTCCTTCCTGAGAGACAGTGTTTGTTGAAATACTGAGTGAAGGGACTTCCCTGCTAATCCAGTGGTGAAGACTCCCCACTTCCACTGCAGGGGGAACAGGTTTGATCCCTGGTTGGGTAACTAAGATCCCATGTGCCACACAGTGCGGCCAAAAGAACAGTACCTGGAACAAATGAAAAGGGTATCCAGTGTTTTAAAAAAGAGAGAAAAAGAAATACTGAGTGAATAAACAAGCAAACAGAAGCTATTAGCTGAAGCTAAGGAGAGAGATAGGATATGACCCTCACTTTGGAAGAGGAATAGCCTTCAGTGGCCATCTGTACTCCCATAGGCCTGGAAGTAAACTACAGTGCCAAGGCCCAGAAGACCTGTTCTGAACTTTCCATTTGCCTGGATATGTAGACTGGTCAGTTCCTTTCATTGCCTAATAAATGAATAACAAGAATTCCTCTGCCTCATCTCACAATAACAAATAATGGTATTTGCTAAATAACAGCAATCTGACCTAATAAAAGAGCTTCCAAGAAAGTCACCTGTGACTGCACCATGCCAGCCTCTGCACTGGCATTGTGACAATAATGGATGACAATACTTAGTCAAAACATATTTGGACATCCACTAAGACTACCACCAGAAAAAAAAAAAAAAGATGACTATTATCAAAAAACACCAAAACAAGGGTTTCCCTGGTGTCTCAGTGGTAAATAATCCACCTGCCAATGCAGGAGACATGAATTCGATTCCTGATCCAGGAAGAGCCCACATGCTGCGAAGCAACTAGCCTGTGTGCCACAACTATTAAGCCTGTACTATAGAGCCAGGGAACAATGGCTAATGAGCCCATGTGCTGCAACCACAGAAACCCATATACCCTAGAACCCATGTTCTGCAACAAGAGAAGCCACCACAATGAGAAGCCCTTGCTCTGCAACTAGAGAAAAGCCTGTGCAGCAATGAAGACCCAGCGCAGCCAAAAGTAAATCATAAAACCAAAAAAAGTGTTGGCAAGATACGGAGAAACTGGAACCCTTGTGCACTGTTGGTGGGAACGTTAAATAGTGCACCTGCTATGGAAAATAGAATGGAGATTCCTCAAAAAAATTACAAATAGAATTACTGTATGAGCTAGGATTTCCACTTCTGGGTATATACTCCCAAAAATTGAAAGCAGGTGCTGGAAGAGCTATTTATATATTACATTCATAGCAGCAATTATTCACCATAGCCAAAATCTGGAAGTGACCCAAGTGTCCACTAACAGAGGAATGGATAAACAAAATGTGGTATATACATACAATGACATAGTATTCAGTCTTTAAAAGGCAGAAAATTTTTATACATGCTTCATGATTTAACCTGAAGGGACATTATGCTAAGTGAAATAAACCAATCACAAAAGGATAAATACTATATGATTCCACTTATGTGAGGTTCCTTGCAGTAGTCAAATGCATGAAGACCAGAAGAAGAATGGTGGGTACCAGGGGCTGAGGAGAGAGGGAATGGGGATTAGTGTTTAAGTATAATGTTTAGTTGAAAATATTCTGGAGATGTGAATGTACTTAATGGTATACTTTCTTTTTTAACTACCAACAGCATTCACGGGGGGAAAGGGTGGCCTGACATGGAAGAGAAACTATAACTTGTTTTAACACTTTACTGGTGGACTGTGCTATTCTTTTCCATTAGGGAAGCCAGCGTTTACAAGGGGAGACATTCAGGAGGCAATAGTAAAGGTTTGATTTGTTTGTTTATGGACTGTGGCTTCAGTTGGTTATTAACAGGCTGCCTGTAACAGGGATTGAAGTCTATTTTACAATGGTCTTGGCCTTTCCCATAGGGATCCTGAGCTCTACTGAGAGTTCTATGCTTCCAACAAATGTTCATAGATTTAAATGGAACGATCTGAGTTACCCTCAGTTATTTGACTTGAGTCTTGAGCCAGCTCCTCCCCCATCCCCACCAAGGAATTAGGAATATGTATTTACTAATAACAAATACTTACATTCCGCTTACTGTTCCAGAGACTGTCCTAAAGCCTCTTAATATATCAACTCATCTAATAATCCTACGAATTCAGTACTACTGTTGCCCATTTTACATATGAGAAAACTGAGGCACAGAGCGGTAAAACTATACACCTATTACATGGTGGACCTGAGGTTCAAACAGAAAAACCTTCTGGCCCAGCACTCCTGCTCCTAATTTTTAGGCCCCTAAGGTCCACAACTGGGACATTAATGACCCTGACGTGATCTCAAGGTCCTGAATGGAGAATGGAAATTGGTGGTGAAGTTATTCCTTGACTGAGAGCCTGCCTTCCTGCTCCAGCAGTTGCTGGGCTCCTGAGGTCTAACGGTGAAGCAAGGCGAAGGGGCTTGTGGGTTTAAGGTCAAATTTTTTGAAGCTGTTAAGTTTCCCTCCAATTCAGAAGCAGCCCCTTGCTGACGAATCAGCTGCCTAACCCACAGGTTTTGCTGTCAGTGGAGTTTATAGATGACCAAGACAGGCGAAATGATGTATCATTAAGCTAACATTAAATAACACTGAGCCCTTCATAAATCTTTTTTCTCAGTCGTCCTAAGGCGCGACCCAAGACGAATCTGCAACTCCGGAGTGGCAACCAGGGGGCGGGACGAGCAGCGACCATTTTTGTTTTGCGGCCGTGCGCTCTCAGAGAATCTTGACAAACAGGACCTCACGGAGGAGGTGGAGCCTCTCCGCGGGCGGGGCGGAGCCTGGGGGACGTGATGATTCAAACGAACCAACGAGCTCCGCGCATCTGGCAGGAGCTGCCAATGACCGGTCGTGCTGGGGCGGAGCCCACAGGCCCTAGTGGGTTCGGTTGTCCGGCGGCTTTGGCGCATTTTCGGCTGGTTTGATTCATCCATTTTGAAGAGACTGGGGAGCGGGGGGCTCGTCTGGTTAAGGGGCCCTGAACCAGGGAGCGGCGGAGTTTGAGAAGCCAGCAGCTCGGGGCTCGGCGGCAGCGGCCTCCTCGGCCGAAGTTGGGGGGGGTGGGGCGCCGAGCGCGCGGGGTGGGGGGGTCCTGGTCTCTGGCTCCTCGACTCGGTCCTGTTTCGACAGCGAACATGTCTCGGCCTGTCAGGTCAGTGCGGAGTCCGAGGCCTGGAGCGGGCTGGAGGGGGCTGGGGGTGAGTGGTGAGGGAGCTGGGGGGTGCCGAGGCTCAGCGCCGGCCTTCTCCGCGCCGCGCGCGGCCTCCTCCCTTTCGGGCCCCGCGCGCGCCCCTGAGCGCGGGGACCCTGGCTGGCGCGCGGGGCTGCGCGGGGGCGGTGGCCGCGCGCCTGAGCGCGGGCTCCTCCCCGCCCCGCGCCGCTGCAGGGCCCGGGGCCGCGTTGCCGCCTCCCCCACTCGCCGCACTGGGGCGGGCCGGAGGGGGAGGGGGTGTGAAGTCGGCGCCCCCGCGCAGGCCCCACCTCCTCGGGGCCGGCCCCGCGGGCTTGGTGGCTTGGCCCGGCCTCGTTGGGGGCTGGGGCAGAGACGCCGTGGAGCGCCTGCCCCGCGCGGCCCGCGTGGGGGTGGGGGGAGGCGGCCCGTGCTCTCCGGCGGACGGGTGTGCTTCCTGCCGGGCGGGAGGGGCCGCGCTGCCGCGGGGCCCCGCCTCCGTCCTCCGGGGTCTCTGCAGGGCCCCGCCTCCCGGATCGGGGCCGGGCGTGGGCGGGACGCGTTCTTTTCCCCTCCGGCCGGAGGACGAGTTCGGGGCTGGGCCCTGGCGCGGACTGCGGCCTCTGCCCCGCCTGGGGGTTTCTGAGCGGGGTAACCGCCCGCACCTCCCATCCCGAGTTCGCTCCCGGCCCCCGTCTAGAAATGCCCTTCCCTTGGAATCGTCCCTGCTCAGGGAGGTGCGGGCCAACTTGCCCGGCCCAAATCCCGAGTGCTCGTCCTTCCCGCTACCCGACTCTCCTCTCACGTGGCCGAACACGTTCGGGTGTGTTTGTAATATTTTTACCCCCCGAGTAACTTTATAATAAACGGGCTAGGGTCGGGCAATCGTTGGACTTCGTTCTGAGACTGTCAACAAGTTTGCCGTTCCCCAGCGCCCGGTGGAATCGCCCTCTGCCGTCCTGGCTATTGTATGGAATGTGCCATTTATGGAGGGGTGTGGCTTAATCCAATCTGGTGCGGCCTTAAGACGCAGCGCTGTTGCTAATAAATGTTATTTTTAACATAATGTCCTTGAGGCTGTCAATGTAAGGATTGGCTACTTGGCGTAGTGTTTTCTGGATAAATAGGTTTCGGTTTTAGGTATTTTAACAGTTTCTTCCCCCTTCTCCATTCCAAGTTTTGTGAGAAACGGAAGTATTTTGACCTAGAGCTGTAAAGGGAGGTTTGGAACCCCGGAAAGGGTTTTTAAATGTTGCACACCGTTCTGTCTCCAGACTAGACTGTCCGCTCCAACTGGTGGTGGTCTGGGACTGCATACTCCTGCTCTCCGGGTGGGCGTGTGGAGAGTGCTCACTACCTACCTGGCATCCTTTCTGCTTAATTTCAACCCACATCTCTGATACCTTACCATCGCCACCGGGAAGAGTTCTGCCTGCATTTTGGCACGGAGTCTGAATCGATATTTCAAATTATAGTAGGCATACTTTTTTGCATAATAATTAACCGGTGTGTCCGGTCAATTTTCGTAGAGTATTTTCTTTAGAATCAGAACAAACAAGACAATTATCATAATAAAGATTTGTTTCATCTGGATTGGATCTTCTGTCTTCTGGACGTAAATTACTGCGTGGTGAAAATGGATTTGTTTTTCTCTACCTTCTAACCGCAGTTCACTAGGTTTTGATGACTTTTCACTGTTGTAACTTAACTCCTCTGCCTGAGTTTGTGCCCCCAGATTTACATGTTGGGACAGGAACATTTTTTATCTCTTGAAAACTTTGATTTTTTTTTTTAATATCACCAGGTGGGAATAAATACATTAAGCAGGTTCTAATGCGTTTTTTTGTAGGCATTGGGATTTGTGCACAACTTTTTTCTTAGTATGTTAAAAGTAATTTTTTTTAAGTGTTTATTTGCCCCTAATTGAAGAATGAAGTTAAATATATTGTAGACTTTTTTGAGTCACTTTCAAATTATTCAAGCAACTTGGTTTCTGATTATATATTTAGTGATGAAATCTCTTTGTAACTGTCTTTTAAGTCTTTTACATACTCTTGATCAATAATAAAGCAGAAATAATTAAACTTGAGTTTGGTGGTTTGTTAAATTTGCAATAAAAAAAGTTCTGTCTTAGGGAAGTGCTTTTATTTCAAGGTGTAATTGAATCTATTTACTCGAGGGAATGTAACCAAAATTACAGATGTTGACCCAGTATCAGAATGCTCAACCTTGTTTAAAAACAAACCAAAAACCCAAAAAAGCACGTGTTGGATAAGTGTCTATGCAGCTTCTTTGGGGATATGTTTCTGTCCTTAGGCCTGTATATAATTTTGAGGGTTTTCTGGTTTACGTTTTTACTCTGTTTTACTGTTAACTTAAGCATTTAAAGAAGATTTAGAAATGTACTAATGGCTGCTTGACACCAGCTTCCAAATGAGTGGGACTGATCAGCTACTGCAGGGTTATCCATAGACCTGTGTGCTGCACGTATCTAAGTAGTTTTGTTCAGGCTGTATTTCTCTCTTCACCTTTTATAGTATATGACTCATATAAATGAGAGCTCAAATATTTTAGGCCTTGGATTCAAGTTTATAGCATAAAATTACAGTCTTAGAGCCAGAAAGAAATTTAGGCAAATTCATCTTGCAAGTGACTTTATGTGGGGACCTGGACAAGTGAAGTGCCTTGCGTCATCCGCTGATAAAACATGCCAATATTGGGCCTAGAACCTAGATTTCTTAATTTCCAGCCCTCCTTACCCTCATCCTCCCCCTTTCCACATAAATGCTCTACCTTCTACCAGATAAGAATTGATGTTACTTGACTGTATGACACTTTGAACTTTTGTTTTTATGACTCTTATCCTTTGGGGTAGGGACTAAAAATGCTACTACTTGTAAAAGATGAAAAAGAAGGCTCAGAGATGTACTGACTTGCCCAGACTAGAAAGTGGGTTTTTTGAAATTCAGCTTGGTATATTCTCCAGAGATCCTCTCTTATTGAAAATACTCCCAAGTCACTCAGATCAATCTGTTTCTCCTTTATTCATCTTGTAAGTGTTATCATGCCTCTTTTTGTTTAGTACTTGAGATTGCGAAGAACCTTTAACATTGAAAGTTTAGATGTGAAAGCATAGGCTCTTACAGATTGATAAAAATATTTTTGGTCTTGTTTATACTTTTCTTGAGAATTAACAGCTTTTCCAAGATTTCAAATTGCTTTATTTTTAAAGAGAATTTTGTTTGGAATGTGTCTGGATTTCTTATTTTTTAAAAAAAAGACATTCTCTCTTACCGGGAAATTAGTTTCAAAACGGCCTGTTAAAGGGACAAACTTAGAAACCTGAAAATTTTAGATAGTTTGGATTTTGATACCAAGTATACACCGTAATAAGTCGACTGTGACTCTAGCTGGCCAAGCTCCTCTGTCCACGGGACTTCTCCAGGCAAGAATACAGGAGTAGGCAGCCATTCCCTTCTCCAGGGGATCTTCCCTACCCAGGGATCAAACCGGAATCTCTAACGTCTCTTGCTGCATTGGCGAGCCCGTTCTTTACCACTAGTGTCACCTGGAAAGCCCCAAGGTAGACACAGGAAGATACTTAAAAGTCATATACTAATAAGTGTGGTTTTAGATGAGCCTGGTTCCTTGTATCTCATCTTATTCTCTATGTCCAGGGTGTGTGTGTGTGTGTGCATGTGAAAGAAGTGTGATTTTTATTAACTTTGAATCTGTACATTGTTGCTTACTTGTCACTTTCCTCTAAAAAGAAACTTTGTAGACTACCTTCCAAAATATCTCACATAACTTGCAAAGCCTGAATAATGGAGGAGTTAAGTTTGTAACAACACTTAAATACTCAACATTTCCCAACATATATATATTTAATGTGAAAACTATAATAAGACAACGCTGGGAATTCCCTGGTGGTCTAGTGCTTAGGACTTGATGCTTTAACTGCGATGGCCCAGGTTTGATCTCTATTTGAGGGACTTAAGATCCTCCTGCAAGCTGTGTGGCACAGCCAAAAAAAAAGCATTTTAAGTTTGATTTTAGAGAAATTACCAAATAAACATTTACTAAGTATAAATACAGAATCAGGTGCTCCACTAGAGGATTTGACTTTATCTTGTGTTATCCTTATCACCCTGTAATAGAACATTTTTTTAAATAACAGATGACAAAATAAGTTACAATAGTATGTTACTCAATGTCACAGAACTATCAAACAGAGCCAGTATTTGAACTGAGATTTTCTGAGTACAATGCTGGCATTCATTCTGTGGCACCACTCTTTCCTTCCTAGTGTTTGGCATGAAGATGGGCAAATGCTACTTGAATCGTCTCTAATGGTGAGTGCATTCTGTATGCACTGGTGGTTAAGATTTATATAGAAAATAGTTGAGGGGAAATATATGGCCAAAATGTTTTAAATAGCGATCTGTGTTTTTTCCCAACTCAATCTTTAACTTGCTGCTACTGCTAAGTCGCTTCAGTCGTGTCCGACTCTGTGCGATCCCATAGACAGCAGCCCACCAGGCTCCTCCGTCCCCTGGATTCTCCAGGCAAGAATACTGGAGTGGGTTGCCATTTCCTTCTCCAATGCATGAAAGTGTAAAGTAAAAGTGAAGTCGCTCAGTCGTGTCCGACTCCTAGCGACCCCATGGACTGGAGCCTACCAGGTTCCTCCATCCATGGGATTTTCCAGGCAAGAGTACTGGGGTGGGGTGCCATTGCCTTCCCCGTTAACTTGCAGAGAGAAGTTTTAATTAAAAGCATTTTTTTTAAAAAAAACAACTAGAAAGAACTTCAGCTTAGTCCAATACCATCTGTTTGAAGTGATAGCTTTGAAGTCAAGGAGCTAAGGTGTAGAAATAATAAAGGTGGATTTAGGCTTCATGAGTCTTATTTAAGTCTCTTCCAGATTTGTATTGTTTGATTACACACTGAATGTATTACAGGTCCACAATCCTTAGTTTGAAACCATTGGGGGACTATATGTGTTTGAGAGTTCAATATTTTCAAAAGTTTTAAGCAGGTAACAAGATTTTTAAAAAGTAACAGGGCTCCTATACTGTATGTATAATGTACCATCACCAGTCTGGGGTAGTGCTCCTATAATGAAACACAGTAATTGCTGGTAAGACCTAGGAATTTTCACACTAAAAGTCTGAAAATCCTCTCGTTTGCCCCTCATATGTTTACTACCATATACAGTATGAAAAAACTTGGTTTTCAGAACTTTTCAAATCATAGATGAGAGAATGGACCTTTTAACAGTGCAGTCCCTTTCTCAACCTTTAATTTTAGAAAAAATAAAAATCTTGAAACAACTCTTTAAGCAAAGTATATATATTATCCCTATTTTGTATGTGAGATAGCTGAAACTTAGATAATTACATAATTGGCCCAGTTGACCTAACCATTAAGAGGAAGCAGGAATTCCAATAGAAACTGTGGCCAATCCAAAGCCAGTGTGGTCTTTTCTGTGAGTCACTGCCTCGGAATATTACTGGTAGTAGCACACTTTGCCATCTTTGGAGGGGTTTAGTTCATAGCAGGACTTTGGTGGACAAGACCAACTTTAGAATGAGCTGGGGAGTGTGAATGGAGAAAAGGAGAGTTCGGGGTGGAGGGGGGAATAAGAGAATATGTGAAAAGGTTCATTGAAGGAAAAGAACACTTGAATGTACAGGAAAACGCACTGAAGTAGTGTGAGGCTTTTGTGGGAAGAAAATAACATGGCTTTAAGTGAATACGGTTCGTAAGTCAGGGGCATTTTTCCCCTGACCAAAATAAGTGAATGGATTCCAAAACCACCTAAAGGACACCACAGGAAATTAATGGGCTCATTTTACATATACACATAGATGCAAGACTGCCAAACATAGCTAACTGAATCTAGTATGTATTAAAATTATCAAGTAGAATATGTCCCAGAAATAAGGGAGAAAGACCATAGCATTTGAAAAGGTTCAGCACCAATTAGAAAACTCATTAGTATACTACAATCAGGAAATTAAGATTAATAAAGTGGAGTTGATTTAACTTGACAAAGTTATAAATTAAGGTAAGTGGTTGAGTTTTAGTGATTGAAATCATTTAGCAATACAACTCATTAGTAAGAAAGTAATTTGGAATAAAGAAAGGGAGTTTGGTTTTATTTATGTTTTTGGTCTGTTTTCCCCAGAAATATAAAAAACAAGGCCACCGTTGTGTATGGCTCTGGGATACCGACCCAGTTAACGTCCACATTACAGTCCATGTGAATGGTGCCTCCCTGGAGTTGAGAGTTAATGATACACAGTCACATAGAGTTTGCAAACTTGAGTCACTTGAACTTAATGAAGTTGCTGAGTATCTTGTGAAGTGTTACTTCTGTTTGCCTTTTTAAATTCTTAGCTGCAAAGGGAAATAAACATAATCATTCTGGATTATGAAGTGGCTTCTTGGATTGTTGAGTCTAGAAATAGAGACTGCAGTGTTGTAGACAGTAAGAGAAAACATTTGATTTAGCACATGACAACTTGATCAAACTGGGGCATCCCTTTGTTTTGTCTCAAAAAATGTATTCCTATCTAGGTTCTAGGAAGAACTGATTGTTACAGAATTGCATTGCCATATTTTAAAATAACTAGTATCTATATAGTCAGAACATTTTGGAGAAGGAAATGGCAACCCACTCCAGTGTTCTTGCCTGGAGAATCCCAGGGACGGGGAAGCCTGGTGGGCTGCCGTCTATGGGGTCACACAGAGTCGGACACGACTGAAGTGACTTAGCATATAGTCAGAGGTGTTTGAAAAACTTGAGGTTGCCAGAGTGTCTCAACTGGCTATATTTTCAGGTGCTTCTTAGTATCTTTTGAACTGTGCACCTATACAGTTAACCTGCAAAGCAAGGTGATCTTCAGGAAGATTTCATCTGTCAAGATAAAATGACCCAGCACGTGAATTTCTTAAGAAACTAAAACTTAGCTCCACTGAGAAGTAAAAATCCAGCCATCTATTCATTGGACTGGGATAACGGACTATCTTCCACAGAAGCTACAACTGGAAAGATTTATAATAATTTATAATAATTATAAATAATTTACAATAATATTTTGACTACTGCTTTCCCACTGAGTTCTCTAAATCAGACTGTCAAACTGCTGCTTGATATTGCATCATTTAGAGTGAAACATCACACTTGTCAGGAAAAGCTGTCCTTTTGATGCAGAGAACTGTCCTTGATTTACAACTTTAGAGCCTCAAATAAGGGCTTCCTGGGCACAAAATTCACATCTACCATAACTTCTTTGCCAAAAAATAGGACCTGAGCTCCACTTCACAGTCTAAACCTGATGAAGACCCCTTTTCACACAGTCCTACTGTGTTTTGAACCCATCAAGACACATTTAAATTTCACCTAAATTGTGCCCTTCCCCAAATCCTTTTCAGTTTTCCTGTTATAGGTTCCACATTTCTGACGTTCCATCGTCTTTATTACAATGAGTCGGTAAATCTGACTTTCTTAGGCTACAGATCTGTCCCTGATAGTTGTGTTAAGACAACTGGAAGAGTCCACTGAAATTTCCAAGACTTTGCTGCAGACAGGACTCTACTTGGTAATGTGCTCATCTGAGACCCCTTTAATCTCACTCGCTTGAGGTTTACTCTTCCTAATTGCATAGTTTTTGGACTAAACTTATGTTGGGAAATGTTTTCCTGTATGGAGGAACTGAATTTATTTTGGGAGTAAGGAGTGCCATATATAATAGTTAATATTTATTCACCTGGACTGAAATACTATCAAGTTGATAAAAGGTTTAGGAGGGAATTGTAATAACTATCCAGTATATATCTGGCTTATCATTCAGAATGCATTTATTCTCATGCAGAAGTTAGAAATTTACTTTTTCCATTTGAAGAACTGAGAGCTCTTTCCTGTAATGTTCTTGATTTTTTAATTTTTAAAATTTTTTGCTTTCTTGTATCTTGTGACTGGTTTTGAATTCTATTTAATTGTAGAAAGCAGAATGATATACAGTTAAAGCAACATTTCTTAGCCAAAAGGAACATGAAGCTCAAAGATAAGCAATTGTGAGAAATTACCCTGAATTGAATTTACATATCTCAGCTTCTATGAACTAATTTTCTTACATCCTGAGAAAATTTGGCACATGAATAATCTTGAGAGTTATAAAAATAGAGGTAAAATGTCCTAAGTTTTAAGGAGTGAGTGGATAGTGATTGTTGATAAGCAGAAACTTTGATATTTAGCCTTGAAGGAAAGAGTGGAAACTGTCACATCAATTTTAAGGGCTGCTCTATGGAAGAAAGTTTAGATTTAGACCATGGTAATACCAGGAGCTAGACAAAGACAATTGGTGAGTGGTCTTTAGAGGCAGATCTCACCGCACTAGAAACTCCCAATATGGAGTTTTCTTAGAATTAGTAGCCATGGGAGATCATGAAAGTCCTCAGTCAGGCCCTTACAGTACATCTGTTAATAGGATAACGTGTTTTGGGTAAAATTGGGTTAGCTGTCAGGTCTGGTAGCTCCAGTACCTGGTGGTATATCACCCTTCCCCCTGACCCCCACAGGCCACTAACCTTGGATAGGCTTTATGAGTGCTTAAGCTTAAAAAAGTGATTTTCTTGAGAAGATGAGTTAAAGTAGGAAGAAATGTTATACTTTTGTGGCCACAGATTGTAACAGTTTATTGTAAAAGTGAAACTACTTTCTAAATCAGTATGTTCTAAAGCATGGCTCTCAAGACATTTTTGATGAGGTTCCTATAAGAAATAGGTTTGACATTGCAATTTTGTTACACGTAAGAATACAAACACAGAAACAAGTTTCAGGCACTTGCCAGTTATTTAGGTACAATTTTCTCTAATATTTCTATTTGCTGCTTTTTCTTTTAAAGAGCTAGTTACAGGGAATTGCCTGGTTAAGGCTCAGTGCTCTCACCCCCTGGTGGGAGGACTAAGATTCCCCCACCTGTGTGGCAAAAAAAAAAAATGCTAGTTACACATCAGTGAGGTCTTCACTTTGGAACAACGGACTGGTTCCAAATTGGGAAAGGAGTACATCAAGGCTGTATATTGTCACCTTGCTTATTTAACTTGTATGCAGAGTACATCATGCGAAGTGCCGGACTGGATGAAGCACAAGCTGGAATCAAGATTGTTGGGAGAAATAGCAATAATCTCAGATATAAAGATGACACCAACCTTATGGCAGAAAGCGAAGAGGAACTAAAGAGCCTCTTGATGAAAGAGGAGAGTGAAAAAGTTGGCTTAAAACTCAACATTCAGAAAACTAAGATCATGGCATCCTGTCCCATCACTTCATGGCAAATAGATGGGAAAACAGTGACAGACTTTTATTTTCTTGGGCTCCAAAATCACTGCAGATGGTGACTGCAGCCATGAAATTAAGACATTTGTTCCTTGGGAGAAAAGCTATGACAAGCCTAGATAGCATATTAAAATAAAAAGCAGAGACATTACTTTGCCAACAGAGGTCCGTTTAGTCAAAGCTATGGTTTTTCCAGTAGATATGTGTGGATGTGAGAGTTGGACTATAAAGAAAGCTGAGTGCCAAAGAATTGATGCTTTTGAACTGTGCTATTGGAGAAGACTCTTGAGAGTCCTTTGGACTGCAAGGAGATCCAACCAGTCAATCTTAAAGGAAATCAGTCCTGAATGTTCATTGGAAGGACTGATGCTGAAGCTCCAATACTTTGGCCACCTGATGCGAAGAACTGACTCATTGGAAAAGACCCTGATGCTGGGAGAGACTGAAGGTGGAAGGAGAAGGGGACAACAGGATGAGTTGGTTGGATGGCATCGCCAACTCAACATAAATTTGAGCAAGCTCCAGGAGGTGGTGATGGACAGGGAGGCCCGGTGTGCTACAGTGCTTGGGGTTGCAAGAGACACGACTGAGCTACTGAACTGACTACTGAATGGCTTCCCAGGTGGCTCAATGGGTAAAGAACCTACGTACAATGCAGGAGACACAGGAGTTGTAGGTTTGATCCTTGGGTCAGGGAGATCCCCTGGAGGAGGGCATGGCAACCCACTCTAGTATTCTTGTCTGGAGACTCCCATGGACACAGGAGTCTGGCAGGCTACAGTCAACAGAGTCCCAAAGAGTTGGACCCAACTGAAGTGACTGAGCACACTTGCAGGCATCCATCAGTAAATTGACTTCAGGACCCAATAACAGGTTGTTATAGTTTTTGACAGTTTATAACAGGTTGTTATAGGCTGACAGACTGAGAAACATTGTTCTAGATATTTACCTCTTACATGATTAGTGAAAAGAGCTATGTTAGCTGTTTGGTGTTTCTCAAAACTCAGATAAACTAGATTCTAGAAAATTAGCTAGGTGTTTCTTTTTCCCTGCATTGACCAGAGCAGTGTGATTTCTTCAGGGTTACAAATGGAAGGATAGTCCACTTGAATGAGCTAAACAATGTAAGTTGTTTATAAGTTCCCTCTGGTTTTCCTTGAGAAAATGATTTTGTGCTCTTTAAGTAGTGTAAAGCTTAAGGTGTCAACAGTTAAATGTGTGTTTCTATTTTAAAGTTCTGCTTCCTTGCCTGGAATTTGATGTGAACGTTTGTAATAGATTAGCATCAGATTTTGTGGTTTTAGTTGTTTTCTCATCTGTAAGGTTAAGAGGGTTAGTTGAGATCATCTCAAAGGTGTGGTAATTTTCATCTCTGAAATACTGTTCATTCCCTGATAGCTCAGTTGGTAAACAGTCCGCCTGCAATGTGGGAGACCTGGGTTCAACCCCTGGGTTTGGAAGATTCCCTGGAGAAGGGAACAGCTACTCACTCCAATATTCTGGCCTGAAGAATTCCATGGGGTTGCAAAGAGTCAGGCACGACTGAGTGACTTTCACTTCACTTGATCTTTAGAATGTTATTCAAATATTATTGACTTGGTCTTAGATGGTTGCTGCTATAAGAAAGAAAAGATATTTGGGAGGTAGGCTTACCATTATTTAGTAGAAGGAAGTTGATGATCAAGAGAGGGGAAGAAAAAAAAATCCTGTTGCTTAAGTTAGCCATATCTGGTGCCAAAAATGGATCTTTTCTTGTTCTTTGCCTAGCTTCCAACTTTACCTTTCATTTTTGCACTTTATATCAATGCAACAGTGAGGACTTATCTCAAAGCCCTCTTGTGGTTGTCCAGGAATTGGTTCATGTGTAACCAAGTTACCTTTAGAATCTAAATATAGTGATTATATCAGATTTTAAAATAAGAGCAGGCACATAATTGAAGTTTTTGTGTTCCTATAGTTTCTATTTTAAACATTTGTTTTCCTTACTGGGTTACAGTTCTGTTTTCTAGTGTAAATTTTTAGACTTGTTTAGATGGAACTCCATTTGATTTGAGTGATAGAAATTGATCAAACCTAAATGGTGGATTTAAAATAGCTAGTATTGCTACTTTCTCTGGCCTAAATGGTAACTGGAAACTTTATCATAGAGTTGGAAGTAATGTTAAAATACATATTTTGACGTTGCATTTTAGTGAAATGAACAACAAACTCTTGAACACAATCTTTCTAAATAATACTAGAACCAGACACCATGTTTTTAAGAGGAGTGATTTAATCATGCTGTTCAGATAAATAGTTCAAGAGTGTTGTGTAAAATAGTTCAAGAGTGTTGTGTAATCAGGTGGGTTCAAGATTGCAGTGGTATTCTGGATGGAACAGGTTAGTGCTTACAAGAAATAATGGCTACTATTTATTGGATAATCGTGTGCCTGGCACTCACAGCAACCTTGAGAGACAGGTGTTGTTATTTCTGTCTTACAGGTAAGAAAACTAAAGTTCAAAGAGGGGAAGTAACTGGGAGACCCAGGATTTAAACCCAATTTTAAAATCCATGTTTTTAACTTTCATGCTGTATTTAAATTTTTAATTTAATTTAATTGGAGGATCATTGTTTTACAATGTCTGTATTGGAAATTTTGTATTGTCCTCCCAGTTTGAGTTTTTGATGTTCATTTTACACTGAAGAGCTGGTTTTGGCATTTGATAGTTTCTCCAGCGGTTAAGACTCTGTGCTTTCAGTGGCATCATGACATGTTTGTAGTTTTCCTGTGTTGAAAACTAGGATAGAAAAAAATATATTGATATAAAATATGGGATTTCCTTGGTAGTCCAAGGACCTTGGTGGTCTTCTTGCCAAAGCAGGAGTCTACATCAAGGAACTAAGTAAGATCCCACATGCCATGCAGCATGACCAAAAAGAGAAAAATGTACTAAATAATTTTTTGGCTGTGCCAGGCAACTTGCAAGGTCTTAGTTCCTTGACCGAGTATTGAACCCTGGACCACTGCAGTGAAAGTACCAAGTCCTAAGCACTGGACTGCCAGGAAATTCCCCTTTCAAATCTCTTAAATCCAAAATAAAGTTTTTTAGTTTGGAGAAAACTGAATTTTCTTTTGTTGTTAAGGGCAGTGGGATTGAAAGTCTGATAGGTTAAAACCTCCAGTGGCACATACCTCCTCCCTTCTGTTGCCCTTTCTCACCCTAATCCTTTGCAGAGGCCAAATCCATTCACTCATCAAACCTTCCTTGAATCTAATGTTTTAAGTGAAGGGGAGACAGACATTAGTGGTTTATGTAGTATCAGTAAGGGATTAAAGGTGTTGAGAGGTGATGTTGTAGCTGATATGAATGAGACTGATATGAATAGCATTCTAAGGAAGGAAGCTGCAGGACCAAGTGGTTAAAAAAAACCACAAAACCTGATTCTTGGTTGCCTCCTGGTGTTGAATGTTAAGTGGCAAGAAATGAGATTCAAAAAGACTTTTAAGGAGCTACTGCTGCTAAGTTGCTTCAGTTGTGTCCGACTCTGTGCGACCCCATAGATGGCAACCCACCAGGCTCCCCTGTCCCTGGGATTCTCCAGGCAAGAACACTGGAGAGGGTTGCTATTTCCTTCTCCAATGCATCAAAGTGAAAGTGAAGCCACTCAGTCGTGTCCGACTCTTAGCAACCCCGTGGACTGCAGCCTACCAGGCTCCTCCCATGGGATTTTCCAGGCAAGAGTACTGGAGTGGGGTGCCATTGCTTTCTCCAGACTTTAAGGAGATTGGATGATTAAACTCTAGAGTATGTTCTAGAGTTAGATTTCTAACAGAGCTCTTAAAATTTGGCCCTAAGAGCAAAAAGTTCAGAAAATATATGAGTGCCTACCTTTTACCTGTTCCGTAGCACCAGTGGGGACATAAAACATAACTGTTACCTTCAAAGGCTCAAATTAGTGAAGAAAGCAAACGGCACAGCAGTATGTGTTAAGCTGTGTGGTGCCCAAAAGGATCATTGACTGTTTGAATTTGACAAAGTCATGTTTTTCATTAAGCTTTGATAATTGTTTTTAATTTTACAGAGCAACTTTTTAGATCTGTCTACAACTTAGGTCATCAGTTCCAACAGCTGAGGAACTGGGGCCCAGAGAGTAAGCGATTGGCCTGAAGTTCTAGAACCAGAACCTGGAATTCCTCTTGGCAGATTCTGTATTTATCACTACATAATTCCTTTCTAAGGAGTGTTTGTAGGGATACACTAGATAAGTGTAACTATCATTAGCAAGCTGTTAGAAAGTTCTTTATATTGAACCCATACTTAATCTGACCACCAAATGTAACGTGTTTTCCCTTTTGCAAGTTAAAAAAATCCCAGTTTATTCAGTTTTTCTTCATATGAAGAAGGAAGAAGGAGGAGAAGAAAATGTCTACCCACTGCAGCATTCTGGCCTGGAGAATCCCCATGGACAGAGGAGCCTGGCGGGCTACAGTCCATGGGGTTGCAGAGAGTCAGATACAACTTAATGATTTAAGAACAACAGTGATCCTTTTCCATTATGCTTACTTGCCTTTATACAGTATCATAGGATATGTCTATCAATCCCTGGAAATTGTACCACATTTTTAGCTGCAATTCCACCAGCATAGATAACCTAAAATTATTATACGTGCAGTTTCAGAATCTGTACATAATTATTAGAAGTTGAGGTTTAAAACTCCCTGTCCTGGATCCTTTCCCCCTGCTTCAGTGTCCCATTTTCCTTGATACTAAGTAATGCAGAAAATGGTCATTTTTGCATTGGGTTCATAATGTTGTTTTTCATGGTGTCTGTCATTAAAAATCACTGTTTTGCTAGAACATGAATATTTACTAGCTCCCCAATAGTTGTTTTTTGGTTTTGTTTTGTTTTTTTTAAGAAAAAAAATTTTTTTAATTGTGGTAAAGTAGCATATTCACCATCTTAACTTTTTTTTCCCAATTCTTTTATATAATTTTATTTATTTGCTTTTGGCTGTGCTACATCTTCATTGCTGCGAGTGGGAGCTACTCCCTAGCTGGGATGCTCAGGTTGCTCACTGCAGTGGCTTCTCTGGTTGCAGATCACAGGCTCTAGGGCTCCCGGGCTTCAGAAGTTGTGTGCATGGGCCCGATAATCGTGACGCAGACTTAGTTGCTCTGCCACGTGTAGGATTTTCCTGCATCAGGGATCGAACCTGGCCTCCTGTATTTAAAGGCGGATTCTATACCACTGAGCCACCAAGAAAGCCCCATCTTAACCATTTTTAAACGTACGGTTCAGTAGTTAAATACATTCACATTTTTGTGCATTCAGTCTCTAGAACTCTCGTAAAACTGAAATGATACATACCATTGACTTCTCTATCTTCTTCTACCCCACCCCTGGCAACCACCATTCTACTTTTTTGTCTCTGCATGTGACTAGGTAACTCATGTAAGTGGAATTAATAGTCATGTTTTTTAAATTAAGTTTCCTAATAGAATGGTATCTTAATATATAAACTCAGTTTCTTCAAACATAGTTACAATATATTTTATGGTTTTGCATCTTGACTCATTGAGGCAATAAAGTCAAAAGATAATTCAATATTGGTAGACTAAAGAAAAACAATGCAAAATTCCTTATGAGTCCTTTTTCTCTCTTAACTCAAGAGTGTATCCATAGGGCTTCCCTTGTGTCTCAGTGGTAAAATTCCTGCCTGCCAACACAGGAGGCACGGGTTTGATTCCTGGTCTGGGAAGGTCCCACATGCCACAGAGTAAAACTAAGCATGGGGGGCCACAACTCCTGAGCCTGTGGCTCTCGAGCCCCTGAGCCTCGACTACCGAAGCCTGAAGGTCCTAGCGCCTGTGCTCCACAACATGAAGCCCCCACTTACCACAGGTGGAGGAAAACCTGTGTGCAACGGAGACCCAGAACAGCTTGAAAAAATGCGGCTGTACCTTCTTGCACATCTAAGCCCCAAGCATGTGTTCAGAATTCACTCCTCTGTCATTTTTGCATATTGTATAGACGATGCACCTGTACTCGAATTCTGACTGCCCTATTTTTGCTTTTAAATGGTGTCTTAATCTATTGTTGTGCTGTTATTTCGTCACTAAGTTGTGTCCGACTCTTTGTGACCCCATAGACTATAGCCCACCAGGCTCCTCTGTCCATGGGATTTCCTAGGCAAGAATACTGGAGTGGGGATCTTCCCCACCCAGGGATCAAACCCCTGCCTCCTGCATTAGCAGGTGGATTCTTTACCACTGAGCAACCTGGGAAGCGTCTTAATCTATAAAACCAGGAATAGTCCTCAGCTTAGGTTTAAGTGTAGTTGGTGGTATGTTTCTCTTAGTTCTTTCAATTCATTTGTTCAGTTTCCCCTTAGTTACAGTGCATCTAAGGTTCTTCTAAATGCCAGGCTGTTTGGATACTAACATGGAAGCTCTTAACATCTCTCTCAAGGCAGAAATTTTAAACTTCTGGGTTTAGAATATGAAGTAGAAAAATGGGAATTAAATTTATTTGGGATATTAAAGATGCTTTACCCAGGAAGAAATACTTTTAAAAGTACTTTTAAGTACTTAAAGCTGAGCGCTGAAGAATTGATGCTTTTGAACTGTGGTGTTGGAGAAGACTCTTGAGCGTCCCTTGGACTGCAGTCAATCCTAAAGGAAATCAGTCCTGAATATTCATTGGAAGAACTCATGCTGAAGCTGAAACTCCAGTACTTTGGCAATCTGATGCAAAGAACTGACTTGTTGGGAAAGACCCTGATGATGGGAAAGACTGAAAGCAGGAGGAGAAGGGGATGACAGAGGATGAGATGGTTGGATGGCATCACTGACTCAATGGACATGAGGTTTGAGCAAGCTCTGAGAGTTGGTGATGGACAGGGAAGACTGGCGTGCTGCAGTCCACGGGATCGCAAAGAGTCAGACACGACTGAGGGACTGAACTGAAAGGACTTAAAAATCACTGAGCCAAGTAGATACATAAATTTGTTTCTTTAATGAATGCTCTTTAGGGGAGTTTCCTGGTGGTGTGGTGGGTAGGATTCCATCCAGGCTTTCACTGCTATGGGAAGGGAGCTGAGATCTGCATGCTGTGAGGTGCAGCCCCCAAAATGCTCTTTTAATAAAGAGCATCTTTATATATTTGGCTGTGCCGGATCTTAACTGCAGCATACGGAATCTAGTTCCCTGACCAGGAATCGAACCTGAGTTCCCTGCATTGGGAGCACTAAGTCTTAACTACTGGACCACCAAGTATGTCCCAAAGAACAGCTGTTGAATGAATCAGTTTCTTCCATACCCTTCTGTGTAAAGCTTAACTTACAGTCACCATAGTTTGTATATTATAATTAACTGTATTGTATTTAAAAGCTAAGACACTTTGCCGTGAAAAAAAAAATTAGTAATAACCTTATTTATTAGGAATATGTGTGAGTAAAATAACATTTACAGTTTGGGTTTGTGTGCATATGGTATCAGACTGTATATAAAAAATATATGGTACTATGGCTCATTTCTCCATTTTATGTAGTCCTGGGAGGTTGTTTTGTTGGAAAGGATAATATTTGCACTATCCCTGAGATGAGCATTATAAGAATTGTCGTTTGAAATACTTTTGTTTTAAGCTATGCTTTCCTATAACA